>JARHVA010004263.1:600000-1347500 GCA_037957365.1 Torreya grandis
ACACTACCTACATTGACACAAATAACATAGCTGAATTTTATTTATTTGAACAATCATGTGATAGGTAATAGTTACCAATAGAACTAGAATGTAATTGTACTTCTTATAGATATTTATAAGGTGCAAATTCTAAATAATCTAAATTATATTCTACTCAAAAGATGGTTCTGAAATTAAGTAATGATTTTTTGAATATGTAATTAAAGATGGGAAATACCAATGCTCCAATTGGCCACCAAAACACCAAGTTTCAAAGATATAATAGGCCATTTAATAGACCTATAAATAATATGGATCAATCTAGTAGACTCTCAAAAATCAACATCATTGAAATATCTCTTCCTAATCAGTGGAGGATGCATAATACACCATAACATGGTAAGCTTGATTACATTGAGTTTCACACAGTGTTTGAGATCTTTCAAAGGGAAGTAACTAGGTAGGATCAAATGAATAATCTTCCAAAATCTCATTAAGACCCTGGATCTGCTAGCACACCCATGTTCTTTGAGACTCATAAATTTTCCTTCCTAAGAGAAGATGACAATGAGCCAGAGGATAATACAAATGAATTGCATGCCTTCTAGCAGTTTTAGAGAGGTGCATATAACTTAAGGAACAAGCAGTTCCTTACCAACTCAACTCCTCCAAATACCATAGTGATTCCTCCAAATCCCAAAGTAGACAACAATCCACCCCCTACAAAATGGAATGATCAACCATTAAATAAATAAAAATCAATAAAGGAAGATATAATATCATAGAAGACATGAAGAAGATTAAGGTAAATATAACTCTCCATGAATTAGCCCAGATCACCAAGAAAAAGGAACTGTTATAGAAATCCATTATCATAAAAGCCCTTATGGAGAAAACTAGAGTGGATATAGACAAATCAAAGTTTTTTGATGCTAACATCATTTACAAGAATAAGCTTGAAGAACTACCTTCTTATTGACCATTAGAGCATTCAGTAACAATATTCACAATTATTTGGTTGATTTTAGAGCATCTACAACTATTATACCTACTTTTATAAGTAAAAATCTTGGTCCTACTCTTAACCCTTCAAAAATATCAGTCTCTCATCTAGATAAAATGGTAGTACCCATGGTGGGAGAATTGAATAATGTACACATTCAAGTAACATTAGAACTGAGAGTCTAAATGACTATCGATATCCTGATAGTGGACATACTAGAAGGCTATAGATTATTATTGGGTGAAGACTGGTCTAAAATACTTAATGGGTATCTTTCCATAGACTTTTCACACAACTAGCTACCATGGAGAGGAGTTGAAAATGATATCAGAATTGATAAATAGCCTAGAATGAAATATCCCATCATGGAATACAACATCAAGAATGAAGAGGTAAAGTATGATTCTCCTTCATTATGTATTTATACTTTTACCACTCATAATTTTTCATAAAACTTGGAACCTAAAGGTTCAAATCAGCTATGGATAATACATTTTGATGAAGCCAAGACCAAGTAAGGATTAGGTGTGGGAATTGAGATAATTGATCCTCAAGGTAAGAATTTTTTAGCTACCTATAGATTGTAGTTTCCCTACATGAATAATAAGGCTTAATATGAGGCTCTAATCTTAGGACTATAGTTTGTATTGAAGAACAATGTAAGACAAATAAAAGTATTTGGTGATTCAGAACTAGTAATTAACCAAGTAAGGAATAAATATAATTAAAAGTTATCATATTTAAGGAGGTACAAGCATATGGCATGGGACCTAATTGAAATCTTTGAAGCTTTCAACATAGTAGCACTCCCTAGAGAGTAAAATCAAGTCATTGATTCACTGACCATTGTTGCTACCAATCTAGAACCACTACATAAATCCAAGGTAAAAAGATTTTTTGTTGAATTGGTTCTTTGTCCCTCTATTCTAGATAATGTAGAAAACTTCTAAGTTTTTGATGATGACCAGTGGATCATCAAGTTATTAACTAATTCAAGGTATTTTAAGTCCCAAATCATTGATGACAAGGATGTCAATCACCTTTATCAAGAAGAAACAAATAGAGAAAGCATTCTCTAGCTTAAGGAGAATCAAACACCAGTCAGCTTAGTTTCCTTGGAAATGCCTTTTGACTTGGATCTTTAGGTATAACAACTCTAGTAACCTAAGGTCAATAAATCAGACTTCAAGAAATAAAATCTAGGAGATGAACATAATCCATGTTATGTCAATATTGGTCTTAGTTGTACTCCTTAAAAAAGGAAACAAATGAGGGATTTAATCTCTTAGTACAGGGATGTTATCTCCTAGACATATGAGGACCTAAAAGTGTATGACCCCTAGGTCATCACCCACACCATTCCCTTCAAGCAAGATCATAAACCCTTTAGACAAAGTCAAGGGCCCTTGAATCCTATCCTAGAACCTCTTATTCAGAGAGAAGTGGAGAAGTTATTAAGTGCCAAAATTGTCTTCCCCATATGACACTCCACCTAGGTGGCCAATTTGGTCCTAGTAAGGAATAATAATGATGAAATTAGACTATGCATGGACTTCAAAAATCTGAACAAAGCTTCTAAAAAAGATAATTGCCCTCTATCATTTTTGGATGAGGTAATAAAAATTGTGAGTGGCTCTAAAATAATGTCATTTTTACATGGATTTTTAGGATACAATCAAGTATTAGTGCAATCTAAAGATCATATGAAGACTATGTTTACCATGAGATAGGGAACTTATGCATATAAAAGGATGTCATTTGGCCTAGTCAATGTAGGATTTACCTTTCAACAGCCATGGATCATGCCTTCAAGATATTTACTAGAAAATGCATAATTATTTATTTTGATGATCTCAAAATATTTCAAAAGAATATAAAGGATCATATAGCTCACCTAAAGTCTATATTTGAGCAATGCATAAGATTTGATGTTTCATAAAATCTAAAGAAAATCATATATGGCGTAATTGAAGGCAAACTATTAGTACACGTCATCACTAAAGATAGGATCACCATCAATCTAGAAAGAATCAAAAAAATCTCAAATATTTAGTAGCCAAATAGAAATAAGGAACTTAAGTCATTTTTTGGAAAAATTAACTTCATCAAGAAGTTTACCTTAGGGTTCATAAAAATCATCAAGCCTCTAAATGCTATGCTCAAGTAGGATACTAAAATATAATGGATAGCTAAAGCTAAATAGTCATTCTAAGATATAAAATATGCCATTTCTCAAGCTCCACTATTGATCAGTCTAGACTTTACAAAGGATTTCTATCTATACTCATTTTTCTCAGAACACACCATTGCTACTATTATCATATAGAAGAAGGATGAAATTGAGCATCTGATTGCCTTCATGAGTACAAATCTAAAGGATGTAGAGATCAAGTATTTGATGATAGATAAGCATATATTCACTTTGGTCAAAATAGTGAAGAAATTTTAACATTATATCTTAAGGAATAAAACCATCATCATTGTATTTGATCATGTTGTCAAGCTCACCCTGTCACAAAATGATCTAGGATAACATTAGGGAAAATGCATGGCTAAACTCAAAAATTTTGACATAGAGATTAGGCTTGTAAATATCATTAAAGGACAAGACACTATTCATCTCATGACTGTGTTATATCCATGAATCACTATTGAAGAGGTATGTACAACACAAGATTCTAAAGGGGAATGGTATACTGATATAATCTAATATTTACTTATGGGAACCTATCCCTTAGAATATAATAGAGAAATAAGGAGAGCCTTAAGGCTCAAAGTTTCTCATTTCATGATCAAGAAAGGAGTCATCTATGGCAATAACTTGAAGGTATATATCTTAGATGTGTATCTGTAGAAGAGGCTAAGGAAATCCTAGAAAATTTACATCAAAAGATAGGTAGTGGTCACCTAGCTGGCAACACCAGAGCCCATAAAATCTTGAGGTTGGGCTAATATTGGCTAACCATATTTGAATATGCTTACATACACATTATAACTTTCCATGAATGTCAAACATTGGCCAAAAGGGAGGTTCACACAGCATAGTGGGGCTTGGACTTCATTGGTGTAATCAACCCAAATTCTTTAGATGACCATAAATTTATACTTATAACTATAGATTATTATACTATATGGATAGAAGCCATTACCAAAAAGAATAGTAGAGGACAAAACATAATTTACTTTTTGGAGGAACACATTACAACTAGATTTGGCATACCCAACTCTTTCGTATGTGGCAACAGACCAACATTTATATCAGTAACATTCACTAAGTGGGCACATGACAATCATATTATAATTAGGTTAGATTATAAACACTACCCTTAAGGGAATGGATTAGCTCAGTCGATGAATAAAATTCTAATTAAGGCAATCAAGAAGTTAGCAATGGACAAGCCTAGAGACTGGCAAAATCTACTAAAGTATGCTCTTTGGGTAGATCAAACGAGAACTAAGCAAGCCTTAAAAGCTTCATCTTACCTACTGGTATATAGATGTAGACCAATTTTTCCCATCACATCAAATTTTCCCACTTATCAATTCATATAAGATTACATGGAACTAAATGACAAAGTAGAATCAAGAGTGCTAGATATAATAGAAATGGAGGATTCAAGGATTGAATCTTTGTAGACATTCAACAAACACCAGGATGTAGTTAAAAGGTGGTTTGATGAAAGAGCAAAAGTCAAAGAATTCAAAATTTACATCTAGTACTACTATGGAATAAAGCCCATGAAAAGAAAGGGCAACATGACAAATTTGCTTCATTATGGATCGAACCATATCAAATTCTAGAGATCATGGGTAATAACATGTTTCACCTAAAAGACCTCCAAGGAAATAAGCTCACATATCTAGTTAGTGGATAGTTTTTGAAGCATTACTTCATAGTTGTTCCAGCTATAGATATTAACTAAGAGGATTTAGATAAGTTTAGACATAGGACTATATTAGATTTCCATGCTTTCTAGAATACATTTTAAATTATTTCTAGTTTAGTTATCCTTATTCTCTTTACTTTGGATTTCTTAGATTAGATTTCAATGCTTTCTAGATTAGTCATCTTTGTTTTCTTATTTGGAATTCAAATTTGCATTGCTCTCATTATTGATAAAACTAAAATCCAAATTAACTAAGTGTGAAACTTGTGAAAAGGGGAAAAAATAAAATATTGACACTTTGGGACTAGTTTATATATTAGTTGTATTTCTATGTTTTTGAGTCTTTAGGATAAAGGTAATCAAGGATTATTATGAATAGTTTCACAATTGAATACTTTTACCAGGCATGTGGAAGTTGCCCTCAGAGTAATTCATATGAATTTAGAAATTTTTCTTATTTTACTGGATCAAATGCACTTATCAAATTAAATACTTGTTACAAGTGATAATTATGCATATAAGTGTAACTGGAAGGGGCATTCTAGTAATGATTTGTTTTATAATTATCCTAGCCTGCCAGGGTTCCAACTCTTATATTTAAAA
This sequence comes from Torreya grandis, assembly GCA_037957365.1. NCBI lineage: Eukaryota > Viridiplantae > Streptophyta > Pinopsida > Cupressales > Taxaceae > Torreya > Torreya grandis. The sequence goes on from JARHVA010004263.1 coordinate 605,473, forward strand.
ATAAGAATGAAAGAAAAACAAAAAAATAAATAACCAATGAGTTTAAAAGAGCAAAATAAAATCTAAATAAAATCAAAAGGCTAACATGATGAAATGAGGTCATTGTACCACACATCATGATCAAAAGAAAATAATGAAATGAGAAGAGAAGAATCCTAAGGTATATCTATCGGGGATATGGACACCTAGCTAGTATCAAAACAATGCCTAAGTTTCCCTTATTTTTAACTTTAATAGATACTAGAATGAAACCTACAACCCCATCAAAGCCTTTGAAAAACTCACCATAGCAAGGGTTAGATAAACTACACATTTGACATACATAGATCTAAGAAAACTAGAAGGAAAGTATGTTATGTGAATCTACTTAAGAACCTCTTTCACGTTTTTAATTTAAGTATTATTTTATGGCACACTTCATGATTGATATAGGATTTTAAACTAGATTTATGTGTTCTCAAATACTCAAGATTACTCCCTTTATAAGTCACCATTTATTGTACCCAACATCCCCCCTTTTCCATAAGAAAATGGGGACCCGCCTTTTTTCAAAATATGATCTTAATAGGGAATCCTTTTCATATGTTTATGCAAAATTTGAGAAATATAGGACATTTCACTTTTTTGATAGGATGATATTGGCATCATGTTTATGAGACTAACTTGTGTATTGCATATGAATTCTTTAGGTTCATAGTCTTCAAGTTAATTATTTCAACCTTCGTGAAAAATTATCTTTTAATATGTTATGTTTCGAGAATTTTTAGTCCTATTTTATTTTGGACTTATTATTTGGGAAGCCTTATTTTTGTTAGATAAATCATTGTAGATTTTTTCTTCAAAACAATTCTCCCAAAAGAAGTCAGCCTACAGACTCTTTTCCTTAAGGATTTTTAGACTGCATACACTTTCCCTAAAATAAGTTCCCTAATGGATTATCCCTTTGACCCTATCAAACTTATCCTTTGGAAATTTTAGAATGACCCTTAGACATATGAGAGTACCCTTCCAAATTTTTAGAAGTGCCCTTTGGCCTTTATGAATTAGATCCTTCAGGACTTTTGTCATAGACAAATGCCATATGAAGTAGACCCTTTGAATTTTTGCCAAATTACCCTTCAACATTTTGTAATTACCCTTTGAAACCTTTTAAATTTCCTTTTTGCCTTTTTAAATCTATCCTTAAACCTTTACAAAGTAGACCTTTTAGGTAAACTTTTGACCTAAAGTAAACCCTTCAAATTATTTCTACCTACCCTTCAGAACCTTTAAAATATCCCTTCGGCCTTCCCCTAATTGACCATTTAAACCCTTTTTTACCACTTCTTATTAGGGAACATACCCTTCAAGTTTTTTGAAAACTATCTTTTGGAACTATTATTTTAGCCCCTTTATCTTTTGGGATATACCCTTTAGGTGTTTTTCCCTACCCCTTATGTCACAAACCAAAGTGCCCTTCAGCCTTTGTGTTTTAGGCCAATTTCCATGAACCTATCCTTTAGGTTTAGTTAAACCTACCCTACTATATCTTTGTCCTAAGTTATGTTCACTTTTCCAAGTTGTCACATACCCTTTGGATCTTTTGAAAAGGGCCTTTTGGCCTTTATGGAATATCTAAATGCCCTTTTTCTTTTCTGACATACCCTTCAAGAGTTTTGTCTCAAGGCTTTTGTCATGTAGCTAAATTCATTCAAACTTTGTGTCTGAGAGATTCCAACCCTTCGAGTTAAAAGCACATACCATTAGATTTTTGTGAAACATACCCTTTTAGACCTTTGAAGTGGCCCTTAGCCATACAAAAGTTTCCTTCAGAGATCAAAGGTAACCTTCATCCCTCTAAAACTACCCTCTCAGACCTTTGAAGTGACCCATAGATGTACAAAATAACCCTTTAATAAAATCAAAAGTACCCTTTGAGGAGTTTTAAAATACCTTTTAGCCATGAATTAGCCCTTCAGAGTAATGTTTTTTTTACTTTTGTCCAATGAAAAGACTCTTTTGGAATAAGTGCTTTGGATACTTTATCTAAAATAATTCCCCTGAGGGAATTATCCACAGATTTTGACCTAAAGGCACTTTTTTGACATTATACTCCTAAGTGATTTATTAAAAATAACACTATTAAAATTGTGTCATACTTATCCAAACAAAGATAAAATACTTCCTATTTGATAAATACTAAGGGCCCTCCACCAACCCAAGTTAATAAATTTGAAATGAAATCAAAGTGAACATTATATATATATATCGCATGAACTGATATTCAATGTAAGATCCTATATAGATGATACACATCTATTGAAGCTCTCATTTACATCCAAATTAATTTACCATCAAAGCATCTTCATTTCTAATAGCAACCAAGAGCCCTAGTTCATATCTTGAGAATTCTATGAGTATAACAGTGACTAAACTAAAATTCTAAGATTACACAATACCTAACATATCAAAGGAAATTGTAGTAGTTCAAAACATGCAGTATGGCATCCACATCTAGGATGTTTTGAGGAATAAATCCCCCATCTACATTCTCAATTAATGATTCTATAGAGTTCAAGGACATTATCTTTGATGCAGAGATATTTAAAGATAATTATCATAACTATTCATAACTTTAGGATGATATTGATTCAATGGACATGTTTTCATTAGATGATGAAATGATACTAGTAGAAAGGTAGTTCATTCAGGAAATTATAGCCTATAAATTCCAAATATTACATTTTTCCATGGCCAAACCATAATTTATGCCTTACGTAGACCTTCTTAGGGATATGTTCTTTTCTATAAAAATATCATAAGATCTTTACTTAAAACATTCTCATGGTAATACAGTGGTCATGTGCATCTCCAAAAATGATTTTCAAAGGTATTTATCTCTTACCATACCAAACATATACTATGATAAACACACTTGGGTATAATTCAACATAGAAGCCTCGATCCCAAAGGTGTTCTCCTCATAGATACTCCTAGACCAATCTATCACTTGGCAAGGGATGAAGAAAAATGGATTGATTCCAATCGATAAATTTAGGATGGGAATTTGGATAGGTATGGATTTGCTTAATAGATTATATAGTATGCCTATCATCCATTTTGTAAATTTAGATTTGGTACCATTTCTATATATGATGTTTTTGCATGATGTTTCTTATGCCCTAGGGGAAGTAATTAGTTTGAGATTGATAGAAAATTATGCATAAGGATAAATGTCCCACCCCCATGAGATATTTTAATATGATGTCATATTTGGTGGATGTAGTTATGGGAATTTACTATATATACTTGGACAATCTTTAGGCTCTAACCATAGATTTCATATAAAAATAGAATATGTGACCACTACCAATTCATGCATATATTTTCTTACCAAAATCATATGGTTAGGATATGTAAGGATGTTTACCCATAGGTATCGTAAGACATTCATGGCTTGCCTATGCCTTAACATGGAGAAAACATTCTAAAATTTTTGAGTATAAAAGGAGACTATTTCTTGTACCCAAATTTTACTGGCATCATGGTCTGGAGAAATATGGTTAATGCCCTATGTCTCCCAAAGTATGTACTAGATAAGTTGGTTGAACAAGAGATTGCTTTCTAATTATGGAATAGCATTGAGGAGGCTTTGGCCAAGCAAAAAAAGGGCTTATACTTTGGAAGCTTAATTTCAATTGGTATAATGGTATATCAAATAAGGAAACATCTTGGAGATGTGGGATGAAATTGAAATTTTTATGGCTTCCCCATTATGGCATACAAAGATTGGGACCTACATGGGTGCATCCAAAAACATATTCATGGTTTCAATATTCCTTATTACCACCATCCTTATTTTTATGATTTTATTTTTATGAATGCTAAATTAGATGAAGTGTTGGAATGATCATAGATTACTAGGTTGCAAGATAATCATTTGAAAATGATCCAAGCCAAACCTAGTATTTCCACTAAGGATCTAGATAGCCAAACAGCTCTCTTTAAAGGATGGCATCATTCAGATTTTTGGAGAGGATGATCTAGAAAATAGGAAGCTTCATCATCCTAAGGACTTCTACTAAAATTAAAATTGAAATTATTAAAGAGAGAGCCTAGGCTCAAGGAGCCCATTAAATATAGAGGAAGAGAAAGATGATATCCTATTAGCTTAGACTCTAATAAGGAGGAATACGAGATGCAAGAAATGCCTACTACCAATAATGTTCAAGTTTTTATGGCTACCCCTTGTGTATCTATTATTTCATTTACTGGGGTAGCTACTTCACAAGCAATAGCATCCACTTCCCAAGGCTTTCCCATTCAAGGAAAGACCCCTTTGGTCTATACTAGGAAGCCTAAGACTCCCATAGGCATCCCTATAGTACATACATCTCAAGGCTTGCCTATTCCACCTCTAAGTTCATAGCCATCAAGAGAAGATCAAGTTGTCATCAAGGACATAGAAAATGATTCAGATGAAGAGGCTAAGTTGGAAATAGACAAAGTTATAGGTCTTTACTTGGACCCCATTGATATTCATCTCTAAGGTACTCATACCTTTTCTAGTTTTCTTTTGGATTCAATTTATATTATTGATCAGCGACTCATCTCTTATGTGGAAGTTCCCAATCCCTCTACTACATCCACCCCCTTTTTTCCTTCCACCTCTACATCCATTCTTTCCATTTCCCAACCACCTTTGATCCTTTCATTATCAATACGACTCCATTTTCCATGGCTATTCCATCTATACCCACTAGAACTTCTATTATGAGAGTTATAAAAAAGAAGAAGGCAACCAGGAAAGTGTAGACTGCTCTGGCCACCCCCCAACTTCAAGTTTAGTCTACATAGATCTCCCTTCCAATCCATACTTATACTTACACAAAATAAACCATAGTAACTAGCATAAGTATGGGATGGAAGGTCAATCCTAAAATAGTTGTAATCCACCCACTCCCTTAGGTTAGAGGAGTGAACTAGTAAAAAATAATATGGCCTTCCTTTCTTGATGTCTTAACAAAGGCTAGTAAGAAGTAAAAGAAAGTAAAAGAGGAGGATAAGAAAGAAATTATTTGTTATGACCTTGATACACCCCTCAAAATTTCACCTTGGTCTATATATTTGAGGATTCAATCTTCTCAAATGTCAAGTTATAAGTTCACTGATCTCCCTTCTGTGTCCACTTTGTTTGACCCCTTAATTGGTACAATAGAAAGAGTAAAGAAGAGAAAAATTAATTATGACCAAGGTACATGCATCATCCTTAAATAATGACAATTGGTGTTCTCCCTCACTAAGAAGTAGAATAGGTAGTCAGGGTAGTCTATATATGAAGAGAATCTTTCATACCTAGATCAAGCACATAAGGATGCTATGGTGTCAATTCATGAAGGTACAGAGTTATCTTGGAAGGAGTTAGAAGTAGAGGTATATTAATTACAATCATATATTGAGTAGCTTAAAAAACAATCTAGCATAGTGTATATGTTAGGGTGTGGAGCTAAAAGCTTCACCAAGGAGCACACTTTGACAGTTTCGGGTCTACACAGACACCAGCGTCGGTCAGGAGTGATCGACGTTAGCCAGGTGTAGTTGCAGAGGTGCCGGCGTTGGTAGTTGGTTGGCCGATGGCGGTCACAAGCAAGCAGCAGGAATCAGCATCGATTACCTGTGCATTCAGAAAGCTATTTCTGAGGACAGAAGCAAGTGTTTGCATGATGAGTTTAAGTTGTAGTCTTAAGCTTGCGTCTCTATTATTAGCAATATTATTCTTAGAGCCCTTGTTTAAGAGGCTTAACTATTTGTTGTAAGTGCATGCTCAAGTTTCCTAATTCTATATGTAGAATTAGATCTTCTTAGCTTTGTGAGAATTATTGTAGTAGTTCATTGTATGTGAATGTTGAAGAACAGTACAGAATTGAATCAATCCAGGCTTGTTGGAGTTGATTGTTCTTGAGAGAGAGAGAGCTCTTGAGGAATAGAGATCTAGTGAGAGATCTATACATCTAGGAGAGGTGCGGAACAAAGAAGTTTCTTCAATTGTATTCCTTTTGTAAAGAGTTTGTTAATACAAGTTTGCAGGGTGGTTTCTTGTATCTCTTATTCTTGCTGTTTATCATTCTAGTTACTTGTATATCTAATTTATTTCTGCATTTATTGCTTTCACAAGTGTAATCTATTATTAGTTGATCCCCAACAAGTGGTATCAGAGCCTTGGTTGTAGGTTCAAGAGCTGATACCAACAAGTGGTATCAGAGCTCAGGTTCACTAACAGGTGGTTCAGATCTGTGTAGTGTGTATTGATTACAGGTTCTCACAGGGATTTCTATTTGAGTGGGAGAAGCAATGGTAGATGAAAGTAAATTGAGAATGGAAAAGTTCAATGGCAAAAATTACCAACATTGGAGAATGCAGATAGAGGATTATCTGTATCAGAAAGATCTCTACTTACCATTAGGTGGGGTTGCAAAGAAGCCCAAAGACATGGAGGATGAAGAATGGTAAGTTCTTGACAGAAAGGCTCTGGGGTCTATAAGACTGAGTCTAGCATCCACTGTGATATCTAATTTATCACAGGTAAAGTCTATGGTAGAGTTGATGACTACGTTAGCAAATTTGTATGAAAAACCCTCAGCTTCTAATAAGGTATATCTTATGAAGCAGTTATTTAATTTGCATATGAATGAAGGTGGATCTATTTCTACTCATCTGAATGATTTCAATGGAATTGCGAATCAATTAAGTTCAGTCAATATAGTGTTTGATGATGAAATAAAAGCTCTTTTAATATTATGTTCTTTGCCTGAAAGCTGGCATGGCTTAGTAATGGCAGTAAGTAATATTGCATCTGCATCAAATATTTTGAAAGTAGAGGATGTTGTTAGTGTTATCTTGAATGAGGAAATTCGTAGGAAAAGCACAGAAGAGACATCTAGGAATGCTTTAAGTTTTGAGAGCAGGGGGAGGTAGAAAGAGAAGAGCAAGAAAGGTAGATCAAGATCCAAATCTAAGGGGAAAGGCAGATCTAAATCCAGAAATGGCAGAAGGCCACAATGCTAGAATTGGGCACATAAGTAGAGATTGTTGGTCAAAGCCTAAGGAGGACAATTAGCATGAAGGAAAGGAAGAAGCCAAGGTTGTAGGTATTGCACAAGATGCTTTAATTTTCTCTCTGCATAATAATATAGAATCTTGGGTGTTAGATTCTGGTGCATCTTTTCATGCTACCCCTAATAGGGAATATTTTAGTGACTATATCCATGGAGATTTTGGAATAGTGTATCTAGGGGATGATGAGCCCTGTAAAATAATTGGCAAAGGTAAAGTGTAGCTGAAGATGTAGAATAGCAACACATGGGTGTTGAGAGATGTGATGCATGTTCCCAGCTTGAAGAGAAATTTGATTTCTATAGAAAAGTTAGGGGATGAGGGTTGTACAGTAACTCTCACAGCAGAATCTTAGAAAGTGACCAAGGGTGCACTTGTTATGGCTAGAGGTAAGAGAGAAGGTACTCTCTATTTGTGTAATTGTGTTACTAACAAATCTCCTTCTGTATTATCTACTTCAGATGTGAATGCTAAATTGTGGCACTCAAGGCTTGGCCACATGAGTGAGAAGGGGATGTCAATTCTTAAGTCCAAAGGTATGCTTTCATATTTAAAAGGCATAGATCTAGAGTTTTGTGAGCACTATGTATTTGGAAAATAGAAAAGGGTTAGTTTTCTCAAGATTGGGTCTACTAAGAAGAGGCATAAGTTGTAGCTTGTTCACATAGATGTGTGGGGACCGGCTCAGGTTGCTTCCATTGGAGGATCACAGTACTATGTATCTTTCATAGATGATGCTACAAGGAAGGTATGGATCTATTGTATTAGAAGAAAGTCTGATGTATTTGAGACTTTTAAGATTTGGAAAGCTATGGTTGAGAATGAAACATGTAAAAGATTGAAGTGCCTGAGATCTGACAATGGTGATGAGTTTTGTAGTTATAAGTTCAGAGATTATTGTTATATGCATGGAATTCACAGGCAAAGGATGGTTCCAAGGACACCTCAGCAAAATGGAATTGTTGAAAGGATGAACAGGACAATAATGGAGCGTGCAAGATGTATGAGATTGCATGCCGGTTTGCCCTTACAGTTTTGGGCACAAGTTGTTGACACTGCAGTATACCTGATTAACAGAGGACCCTCTACAGCTCTAGATGGTGGTATTCCAAAAGAAGCATGGATAGGTAAAAGGGTAGATCTCTCATATCTCAAAGTTTTTGGTTGTGAATCCTTTGTGCACATAGATAAAGAAAATAGAAAGAAGCTTGATGCTAAGTCTATGAGGTGCACGTTTATTGGCTATAGTTCAGATGATTTTGGATACAGATTGTGGAATCTAGAAACTAACAAGGTAATTAGGAGCTGTGATGTTGTTTCCAATGAAAGAGTGATGTATTGTGATCAGCTAAGGAATCTAAATCAATCTAAGTAGAGTAATGGTGAATTAGACGAGGTGAAGGTCTAATATGAGCTCACGGGAAAAAGAAATAATCACTTATAGGAAAACATGGAGACTGACGTCGGCAGATTAAGAACTGGCATTGGTAGAATAGAAATTGAGGTCGGTCATACAGAGATCGATGTCGGCAAGATAGGAACCGACATCGGTCAGGCAAAACCGACGTCAGCCAGTAACAGGTCTGGAGGTGACCGAGGTCGGTCACTGTCAGAGAATTTGGGTGGACAGCGTGTTGTGAACGAGTCTCAGACACCCAATAGGAGGTCAAAAAGGGTGAATAAGCCTCTAATTAGATATTCTCCTTCATTATTTTATCTATTGCTAACTGATGGTGGAGAACCAGAGAGTTTTGAAGAAGCAATATAGGTGGAGTCCAAGAGTCAGTGGGAGTGTGGCATGGTTGAGGATTTGGAGTCCTTAAGAGAAAACCAAACATGGGATTTGGTTGAATTGCCAGCTGGTAAGAGAACACTCAAGAACAGATGGACCTACAGGTTGAAAGAAGGTGAGAATGGACAGATGAGATATAAGGCCAGATTGGTAGTGAAAGGATTTGCACAAAAGCCAGGTATTGACTTTGGTGAGATTTTTTCTCTTGTTGTTAAAATGACTTCTATAAGGATTGTATTGTCTTTGGTTGCTTTTCAGGATTTGCATCTTGAGCAGCTAGATGTTAAGACAGCGTTTCTTCATGGAGATTTGGATGAGGAAATTTATATGGAATAGCCAGAAGGCTTTGAGGTCAAGGGTAAGGAGAAGTTAGTGTGTAGATTGAAGAAAAGCTTGTATGGCCTCAAGCAAGCTCCTAGGCAATGGTACTTAAAATTTGACAGGTTTATGACTGAGCATGGCTACAGTAGGTGTCAATCTGACCATTGTGTGTATTTCAAGAGATTTGATAATGGTAGATATATTATTCTATTGTTCTATGTAGATGATATGCTAGTTGTAGGATCACACATGCAGGATATCTTTGAGCTTAAGGTGAAATTATCTCAAACATTTGCTATGAAGGATTTGGGAGCAGCAAAGAAAATTCTTGGCATGAGCATTAAGAGAGACAGGAAAAATCATAGGTTGATATTGTCTCAAGAAGATTATGTGGACAAGGTGTTGAAACGATTCAATATGCAAGATGCTAAATCGGTAAGCACACCTTTGGCTGGACACTTTAAGTTGAGTAAAGAACAATGTCCTAATTCACATGATGATGTAGAGTACATGAGTAAGGTTCCATATTCTTCCGTAGTAGGGAGTTTGATGTATGCAATGGTGTGTACTAGACCAGATATTACCCAAGCAGTGGGAGTGGTAAGTATATGGCCAATCTAGGTAAGGAACATTGGAAAGCAGTTCAATGGATCCTTAGATATCTGAGAGGAACCAGCAGTAGGCACTTATGCTATGGAGGTTCAGATAATTCTCTACACGATTATGTAGATTTAGATATGGCAAGTGATTTGGATAGTAGGAGAAGCACTATAGGTTATGTTTTCACTGTAGGTGGAATGGTGGTTAGCTGGATATCTAAGTTGCAGAAGGTTGTTGCCTTGTCAACTACAGAAGCAGAGTATATTGCAGCCATAGAGGCTAGCAAAGAGATGATATGGATGACACGGTTCATGGATGAGCTTGGTAGGGAGCATGAGAATTGCAGATTGTATAGTGACAGTCAGAGTGCAATCCATTTGGCTAAGAATTCAGCCTTTCATTCAAGAACAAAGCACATACAGCTAAGGTATCACTTCATACCACAGGTATTGGAAGATGGTGAGTTGAAGCTGGAGAAGATTCATACAAATAGGAATCCTGCTGATATGTTAACCAAGCTGGTTACAAAGGAGAAGTTGAATCTTCATTCAACTTCTGTTGGTCTTCATGATTGAGTTGAAGATGGAAGAGCTAGAAGATATTGATGTACAGGTACTGGTGTAACTATTTATCTCCAAGTGGGAGATTGTTAGGGTGTGGAGCTAAAAGCTTCACCAAGGAGCACACTTTGATAGTTTCAAGTCTACACAGACACCAGCATCAGTCAGGAGTGACCAACGTTGGCTAGGTGCAGTTGCAGAGGCACCGGCGTCAGCAGTTGGTTGGCCAATGGCGGTCACAGGCAAGTAGCAGGAACCGGCGTCAGTTACCTGTGCATTCAAAAAGCTATTTTCAAGGACAGAAGTGAGTGTTTGCATGATGAGTTTAAGTTGTAGTCTTAAGCTCACATCTCTATTATTAGCAATATTATTCTTAGAGCCCTTGTTCAAGAGGCTTAACTATTTGTTGTAAGTGCATGCTCAAGTTTCCTAATTCTATATGTAGAATCAGATCTTCTTAGCTTTGTGAGAAATATTTTAGTAGTTCATTGTATGTGAATGTTGAAGAATAGTATAGAATTGAATCAATCCAGGCTTGTTGGAGTTGATTGTTCTTGAGAGAGAGAGCTCTTAAGGAATAGAGATCTAGTGAGAGATCTATACATCTAGGAGAGGTGTGGAAGAAAGAAGTTTCTTCAATTGTATTCCTTTTGTAAAGAGTTTGTTAATACAAGTTTTCAGGGTGGTTTCTTGTATCTCTTGTTCTTGTTGTTTATCATTCTAGTTACTTGTCTATCTGATTTATTTCCACATTTATTTCTTTCACAAGTGTAATCTATTGTTGGTTGATCCCCAACAGTATATTCCTACAAGTATCAAAGATGAGGTTTAGGAGGCCACATCCAAATGTTACAATTCCTTAGAGGCCATGAAATTTATGAAGGTTGAGATGGCACCTCATGTGAACCAATAAAATCAACTTTGTATCTCTTTGATTTAAGATAGTGCCAAGATTAAAATGCTATTTGTCTACATAAGTAGCTCATTATATAGCCATCTTGACTTAATGACCACACTAGAGGAATCTAATGCCCTAAATCTAGTTGTCATCAAGCATGAAGAAGTAAAAGAGTGGTTGAAAGAAATTATAGCTTTATTTCTAGAGTACCGAGCACATGAGGCTCAGCTCCTCCAAATTTTGAATGAGCTAAAATTGTCTAAGGCAAGAAGTTCTATGGGCAAAATTATTAGTAAAATCAATTTTGATAAAATTGTCCAAGAGGCCATCAAGAATTTTAAACAGAGCATACAAGGCTTGGAAATAGAAAGAATATAATCAGAGTTAAGAAAGGTTTGGAGGAAGGTGACCAAAGTTGATATTTTTAGGAGTAAGTTATAGCTAAATAAAGATGAACATGTAAGACTCCATGGTAAAAACAAGAGACTCTACCGACCATCATTACTTAACTTAGAAATTATTCATCAACAGAATCAAGTAGTGCATAAAGTCTATGAGGATAATGAGGTGAGAAAAATGCAAGATTTTAGCATTGTTGTTATATCTTCAACTTCTACTTTGACTTCCACTCATACTAAATCCCATGTAGTAATTTAGACAACACAGCCTTAGCCTTATGCATGTATAACTCCTATAGTAACATGTATATCTAGATTCTCCTTGTAATTAGACAAATCATTATAAAATTGAATTTATATTTTATTGTACATGCACATGTTCCATACTTTATTAAAGTCAATTTAGCTATTTATATATTTCCTTAGATGGTTTTAGACCATAGATAGAACTACATGTTCTAACCTCCACATGTAACAATCATGCATAGACTTGGAGGATGAGTCAACCCCTTCCCCTAGATCTATAAATACAATTATACCCCCCAACTTTATTTCTTTCATAAAATTTTGGAATATAGAGAAATGAGTAATTTTGATCATTATAAAAGTGTCCTAAGTATTTTCTTTCCCATTTCATTTAATTGATTATTATTTCCATGGTTGTGTGATTCAATAAATCTTTATTGTGTTATATCTACAAGTAGAGTCTTGATTTCTTGATTGATATGTTGATATTAAGATGTGAAATAGATATTAAAAGATAATCAAATATATTAATAAAGTGATTCAGATTATTTGAATCATATGTTTGAATGTGTATTTATGTTTTTTGTGTAGTTTTCTTTTTTTGTGTAATAACTACCTCAGATAATTCACTTACTTGAGCCATAATCTCCTGATCAAGGGTGTGCAGTAGTTTCCCTAAAAGGAGTAACCTTTGTCTGAGGAATGTGAACTTCCTACATATTTTTTCCCTTAGACTTCCTAACTTTTTTTGCTTTCTTATGTGATTTTGTAACTATCAATAGACATTAGTTTGAGAAAGCATAGGTTTATTTAAGAGCCAACTAGGGGAGTAATTCCTAAGGACCATAGAATTTTTTTTCAGTACCTTACCTTCCCTTTTTGAATTTGTTATTAAGGTATACCCACTTTAGATTATAATCCATCCACCCATCTAACTCATGTAGGAACTCACTCTGTTAGAAATCCACACCTCCATCTGAAAACCTTGTTATCAATATGCATACCCTACCCACTATTCCATCAATAGGTTGTCAAAGACTGCATACCTACAACTCATGTCCTAGAGTGACTTTTACCTCTATTGAGATACTAAAACATTCGAGTCTACCTTTTTATGGTTTTGGTGTGTATAAAACTTGCATCAACATAAACTAGATGTTCTTTATCAGGTTTAACAAATATGGGTGGTTGATGTATATAGATTTCTTCCTTAATGTCACATGTAATAAATCACTTTTTACATCCATTTTATAAATTTTATATATAATTTTTTTAACTAGAAAAACTATTGTAAGAATGGATGTCATCTTAGAAATAAGAGTAAAAGTTTTAGTAAAATAAATACCTTCTTTTTTTGAGAATATTTTGGCCACCAACCTTGTTTGTACTTATCCACATCTCCATCTAATCTGAATTTTGTCTTATATGTCCATTTTCAGCCAACTAATTTTTTTCATTTTAGAGTAACACGTAACTCCCAAGTGTCATTTTTAATTAGAGAATCATATTCATCTTGTATATTTTCATCCCATTTAGATTTTCCTTTTACATTTTCATATGTGCTTGGATCATCCACCTACATTACTCTAGTCATAAGAGCATAGTTAGCAAATAAAATCTTAGGGCCTTCTTGATATATTTACTCAATACTCCTTATATTTCCCATGTTTCTTCCATCCTTTTCACTTGATTTTTCCAATTTATTTTGAACTCCTCATGTAAATTAAGATAAATCTTTATTTAAATCATTAGTATCAATAGGCTCATCCTCCTTGATTAGAATTGAAAAGGAATATGGTTTAGGGACATCATCATTTTCAATATCTTCATCAAACCACACATTTATTTTGATATCAATTTTCCTAATTTAGGATTACACAACCAATAAGATTTTGATTCCTCACTATATTTAATCATGTATTTTTCACTTTATTATCTATATTCTTTATTTTTTGATCAAGAGTGTGAGCATAAACATTGCAACCAGAAACTCAAAAATGAGAGACAATAGGCTTTTTACCACTTTAGTGGGATGTATATTTAGAATATATGCATCTATGTGAATTGCTTTAGACCAATATTTAATATATAGTTTTCTATAATATAACATGTATCTAACCATTTCCATTAGATTTATATTCTTTCTCTCGACAACTAAATTTTGTTGAGGTGTGTAGGCAACTATACAAAATTTTATTTATACCATTTTCTTTTCAAAATTTCAAGAAGGCATTGTTAATATATTATGTTCCCTTATTTGTTCTTATTACTTTAAGTATCTTCCATTTTGTTTTTCAACTAGGGCCTTGAATTCATTAAACTTAATAAACACTCACTTTTATTTTATAATAAATACACCCAGATTATTCTACTATAGTCATTTTTTAAAGTAGGAACATACCTTGATCCATCAAGTGATGGAGTCTCAAATGGCCCCATTAGATCACTATGGACTAGATGTAATATAACTTTGGCTCTCTATGATTTCCCATGAGGAAATATTTCCACATGTTGATTTCCCATAGCAAAAGATTCACAAAGCTTTTGATTTTGAGAGATATTTGGTAGTCCATAAACCATGTTCAACTTCTTGATAATCCCAAGGATTTGATAGTTAACCCATCATATCCTTTCATGCCATACCTGCTCATGTCAATGTATTTTTTAGTGCTACTATTATCACTCAAAACATGTAATTATGTGCAAAATTATCTCATGTGTGTTGGTACATGGATATTTCATGCCTAGAAACTTGGACTGATGCAATGAAGAATGATTTAATGTCTTATTATAATAGTGTGATCATTGATGATCCCATAAAATAGCTCATTGTATCCATAAAATAACATCTTTTTTCTTGCATAGGAAGTGGATCTAAATGTATTTTCTAAACTTATAGCTTATTTACAATAAAATAGTAAACATATATCATGATTATGTCTTTAGAATTCATTATTATCTATTTTTTAGATATTACTAATGATTATTGGGAAAAAGATATCAATAAGTGCATACACGATTCGTACTAAAATAAGAATGATTCAAAGTATGAAGAGTAAACATTTAATAATAATGTTAGAGTAGTGTTAGAATTTTATACAATGAGATCCAGTATTCTGGTCAAGTTATGGACTCCTACAGGCTTGCTATAGTAACTACAAATTAAAATAGGCTTGTTATAGTAGCTATGGCTACAATAGGCTTGTTACAGTAGCTACAAATTATAACAGGCTTATTACAGACAAATTATAGATTACATCAAACCAAATATGAATTACATTAGACTAGCTATGGATTACATCAACCAGTTATAGATTTCATCAAGCTTGTTATAGATTTTAGTAGGCTTGCTACAAATTTTAATAAGTTGCTATGGATTTCAATAGAACTACTATAGACTTCAACAAAATTGCTATAGACTTGTTTGGAAAGTATTTATAAATGTATTCTAATATTCCAGCTATCATGAAGAATATTTTTCATTTAGTTTTTTTCTATATATAGATTTTTATGTATAGACTTTCCATTATAGATTGTTTATGAATATAAACTTATGTAATTTTATTTCAATAAATAGATATCTACATATTAGGTGGAGATCAAGATTATTCTATAATAGATTTATTTATTAAAATAAATATCTCTCTCCATATTTTGTAGAGATTGAGATAGGATGGAGTATCTCAGTTTTTATTCCCAAATAAAGTGTTGGTTGAGAGAATTAATTATAAATGCAACCTTCCACACCTAAATAAATCAATCAATACATTTTTATTCCCATTATTCTGAGTAGCCTATTCTGAAACTTATGTTTTAAGTGAAATCTTCTTTCAAGGAATGAGATGGCCACTCATTCTAAGAAAGATGTATCAATGTATTTATATTTATTTCTTTATTTTATAATTATCTTGTTTTTTGTAAATTATTATTTTATTATTGTAAATATTTATTTTGTATAACTTGTTGTAAACTTGTAGGTATTTTGTCTGTTTATCATTTCTTTTCAATTTAGTAATTTACTTTTTACAAGTGTGATTTACTTTATATAAGTGTGATTTAATTTTTTCAAGTATGATTTAATTTATACAAGTGTATTTCAATTTTTTCAAGTGTGATTTTTAATTCTTGCAAGTGTGGAGTGTGATAGAAGGAACTGTTTCCCAAAGATCTCTTTTTCTATTGCATATAGTCTTCAAACACTATCCCTAGATTGACATCATTAATTGAAGGGAATTGAAAACCTCCATAATTTTTTGTGCCATTTTCAAGGACCCATGGTGTTATTAGGACATTCAAGATTTGCTAAGGAAATTCCTAGTCAGAAGGAATGTTTTTTTGTAGATTTTATGACAAGAGATAGTTAATGGTTTCTTTAATATTTATTTTCTACAACATAGATTAAAATTTATTTTTTTGTAATTAGGAATTTAGATTAAAAAACAAAAACTCCCAATACTAACATTATTGTGTAGAAAATAATAACAACTAACATCATGAAGGAGGATCTAATTGTTAATGCAAGATAGAAATGAAATTATGAGATAACTGTAAGATGGAAAAAATATCCTGATGCATGAATTTTTTTAGTTATTTATAACAAATTTGATACTTTTATATCTAACATACATATTTATGGAATGATCTACATTTTTAATTATTTAGATCAACTATTTATGGTTATATAAAACATGTACAAATATAGTTGCACCTTTACCAGAACTACCTATAATGGATCACACATATTTTTTGATGGATCTAGAAAAGTTGCATGTAATCCTTATTTTTGATAATAAATAGGTGAAAATCACTGCTAAAATTGTCTCTGACTATTTTAAATCATCTCATACCTACATACCTATAATAAATATGTTTTGTTATTTTCTATTTGGTTGAAAAACATAAACAATTTCTAGCAAGATAAGATTGCATGTTAGATTTTGATTGGGAAAAAAATTCAAAAATGAGTAATAAAATTTAAAAAGGGATGGCTTATGTATATAAGGAGATGGTGTTACAATATATGTACTTTTTGAAGAAAGACTCCTGAGTCAGAATTATGTAAGGTATTCAATCTCCCAAGTAAGCATAGCTTATTTTCAGCAAGGATTGATATAGCAATAATTGATCAAGAAACTAAAAAAAAAATGTATGATATGTTGAAAAGAAATAATCGCTCCAGCCAAAATATTGATTATTTTATATAGTAAAATACTAAATATATATTTCATTATAATCTAGTATGGTTGACCAATTTGTATGCGTGATAATGGTTTTAATGGTTTTATTGCTAATTCATGTTATGACTTAGAGAAATTCATATAGATAATCACCAAATCAAGTCGAGTCAATGGATGAAGAGATTCACATAGAGATTCATGGATGGAATACACAAATATAGCCTCCTAAAAATCTTGCATGTAATATCACCATACATAGAAAGTTATTTTGTATAAAGTCCACGTGGGTCAGATAAATTAAAAATAGTAAGAATATGTGGCTCATGCAATAGATTTGACATAATTAGTTTATGTAGTTATGGAAACATAACATCCAATAGATTTGGCATCATAAATATATAGATATATATTTTGTGTGATTCAAACATCTCAACATTAATGGTAAGTTTCAAATAATTATGGATTTTTACAAATTTTTATCATGTAAAGTTTGGTGCTCTTAAATTGGGTGATCTAACCATTTCAATTTCTATTTTCTTTTAGAATCACTATGTTTATACCAAATTTTTGTTTTTTTATAAACTATAGCCATTACTTCCAAAATAAAATATAAATTGAAATACTTAAAAATTAATCCAATATCAATATTAGATGTTTATTCTATTTTTTGTGTATGTTGTTAAGTCTACATAGATGAGGAAGTTTGTCAAAAAAATGATGGCAGTCCAAAAATAATAATCAGGCCTTCATCCCAAGCTAGACTAGCATGAAAACCAAAATATTATATTTAATTCCAAGCAAATTTATGGTTACAAAAATGGTAAATTGGACTTAGCTTTGAGGGGATCCACCCCTCGACCGAGGAGCACACAAGGGGAATTACCCCTTGACCCTGTTGGGGGCTACCACCTCCAGACCCCTACTTTTGATTTCCTAATGAAGAAGAATATAGTAAAGAAGATTGCTCAGCATGATGCAAATCTAGGTCAAGTTGTAGATGAAGAACATAGATTTTTTACTAGTAAGAAGAGACATGCAAAATCTATTTACAACAAGGAATCCAAGGACCTCCAAACTTTATTTACCTAGGTATGTTTTTTAGCTTCTATTTTCTATCAACTAATTTAGCAATATATTCTCTATACAAATAATAGTTCATATTTTTTGTAGAGTTCATAATAAATAGAATTGATGGATAGCATTTCATTTCACTTATTTCCAACCATATTCAAGAATTAGCTAAATGCATATCCACCTACATAATAATAGAACTTGTTTGAGAAATTTCTTATTCTCCACAATAAAATTCTATTATCGATAATGTTAATTCTTGAACCATCCATCATTTCTACGTAGGTTACACTTCATTCTTCCATATACATTCAAATGTTCATCTTAACATTTTGTTATTAGTATTTATATTTTTTTGACATTCTGATACTATGTTTATCTGGAAATATATATATATATATATATATATATGATACTTTCATTACAAAGATTCATTCTAGAGATAAATTTTTTTCCCATACTTTCAGTAAGTAATTGGCATATAATCTTGAGTTATTTGACAAAATAATGAAGGAAAATTAGCAAGTGTCTATGTTGAAGAAATGTCAACATACAAAACATTACATGATACATTTTCAAGTAGTATGAATATATATAGAGTCTATGGCCAACATTTTCCATATCATCAGTTTAAAAAACAACAACAATGAAAACTTTTGGGCATTGTTGGCAGCCTTGGTTTAAAAATTATCTTGTTGGTGGATCAAGTGTTGGAATAAAGAGCCTTGATTATAAAACTAGTTTAATAACCAGTCAAGGTCAAAAACATAAAAATAAATCAAATATAATATGTCAAATGTAACAATGATGCAGTTTTTCTAAGCTTGGTTACTTACTTCTATGCTATTATTTTTCAACATAGCAAGACTATACTTTTATCAAAGTTTTTCCCAATCTTTTTCACTTTGGCTACCATGAAGGAAGAAATTAATATTGGAGATATGCCAAGCTATTTTAATCTAATATTATATGTTTAAATTTACTTTTAAGTTTTGTTATTACATGAAGATCCACTCTTACAAACAACTTTGTTCTATGGAAATGGGCAATCTTGCATTCGATCTATGTAATCTTATCCCACTTCAATCATTTGACATGCATGAGGACATGCATGAACTTAGGTTTAGGGGAGGAGAATATATTCAAAGATATAAGAATTGGGTTTATCTAAACATATAAATTAATATAAATATAGTTTGATTTTGATCATGATTTATAATTTTGAAAGGAACAAGAATTTTTTTATATATCAAAAGTTGTGTTGTGGTCAAAATAAGTATGTGTAGACACAATACGAAATTTTCAACATAAGAACCTACGCTCACCCCAATAAAAAAATGTAAAGAAAGAAAGAAGATAAGATGAATAAAGTAGTATGAGAATTCCACATAAGAATCTATGTCAAAATGATCAAAAAGAATCTAAAGATAGTAGGAAAACCCTCCACACAAGAACCTATCCTTAAATATCCATTTTCATTGGCCACTTTTTTCTAAGATTTTAAAAGATAAATTTCATTATACTTATTCAAATGAAATTAATTTGAAAATCTCATTTGAAGTATGAAGCTAAGTATAACCCATGCATATACACCATGATGTTTTAAAAAGTAGCATACATGAGGACATGTATGAGATTAGGTGTGGGAGAAATTATAATCCCATAAAATGTCTCGTTATATCCATAAAATAACATCTTTTTTCTTGCATAGGAAGTGGATCTATATGTAGTTTTAGAAATAATGATTTATTTAGAATAAAATAGTAAGTATATATCATGATTATGTCTTTAGATTTTTTTGTTATCTAATATTTAGCTATAACTAATTATTATTGGGAAAAATATGTCAATAAGTGCATACACAGTTCATACTAAACTAAAAATGATTCATAGTATGAAGAGTAACTATTAATTAATAATTTTGGAGTAGTGTTAGAATTTTCTACAATAAGATCTAGTATTCTGATCAAGTTATGGACTCCTACGAGTTTGGTATAGTAGATATGGATTAAAATAGGCTTGTTAAATTAGCTATGGATTATAAAAACCTTGTTATAGTAGCTATGGATTATAATAGGATTGTTATGGACTAGCTACGAATTACATCAAACCAACTACAAACTAGATATGGATTACAATAGACTATTTATGGATTACATCAGCTAGCTATGGATTTCAGTAAGCTTACTATAGATTTTAGTAGGCTTACCATGAATTTTAGTAAGCTTGTTATGAATTTCAATAGGTTGCTAAGAATTTCAATAAAACTGCTACAGACTTCAACAAAACTACTACAAACTTGTTTGGAAAGTATTACTAAATGTATTATAATGTTCTAGCTATCATGAATAATGTTTTTCATTTGTATTCTTTCTATATATAGATTATATGTATAAAATTTCCAATATATATTATATTTGAATATAAATTTATATAACTTGATTTTAATAAATAGCTCTCTCCATATTAGGTGGAGATCAAGATTATTCTATAATAGATTTATTTATTAGAACAAATATCTCTCTCCATATTTTATAGAGATTGAGATAGGATAGAGTATCTCTATTACTACTCCCAAATAAGGTGTTGGTTGGAAGCATGAATTATAAATACAACCTTTCACACCCAAATGAATCAATCAATATAGATTTATTTCCATTATTTTGAGTAGTCTATTATGAAACTTGTGTTCTAAGTGAAATCTTTTTTTGAGGAATGAGCTAGCCACTCATTCCAAAGAAGATGGATCAATGTATTTATATTTATTTCTTTATTATATAATTATTTTGTTTGTTATAAATTATTATTTTATTTTTTATTGTTGTAAACATATCTTTTGTATAACTAGTTGTAAACCTATAGGTCATTTGTTTATTTGTCATTTATTTTCAATTCAGCAATTTACTTTATATAAGTGTGGTTTACTTTTTGCAAGTGTGATTTAATTTTTTCAATAATGATTTACTTTCTACAAGTGTGTTTTGATTTTTAAAAGTGTGATTTTCAATTCTTACAATTGTGGAATGTGATAGAAGGAACCATTTGCCAAAGATCTCTTTATCCCATTACATACAACCTTTAAACACTAGCCTTAGATTGATATTATTAAATGAAGTGGATTGACAACCCCCATCAATCATATATTAAGGTGTGGGACTCTCTCACTCTTTGAGATGAACCTCCAAAGTAGGCCATCTTCATTATATTCTAGATGGACCTAGTTTAGGACCAGCACGTAGACCTACAAAGAGTAGAATAAAATGCCTAAAGTTCAAAAAGGGGAAAAGAGAGTAAAAAGGTAATAGGGTTTTTATAATTTAAAAGGTGATGTACCAAGAATAGATTAAGTGCCTCACCCTTTTAATGATAATAAAATTAATAAACTAGTTACCAAATCTTTAAACCAGGTACATTGTATAAGTGTTCTACATGGAGGTAAGGGAACATGGTGTATCATTAAGAGTGATGACAAATAGTCCACAAAAAACACCTATGTGTACCTATGTATACACATAATGAAACCTATAAATACTTTTATTTTTTCATAAAGTTGAAAAGGAAAGATAGAAATGAGAGGGATGAACATCCATAAATAAGGATCAAAAACCATGAATTCACACATAACATAGAGATTGAAGAAAAGTAAATCAATTCTTATTAATCTCAAGGTATAAGGACATATTACAAACTCAAATATTTAGAGCTTTATTATACCAAGAAAGGGATATTAGAGTGAAAACTTTGTTAGTGTTATGATGCGTAGAAATTTCAACTATTTTACAATAAAAAATTAGGGTTTATACAATATTGGGCAAGGCCCTGCATAATCAATTCACCATTAGAGGTGGTAGATAAGAAATTAAATTTGAAATGGTGCCCATAGCTCAAGTTTAATTAAGATCATCAAAGTATTCACAATAGATAATATAATACATGCTTATTCAACCTAGGTTTGATAATTTCTGTATGCAAATAGAAATTCAAATGATCTATAAATCAATCCTAGTTCAAAGAAGATAAATCCTAGTTTAAAGAAGATTGTCAATACATTAGATATTTAGGGTTATGACCAAGATAGATCAACTAGACCTATACAATGGATCCCTTACCATAATAATATCACTAGGGAGGGTTTTAAAGCCTCTAGTCAAACTAAACTATGAAATAACCTTAACTAGGTCCTACGTTTTCATATTCACTAAACTAAAAACAAGTAAAGTCTCATCTAGTGCTCACCAAAGATGATGGCACAAAGTGGGGATTAGTAAACATAAAAATAAACATACATAATAAAATCATATTTAATTTATGTATAGGTAAAACTTTAATGTATGGAGAGAGAAATATATTCAAAATCTATTATTTATGCTACTTCTATCTACCAAAGAGAGGAGAAAAGTTAGAGATACTTATCTTGAAGATGATCCCATTGAGACTCAATCTCTCCCTTAGTCAAAGGTGTTTCCCAATAGGTTTTTATCATTTATAAGGATCACTATGAAAGGCCAAATCATATAAGACTTTTCCATAAGACAAGATTTTTCTCCAAGTAGAAACCCTAAGCTAAGACTCCTCAAGTAGAATGGTCAAAGAGCAAATTGTAAAAAAGAGTAAATTAATAATTAAATTATATTGTCTCTCTAAGAAATGATGAAATTAATGTGTTTATATGGTTGAATCTAACCCTAGTCCTTTCCAAAATTTTATCTGACAAGGTTGGCCCAATCGACTCTATATCATTATTGATAAAAATAAATTAGGTCTTGGTCTATGTTAGCTAAGGACTGACCTAGACTCTAAATGATTTTTATGAATTAGAGTATAGGTTTGATGGGTTCATCAGTGTATCACAAATTGCTAAAAAGGATTTTAGACTATGGAAGGGTTAATGAAGGTATAAAATGACTAGAGGAGGCTGAAAAATAGGAGACAAATCTTAGGAGAATATTTTTAGGAGATGGTTAGAATGATAAAAAGTTGTAGTTTAGGGAAAATAATCATGTAAAGCACCAATGATATGTCCACCCCTTTCCTAGTGCACTCCTTAATCTTGCACTCAG
Organism: Torreya grandis; assembly: GCA_037957365.1. Classification (NCBI taxonomy): domain Eukaryota; kingdom Viridiplantae; phylum Streptophyta; class Pinopsida; order Cupressales; family Taxaceae; genus Torreya; species Torreya grandis. The sequence continues at coordinate 628,688 of JARHVA010004263.1, forward strand.
AGAGATTAAGACTCCATGGGATTTTGTAAGATGTAAAAAACTAGTAATTGATAAAGTTATAAAATATTATGTATATACATATGCCTCACTCGAAGCTCATAATAGTTACTTATGTGTAATAGGGGATGGTGCTTCGAGAAAAGAACATAGTAAAACACAATGCTGAGACTAAAAAATTTGAAATATTTTTAAAGCATAAAATAACTAAAATTAAATAACTAAAATGGAAATAATTAAAAATAAAATTAATTTATGTGTACCTTGACTTACCTTTATCACTGGATAGTTGTCTTCTATGTTTATAGTTTTGATCATGGAGGGCGATGAGACTAATTTCAACAAACCCAAAGATACAAAACTAAAGAAAAAAAATAAACAAATATAAGAAATCCAAGTTAACTAATGTTATGTGGATGAGACATACTTAGAAATTTGGTAAGCTGAGGTAACAAGTGCCATGTTAGACCAAATGATCAAGTTAAAATTTTGAGTAAATTAGGTAACCAAAAACTCAAGGCTACTAAAGACTTAAAAATAAAATAAATAAACATTAATTAGAGAGACAAACTCACCAAATCAAACCAAAGATACATGTCAAAAATAGTAATCAAACATCAATGTAAAAGTAGTAACAATACTTACTTAAATAAAGATGGGCAATAAAAAGGTAAAACAACATTGATGAGTGAGTAGTAATCATCCTTACTCGATCATCAATGGAAAAAGTGCATAAAATGGAAAACAAAATTGGTGAGTGAGAAGTAACAATCCAACCTCACTCAATAATGTAAAAAATACATAAAAATAAAAATATACTTATATGTCCATAAAAAAGGGTAGTGTAACAATAAAAAATGGTAAAAGAAAGAAAAATGATGTTGGGTTGCAAATTAATGGTGTAAATAAAGTAATACATAGTTACTCAAGCATATTGATTTATTCTAAAGATAGATAAAACTAAAATAAAGTAGTGTTAGCATGTTTTTAAGATGTAAGAGGGAAGTATAGAAGATGGAAAATATATTTAGAATCACATGTGTCTATCAATGGGTGAAATGAAATGGGTGGAGGGAAAAATGAAGTAAAAACCAAGATAGAGGAAATTTTTATCAAATTCAAGACACTTAAGCTAGGTTTGTCAAAACAAGAGGACTTTTGACATTTAGGACTCTAAATAACTTCTTCTAGACATACAAATCTTAGGCCAATAAATGAATTTTATATATCATCCCATGAAGGCTATATGCATGAAAATTAAAATGGACCTACCTTCCTATAACATGTTCCCCATTCTTTAGGACCCCTTATAGATCTATTAGTCTACTGTGAATATTGAGTACATGCATGAGAAAGTAGGTAGCACCATATTAGTTTGTTGAATTCTCTTACTCCAATCAACTAGCCTACCATACCCTAATGGAGATTGACTTTATCATGAGACCAACTATGGAGTTTAAGCTTTGATTAGAGATAGGAGATGTGATTTGAATCACATATTTTGGTTTTATTTTGACTTTTTAACTATATATGTTGCCTTTTGTTTCAAATTATTTGGTTTTTAACTTTCTTGAAGGATTTTTCTATTCCTCCTCTATAAGGATTTGGAAAACCAAACATGGGTGTTAAATATGACTTTCATTTGAATGATTTAGACTTGGTTTCTAATAAAGAGAACTTAGAGAGCATGGTATCTAAGAGTCACATTAATTTAAGTAAAATAAAAGTGTTTTCTTGAATTGGACCTTATTTTATCCAAAGTGAAGTGAAAGGAAAGGAAATCAAGAGAAATGAAATATGAAGTAATTTGAATTACTTCAAATCACAAAAAAATGTGATAAAAGATGAAAAAAGGATATAATAATAGTAAAGTGTGATTCCTTATCATAGGAATGAGGGAAGTGTAATAAAACTTGATAACATAGTTTGTTTTACAAATTTTATCTTCAAAATAAACAAAAGCTAAAGTTGAGAACAAGGATCAAAAACTCAACCATTTTTAGACACATTCTAATAAAGGAATACTAAATTAAATATGGTGATTTTATAAAAAAGGCCTAGTCCTATCCATGGTATTACACAAATCATAAAAGATAAATCCAAAGGGTGCCAAAAAGTATTGAAAATCAAGGAATTAAAGAGAACAAAAATAGAAATCATGAGGAAGATCAGGTCATATCCATAGTTTTATAATGCAACTCATGAGAAAAGAGAAACTAAAGGACTAAAAATAAAGGAATAAGGTTTTTTCAAATAGATACTGATGTAGAGTGTGAGACCCATGTAAGTATCCTAAAACAAGTGTTATAATGATAACATATATAAATCATGATAAGAGGGGAAATATCTAAGCTAACATATATATCAAGGATGAACATGTGAGAGACAAGCCTGTGTGTCTCAGAAGGTTTCTTGAAGTTAAATTTGTTTATTATCATGTAATATAGAATAAGAGTAGGCATTGTAAAATTCAAGGCATTTCAATATTACCCAAAGGCTAAAGTAACATGTGGGTGGGCATCACAAGATGCCTTAAAGGATGAAAATAGGAAGAAATAAACACTCCATATAGTGTTTAAATGGATTCAAATTGTCTAAAAAGATTCTAATAAGGTATTTCATGATGCTTAATGAATTAAAAAAATTAAGCAAAGAATAATAAGAATTAGGGAAAGATTCAACCAGATAAAGAATAGGGTTAGCCAACAAAAAATAAGGCCATCTAATAGGTACAAAATTGACCAAGTTGATAGGGTACTACTAATATACAAGATAAAAAGAATACATAATCATATGTATTGATTGTGTACTACTAGATAGGGGATAGGATATAGAGATAAGAATACATAGTCATTTAGATTGACTATGTGTTGTAGATAAGGAGGTGAAAAATAGTCTATAAGATATTGTATCGAATAAGATGATAGTGTTCTAAAATAGGGAAAATGTTAAAAAATAGTTTGAAAAAAGAATGAAATAAAACACATAAACAATTGGATCAATGTTCTTGATCTAATTAGGGCACATAGCACAAACCTTGCACCAATGTTTTCCAATTCAAGTTTTTTAATATAACACACAATGATCAAAGATCAAGCAATCAACTGAAAAGTAAGTGCTAACTAATTGGCACCCTAAGTGTTATTATATTACTAGAAAGTTTTGATTTTAATGTGATATTAAAGTTAGATGAAATAAGGAACTAGAAATTAGTATAAAATTGGTTTCATGATGTTTGGGATGAAAGGGGTTTATATTTGTAATGGTACTAGCTTGGTATTAGGGCTTACACCCTCAGTTCATAATTCCATAGTGATAAAGGTGTCAGGTTCTTTGTCAATATATACCATTAATCACCTATTTATACTTGGCTATAAAATCAAGTTGGCTTCCCCCTTGGTGATGAAATCCAAGTAGATAAGCCTTAGAAAGACAAATGTTTAAATATTTTTTTAATATTAAGTGATTTGGTAGTGTGTACAAAAGAGTAAAATAGTGTAACTAAAATGATAATTTTAAAACCCGCCTATTTAAATTGTGAGTTACTCTAAGCATGCAAACAACTAAAAAGGAGATTTGAATTAATTACTAGTAAATAGATGTTTATTGCTTGATTAAGAATAATATATAGTCAGTTTAGGAAACACTATATACAAATAATATAGAATAGAGTCGATTAAGCCACTTATATTCTAAAAATGAAAGGTCTTATGAGAATAAAGTTGAACAGGTCAACTATGTCTATCAAATAGAAGATAGACTATAAAACTAAATCAACCAAGTAGACCTAGATAGTTGTAGGTTTATAATTTTGAAGACTGCTAACTTGTGAAAATAGAACTGAATGAAGAATAAAAATGATAGAAAGAGGTGAGAAATGAACCTTGGTAGAATTAAAGATAATTTAGATTACAAATGTTTATGTTGTATTTCTTAATTATTACTTTCAAATTTTAAAAATTGGGTCAAGTGGTTCGACCATGTTCTAAAAAACCCTGTATGTTTAAGAGGAATAACAAATAGAGTCAACCTATTTGATAGTGTTTGTTGACTTTTAAGTTGATAGAAATAAATAGAAGATAGATTCAACATATTTTATAGTGTATAATAATCTATAATTTAATAATAATACTATGTTGAACTGATCAATCTAGTAACCTATAGTTGTTAAAGACCTACACATATATAATAGAGTCATTTTGAAGTGATTGTGTATTAAACCTGTGCATAAAAAGTTAGAACTATATCAACTAGTTTGATACATTATTGTAAATATGAAAAAATATAATAAAATGATAAAAATGATGGAATAAAATAAAATCTATAAGGGTTAGATTCATGTCAGGTTCACTAGAATGTATGCAAAGGGAAATGCAACTGATCTATAAATCAATCCTAGCTCAAAGAAGATAAATCCTATTTACACTTCTGATTGTTGATACATTAGATATTCAAGTTCATGACCAAGAGAGATTTGATAGACCTATCCAAGGGGTCTCTTACCTCAATAATATCACTAGGGAGGGTTCCAAAGCCTCCAATTAAGCAAAACTTTGCAATAACCTTAACTAGGTCCTATGTTTTCATATTCCCTAAACTAATATCAAGTAAATTAAAGTCTAATATAGTGTTCACAAAATATTGTAGCACAAATTGGGGGTTAGTAAAAATAAAAGTAAACATACATAAAATAATCATATTTAAGCTATGTATAGGTAAAACTCTAATGCATGGAGAGAGTAATATATTTAAAAGCCGTCACTTATGTTACTTTTATCTACTAAAGAGAGGAGCAAAGTTAGAGATACTTACCTTGAAGATGAACCTATCAAGAATCAATCTCTCCATTGGCCAAATTTTCTTTACAATAGGTTATTTTGGTTTGTAAGGATCACTAATAAATGATAAATCATCTAAGACTTTTTCACAAGATAAATTCTTCTTCAAGCAGAAACTCTAAGCTAATACTCCTCAAGTATAATGGGGAAAGAGCAAATTGTAAAGAAGCAAAAGTGAATAATTAACTTCTATTATCTCTCTAAGTAATGATTAAATAAATGTATTTATATAGTTTAATCTAACCCTAGTCCTTTTTTAAATTTTAACTGATAGGGTCAGCACAATCGACTCTATATCATTATTGATAGAAATAAATTATGTCCTGGTTTATATCAACCAAGGGTCAATCGAGACCCTAAATTATTTTTGTCAATTAGAGTATAGGGTTGATGGGTTTGATAGTATATCATAAACTTATAAAAATGATTTTAGGATATGGAAGGGACAATGAAGATGGAAAATGACCAGAGGAGGGTGAAAAATAGGAAGCAAAGCTTAGGGGAATGTTTTTAGGAGATGGTTAGAATGATAACAAGTGGTAGTATAGGGATAACAATATTGTAAAGAACCAATGGTTTGCCCACCCCTTTCCCAATAAACCCCTTAATGTGTGAACTTAGAAATATTGAGACTTGATAGGTTCTTGTAAAATAGAAAGCATCAGTAATTGATAAAGTTTGAAAATATTATCTATACATTTTGATCATAAAAGTAGCTAGGAGGTCACTCATGGATCTGCATGTGTGTCTATGAATGAAGGGTGTTTATCTAGCCAAAAAAGGCATATTATCATGTTATAAAACTATAAAATCCACCTTTACATTCAATTCTATTCATATTTGGCTCCCTCAATGTCTAATTAGGTTTAACTACCACCCTTGTTTATGGATTCCACTTGTCAATCCACCTGGACTAGTCTATTGACATGGGACCAAATAGGTATATCTTTGGGTTTTACCACATCATCTCTATATTTTTAGTAAGGTTTAACATATGTGCCTAGTTTTTGGGGACCAAGCATGTATTAAACTATGCACATTGAGTTATGTGTAGATGGGAGTGTGCATTAAAGGTTACATAGTGAATTGACTGTGCAATGAAGTTGTGAGTTTATGAAGGGTGTTAAGGGTAATATTATACAAAAATGTACAAGGCCCAAACTCTTTCTACATCTTGTCTCTTATAATGGTCTTCATTTTTTGTGCCTTCATGTATAACTTATACTAGTTTATGAAGGGAATGTGTATAGCCTAGATCATAATTTGTATTTTACAAGGCCATAGATCTAAAAGTATGTAACTTGGCATAGGACTTAATTATTTGAGTGTGTGGAAGTATTATAATAAGAGAATGTATAAATATTGAAGATATTGTGTTCTTCATGATTTTTAATTGTTCCTTGTGCACTTCTCTCTTTCATCACTTGAAGTCGGGGAGACCCATGTGTTCTAACATGTACATCATGTTGATGTGATGAAATATATTTTCATGGGTAACACATTAGAAACTCCTTATAGGAAAAAATCAACACTTATTTTATGTGTGAACCTATGTTGATTTTTTATTATGGGTGTAGATGGGAAGCATCTATGTGTAGGCTTGCCTTTAGGGCACTTGACACTGTGAAAGTGCATAACCTCTTGTGTAGTCCTTATGGGTTTAGTACTTGTGGGTAGGGGTGACTTAGAGAGTTAACACTTTTGGTGACCTTTATAGGCCTCTTACCTGCTAAGTAGGAATCCAATAGCTTTGAAGCAATACATTGGGCATGGAGCCATAGGTAATCCCTTCATCTTATTTCTAACTATGATTAGGAATAAAATCCCACTTGACCTTAAAGATAAATAAGATACATTCCACAATAAAAAATAAAGTAAACAACTACATTGAATGAAACTTAGAGGTAATATAAATATAAGCTAATATAATTGCACACAATCACTTAGATGAAATGAAGCTACTCTAAACAAAATGTGTGCATGGCACTTAGATAAATTAAAACATATAAAAAACTATTTACAATGTCATTCATGATAATCAAAGATAGTGTTTGAGATGAATCCCATTGATTGGGATGGGCAACATTTCTTTACTTGGCCTTGCAATCTAGTATGTGTCAGTTTGCTTGAAACTTGTTATGATATATGGGTCACTCCATATAGAGTCAAATTTCATATGCTTCCCATCCTTTTCTCTATTTACATCCCATTTAAGTAATAATTATCCTTTATTTAATATTTTATTAGTAGCTCTTATGTTGAATGTTCTCTTGGTTTACACTTGCTAAAGTTTTATGGTGTGCATATCCTATGCTCTAAGTTCTTTGAGCTATATTAGCTCAATTAACCTTACTATCAAGGTATCACTCTTAGTCAATTAAATTAATACTAAATAAACCTAATACTAAACTAACCTAATACTAAATACTAAATAAACATAACACTAAACTAACCTAAGGAACTTAATCTAATAAAAGAAATTAGAAGCAAACAATTAAAAATTAATAGAAATAATTATATTAAAACTACACTAAATAGAAAATAAATTAGATCAATTAGAAACTAAGCTAAAATAAGATTTAAATGAGATTATAAGTCAAATTCAAATAAAATAAAATATGTGATTATCAACAAAATTGATTCATATTAGAAAAATATATCATTTTATTTAAGAAACAAACATCCTTCTTACAAAATATCTTTAAAGATAACTTTTACAATCAATCAAATCAATAATATATTTCAAATAGTAAATTTTTCATCATTATTTAGGTTGAATACTTGGATAATGCACATAAGACTATAAGAAGCAATCATCAAAAGATGTTAAACTTGACAATTCTAAATAATATGTTATAAATGATAATATAAAACTAGATATACCTATGATACTTAAGCAATATACTCAATCATCATAGAAAGTACCATTGGTCTATTTACAAAAGTCATGATATCTCAGAGAAATTGCATAGAAGAGATAGATAAATGATTGACTTTAAAATTTAATAGTATTTAATACATGTGTTGTTCCTCCTCTTCAAATTAATCCTTGACCTCATTTAATACTTTGAAGTTGGTTGAAAAAATTTATAACTAACTTTAGTTAGTTACTTGTTAACTTTAAATAATTGACTTTAAAAAGTCAATTAATATTAGTAGTTACAAGTTGAGATTTATTTAAGACTTTTTAAATTCTTAAGACATCAATTATTTGAAATTAAACTGGGTATTTCGTAATGGGTGGGGAACCTCTATTCAACTAATAATAATAATAACATTATTTCAATAAATAATAAGATAATTCATAGTTAAATGAAATATTTATCTATATTAATTTCATTTTGCATATAATCCAAATATATATATATATATATATATATATATATATATATTAAAGTTTGTTTACACTCCAAAAAATATCATCACTATAGTATCAAAATTTTGAAATGTGCTAAGTCTTATCAAATTAAAGTTTAATTCTCAAATTTATCTTTATGATAATCAAACATCATTAGAATTAGATAGAACTTCTATCATTGGTTCTCCCATTTCATTCAAGCATTCATTATATTCGTTCTAAACTATAGGAAACTAAACTAGTTTTATACCCAAATCACTCTCACCATCATTTATCTCCAATTTGATTCACTTCACTATTATGGTTTCTATTGGACAGATTTGGCAACATAAGAATATTTTTCCTAGAAATGGTTTGAATAGATGAGCAAATTTATGGATAGAATAAGTGGACCAAAATTAAAATAAGATCTCATATTATTTACAAATTTTTTGAAACACTTTAATCAAGCTTAAAGTGCAATTTTTTGATCCTTGAGAAGTAGGCTTAGAAACAGGTCTAGGAATGTAAAATCAAAAAGCCTAGTAGGGTCTCATTATGTTTCAAGTATTTAGGGCCTAGATGGTCAAAAGTTTATTGGATCCTAAGATTAAATGTGTGGGTGATAAGTGTCTCAACTAAGTTAGTCTAGAGAAAGATCTATATCTCACATTAATTCATATAAAGAGAGATCTATAGTGTGTATAAGGTCAAGCAGTCAAATAGCTAACAATATAATCCTAAGAATGAATGAAGAGCTGATAGATGGCACAATTTGAGAAGGCCCAGATCAAGATCGATGGTCATTATTAAAATTTCAAATCTAGAAACTTCAAAAAAAATTCAAATTCAACTCAAGTTGAACTAGGGTAGATATTTCAAAGTACACCATTGAATCTCATTTGAGACCTATTTTAGAGGATATAGAGCATAGAGACTCAATTTTATTGTGTTTTCAACATCATGTACAATAATTACTTGGCTTCCATAAGTTTCAAAGGTAGAATAGGTCTATTTAGACCTAATATGTTTTAGGAAAGAAACTATGTGGTCTATAATCTATTCATTGATGTATTGACTATAAGAAAACCAATAATTGGATTGGTTTTCAATGTTTAGTAAATACCTATGCTCAAATTTTTACTAGGGGAAAATATATGGTTATGGAGAAATGTCTCATATATCAACATGGATATATCCTTAATAAAGTAGGTACTTACCACCACTCAAATTAGACATGGCATGGATCTATGAATTCCATGTATATAAGGACTTTGTCCTCATAATAAAAGTAAGTGGAAGGTGGAATATAGTCATAAGATGGAGATTTGGTGGTTGGAAGAATTAGTTAGATAATTTAATGGATTTTCAAGGTCTCTAAGGATTTTTGTTTCATAATAGGATCATGACTCATTGTCTTAAACACATTCTTGTCCTCTAGTATATTTCTCAACCAATGAGAAGATTTGAAGGCTATTGGAACAAAGAAAGGCTATTTTATCTATGATGTGTTAATCTTGATTTCATCAAAAGGTGTTGGCAACTCAATTAATGATCTTATATGGTTTATTCCCCCTCTCTTTCCCCTTTCTCCTATATCTCTTAATTTTTTTCATTTTACTCTCTCTCACTTTTGAAAAGAAATTCTTTCTCAATTTTGAAGAGTAGAGACTCTCATTTGATAAGGATAGACCCTATTAAAATTTTCATGAAAGACCTCTTAAAGTAATAAAGACTTTCTTTACCTATCTCTCCCCTCTAAATTATGTGTATTAAAGCTTGTGTTTGATGGCATTGTGAAAGAAAATATTCCATGCCTATTGTCCTTATTTCTTTCTCATTTTTAGGTGTCTTCAAATTAGTTGTATATCTAATTTAGAATTATTTTTATCATTTATGAAAGCACTCAGTGAGTCTTATAACTCCTCTTTACCTTCATTCATTGCTTCTTGAACCTAGTTTATGAAAGATTTATGTAACTAGCTAATTTTTATGAGATTCTGTGATATAGCATTGTCTTATGCTTCCTTGGTGTTTACTTCATGCTTATGTGAGTTCTCATTTATATTTTTTGCATCACTCTTTTAGAATTTTTAGTGGCCTTTTACCCCTTCTTTAAATCATTTCCTAGAGCAAACATTAGTATAGGTGATCCATCGAGAGGAAGTCAGCCTTTTTCAAAGGTTCAACCCCACGATAGGTGACCCACAGTCTGGGGTTATTCCCATAGTGTATCTCAATTGGAGAGAGCCTAAAAACCCTCTCCAAGGGTACAAATTGATATAATAATAGTTTTTGGCATGCCTGATAGGACTTAATTTAAAATAATATTAATCATAGTTTGATGTTGATTAGATCAATTTACAATAGTTATATCTTCTAAGCAACAACATCTAGTGACTCCAAAAGAAGATTCAATATTATAGTAGTAGAGTAGTGACTACTTCTCATGCCAAAGGTGACTACAAGATCAAATTCTATAGGTATTCCTTTTGAATTTTTTGAACTACCTTTGAACTTAGTAAAAATATTAATATTTTCTAATACACACCCATACAAAGGCAACTTTATTCCTAAATCACTTTCAAGGCCTACCCCTGTAAAAAGATCTTTGTTAAACACTTTCATTACCATGACATCCCTTAGAAATTTCACATTTATGGCCCTTAATGTTCAAATTCCTATGAAATCCCTCAATATGATCTTATTCTAGTAGCAGCTCTTAAAAGTGACCCTTATTTTAATGGATACAAATTTATAACCTCTTTTGAACACCTCATGGATATATCCAACTTATACAACATTCATGATATCAATGAGGAAAATGTGGCAATTAGGTTATTATCCATCTCTTTCAAATGTAAAGCCTTATATTAGTATAGAATCCATGTTGTTAATTCTATTACATCATGGGACCAATTAATAAATGCATTATGTAAGATATTTGATGGTAAAAGTGACCATTTATCACTTGTAGAGCAATTAATCACAATTCAAAGAGCCCCTCATGAAGTTATGCAAGACTTCAACACAAGGTTCCAATATAATTGGGATAGAATCCTAGTCTCTGTTAGGCATACCCCTAACTTTTCCTTTACTATTTTAAGGCCTTAAATAGTGAGATTGTAGTAATCATCTAGTCCATGGGAGGAAACACATTACCAAATGCAAATGAGGTGGAAATCAGAGCAAAAAATTATCTAGTACAGGCTAGCAAGCTTACACCTAGACCACCAATGTCTTTGTTCTCTAAGATAAGAATCACCCCTATTTATATTCCTCCCCATTTTGTCATTCCTCTTGTGCCTAAATTTTTTTGTATACCCTCACTAATCAATAAAAAGCTTCTCCTAGTCAATCTAGTGATTCCCAAAAATAAAATAACTTTCAAGAGCTTAAGAGCATGTTCTAATCTTTGGGAAATGAAATAGTGAATGTTAAGAGGTATAAAAATTTCAATAGGCCTTACCAAACCTTATATCAACCTTAGTAGTAATATTATCAAACAAATAGGCCACCTTATAAATTAAATTTCTAAGGTCAAGGCCATGGACAAGGGCAACCTAACTATGTTAGGAAAAATAAATATAATCCAAATGTTGCAAGCACTTCCAACACTTTGGTCCCTATACATAATAATGTTACTCAAGAAGATGAGGGTAACATGTCTTGGAATTAGTATTTTGGGAAATCCATTGTTCCAACCATCAATTTCAATCAAGATTTTAATGATCAATGGTAGCAAGCTACCAATTATGGGTACAATCAAGTTATTATAGCTCAGAACATAGAGGTACCCATGATGATAAAACTAGAATATCCTCAACAAGGTTAAATCCCTGATCAAGGACCAAAGTAGTTGGGTGATTAAATGGTGAATTATGAGCAATAAGAGTGTTATGCACTCAATTAGTAGGCTAGTTCTATCTAGGCACACATTTTAGTGGTAGCAAATACAAGGTTTAAAAGAAGGAACATGGATGGTAATCAAAAAGTAGTCAAGGAGCTTCCTACCATTACTCCTTCAATATCAAAGACAAATGGAACTTTTACTATTCTAATGTTTCCAATATCTCCAAGGAATCAAAATCAAGGGAATGTCTTTGTCCCTCAAAAATCATAAACTTAAGGTGCAGTTGTGGCTCCCAAAGCAAAATTAAAGGTTGTTGGTTCACCCATCAACATTATGGAACAAATGAAAAGGTCTAATGTGAGTGTGCCAATGTAGAATATTCTCTCCATGCTTGGTCAAGTATACATCCTCCAAGAAAGGTTATCAACAATCAATGTTTATGAGAAACCACTAGTCAAAGAAAATGTGGTTCTCACCAATGCAACCTAAGGACCTAGTGAAGGCAAATTAAGTAAGGTGGTTAATCCTCCTCCCTTCTACATTTTGGTAATCACTAGTGATCTTTAGTGCATAATTTCTTGGTAAATAGTGGGGCTATCACCTCAGTAATGCCAAATTCTATAGTAGACTAGCTTAGTCTAAAGTATGAGCCCTAGTATAAAGGAGTTCTACAACTTGATGGTTCTTCTACCAACCCATCTAACATAATCAGAGATCTCAACTTGGCCCTGTATACTTTTCCTAGTGTCTTAGTGGCTCAAGATGTATTGATCCTAGATGTACCTCCTTGTTTTTTCATATGCCTATCTAGATAATTAACTATAAATATTGGAGGTTATCTTTTAATAAACTATTCATACATGGCATTCAAAATAAGATATGGAACCAAGGCATCTATTAACATTGAGACTATTGCATAATTCCACATAGAACCTTATGGGCCAGACAACATAAATCTCAATTACACCATTCTTGATAAGGATGAACATATGGTTGGTCAAAAATAAAACACTCACCTTGAGGAGATACCAGACATGTTCTTGGATGAACTATATAATTACAATCATTTGGTTGATCCCTTAGAAGGATTTGAAGAGAGGGACATGAGTGTCTACTACTTACATGAAGATAAATAGTCCATGTCATCCTTCATTAAACCTCAAGAATATCCTAGTGGCTTATGGAAATTATTCTTTGATGGTTCAAGGAGCAAAAATGGAGTGGGTGTAGGTTCAATTCTAGTATCCCCCTCTAAGACAATTATTTATCCTCTTATAAGTTCCAATTTAGTTACTCTTACAATGAAATAGAGTATGAGGGCCTTAAAAATGGCCTTCAATGGGATAATAAGAGAGGAATCAAAAAATTACAAGTTTATGGGGATAGTGAGCTGATAGTGCACCAAGTTAGAGGCTAGAATATCACTATAAATCTCTTGATGAAGTCTTATAAACAGAAAGTGTGGGACCTAATTCAGGATTTTGAGGCCTTTAACATCCAAGTAGTGTCAAGGTACCAAAATGGACATGTTGATAAGTTAGAAATTGTGGGAGATAAATTTGATATCCCTAATGAGTTAAAAAAAGACCAAGGTATAACCACATGTCAAAGTTGTGGTAAGACCATCAGTGTTAGATAATAGATCTCATTGGCAGGTCTTTGAGAATGACAAGAAAATTGAATGTTTATTATAGTAAGAATTAGAGTTCTCCTCCATAAACTAGGAAAAGTTTCAACATCAATATGAGGATCTAATTATTTAGTTGAGATATAACAAGATTATTAAAGGGCTTGTCACCCTTGAAGGTCTTTTCCATGAAGGAGATCATATGAGAAAACACAAGTTAGTAATGTCAACCGATGAAGAGAACTATGAAAGATTCCTTATCTTCAATGATAAGCTCCTTAAGCTTGGGAAGGTAAGCACTAAATCTGAGAGGCATGCTTTCATATAACTTTGTAAAGAATATGTATACATATTTGCTTGGGAATATAGTGACCTGAGAGGCTTTGATCCCAAGCTGGCCCAACACACTATAGAATAATAGGTTAGTACCAAGCCTATCAGGTAGAATCAAAGGCCTATAAACCCTAAAATTAAAGACCTTATGAGTAAAAAATTGACTAAATTGATTGAATCAAAAATTATCTTTCCCATTAAGCACTCCTCATGTGTAGCCAATTTGGTACCTATGAGGAAAAAGAATGGGGAAATCAGATTGTGTGTTGAATTCAAAGATATAAATAGGGTCTCTTTTAAAGATCACTACCCCTTACCATACATAGATAAACTCCTTTAGATAGTTATTGGTTCAGAACATTTTTCCCTTTTGGATGTGTATTCAGGTTACAACCAAGTGATGGTAAGAGAGGAAGATCAATATAAGACTACTTTCACCATAAAGTGTGGCACATATGCTTACCAAAATATGTTTTTTGGATTGTCAAATACTAAGGAAACTTTCCAAAGATCCATAGACATGGATTTCCAAAGGTTACTGAATCAGATGGTACTAGTTTACTTGGATGACATTATAGTTTTCTCCAAGAAGGCTAGTGATCACATGGACCATCTAAGATTGATATTTCAAAGATGTAGAGAGTATGCAATCTCTTGAAATCCAAATAAATCTATGTTGGTCTTTCATGAAGGAAAATTTTTGGTTCACATTATTTCAAAGGAAGCGCTATCCATTGACCTTGATATAATAAGTGTTATCTTAGCACTATCTCTACCCAAGCACAAGAAAGGAATCCAAATCTTCCTTGGGAAAATAAACTTTGTGAGAAGGTTTATACCTAGTTTTATAAACCTATTCAAACCCATCACTACCATGTTTAATAAGATCCAATTTTTTTCTAGACCAAATGAAGGTAAATCAGCATTTGAGGCCATCAAGTAGGTCGTTGCCCAAGCACCCTCACTCATGAATCCTAATTTCTTAAAGGATTTCATATTGTACACCTTTGCCAATGTTGACAACATATCAACTATGTTGATGCAGAAGAATGGTGGAATTGAACAACCAATTACATTTTTTATTCAAGCGATGGAAGGATAAGAGGTGAGGTACACTTTTATAGAAAAGTAGGTTCTTGAAACTTTAAGGATCCTCAAATATTTTAGACCAATGCTCTCCAATATTAAGGTTCATCTTATGATGTCTCATATTATAGTGAGGGACTTTCTCCTCAACAAGGATTTGAATGATAAAAGAGCAGGTTAGATTACCAAGGTCATGGAGTATGATGTAGAAATCAAATTCATTAATTTGGTAAGAGGCAAAGGCTTGTGTGAGAATATGGTGGATGACCTTTAATAAGATAAAGAATTTGTTTTGGTGACATAAGAAAATGCACAAATATATACATCTCCACTTCATAATAGTTGGCTCTAAGATATGATACATTTATTGATGATAGGAGAATGCCCTCAAGGTTTAGATAGAGAAAAAATAAGGTATTTCAGGCTTTAGTCCATACCTTATGTATTATTTTATTGTGTTCTTTTTAGAAGGGACCTCAATGGGGTACTTCTTAGGTGCATTAATGATAATCAAGTGACAAATCTCTTAGATTAGTTTCATGATGGACTTGCAAGAGGCCATTTTGTTCTAAGAATAATAGCAGTAAAAATAATGAGAGTTAGTTATTATTGGCCCAACCTTTCAAAGGATGCATATGTATAGTTCAAGAAATGTCAAAATTGTGCTCTATTTTTAGGAAAATAAATATTAACATCTCTTCCACTCGACCCAATTAAATTGGAACAACCCTTCATGTAATGGGGGCTAAACTTCATAGAAATGATAAATCCACCTTCAGGTACAAGACATAAATAGGTGTTCACTACAATTGACTCACCAGGTGGATAGAATCAATTACCTTGAAAGAAGACAATGAAACATCAATATTGGACTTCTATGATATCATAATAACTAGGTTTGGTGTCTCAGCTACTATAATTTTAGATAATGCCTTAGCATTTATTAGTATGAATACAAGTGAATGGGCACTTAAGCTGGGCATCTACCTTAGTACATCCTCAAATTATTATCACCAAGGTAATGTAATAGTAAAGTCAAAAAATAATAAATTGATAAGGATTATCAAGAGGACCATGTAATGGAATCAAAGAGTGTGGCATATAAAGCTAAGGATAACCTTATGGGCTAATAGAGTGACTCCCAAAGCTACCTTTGGAAATTCTCCATATGTCTTTGTATATGGAAGGGAAGCCAAATTTCCCATTTCTCGTGAACTATCTACATTTGAGTTATCCCATCATCTTGAGCTGATGGAGAGTGAACCTATAAACATGAGGATGATAGATATCATAGATCTTGAAGAAACCAAGGACCTTGTAATGAAGACATTAGAGTCACATCAAGCTCAAATCAAGAAATCCTTTAACAAGAGAGCCATGAAAAGGGACTTCAAGGAAGGGGGTATAGTCCTAAAATAGGACTCAAATAAGGCTAAGATATGAAACCATACCAATTTTGAAATCTTTTTGAGTGGTCTATATTTGATCCATGAATGTAAATAGCATAATGCTTTTTAGCTTGCCCAACTGGATGAAGAGGTATTACCCATGCTAGTTAATGGAATTCATTTAAATCCTTATTATTATAATATTTTGTATCTATTATATGATATTATAACACATTATAATAGTTTTATATACCTTCCTCTAAGTGCCTTCAGCATATTTCCTTTTAGTTGTGTGTTACCCTTTCAATAAATGCCTAGGGCACAGTTGTTTATTTTGATATTTTTTCCCCTTTTGATTCAAGAGGAAGTTTCAAAAAGGGTTAGCCTTGAGTCAATTTCACATCAATTAATAGGAAATATTATGACTCTATGTACCCAATGGATCATTTTAAGGCTATTAGTCTTTGCATAGCATGCATGCAACCCTAGGATGTCACTATAAATGTTGGTTAAATTTGGCCCACATAAAAATATTTTGCCTAAAAATGGTTTGAATAGATGAGTAGAGTTATGGATGGAATGATTGGACCAAAATTAAAAGAATAATATCTCATATTTATTACAAAGCTTTTGAAATACTTTAAGCTATCTTAAAGTGCAATTTGTTGATCCTTGAGAAGTAGGCTTGAAAACAAGTCTAGGATTGCAAAATCAAAAAGAACGGTAGTGTCTAATGGTGTTTCAACTATTCAAGGGCATGACATGGATTTTAAAAAGTCTTAGAAGTTCATTGTATCCTTTTAAAGGGAGAACAATTTCTTGCACAAGTCCAGAAGAACCAAATTATCATGAGCACATCACATAGGGATGAATAGGCTAGTTTGGTTACACATTTGATACATACACTTAAGAAATTGGTCAAGGCCAAAATATAACATGAACATTAATTCCTCCATGCCTAAATCATGCTCTAAAAATTTTATGTCTTGATGATCTTACTATCTCAATATATAAGCCTGTAAAGTTAAACTTGTAGAGTAAGACATGCATGGTGACGTCAAGTTTAAGCTTCATGAAATAGTCATTTGAATTTAGAGTTAAAAAATGTGAATATAGAGATGATAAGTTTCAATATATTAGGTGCCTAAAAAAATATGTAAAAGTGCATGATTGACAAGGCCAGTAGGTCTTGAAGATCTAACAAAACATATTTGATCATGCATCAAAGATCGCCGATGAGAATCAAGTCAAAAGGTCAAAGGATCTCTAAGGTGAATATGAAAGTGATAAGTGGAATAATATTGGGAGTATAATCTATATACAATGGCATGTTGATGAATCTTGATTCAATGGGTCTAGGTATATTGATAGTGTGTGTATAATCATACAAATTAGATCTAATGATGAGTAATGGGTCAAAAGGTTAGAAGATCCTAAGAGAAAATATGTGGGTGACAAGTGTCTTAACTACATTACGTTGGTATAAGATCTATGGTTTGTGTTTATTCATACAAAGAGATATTTATTGTGCACATCAGGCCAAGGAGTCAAAGAGCTAACAATAAGATCTTGAGAATGAATGAAGAGCTGACAGATGGCACAATTTAAGAAGGCTCAAATCAAGATTGATGGCTTTTTTTAAAGGTTATAAGAAAAAGACTTAAATTAGAGGTCAAATTTGACTTAGGTTAAACTAGGGTAGATATTCTAAGGGATGCCATTGACGCTCAGTTGAGACCTCTATTAGAGGATCCAAAGTATGTAAAATTAGTTTTCTTATGTTTTCAACATCGTATATAATAAGTCCTTGGCTTCCACAAGTTTTAGAGGTAGAATAGGTAAGTTTAGACCTAATATGGTTTAATAAAGAATCTATGTGGTATGTAATCTATTCATTGACATATTGACTATATGAAAACTAATAATTGGATTGGTTTTCAATCTATAATAAAGTAAGTACTTACCACTGATCAAAGTAGACATGACATAGCTTGGTCAAGTCTATGGATATAAGGACTCTGTCCTCATAATGAAAGCAAGTAGAAGATGGTATAGAGTCCCAAGATGGAGATCTAGTGGTTGGAGGAAATATTTGGAGCATTTAATGGATTTTCAAGGTCTCTGTGGATTTTTTATTCATAATATGATCATGACTCATCATCTTAAACACATTCTTATAATCTAGTATATTGCTCAACTGATGAGAAGATTCAAATGTTATTATGATAAATAAAGGCTATTTTGTCTATGATGTATTAATCTTGATTTGATCAAAAGGTGGTGGTATCTTAATTAATGATCTTCGATGAAATGTTCCCCCTCTCTCTCCTTTCTCCTATATCTCTTATTCTTTTCTATTTGTACTCTCTCTCACTTTTGATAAGAAATTCTCTCTCAAATTTAAAGAGTATAGACTCTCATTTCATAAGGCTAGACCCTCTCAAAATTTGTATATAAGACATCTTGAAGCAATAAAGACTTTCTTTACCTATCTCTCCCCTTTGAATTGTGTGTATAAAATATTATGCATGATGGCATTATGAAGGAGAATATCTCATGCCCATTATTCTTCTTTTTTTCTCATTTCTAGGTGTCTTCAAATTAGTTGTAAGTCTAAGTTAGTGTTCTTTCTATCATTGATGTAAGCTCTCAGTGAGTCTTAGAACTCCTCTTTGCCTTCATTCATTACTTCCTAAACCTAGTTTTTGAAACACTTATGAAACTAGTTAAGTTTTATGAGATTGTGTGAGCTAGCATTATCTTATGCTTCCTCTATGTTTACTTCATGATTATGTGAGTTCTCATTTAGATTTGGTGCATCACCCTTTTATCCTTATTAGTGACCATTTACCCCTTATCTAACCCTTTTCCCAATTCAAACATTAGTATCAGTTATCCATCAAGAGGAATATGTCCCTCTCTGGAGGTCCAATCCCACCATAGGTGACCCATAGCCTAAGGTTGTTCCCATAGTGTAGCTCAATTAGAGAGTGCCTGAAAAACCCTCTCCAAGGGTGAAAATTTATTCTACAATAGTTTCTATTTGAATTTTAGATTTAGATTGAATATTTTCACTTTTCCTTGAATTATATGAATGCATGACAGTAAGAGGTTTTTCCAAACTAAATTTCTTGCACTCTAAAATAGGCATCCTTTGAGGTGGTGTAGGGTCACTAGAATAGGATAACAATGTAAGATTTACAAAATTATTTATATGTAGTGGCTCATAGACTTATTGTGGTGGTTCATTAACAAAATTAACTTCTTGACTTGGTGACTTAATAGGAAAATGATTAGGATTAATTTTCAACTGATGGGAAGAGCTACTATGAGAATGAGATCTAGCTCTGAATCTATGACCATGAAAACCCCTATTGCCACTATGATTAGTAGGATTAAATGGAAAACCACTCAACACATTCCAAAATGTTGGGTTAGTGGCATCAAAATTAATGGACATTCAGTCTCATCTAATTGTCTATGTAGGACCAAACCTTCTAGCCCTAAAACCTCCCCTAACAATTTGCCAATTAGGTACATTTTGAGTCATGCTACCAAATTTATGATTCCTTTCCTAGTTATTATCATTATTCTTGTTTGAATTTGGTTAATCCCAACCTAAAATTCTAAATATAATTCAAAATATATTCAAAATTTTATCATCATCATTTGATTGAACTCAAAAATGAATATATCAACTATAGAAATAATAATAACAACTGCACTTCTATATTTCTAGCTTTAGTCACTTTATGAATTTTTTTAGTTATATCAATAAAATGAACAAATCAAAGATTCCACTATCTTTACATGAAACTGAACTTAATTTATATGATTATCAATTCTGATTGTGTCATGTATCAATGTAATTATCAAGCTTAAAATCATTATAAAATTATATTCTTCATAATATTATTTCAAATATTTTGCCATACCTTATTGCATTCTAATCTTACTACATAAATGTCATCTCAATATATATATATAATATATATATATATATATATATATATATATATATTATTTAAAAACTATAAATACACATATTTTCATTAAACTAATATTAAATTCATAATAACCGAAAGAATAATTTTAACATAAGTTTTATAAGCTTTTGACATTGTTAAAATTTGTTCCAATTATCATTTTGAAAACTCAAAACAACATCACATATTAGAACTTTTAAAAACCATTAACCATTTGCTTACTACTCTTCAATTCATGACTTGAAAATAAGACCCAAAAAATGCATTTTGATTTCTTTGAAATAAACCTTTGAATTTTTAGAAAATCATATATTACATGCCATCAAATTTTGTGTATAAAAATCTTCAACCAAAATAATGTCTCAATACTATACCCAAAAAAAAAAAAAAAAAAAATTAAATAATCAATATTTCCATGAAAATAATCATGTTGAGCTCATTTTTATACCAAAACTTCACGTATTTATTAAATCATAACTTCAAAATCAAAACTGATATGACCAAATCAAAACTTAAACAAACTATCAACAAAATAAAAAGCCGAAAGCCAAAATATCACTTATTTTGAAGATAATTTCCATAATCATCTCTGAGAATATAGTTCAAATACTCCAAATGCTTCATATCTCAAATGATAATCCTTATTATTCACCAAATTTGACTTCAAAACTAGGGATGAAAAGATTTATAAATGACAACCTTTCAGTCATCAAAATATCATACTAAAAAATATAATATGATAAAACCCAAAATAATTATAATTGATTTCTTCATAAACTGATAATATGACATATTTTAAACTCAACTTATCACCAACAATTCCATAATTCATTCATGCAAAAGAATTAAAACAAATAATTTATCTTATAAAAATGTATCAAAAATATCATGCAAACTCAAAACCACAATCTCTTTCCATGCAAACCATTTACAATGATAAATTATAATTATCCCATTGATAATTATTCACTTTACATTAATGACATACCTATTAATGTTGTGTTTGTAACTTCCCAAACTTACTCAAGCAGAGTATGGATTTCGTCAGGTGCTTTACTCAAAATGACTATCAAAAACTAAAACAAACCTATTTGTATACTTTACCTCATGCCTTAAATACTTATGTTAACATGCTTTCATCTGATTGGTTTCTTAATTCAAGGTATGCCATTTAGCCGACTACTAACTTGTTTAGCAAAATTTTAAATTTTGTAATGACTAAATTTCTTACTAAAATGCCAATTAACTTGCACATTTCAAGGCATAGACAATTTTTATTTAATTCCATAAACCTCCTTTTGATTTTATTTGGATCTCAAAACATCCATCATGCATAGCATTAAACCAACTTGTCAATTAGACTATCAACTTACTAATTAAAATACCAACTTGTCAACTTACTATTCGAATCATTAATGAAATGATCCTCACAATCAAACATATCTTAATTTCCAATAGTTCCTCAAAATAAAATAATCACCCCATGTCCATTTTAAATTTTTTTATGTTAGGTCCACAACATTACATTTCACACTTACCATAGGATAATATTTTAGATTAGAACCTAGAACCACTTAGGATTATTTGATAATCCTTAGTATTATAATATCTTAGGTTTAAATATTAAATCAATTTGCATTTATGGCATAACATCATTTTTGCATCAATATTCATACTTGCAATTGAATTTCAAATGAAATTAACTAAAAAACAATTATGAAAAATTCATATAATGCCTTCAATTCTAATAAAACAATAGGAAGCATTATCTCTTTTAAATTGAATAAACTATAGTAATAACTTGAAATTAATTCAATCTGATCAACTCTATCTATCAAAATCTCATGACTGAAAACATTTGGTAATTGTTTGTGTGTGTGTGTGTGTGTGTGTGTGTGTGTGTGTGTGTGTGTGTGTTTATTTTATTTATTTAACCATTAATGCTTTTTAAAACCACTATAATATAAATATGAATTCATAAAC
The DNA here is from genome assembly GCA_037957365.1 of Torreya grandis. Lineage (NCBI taxonomy): Eukaryota > Viridiplantae > Streptophyta > Pinopsida > Cupressales > Taxaceae > Torreya > Torreya grandis. The sequence goes on from JARHVA010004263.1 coordinate 651,116, forward strand.
AAATTATTATCAAATCATTTAATTGAAAATATGTTTATTCATAATACTACTAATTGACTTAGGTCCCCGACTACAATTTTAGATTTTATGACTAGTCATCACTATGGCAGATAGGAGTATAAATTTTATTTAGAAAATTTTAGGGGTATGAACAATAGCATAACACTAGTGACCTTTCTAGTCAATTTTGAATATAAAATTAATTAGTAATCAAATTACCTATTGTAATAAAAAAAATCCTAAAAGTGTGAGCTAGGTAAATTATTTCTCAAGTAGATATGTGTGAACCCCATTTATAATGATCTTCAATTAGGGATGGGATGTTTAGCTAGTGTGGCATGAATAAAGGGAATAATATAACAATGGAATTTGGTCTAAATACATAAATAAATGAAAAAGTCTCTAATACAATATATATATATATATATATATATATATATATATATATATATATATATATATATATATATATATATATATATATATATATATATATATATATTAACAACTAGTTATAACTCAATATATATTATTCATGTATAAAAACAAATTGAATTTAGAAAGAATAATATCTCAAAATAACTGAATTTATAGTCGTATTGTAGCATTTTTTTTCTTTCTCCATAACATGATTACCTTATCCACTTGAAACATTTATTGATATTTAAAATGTAAAAGCTAAAATAACAATGAGAATCAAACAAACTACAAAGAAACAATAGAATAAGAATAAAAAAGAAAAGAAACAACATAACCAAAAGGAAAGCAATAAATTTGAAAGAAAACTAATTATGAAACAACTTTAAATGATGACCATTAATTTGATAATGTAACCAATTCCCATCAAGATCTTTCAATTGAAAATCATCAATTCCAAGTACAGTTGTAATAGGATAAGGACCAAGTCATAATGAATCAAATTTATGATTTTTACCAAGATCTTCATGAGCTTTATCCTAGTATAAAACTAAATTACCAATTTTGAATTTTTTATTAGAAATTTTCTTATTGAAATTTTTTTTAGTTTTTATTTATCTCTTTCTAACTTTTATAATGTTGTTACTTTTGATTCATCAAGAGATATTAGATCATGTGATCTTTGCTCAATCAAACTAGTATCTTCAAAAACATATTGTAAATCAGTTCTTGTAAAGAAATTTGAATTTATATTGGTAAAGTGGCTTTAAATCCATATTCCAACATGAAGGGTGAATAACCAGTTTCCACCTTAAAAATACTTCTATCAACCCATAAGGCTTCAAAAAATTTAAGATGTCAATCTCATTTATTTTAATAAACTAACTTTTTCATGATTGAAATCATATTCTTATTTCTTGACCATTACTCTAAGGGTAATATTTAGATGAATGAATAGATATAATAGAATATTTTCTCAAAAATTCTAAAAATTCATTTGAAATAAACTGAGGACCATTATCAGATATGATTTCATAAGGAACTCTAAATTTAGAGAAAATATGAGTTGCTAAAAAATAAATTACTTCACTTATTACAGAACTTTTAAGGGCTTTAACATTAGGCCATTTAGTGAAATAATATGTTATTGTTAAGATATATCTATGATCAGATGATGAAGGAAGGTGTATATCTAAAATAAAATCAATACCCCATTTTGTGAATGGTTTTTTAGGTATCATAGGATTTAAAGGCATTACAGGTAACTTATTTCTACCAACAAATACTTAGCATGGCATACAATAAAAAATTAACTTATAAGCATCTTGAAATAATGTAGGTCAATAATTAATTTCTCATAAAATCTTATAAGCAATGATTTTTGTAGCATAATGTCCACCATAATTTCCTTTATGACAACCTTTAAGAATTTTTTGTGTTTGGTCATGTGTAAGGCACCTTATAAAACACCATCCCTATTTCGATAAAACAAGATTTTTTTGAATAAACAAAAATTTAAATCTCTTAAGTGTAAAGAACATCTTGATTTCTTATCAAAATTATCAGGACAAGCTTGATTTTGAAAATAGAAGACTAAGTCATGATACCAATCATCCTCTGAAAGCATACAATCCCATTCATTTATTTCCAGATCAAATTTGAATTTTTTATAAAAATTAGATATTTTTATGGTCTTTAAATGAGGTTTTCCATTCAAATTATCATCAACTGACAAGACTAAAACATTAATACTTGAATAAGCATTTTCAATTAAATGTTTTTCCAATTTATTACCTTTAATTATCTTTAAAATTTTGAATTCGTGATCAAACTCTTGAATTCAAAATATCCAGTTTACAAGCCTTTATTGAATGGTTGGTTGTTTCAAAAGATAAGATAAAACATGTATGCTATATTTCACTATAACTTTATTCCCCATCAATAAATAATGAAATTTGATTAAAGAGTAAATTAATGAGAAAACATTTTTTTTAATAAGAGGGTACCTAGTTTCAGCATCTTTTAATACTTGACTCATATAATCAATTGGTTTTTTATCATTGTTTTCAAATTCTTATATAATAACAACTCTAATTTTTTTTTCAGTGGCATTAACATAAAAAATGAATGATTTCTTTAAATCTGGTTTAGTAGGTATTGGAGCACTTACAATGACATCTTTAATATTATTAAATGTTAAATCAACACTTTCATCTTAAGTATAAGATTTATATTTTTTAAGTAATAATTGTAGATAATTAAGCTTATCAACAAAATCTGATATGAATTTCCTAACAAAATTAATTTTATCATAGAAAAATCATAAACTAGATTGATTTTTAGGAGATGATAACTCTTTAATGACTTTAATATTTTCAGGATCTATAGAAATGCCATCTTAAAAAATTATATATCCTAATAATTTACCTTCATTAACACCAAAAATTAATATATTTAAATTTAAATAAATATCATACTTTCTACATCTTGTGAAAACTTCATAAAGATGATCTAAATACTTTTTACAACTTTTTGAATGAATGGTCAAATCATCAAAATAGACCTGATTAATAATATCAATTAAGTCATCAAATGTAACATGTATAGCTCTTTAAAAAGTATCTCTTGAATTCATTAATATAAATGGCATTCTATTATAAAAAAAAGTTCCTCTATTCTTAATAAAATTTGTTTTATGTCTATTTTCAGGATTTATAAAAATTTGATTATAACCAAAAAATCCATCTAATAATGACATAATTTTAGATCCTATAACTTATTTCAAAATTTGATATATACTCAATAAAGGGAAATTATCTTTAGAACTAGCCTTATTCAAATCCCTAAAATCAACACATAACTTGATATCACCATTTTTATTTCTAATTGGTACTAAATTAGCTACCCATTTAGAATAATTATAGGAAAAATGACACCAGCATCAATCATTTTATCTAGCTCTTTATTAATGGTGTCCTCTAAATAAGGGTTAATTTTTCATATTTTCTATCTTATAATTTTAATACCAAGTTTTATATCAATATCATTTTTTATAATATCAATATTTTAACCTTTAAGATCTTTATATGACCAAGCAAGCACATCAATGAACTCTTTGAATAATTTAATAAATTTCACCTTTTCACTAGCAATGCATTGATTTCTTAAATAAACATATTTAGGATCCTCTTTTGTACCTAAATTTATAGGAATAGTTTCACCTATAATTCTCCTAGAAGGTTCTTCTTTTCTAAAAATTTTGGGTTGATCATTAGGTGTAAACATAGATTACAAACTTACCAAACCAATAGGCAATTTATTTGTGCTTAATTAGAGATAATCTCCATAATTTAATACATAATCATCATGATTAAAATAATTACCTTTAATAAATGAATTTATGTGTTCATCATAGCTAAAAATAGGCCAACTATCATTCAAATCTAGAATTTTAGGTCAAATTTTTTTTAAAAAGGAGAAGTCTATAATTGGTTCACTCTCACTTAGAGTTGGGCTTGAAACAAAATAGTAATCTTATAAACTCTATTGTTATATTCTCTAAGTATGTGAGTGATATTAAAATCTTCAAAATTTTAAATCAAAGACCAAACTTTTTGAGTATAATGATGTAAATGAATTTGATTATTTTTATAAACTTTCTGAACTTGCCTAATAATTAATTCAAAATCTCCAAGGACTTCTAAATGTTTAATATTAAGTTCAATAGTTTTTTCCAAACCTAAACATAATGCTTCAAATATATCAGTATTATTAGTGTTTTCAAGTGATAATTTGTAAGCATAATAAAATATCTTACTGACAAGAGAGATTAAATAAATTCCAGTACCATTTTCTAGTTGAGAATAGGTTCCATCAAAATATAGTGACCATATAAAAAATTTATCAAAGAATTCTTCTTGCTGATTTTTTGGTTCATCTGAGTTCATCATCTCACAATAATGGAAGGAGTAGATGATTCTATAGGTTTACTAAGTCAATCCTCTCTTTTTATAAAAGTAGTCTCATTACTTATGAGAGCCCATGTAGTATCTTTTTTGACAAAAGCACTACCTTTGACCAATATCTTCCTAATAATATAGCATAATTACTAGGAATATCTAAAATTTGGACATTATTCATACATCGAATTCTTTCATCTTTAGAAATTTTAATGACTATATCCCAAAACTTACAACTTTTAGTTTTTCTTGAATCAAATCTAGCAAGCTTCCTATTATCACTTTCATAAGAGATGACTAATTGATCTGTAATAAATTTGGGCATTATATTTGTTTATTCTCTTATATGTAGGATACAATCATGAATTACCTTATTATAAATTTTTATTAAAAAATGCAAAGGACGTATATAATTTATAGGAGGATTATAATTTTGAGCAAAAACAAATATTTTCTCATTACTATCTTCTTGTAAGCCTACATCATTTTTAGAATTTGGATTATGAATAGCTTCATTATTTTTATCAAGTTATTCTAGAAGGCTAGATGCTTGTAATAATTTCTTAGAAGGTCTAAAATCATGAGGAATCTTTTGATGCAACTTAGTAAATTTAGTAATGAAATGATATATGGTTTCACCTGGATTAATAGAAAAATTTAGAAGATCATTGAATAGGTCTAAATCTTTCTTAGCTTTTCCAAAAGATAGTTCTATCCAAACTTCAATATATTTTCAAGTGTTGATAGCTTTGGCAAGTAAAATAACAAAAGCTTGATAATCTTTCCCTTCAAGTGTTTGAGCAAAAATTCTTAAGCAAATATTTTCACTTGTTATACTAAGAGTGGCACAAACTAATTTAAATGTGTCTAAATGATCTTCTCAAGATTCCCTAGAATCTCCAAAAAAAATTATATTTAATCCTTTAAGAAAAGGTAAATTACTTGGATGATTTCCAATATTAAGTGAATTTCTATAAATCCATGGATTTAATCCTATTTATTGTTCTGATTCAACTTTAGAACCATATTCATCTTCAGTGAGATCATCTTGATCTCTATTATTTTTCAAAACTAGAATCATATCGTGTAGTCTTAAATTTGCTTGATCTTCCATTGGAAGTTTCAAAAGTCTCTTCTACTTGAATTGGTTGATTTTTTTGAACCTAATAGATTGATTTAAATTTATATTAATAGGTTTAGAGGGCATAACCAAATCATCAAATAAATAAGAATTAGAAATAAATGAGTTCTAAGTCTAAGATTAGTAGGTAAAACTCTAGCTCTATCTTCTTGAATTTTTATATTTGTATCTCAAATGTGTTGTTGAGTTTCATGAATAATATTGGTGGACCAGTCTACCTCAAATTCTATAAGTTATTCTTCTTTTTTTATCACTTATATGATATGTTAAAGATTATGATGTTAATTATACCATACATAATGAGTTAAATTAAAAGTAACATCAACTTGATCATCGACAATATCAATTCTAGGTTGGATAATAGGAGGTTATCCTCCAAGTACCATGGGAAAGAAGAAAATAAAGCTTTAAAAAAAAAATTCTAAAAGGTATCGCCAGCGGAGTCACCAAATTTGTGATAAAAAATGTTTCGTCAACTAATCAACCCTTTTATCTATTGTAAAGGTTAAGTTGGAATCATAAGATTCTAATGGTGAGGTTCTAAAGGTTTGAATATGACTTAAAGACATGAGGAATTTTTTAAATGTTTTAGGAAATAATAAATAAGGTATTAGATATAAGATATTCCATTATAATTCATAAATCTACTATAAAATAATGAATCAGTTTAGATAAACTATGTAACCAATATTATCCAACAAAGAAGAGCCTCTGAACAAGACAATCTCTTGAAGGAAAGAACTATAATTTAGTAATATAATTTTGTTTAAAAAATTGTATCTTACTTTACTATTATAACTTTTGAATAAATACTAATACAATAAACAAAGAAGCATAAAGATGAAGATAAGAAAATAAATCATTTTATAGGCATATCTTCAATAATCAAGTAACATAAACATAAATCAACACTCAAAGGAAAAGATGTGAATAATAACATCTATCGATGAAGTAATTAAACAACAAACTAATTAAGAAAATTAAAATAATCTAATCTAAACTAATCTAGAAGAAAAACAAAATTAATCTAATACTAACTAAATCTAACACTAAACTAACCTAAGGAACTTAATCTAATAAAATAAAGAAAAAGTTAATACAACTAATTATATTAAAACTACACTAAACAGAAAAGAAATTAGATCAATTAAAAACTAAATTAAAATTAGATTTAAACTAGATTAAAAGTCAAAGTCAAATAAAATACAATATAAACAAAATATGTGAGTCTGAATAAAAGAGAGTTGTCTTAGAAAAATAGATCATTTTATTTGAGAAACAAATATCTTTGTTATAAAATATCTTTAAAATATAACTTTTACAATCAATCAAATCAATAATATGTCGCAAACAATGAAGTTTTAATTATTATTTAGATTGAATACTCAGACTCTCCATATAGGATTTCAAGAAGTAATCATTGAAAGATGTTAAACTTGACAGCTTTAAATAATCTATTATAAATGATAATATAAAACTAGATATATCTGCATTGCTTAAGCAATATACTCAACTATTAAAAAAAGTACCATTGGTCTATATGTAAAAGTCATGTTATCTCAAAAAAATTGCATAGAATAAAGAGATAAGTGATTGATTTTAAAATTTAATAGTATTTAATACCTGTATTGTTCCTCCTCTTTAAATGAATCCTTGATCTCCTTTAATACTTCTAAATTGGTTGAAAAAATTTGTAACTAAATTCATTTAGTTACTTGTTAACTTTAAATAATTGACTTTAAAAAGTCAATTAATATTAGTAGTTATAAGTTGAGATTTATTTAAGAATTTTTAAAGTCCTAAGATATCAATTATTTGAAATTAGACTGGGTATATCCTAATGGGTGGAGACCCTCTAGTCAACTAATAATAATAAGAATGACATTATTTCAATAAATAATAAGATAATTCATAGTTAAATGAAATTCTTTTTTACATTAATTTCATTTCTCATATAATCTAAATTACTTAGGTATAATTATAATATCAAAATTAAAGTTTATTTATACTCCAAAAAATATCATCACTATAGTATAAAATTTTTAAAATGTGCTAAGTCTTATAAAATTAAAGTTCAATTCTAAAATTTATCTTTATGATAATCAACATCATTAGAATTAGATAAAACTTCTATCATTGATTCTTCCATTTCATTTGAGCATTCATTATATTCCATCTAAACTATAAGAAACTAACCCAGTTTTGTACCTAAATCACTCTCACCATTATCTATCTCTAATTTGATTCACGTCACTATTCTATTTTCTATTGGAGTTTCAGATTTAGCTTGACTATTTGCATGTTTCTTTGAAGTGGATGGATGCATGACAGCAAGAGGTCTTTTCAAACTAAGTTTATTGCACTCTGAATTAGGCATCCTTTGAGGTGGTGTAGGCTCACTAGAATAAGATGGAAATGTAATATTTACAAAATTATTTATATGAATTGGCTCATAGACTTGTTGTGGTGGTTCATTAACAACATTAACTCCTTCCTGACTGGGTGACTAAATAGGAAAATGATTAAGATTAGTTTGCAATTGATGGGAAGAGATACTATGAGAATGGAATATAGCTCTGAATTTGTGGCCATGAAAACCCCTATTACTCATATGATTAGCTGGATTAAATGGCAAACTAATCAACACATTCTAAAGTTAATGGAATTAAAATGAATAGACATTCAGGATCCCTACTTGTATATCTAGAACCAAACCTTCTATCCCTAAAACCTCCTCTAGTAATTTTCCAAATATGTGCATTTTGATTCATGTTTCTAGAGTTATGATTCATTTCTCAACTATTATTTTTATTATTCCTATTTGAATCCGGTTTGTCCCAACATGACATTCTAAATACAATTCAAAATATATTCAAAATTTTATCATCATCATTTAACTGAACTCAAAAATGAATATATCAACTATAGAAACAATAATAACAACTGCACTTCTATATTTCTAGCTTTAGTCACTTTATGAAAATTTCTAGCTATATAAAAAAAATGAACAAATCAAGGATTCCACTATATTTACTTGAAACTAAACTTAATTTATATGATTTTCAATTCCAACTATGTCATGTATCAGTAAATGATTAAACTTAAAATCATTATAAAATTATTCATAATTTTATTTCAAATATTTTGTCATACCTTATTACATTTTAATCTCACTACACAAATGTCATCTCAATATAAATTATTCACAAAATTCAACTGCACGTATGTTCATCAAACTGATAACAAATTCATAACCACTACAAGAATAATTTCAACATAAGTTTTGTAAGCTTTTGACATGGTCAAATTTTATTCTAATCATCATTTTGAAAACTCAGTATAGCAGAACTTATCACAACTTTCCAAAATTGTTGACCATTTCTTAATACTCTTAAATTTATGACTCAAAAATAAAACTAGAAAACGCATTTGGATGTCTTTAAAATAGATCTCTAAATTTTTAAAAAATCATATATTGCATGCCATAAAATTTTGTGTATAAAAATATTCAACCAAAATAATTTCTTAATACTATACCCAGAAACCCATTTTTTAATCATCAATATTTCCATGAAAATAATCATGTTGAGCTCATTATTATACCAAAACTTCATGTATTTATGAAACCATAACTTTGAAATCTAAACTAATATGAACAAATCAAAAATGGAACAAACTATTAACAAACTGAAAACCCAAAAGCCATAATATCACTTATTTTGAAGATATTTAGAATAATCATCTCTAACAATATAGTTTGAATATGCCTAATGCTTCATATATCAGATTATAATCTTTATTATTCACCATATTTAACTTCAAAACTAGGGATGAAAATATTTTTAAATGACAACCTTTTAATCAACAAAATCTCATATTGAAAAATATAATATGATAAAACCCAAACTAATGGTAATTAATTTCTTCAAAAATTGATAGTACGACATCTTTTTAACTAACCTTATCATGAACAATTCCAAAATTCATGCATGTAAAATAATTAAAACAAATAATTTCATCTTACAAAAAGTTATCAAAAATATCATGCAAACTCAAAACCACAATCTATTTTCATGAGAACCATTTGCAATGATAAACTATAATTATCCCCTTGATAATTATTCACTTTCTAACAATGGTGCACATGTTAATGTTATGCCTATAACTTACCAAACTTATCCAGGTAGAGTATGGCTTTCAATACATGCTTTGCTCAAAATGACTATCAAAAATGAAAACAAACCTATCTGTATACCATACCTCCCACCTTAACTACTTTTGTTAATGTGCTTCCATCTGATTGGTTTCTTAATTCAAGGTATGCCATTTAGCCGACTGCTAACTTGTTTATCAAGATTTTAAATTTAGTAATGACCAAATTTCTTACTAAAATTTCAACTAACCTACATAGTTTGAGGCATGTATAATCTACATTAAATTCCTTCAACCACCCTTTGATTTTATTTGGATCTTGAAACATCCATCACTCTTAGCATTAAACCAATTTACCAATTATACTACCAACTTTCCAATTAAACTGCCAACTTGTCAACTTACTAATTGAATCATCAATGAAATGAGCCTCAAAATCAAACATAGCTTAATTTCTAATCATTCCTCAAAATAAAAAAATCACCCCATGTCCATTTTAAAGTCTTTACATTAGGTCCATAAGATTGCATTTCATACTTACCATATGATAGTATTTTAGATTAGAATCTAGAACCATTTAGGATTATAATGCTTAGGTTTAAATATTAAACCAAATTCTATTTATGGCACATCATCACTTTGCATCAATATTCATTCTTATAGTTGAATTTTAAATGAAACTAACTGAAAAAGTATTATGAAAAATTCATATAATGCCTTAAATCATGATTAAAAAATAGGTAAAATTATCTTTTTCAAACTAAAAACACTATAGTAATCACTTCAATTGAATGTAATATGATCATCTCTGTCCATCTAAATCTCATGACTAAAAATAAACATTTAATAATGATATATATATATATATGCTAATTTTATTAATTTAACCATTAATGATTTTTGAAACCATTGTAATATAAATATGAATTCATGAACAAATCATTATCAAAACATTTAATTTAAAACATGTGTATTCATAATACTACCAATTGACTTGGGTCCCCGACTGTAGTTTTAGATGTTATGACTAGGTCAAAACTATGACAGATAAGAGTATAAATTTCAAAAAATTGTAGGGGTATAAAAAATAGGCATAACACTACTCTCATGATCCTATTCTATACATCACAAGATAAATCCATTGATGTCTCTTTTGAAAAATACACTGCTGACAAGCACATAAGGAATGGCTCGTAATGTAAAATTTTTGCACTTGGATTTATTCAAGCGATATGAATAAATGGTAGTTGGAGGAAGATATTCTTGCTCTTAGTGCATCTTTCCATGATGCCTTGGTCCTCTAGTTTGTTTTCACATAGTTTAAGAACTATGTATTATTTGTTCTTCACATCCCCTATTAGCTTCTCATAGAGTCCTTTTCCTCATACTAGCTTGGTGATTTGGATGTCTATGTCATATTCCATCACCTTTGTGAGCCAACCAAATCTCTTCTCATTGATGTCCTTATTAATTAATAACTCTTTTATATTCAAATACAATACCATAAGTTGGATATTGTTGGTGGAGAGAATATTCCTAAACTTCAAGGGTGTGCTTCTCTATAAAGCTAAAGTGCAACTCATAATCCTTTAGTGCTTGACTAAAGAAAGTAATAGGCTTCTTTAGTTGATCATTATTTTTTTGTGCAAGAATATTTGAGATGCATTTAGTTCTATCAAATGTGTAAAATATTAAATCCTTGCTATAATATAGGTTTATCAAAGTAGGATTCTCTACGATGGTGTGCTTAATGACCTTGAAACTACTTCAGCCTTCTTGGGTCCAACTAAATGTAGTTCTCTTCTTGAACATTATTATGAGGGGATTTACTATAGTTGAAAAACTCATTATAAACCTTCTAAAAAAGTTTATTTTCCCTAAAACACTTTGGAGACCCTTCTTGTGACTTAGGAGAGGGAGTGACAGAATGATCTCAACTCATTCAATATCAATTACAAGTCCCTCTTTAGAGAAGATGTGTCCTAAAATCTATCCTTTATACATGGTGAATATATACTTGCTTAGGTTCAGATTGATCCCAAAATCTTAACATTTTTTAAAGACTTGATCTAGGTATCCCAAGTGATCCATTACATACCTTAAAAAATAGTTATATCATCAAGGTAAACCAATATCATGTTGTTAAAGAGTCCTTTGAATACCATATACATGGACCTATAAAAGGTAGCTCTTATGTTTGTCAAACCAAATGGAATCCTTTGGTATATGAAGGTACCCCACTTAGTGGTGAATATTATTTTAAATTTATTACACTCCCACACAAGTACCTAATTATATCTTGGATAACCATCTAATAGTGAAAACCTTTCTATGCCTATGACTATTTATAGAATTTTCTCCATTGACACAAGGGGGTAGTGATCTTTTAGGGAGGCTTTACTCAAGTCCCTAAAGTTTACGCACAAGTGGATCTCTCAATTATTCTTGTGCATTGGGACCAGATTGGCCACCCATAAGGAATGTTTAATTGGAAATATTATGTTGGCTTTAATGATCTTGAGATGTCCTTCCTCATTAAAGGCTCAATCTTTGGATTAATCAGCCTCTAATTTTGCTTTATTTCCTTGGTTTTGGGTTCAATCTCAATCATATTTTGGGATAATCCTATATCAAAGCTTTTAAGGTCTTGGTAGCTCCATGTGAATATATCATCATATCTTTTGTTTAACTTAATGAATCCTTCAATTTCAAATGAGTATCATACTTTATCATCTTTCAAGATCTTGTCATCTAAGATTTCCATCAACTTGAAGATTTCCTCCTTCACCATCATGTTTCTCCTCTCTCCCTTGAGCTAATCATCAAAATTATAGATGCTTTCTAGTGTGACTAACCCCTTAGGTATCTTGCTTCCCTTAAAATTAATGATATGCTTCTCATATTGATTTTAGAGTTATGGTTTATTGTTAACATATAACTTATCTTCATCTTGTAGAAAGTATATAATTTATTCATCACTTTTGAACACCTACCAATTGCTTACATTTTTTGAGACTATTGGTCTGGCTACAAGTTTTACAAGCTACTTGGACTCATTCCTTATATTAAATGGGATGTCATATTGCACACCCATGGTTTCAAGCCTATTATAATCATCATTTCATGCCCTTGGTATGAAAGGATATTGAAATCATCAAACTCCTTAATTACATCCCATGCCCTATGTTTGTAAGCTTTTAGCAAACTATTTTTGGACATGTTTTGCACTCTGACTTAGTTTACTACCAACTCACTATCTTTAAAAGCTTAAAACACCTTGATTCCTTTTTTATGCACCAATTAAATAGCTTATATCATTGCCTCATGTTTGGAAAAATTATTTTTGCAACTAAACTACAATCTAAATGCATGGAAATATTTCTCCTTCTCAGAGGAGACTATTACAACCCTGACCCCTACACCATTTTTTCTTTGAGATCTAAGTACAACTGCCATATGACTTTGAGGTCTTCTTACACCTTCACAAAGTTATGCAACAAGGTGTCATCATTGAGAATGAATAATATGCCTAATCCTATTTCCTTTGCATTATTGTATGGGTCAAATTCATAGTGTTCATGCACCTATTTATCAAGAAGGTTATCTAGAATTCCCTCAAAGGTTGTGGTAGTCTCATTAATAATTAAATTCTCCTCTTAGTCTAAAAAGGTGCATAATATATCAACCAAGTTGAGAGTGTATGTTTCTATGTGATTCTTAGAAATAGGCTTGGCCTTGATGGTCACCTTGGTCCCATATCTAGTCTTGAGTAGCATGTATAACTAATCTAAGGATAGACATCCACCCAACTTTGTACTAAAATCTCAAGAGAGGCATATATAAAAGTAAGGGGTAAGTAAATGATTATGATGTATTGCATAATGTAAAGGCTTAGACATGTGTGTAGAGTGAGACTCAGATCCTTGATAATCCCCATAGTTTTAATTATTGTTCCATCTAATTAGATGATCCCTTTTGAAATGGGAGAATATGTTATGCCTATAATGTATGTGATTTTATTTGGCATCACTAAGATTCTTGTGCCCAAATTTGTCATACAATTATATATGAGGTGCTTACTAATAATCAGAGAGATGTAAAATGGGTGTGGCTTGCTATTTATGCATATCTCTTCCTCTAGTTAACATAGACATGTGGGTGCAATAGGCATAATTTGTGATGGCTTATAAGATTATAAGCTCCTTAGGGCATCCTAAATAAAATTCCTTTGAGAAAGAATAACAAGAGTATCCCACATGGAAATTTTCAAGATAATCTTATTCATTTTTTCTACTATGTTAAAAGAGATTTGAGTCCCTTTAATTTATGTCCCTTTAACTATAGCCTCTTCTTATGCTTATGCACTAGTCTAAGGCTAACTCTCTTTATGCATGGTTATTTTTAAGTGTGCCTAGAAATTTTTTACAAGTTTTCTACCCTGCATATCTACATGTGGGACTTGGGGCATAGAGGTTAAGGGTAATAAAGTTGAGCATGCTGAAGTAGATGACTCTCTTCATGGTGCTCTCTTTCTAAATCTTGTTCTAAAATCAACTAGGTTACTTCTTGCATTTGGAAATTCATTATAATTCACATAATTTAAGTCACCCTCCCATCAATTTAGGAGGGTATATCTTCCCTACTTTTGTGTTTGTGCCTATGGTTCATCCCTTGGTTGATATGAAGTATATGGAGGATCTTGAGATGTCAGTACATTTTTCATCATAGGTGACTCATTTATTTCTCCATCTATGTGGCTTAATCATGTGGTTGATTGCATATATAAAACCATTAATAACCTTGCACCATATTATTTTTCAAAGGCACGATATCTCTAGAGGTTCTCATAGCATTATGACTTGACACATAGGGTGGTCTATTATATGTGAGCTAGTTTTGAGCCTACAGAAAATGTTGGTAGGGTGGACTATTTGATTGATATTTTTTGTTGAAGGTTTGATAAGGCTTGAAATGTTATGATTTCTACATTTTAAGTGATACTAGCTCATTTCCAAAATTATTCAATAAGGATTTGACTTCGTATAGCTCACTCAAAACCACAAAAGTTGATGACACTAGTGAGATGATAGTAACAAGAATAAGGGCCAGAGTTAGAATGGGGGGAAAGGTAAGGGATCTTGTAAATGGGGGATTGGGATACAAGGGCATAAGGGGTCTATGCATAATTTTTTCCACTTGGATCAAGTAATTTTTTTCACACATAATGACCTCATATGCATTTGGTAACAATGTGCTTTCCATATATTGGATCATTATGGCCACATTATTATTTAAAACTCTCAAAAAATATAATAATGCAGTGTTAGGATTTGGCCTTACTAGGAGTAGAACATGATCCCAAGCCCTCTACAACCTAAAGTTGAAGTTGACCATTTGCTCATGTAGAGACCTTTTGATGGTCATGAGCTACTATATTAGTGATAGGTGATCACTTTTTTCTTCAAATTATCTAAATAATGTCATGTCTAACTCTTCCCAATTATGAATAAAATTTGGCATCAAACCTTGGTACCATTGGAGTGTTCTCCCTTTTGAAGAAGAGGTAAGGCATTATACTATGATGATGTCTTCAGTCACATTATGGATGGAGAAAATATTTTCTATGTATTGTATATGATCTACTGAGGTAGTATAATTTCCTCAAATAAAATAGGGGATTCTCTTAAGAGTAGCTATGATAATATGATCATAGTGGGGAAAAAACAATATGATACCTCCATTAAATGGAATAAAGGGTTGGTTTTTCTACATAGTCATGAAGGGAACAAGGAATAATCTTCTTCTAGGCTGGGGAATAATTCTTTTTTCATCCCAAAACCGTTCTTCCCTTTTTTTGCCTTTCTAGACATGTATAAGTGACTTGCAAGTTTGTACTTGGTACAACCAGTAGAAAGAGTTTCAAGAATAATGATTTTTGGAGGATTTTTTACACTTAGATACATTCATTTTCATATAAATAAGTTTTATAATGATTAATTTCGATTTGTGAACCATTCATTTGAATTTGACTGTGTAAATTTGCATATCAATCTGTGCACCCTTTAGGTTTTGCCTTGGTTTGAATAAGTCTACAATCTAGTTGTTGAGATTGCTTCCAGAGCATGTTGACTTCCTTATCAAATTATTTCCACACTTGGTTTCATATTTCATAAGGTTTTTATATGATAATCATGTGTCTATAGAACAAAATAAGTGTTTAATCATGTTGGAAAGGACAAGAATTGCATTCAGGGATACTTGCCCTAAAAAATGAAAATTGAGGTCTGAGACCTTTTTACTAAAGTCATACAATGAGTTTACCAACACTTTGGTGCATTCTAGTGACTTTGTTTTGGAACTCTTATCATTGACAAGACCTAGGCAAAGTTTCAAGAGGTGAGGAACATTGGAGAACGTTGTCTTGAGGACTCAAAGTTGCTTTCAAAAACACTAAACTCAACTAGTGTTATTTACAAGCCTAAGCCATAAGAGGCCTTTTCATCCAAATTTTTAGTATGAGAGCTTGTTTCATGATGGAATAGTTTTACTTTGTTTAAAATAATATTTATGATGTAACATGACACTCAAATGGAATGATTCATTGATTTTTTTCCACTCACACCTCAATCCGTACACAAACCATAAAGAATGCACCTACAACAAGGTGAAGCAGTGACCTAGAAGTTAATACTAGAATTGTGATAGGAGGTTTCCAAAGAAGATAATGATTCAAACATATGGTATATGACTTAAAGATATATTCAAGTAATCTTTCCACATCATATCCCAAGTTAAGGTATCCTCACACAGAGAATTTTTCATCTACAAGTAGGGTTTAGGATCAAGTGTCTCAGTCAGGAAAAAAGGGCTCATTTTATGAATTTGAAAGGCATGTAAGATGAAACAATGATTGTTAGGTCATAAAATAGTCTCATTATTCAATAAAAACCCTCTACATATCATGGATAAATCCCAAATGAGATAGTATACACCTATAGGGGTAAAGAACAAGGTGTTTTAGTTAGAAGATAGGGAAATACCCAATTTTGACCAAAGTGCATAAGAGAGACTAGTGGGAGGATAGGATGGTGAAGAATCCTATGAATACCTTATCTATCAATCATGGTAAAACTTCATAAGTTCTAATCAATGTGGTAAGAATCTACTCAAATACCTTGAAACCCCTATATACAACCTATAGTTAGGTGATGATTGTGTAACAGGTAGTGAGTTAAGAAAAGTCCTAAATGATGAACCAAGGTCACCCAAGTGAATATATGGATATAATCATGTATTAATGAAATTGGAAGATGTGAATTACTCATTTTAATTACCTACAAAGGTCATTTTCAAGAGGAAAGGTAGAACATAGTTTAAAAGGACACTCGGTCCTGATTTGATAGTGAATAGGATTTTAAATACTAAGGGATAATCTAAGTAAATCAAGGTGAAAATGAGCCTAAAATAATTAAAAAGAACCTAAATACGTCCTCATAGTGTATATACAAGAAATAAATAACCTCAAACAAGTAGAAAATC
Source organism: Torreya grandis (assembly GCA_037957365.1). Lineage (NCBI taxonomy): Eukaryota > Viridiplantae > Streptophyta > Pinopsida > Cupressales > Taxaceae > Torreya > Torreya grandis. The sequence goes on from JARHVA010004263.1 coordinate 668,324, forward strand.
CACTCTTGAAACTTCACGCACATAATGCTCAAATACAAGTCTATTTTGGTTTTTTAGGTTTTGAAGGGTCAAATGATGTCATCAAGAGATATAAATTTTTATAGGTAATCTATAGGACCTATATAATCTCCTAAAATGGTTTATATTTTTTTAGGAAATAGGGGATTTCCCTCTATTTTGTCTTAGATATAAGGCACTCCCCTCATACTTGAAACTAGTAATCTTGGGGAAATAAGTGAAATGTAGTGACAAGAAGCTAAGGAGAGCCTTCAAGAGTATTTTTAAAGTTTATTCACATACATTAAAACATTTTAAACCAATCAGGGGTGGGTGAAACACAATAATTTTCTATATGCTCTGAGGTTTGTAGATAGACCTAAAGGGCAAGTTTAAGCCTAATGACCAAGTGTGAGGTCATATTCACTTTTATCCCTAGGTAATATTTATAATTTATTGAATAATGTTTTAATTATTATTGGAGACATATTCAATCCCCTATTATGAAATCTAAATCACTAAAACACAGTTTAGGCCAATAGTTACAGGTAGACCTATTGAATAAGGTATAGGCCTAGCATCTAAAGGGGGTCATCTTCATTTATATATTTTAATGAGATACTAAAATTATTAAAACATGTTTATGGGATGTATATATAAGTTTATGAACCTTTAGAGTGTATTTAAAACAAATGAAACCCATTTTTGAGCTCAAAACCCATTTAGACATGCAAGAAAAGAGGAAAAGAGAGCAATAGGTCAAGTTGTGATGCTCATATATTATTGTATATTTTACATGGGAGTCCAAGGAATTTTTAGATGTCAATATTGTCCCCTAATATAAATTTTTTGGCATTTATTTTATAATTGAATTTGTAAGCTTTATGGACAAAGCTTAAGACCTAAAATTGTCTAAAACCCTTCCAAAACCCTTGTAGAGACCTGATTGGGAAAATGGTGTTTAAAAGATAATATGAGGACATATTTTGACCATGATAATTATTTTAAATTTTATATTACTCACTCATTCTCCCTCATATGCTTTTTTATTGTATGAACTTATATAGATGGGGGAAAATTAGGGTTTTTCTCACTATTTTATGTGTTTTTTAGGTTGTATAAGGTTTCAAGAGATAAGAATAATATGGATGGAGATATTAATACTTAATATAAATCTAAATATCACTCTCATTACTTTAAAAAACTTCTAAGTTCTTCAACTAGGTGATTCATCTCAGCTACTCAAAATTGGCCTAATGGACAAGCTAGTGAAGAATATGGAAAAATTCAAGTGAGCTCATTTCAAGGTGTCCATGATACTTATAAGGATATGTATGGTCCTTAAAATTTAAATTCACTCCCTCCCAAAAAATTTCATGGTAAATTCAATCCAATTTTGAGTCCAAGTGGGCAGGGTGCACGAAAGAGCATTTTTTTGGATAGCAGATGATGATTGCTCTTTCCCAAGTGATTTCAAAGGACTAGGAATATAACCAATTCATGGAGAGAAATTCATGATACCATTACTATTATATCCAATAATTTTACCTTATCCTAATAATTTATAATGCATTCAAACATTCCTAATCATGTAGGTAGTTTTTTAAATCCAGAATGAGGAGTTTCTTACCACTTTTTATGAAGTTTGTGACTTAGATTGACACTTAGAGATATTTATATTACATTTTTATACCCATATATTCTTATCATGCATGGATAACTTATTTTATTATCTTTAAAATTATCCTTGTGACCCTTGGACTTCTCTCTTTTTCTCTCTCTCTCAAGTTTTATAAGAACTAGCCATTTTAGCATTGTAAAGGATGTTCCACCTAATTATGGTGGATCCATACTCATTTTTATACGTTTTGATCAATAAAATTACTAATTTTTACCTATTACATAATTTTTAATATTTTGATTTAATTTAATATTAAATTTGCTTAGTGAAGACTATGGATTTCTTAGCAAGTTGTCACACTCTCTCACATATTTGCAGCTTCTTCTTATAGGGCATGTGATGTGTTCCAAAAAATGTCAAAGTTTTAGTGATTTATTATTTTAATTAGTTCCATTCAAATCCTCTTATCTATTCCTCCTATATTTTCACATTCATTCATAACCCCACAAAGTAACCATTGATGCGAGAATACATAGATGAAAGAGTGTATGTTTAGTTTATCCTTTGATTTCAAGTGTAATATGCATATGGTTGATTGTCATAAATATATTTAGTGTATCACCTCCATTAGGTTATTTTTATTTTAGTTACCTCTCTCCCTTTTCACCCCCCCTGCCAAAGTTATTAGTAGTTATAATCTTAAGTCGTACATCAAGGGAGCTAGCCCTATCTAGAGATTCACCTCATTCCCTAGGGTGCCCACAAGCCTAGAGGTGATTCCATTGTGCCACTTAGATAAAGATATATTTTCATCTCTTCAAAGGGTGAAAATCCAAGTGACAATATTTTTTGACATGCTCGGTGGAATTCTTATTCCAAGAGATTGGGAAATTTTTGGTGTTGTCTCTTAATAATCATCCTTTGGAGACATCTATTAAAGCATCAATGGTAACTCTAAAGACATCAGTTGGTCAAGCAACCTATGTATTCTATTTGAATATTGTTTATAACCTTTTATTGTGTTCCTACTTCCCAATGAAGTTTCATGGTTGACCTTGGATTTGAGTTTTGTTCTCTACAAGTTGGTGAGACATTACAAGCTTGTGTCATTCCCCATCAATATGAATAAGTCCTTAGTCAACTTTGTCATGATCCTTACCAACCTCAATATGACCTTAATCAGTTCCAATATGATCCTTTTCATCCCTATCAAAATGGCTATCAATCCTATGAACTGTGGCAGCCATATAGCCCTTCATTTCCCTCTCCATATGGACACCATGTTATTAGACAATTATATGAGAATGGCTACCAAGAAACACCTATCCATCAGCCTCAATATGATCCATATCATTTATTTCATGATGCATATTAGCCTCAAGAGTATTCCTATTAGCCTTTTCATATGAAAGAAGAGGTTTCCATGGGTTGTACACAAAGATGATTGGCAGCTATAAATGGAGTTACTTCAAGAACTTGAAGATCTTTACCAAGTTGAAAGTCAAGCATATGACAAGGTGAAATAAGAGGTTTCTAGGGAAGATTATGATCAATATTTGATATATTTTTCAAATATCCTTGATGATATAGAAGAGCTTTTAGCTAAGAAGAAGCCTAATTTTATTGAGAGAACTATGGAAGACAAGAAGGTATGCCTTGTTCAATCATCATTTAAAGTTCTAATTGAAGATCTACATGATAAAGTTGAAGATTTTTGTATGCAAGAGGAATAATTATACATTATAAACTTGTTTTAATATGGTATACTTGAGAGTATGGTAATTTAAGTGCCAAGGAACAAGTTTGATCCATCAAACATCCAATCCAAGGAGAAACACACTTTGCACCATGTCCCATCTCATGAAGAAGGTGATGCTTAAAAATTTCCATTTGATCCAGGAAGGAGGTATGATTAATTTTTAGTTTTATATAATAGTTTATTTATACTTCCCCTAAGTGTTTATGCACATGTGTGAGTCTTATTTGTGTCATGGTTTGTCTTGTGTCCTTTGATTTGTGTGGTTGAGGTAGTCATTAGTGTTTTATCTTGATCAAAGGTTTATACTCAATGGTAAAAGTTTTATTATTATATTATTCTTTATATGAATCCATAATCCTAATATACTAATAAGGCTACTGGTCTAGTTAGTATAGTAGACATGCTACCCCTATGAGTCACCAATTTGTTGACCAAATTGGACTTTTTAGTTAAATTAGGGTACATTTAGGTAAAAAATTGAAGTTATATGTCTTTAAAGGGTATAATATATTTTTAATAAGTGAATTATATGATAATTTATGTCAACTAATGTTATATTGGCTTTGTTCAATTAGTTTTTATGTCCATTTATAATTTTTGGGTCATTTTGAGGTCAAAAAGGGTGTATTTAATGCTTTATCTTAGTCTCTTGGGAAATGTGAAGGTAAAAATATATGATTTCATCACCCATGTGTCCAAAAAGGTCTTAAATAACTGAAAAACCTAAAAATATGGTAGGTTGTTTAGAGAAAAGTTAGTTTTCTTAAGGAAAAGGAGAGATTGGCACTTATACAACCTCCTTGGGAAGTGTACCAATTATAAAATGTTTAAGTGTGACTCTTTAACTTCCCCAAGATCATTTAAACATGTTTTTATTTTTAAGTGCCATTTTTTTTTCCAAAACTATTCTTCCCTTTTCTTGCGTTTATAGACATGCAAAAGTGACTTATAGGTTTATAATTGGTACAGCCAATAGAAAGAGTTTTAGGTAGAATGGTTTTTGGAGGTTTTTGTAAACCAAAAAACATTAATTTTCATATCAATAAGTTTTATAATGATCAAATTTTATTTATTAACCATTCATTTGAAGTTGACTATGTAAATCTACCTATCAATCTATGCACCCTTCTAGTTTTGCCTTGGTTTGAACAATTCCATACAATCTAGTTGCCAATACTAATTTAATATCATTTTTAATTCCTTATCCAATTATCCCCACACTTTTTTTTAGTTTCATAAGCTTTTTATATGCTAATCATCTCAATTTGTAGGAATCTACAATTTTTTGAGTTATGGGTAGTTTTCACCATTTTCAAGAGTTTTTGTGCTTTGTCAATGGATTCATAGGGTTTTGATAGATTCATATACATTTTTTCAAGGTCTCCTTGACCCCCCTTTTCACATTCAATCCAAGTCTCATTTATTCTCATGGTTTTAAGCCCATTCATCACACCAACCAGTCATTCTAGAGATACCTACCTACTCTTTTCCAGGTGTATGCATGAGGTTTTCACACTATATTAGTGTTATAGAGCTTGTCTCAGTACCTCATTGATAAAAATTATTCATTTTAAAGGTTTGACAATAGTTTTGAATTATTTTGAGGCCGTTCATATAACCTTGTTGTTCTATTCCATGCTCATTGTCCATATATACATTCAGATAACATATATAGCCTTCATGATAACATCATCAGAGCCTTGGTATAGGCTTCAATCCTTATTAGACATGGAAATTTCATTTTAAGGTTTTAATAGAGGCTTTGGACCCTTGAAATCCAATGGACAATGCATTCAACTCATTCCATGACAACTGGAGAAGTTTGTTGCCTATATGCATGATTTTGCCGACCTACAGGTGGCTTAATAGAAAACTAAGGGATTGTTTTGAAGTGTTAAATCACTTGGAGAGTTTCACCTTGTATCCCAACATGTTATTTTGACCATATCAGACCCATGGAAAGTGTTTAGAGAAAAAAATAAGTGTGTAATCATGTTGGAAAGGATGAGAACTGAGTTTAGGGATGCTTGCCCTAAAAAATGAAAATAGAGGTCTGAGACCTTTTTACCAAAGTCATATAATGAGTTTACCAACATTTTGGTGCATTCTAGTGACTTTGTTTTGGAACTCTAAGCATTGAAAAAACCTATACAAAGTTTTAATAGGTGAGGAATAGTGGAGAAGAGTGTCTTGAGGACTCAATGTTGCTTTCAAAAACACTAAACTCAACTAGTGTTATCTACAGGCTTGAGCTATAATAGGCCTTTTCATCCAAATTGGTAGTATGAGAGATTATTTCATGATGGAATAGTTTTGAATAGTTTAAGATAATATTTATGATGTAACACACCACTCAAATGGAATTATGCATTGAGTTTTATTTCCACTCACACCTCAGTCCATACACAGACCATAAAGAATGAACCTATAGTAAGGTTAAGTAGTGACCTAGAAGTTGATACTAGAATAGTGACTAGAGGTTTCCAAAGAAGATATTGATTCAAACACATGATATATTAATTAAATTTGGACTAAAGTAATCTTTCCACATCATATCCCAAGTTAAGGTATCCTCACATAGATAATTATTCATCTACAACAGGGTTCAGGGTAAAATGTCTCAATCAAGCAGAAAAGGGCTCATTTTATGAATTTAAAAGGAATGTAAGATTAAAAATTGAATGTTAGGTCATTAAATAGTCTCATTATTAAATAAAAATCATCTACATATCATATATAAATCCTAAATGAGATAATATACACTTATAGGGGAAGAGAACATGGTGTTTCAATCAGAAACTAGTGAAATGCCCAATTTTGACCAAAGTGCGTAAGAGAGACTAATGAGAGGATAGGATGGTGAGGAATAATATTAATAACTTATATATAAATCATATTAAAACTTCATAATCTCTAATCAATGTGGTTAGATTCTACTTAAACACCTTGAAACCCATGTATAAAACCTATAGTTAGGTGATGATTGTGTAGTAGGTAGTGAGTTAAGAAAAGTCCTAAACGATGAACCAAGGTCACCCAAGTGAATATATGGTTATAATAATGTATTAATGACCTTTTAAGATTTTAATTAATACTTTTCATTACCTAAAAGGTCATTTTTAAGTGGAAAGGTAGAACATAATTGAAAAGGACACTTAGTCCTAATTTGATAGTGAACAAGGTTTTGAATCCTAAGGGATAATCTAAGTAAATAAAAGTGAATATGAGCCTAAAATAATTCCAAGGAACCTAAATATTTCTCCATAGTGGAGATTAAATAAATAAATAACCTCAAATAAGTAGAGTACAATCCACTCTTGAAAATTCCTGCACATTGTGCTCAAATATAATTCTATTTTGGTTTTTTAGGTTTTGAAGTCTCAGATGATGTCATAAAGATCTATAACTTTGTATAGTGAAACTAGAGGAAATATATAATCTCCTAAAATGGTTCATATTTTTTTAGGAAATAGGGGAGTGCCCTCTATTTTGTCTCAGATAGAGTGCACTCCCCTCATGCATGAAACTGATAGTCTTAGGGAAATAAGTGAAACATAGTGACCAAAAGCTAAGGAGAGCCTTTAGGAGGATTTTTAAAGTTTATTTACATCATAAAAACATGGGAAAACAAGTAGGTGTGGGTGAAACACAATAGGTTTATATGTACTCTAAGGTTTGTAAATAGACCTAAAGGGCAATTTTAAGCCTAATGACCAAATGTGAGGTCATATTCACTTTTAGCCCTAGGTAATATTTCCAATTGATTTAATCATGTTTAAGGTAATATTTAATACCTATTAAATCCCCTAGGATGAAAGGTAAATTATCAAAACTCATTTTAGGCCAATAGTTGTAGGTAGACCTATTGAATAAGGTCTAGGCCTAACATCTAAAGGGGGTAATCTTCATTTATATATTTTTATGAATTATTAAAATGATTAAAACATGTTTATGATATGGATATAGAATTTTATGAACCATTTTATTGTATTGAAAACAAAGGAAAACCATTTTTTAGCTCAAAACCCATTTAGACATGTAGGAAAGGAGGAAAAGAGAGTGATAGGTCAAGTTGTGATACTCGTATATTATTGGAGGTTTTTCATGGGAGTAAAAGGAATTTATAGATGTTAATATGGTTCCCTAAGATCACTTTTGTGACATTTATTTGAGAATTAAATGTGTAAGCTTTATGAATACATCTTAAGACCTAAAACTGTCTAAAATACTTCAAAAACCCTTGCAGAGACCCGATTGGGAAAGTGGAGTTGAAAATATAATATAAGTACATATTTTTAACATGATAATTATTTGATTTTGTATATTAATCACTCCAATTCTTTTATTTTTTATGGACTTATATGGATGGGGATAAAAATAAGGGTTTTCTCACTATTTTGTGTATTTTGCAAGTTGTAGAAGGTTTCAAGAGATGAAAATAATATGGATGGAAATATTAAGACTTAATATAACTCCATATATAACTCTAATTCCTTTAAATATATTTTAATTTCTTCAACTAGGTGATTCATCTCAGTGAGTCAAAACTGGCCTAATGGACAAGCTAGTGAAGAAGATGGAAAACTTCAAGTGATCTCATTTTAATGTGTCCCTAATACTTATAACGCCATGTAAGGTATTTAAACTTGTAATTAAATCCATCCCATGAATTTTAATGGTAAATTTAAGCCAATTTTGAGGCCAAGTGGGCAGGGTACATGAAAGAGCAATTTGTTGAACAACAGATGATGATTGTTCCTTCTTAGGTGATTCCAGATGACCAAGCCTAAAAATAATGCATGGAGAGGCATTATTAAGACACTTAATATTATTTAAAATAATTTTTCATGATCATAATTAGTTACAAGGAATTAAAATAGGCCTATTCATGTAGGTAATTTTTTTAAGCTAGAATGAGGAGTTTCTTGCCACTTTTCATGAAGTTTTTGACTTGGATTGACACTTGGAGCTCATGATATTGCATGGTTAAACCCATAACTTATTATAATTCAGGGATAAATTATTTTATTATCTTTAAAATTTTCCTTTTGACCCTTAGATTTCTCTCTTCTTCTCTCTCTCTCAAGTTCTATAAGAACTAGCCATTTTGGCCATTGTAGAAGATGTTCCACCTGAGTATGGTGAAGCCCTTATCATTTTTATAAATTTTTGTCAATAAAATTTATAATTTTTACCTATTTAATGACGTTTAATAGTTTCATTTACTTGAATTTTCAATTTTCTTAGTTAAGACTATGGATTCCATAGCAAGTTGTCACATTCTCTCACCTATTTACAGCTTCTTCTTGCAAGGCATGTGATGTTTTCCATGAAATTTAAAAGTTTAAGTGAGTTATTCTCTTCATTATTTCCATTCAAGTCCAATTTTCTATTCCTCCTATCTTTTCACATTCATCCATAACCCCACAATGTAACATTGATGCAAGAAGACATAGATTAGAGTGTATGTTTAGTTTATCCTTTGATTTCAAGTATAATATGCATATGGTTGGATGTAATAAATATATTTGTTGTATCACATCCCTTAGGTTAGTTTTATTTTAGTTACCTCTCTCCATTTTCACCTGCAAAGTTAGTAGTAGTTGTAATCTTAAGTGGTACATCAAGGGAGCTATCCCTATCTAGAGATTCACCTCATTCCCTAGGCTACCCACAAGTTCAAAGGTGATTACATTATTCAACTTGGATGAGAAGAGATTTACATCTCCTCAAAAGGTGAAAATCTAAGTGACAACAAGTGTGGTACTCTTGTGCTCTTTGGTACTAACCTCCAAAATAGTTTAACTTCCTTCTATTCTATATGCATCTAGTTTAGGACCAACACACAAACCTATAAAGAGTAGAATGAAATATAAAACTATAACTAAACCTAAACTTGAAAAAGAGGAAAAGAGAGGGAAAAGGTAAGAGGGTTACTAAAATGTAAAATTTGATGAACCAAGAATAGAGCAAGCACCTCACTTACTTAATGACACAATAAAACTAATAGAATGATTACCATATCTTCAAACTAGGTGTAATGCATAAGTGTTTTTCATGGAGGTAAGGGAACATAGCACAATTTTAGGAGAGATTAAAAATAGTCCACAAATAATGTCTACACAAACCTATGTATACATAACATGAGACCTATAGATACTTTTAGTTTTATGCAAATGTTCAAAGAAAGGATGAAAATGAGAGGGATGAACATCCATAAACAAGGATCAATAACCGTGAATGCACACATAACACAATACATGAAGATAATTAAACTATTTCTTATTAATCTCAAGGTATAAGTCATTATTACAAACTTGAATAGGCAAAGATTTTTTATACTAGGAGAGGGATCTTGGAGGGAAACTTTTGGTAGTGTTACAATGCCTAGAAATGTCAACCATTTTATAATAAAAATTTAAGGATAACACTAGCAAAGGCCTTGCATAATCAATTCACCATTGGAGGTGGAAGATATAAAATTGAATTCAAAATTGTACCCAGAGCTTGAGGTTGATTATGATCATCAAAGTCTTTGCAATAAATACTATAAAACATGCTTATTCAACTTGGGTCTAACAATTTGATCTTAAAAGTAGTTGGGAGGTCACTCATGGATCCACATGTGCATTTATGAATGAAGGGAATTTAGGTAGACAAAGGAATCATGTTATCATGTTATGTCACTCTAACAGCTACCTTTGTATTCAATTCTATTTGAATTTATCTCCCTCAACATTTAATTGGGTTCAACTACCAGCCTTGTTTATGTCTGCCACCTATCAATCCACCTGGACTAATCCGTTAATGTGGGACTATGTAGGTATATCTTTGGGTTCTACCATGTCATCTCTATGTGTAAATTGTGTTTTAATATGTGTGTCTATTTTTTAAATGCCCGGCATGCATTGAACCATGTGCACTAAGTTTTACATAGATGTGAGTGTGTGCTAAAGGTTGTATAGTGATTTGGCTATGCAATGAAGCTACAAGTTTATTAAGGGAACTAACGGTGATCTTATGTGAAAATGAAAAAGTCCCAAAATCCTTCTCTATCTTATCTCTTTTGATGGTCTTTATAGTCTGTGCCTTCATCTAGAATTTGTATTGGTATGTGAAGGGAATGGTGCACAACCTATATCACAATTTAAATTTTACAAGGGAACAAATGTGAAACTCTATGATTTGGAATATGAATTTATTATTTGAGTGTGATGAAGTCTTTGAATAAGAGTTCACAAGAATATTGAAGATCTTAATCATGTTCTTCATGATTTAGAATTGATCCTTGCGTACTTCTCTCTTTCATCACTTGAAGTTAGGAAGGCTTGTATGTTCAGACATGTGCATCATGCTTATTCAATGAAGTATATTTGCATGGAGAACACATTAAAAACTCATTATAAGTGAAAATCAACACTTAGTTGACATCTGGACCTATGCTGACTATTGAGTGTGGGCATGAATGAGAAGCATCTTCATGCGGGCTTGCCTTTAGGTGACTTGACACTGTACAAGTACATGACCTCATGTGTGGTTCTTATGAGTTTAATGATTATGGGAAGGGGTGATTTGGAGATTAAATAGCTACACAAATTATTATCTTCACACTTTGAAGTAAATTCTTGAAACTTGTATAATCCATTTTCAACTTTACCAAAAAATTTGACTCTAAAGTTGTCATTTATATGTTTGATTAAACACTTATCATTGTAGATTTATATCATGTATCCTTGATTTGAAAATTTAGAAACATAAATAATATTAGTTTTTAAATATGGGACTTGTTTCACATTTTTGAATATATCATTATCAACTTGAACATTACTAGTTCCTCTAACTTTTGATACACTGGTATTTCTCAAAAAAAAATTCTTTACGTAGATGATATTTTGTGATTATGTAGTACCTTAGTCTTGTACACTAGGCAAACATAGACCTTGGATGTTCCTCTTATTTCTACACATGCCTTGATTTTTTAATCCTTGCATATGCTTTATCTTGTGTTTCTTAGACTATCTCTTAGTCTGACCAGTCTTATATTGATGACACTAACATCCTATCTTGCCTAAAATGCTTTAAATGTACTTCTCTTACACCTCTACAAGTTTTGATCATATACCTATTCATGCTCCCTAGACACTAACATTCGAGATATACAATAGTGTAAACATTCTTGTCTTACACTAATGCAAGTGTTCAGTGCCCTAAAGTCATCCAATTTGCAAATGAAACATATTTTAATGATCAGCCTACGTGCTTTAATGTAAGTTATCTCATAATTAGATTGGTATAAATATAATATCAACCTTCATTCATTCCTCACATAATAATCAAACCAAGAGACTAAGGCACTTATCAAAATAACTCTATTAAGCTTTAAATTGATCAAAAGCTTCCCTATTTCCACATCGATCATAGGTACAGTACATCTATAGGTCTAAAGTACTAAAGGAGTAGTCATAAAGTCTTATTTTCCAATTTACAAGATAGGTCATTTTTTTACTTACTTTACACACATTTCATTATTCACACACAAGCCAACACATAACGGAAAACTACATGAGTCTGAGGCCCTCTTCTAAAGTATTGGCTATGTAGGCAACTTCCTTTGATAACATGTTCATTATGGGTCAACTCAACATCGTATGCCCACTAACCCATTTTTTTCCAAGGTTACATTGAATATAGAAAGCTAGGATTTTTCCATTTCACCAAGAGTGATAGTCCATGACCTAGATATGAATGCACTAGATTGAAGATGAAGCCAAACCTAGAATCATCTAGGTGGTTGCATCATGTTTTAGCAGATATTCCATATAGGACACTAACATCAAACTAAAATAGTAGCATCGATATAACTATCTAGGGCTAACACAACTTTTTAGAGAGCCAAAGGTATCAGATCCATAATCTAACAATTTTTACAATACTATCTTCCCACCTAATTTTAGCCTATTCTAGATCCATATCTATATTAGTATCATAACAAGGTAAGTACATCACTTCTTTATCATTTCTTTATCTAGTATAGTTGTACTTTCTATTAATAGTTTATATCAATTTAATAAATTCAATATATGGTACATATGAATTTAAAATTTAATTAGCCCATTGTATATCTTATATTCATCCTTATGACCTATCATTTATATATCCTTAACCCTATCTATCTAAGTGGATCCACATCTAAATTAGGATTAAACATTTGGTGAGCCTGAACTTTGAGCATCATTTTTGTATAAGCATTCTCTTATAGATGTTGATTTTTTACCTTGCCCTAATATTTGTGTTATTCTCTTTCGTCTTGGATGACATTGATTGCTTTTATTATTATGACTATGAAACCCTTCACCAATCTCTTAAAGCAGGGATCAAAATCAATTACTTTTATGTTCCTTTAAGTGATAAGGCATACAATATCAAAGATTTTAATGGTGTTATCTATCATCCCTCTAACTAGGGCCATGTTCCCATCTTTTCAAGTCATAATTTGATCCATCCCAAGAGGGATCCAAAGTAGTTTCCCTTGCCTTATATACCAAAATTAGTTCCACATGGAGAAAAGGTACCTTCATTTGATTGTCAAAATTTATATCAACTCCATAAGGAAATCATAGAGGATTTGTAAATCACTTGTAAAGGGGATGTTTCTTCAATTTTATTGATCAAAACCCTTCATATTCCTACATTTCCAAACAATATTCCCCTTATCAAGGGTGATGATTATTCTCGGCCTTAATTTGATATTGAAAATTTTCAAAATGTTAACCCAAAAATTATGACAGATTTATCAAGTCATATTAAGACATCAATAAAAAAGAAGTATTATACATCTATAGATCAAAATATTATTAGTGTTCTAAATAAAAGACGTGTACCAATGTTAATCAAGGTGTCTCAACCAAAGGAGGTTCATGCCACACCAAAATAGGTGCCTTTACCAATACTTACCCAAGCTCCACTTGCCATATCCTCACCAAAGGTGCATCAATCAAGTTCTAAATGCATTCCAAGTTCTTCAAATAATACACCAAAGGTATAAAAATTCAAAGATACATTACCATTACCAAAGTATCCAAACTTCAAGGGTTACGAACTTTCACATACTATCCATGAGGATGATGATACTCATATGCCTAGATTTAAAAGAAGTGGTGGTTTAAAATCAATGAATACACCTATGTCAAATACCATAATTTCCATGGATTATTTTATGTCTATGATGAGCACTATTGGTGATCTTCAAAAATAGGTTTCTATACTTCAAATACAAGTGGATTTTCATAATGCAAATGCAAATGTTACCTCTTAAATAATCAACCTCTTGCACAATGTATACTTGAATATCATTATCCACATGGTTTTGAATTACCATATTTACCTATATTTTGGAATAATAAAGAGCCAATTGATCACATCCTAAATTAAATACATTATTTTGGTCAATGGGAAAATGAGGACAAAATATTGTTAAAGGTATTCCATATGAGCATGTCCAATGAGGCTCACAATTGGTTCTATAGATTATGAAAGGGTTATTTAACCACATTTTCACAATTAGAAGATGCATTCTTCATGGATTTCAATATCCACAAGGTGCCCAAACTTACATTAGAACATTTACATAATTTTAAACAATGTGATGATGAATCCCTTCAAGATTATACTATTCAATTCAAAAGCACATCATATGAGCTAACATTTAGACCCTCAAATTTGGAATTGCAATTTATCTTTAGTTGAGTTCTTTTTTCCCCACTAAAGGAAAGAGCGTTACATAAACACTATGAATCATTTACACATTTACATAATTATATGCATAAATATGTTTCATTTATCATTACTCATTCAAGAGAGATTAGCATATCTCCCTCCAAATACAAAAGTTGTATTTCTCAAATAAAGGAAGGATATAAATTTCCTAAAGATTATTATGAACAAAAATATAGTTTTCTTAATATCTATATGACCAATTTACAAATTTTACTTAACATGGGGCCAATCCAAGGTCCGTGTCCCATATAAGAATCTCAAAACGAACAAAACAAAAGATGTCCATGCTAACAAGATTTAACAATTAAATTATACATGGTTGGAGCTTATTTTTGGAATAACCATATTGATCATACACAAGCAAAAACTATTTTCATTATAAGATGTTTACAATAAATGAGCTTCAATCTAACAAACTTACAAAACAAAGGAGGTTGGAAAGGTTCTTTAGGTAAAATAACTATTAGCCACATGAGTCCATGGTTCATAGTGGGGGGAGATATCTATGAATATCCATTAAATGGAATCATAGGATGATATTTCCTCATCACAAATTTCAAAATACCAAAAAAAAAAAAACCTTCAAAAATCTAAAAACATTTTTGGCACCTACATGTTCTTTTGGCTCCTTGGCATCTATGTGTTAGTTCTATGTTGAGGATTATCATATCATTTATTCCTACATACACATATACATAAATACATGATTATATACACTTATGGGTGTTGGGATTTCCCTCTACTCACGTCGCTAAAATGTTGGGGGCATCCATCTTCTATGATCTTGATACGCACATGTTATATGATTTGATGATCACTCTACACTATCATGTTTGAACTTACTTATGTACTTACACATGCCTTATCCATGCTTATATTTTGCACATAGTACTTGATATGTTATGCACTTGACATTTTTTTCTAACACATTTGATCAATGAGCTACAATGATATGTTTATGTTAATTGCTTATGTTTTTCCTTTATACACTTTCTTGAGTGTTTTGCCTTACTATAGTCTTGCTTGTTCAAAAATTTCAATGTAATGATATTTATTCACCAAAAAAGCATACATACAATAATAAATCACAATGATATATAAATATAGCAAAAAATATAAATAATAGATAAGCCACTTTGAGGGAAAGACCTCCCAAATACTTGCAATAAGAAACAAATAGTCTGATATGATGATGAAAAACTAACCCTACCTCTTATATATAGTCTACCGATGCCATGGAAAACCCATAGGCTGACCTACCAAGCACAAGAGTGTATAGATAAATGTAAAATAATAAGCAAATGGGTTATACAAGCCACAAGTCAGCTACACATATCCATAGACATGATAATGGTTAAGGGCATAGCATGCCCCTCCCCTTTAAAATAATGTTGTCCTCAATGTTGAAACAATTTCAAATGTTTTTTCATGAAGGTTTCATCCTCTTAGATAACATATTCAAAAGGTATATTCTTTCATTTGATCAAATACTCTATAATCATTATGGATGGTAGCTACTTAGTGCACATTTGAAGGACTACTTCAGGATCAATAATAACTCTTCCTTCCTCATCTAATTCTGGTTAGTTGGTTTGAGTGAAAACTCTATGTCCAATGACCTAATTAAGGCAAGATACATGAAATAATGGATGAATGCAGGTGGATGGAGGAAATTCCAACTTGAAAGCCACACTACCATTTTTTTTCAAGATCTTATAAGGGCCATAATACTTTGAAGAAAACTTGATATCCTTTTTCAATTGCTTTAAGGACATTTGCTTATATGGTTTCAAGCAAACAAATACCCAATCACCAATTTAAATATTCCTCTCACTCTTGTGCTTATCTTCTTGTTTCTTCATGTGATTATGGGCCAAAGCTAAATTTTCACATAAACTAGCAAGGACTTCTTGTTGATGTTGAAGGTGTTTCTTCAATGCACGCACCTTTGGGTGGGACTTCAAGGGTGAAGTGAGGGGTGGAGTATGGTATACATACAATTCCATAAAAGGAGACATTTTATATGAACTATACACTAAACTATTATACCACCATTTAGCTAGGGGTAGCCACTAAACCTATTTATCATGTTTATCTAACATAAAGCAATAAAGGTACCCTTACAAACACTTGTTGACTACCTCAATTTTTATATTAGATCAAAGATGATAGGATGATCTATGAGTCAATTAGTTTCCTAAACATGTAAATAATTTAGTCCAAAAATTACTAGTGAATATGGGATCTCAAACACTGACAATAATCTTGGGAGTACCATGCAATTTCTAAACTATATTGAGGATGATAGAAGTTATTGTACTGACCACCAAAGGTTGAGATAAAGAAAAAAAATAGCATACTTTGTGAGTCTATCCATAACAACCATGATAACATTTCTACCTTTAAATTGTGTTAACCTAGTAATGAAATCCATAGACACCTCTTCCCATCGTTGACTACGGATGGATAAGGGATGTAAAAGACCTAGGGTTTTAATGGTTTCACTTTTATTTTGTTGACGGACCATACATTGGATCATATATTTATGTACATTCTCCTTGAGTCTTTCCCAAAAAAAAACCTTCTTTACTCTATGATAGGTTTTCAAAAAACTTGAGTGACCGCCAAGTGGAGATGCATGAAGTTCTTGAAAGATTTTTTTATTTGAGAAGATAATTTTGACACAGATATAATCTATCTTTATACCATAATGCATTCCCCTTCCATGTAAACTTTTCAATCCTATCTAAACCCTATTGTATATTATGAATCAATGCATGGGTAGCACTGTCATTCTCTCATTCTGACCTTGCTTCCTTGAGCCATTCTACCTACCAAATGGTCATGGCACATAAAAATGCCTCAACTAGTTCATCTCACCTAGATAATGCATCACCCACCATATTTTCTTTTCCTTTCTTTTAGACTATTTTAAAATAAAATCCTAAAAAAAAATTCACCCATTTTTGTTGTTCTTCAAAGGACAACCATTGTTCCAAAAAATATTTAAGTTTATCATGACTAGTCTTTACCTAAAAGTGATGATCCAATAGATAAGGTCTTCATTATTTGACTATATGTATAATATCCATCATCTCTTTCTCATAGATGGGTTTGAGCCAATTTTTACCCTTAAATTGATGAGTTTCAAATGCAATAGACCTACCCTCTTGTAGGATTATTTCACCCATACCATATCCACATGCATCATATTCAACCACAAAAGTTTTAGAAAAAATTGGAGTAGCCAGTACTAGAGTGGTGCACATAGCCATTTTCAATTATTCAAATGTCTTGGTAGTTGTATCAGTCCACTAAAAAGAGTCTTTCTTCAACAAGGAAGTGAGTGGAGATACAATACTAACATAGTGTTTAACAAACCTGTGATAGTAATTAGTTAGCCCCAAAAATCCCATTAGTTTCTTGAGTGTATTGGGAGTCTGCCACTCCATAATGGCTTGGATTTTTTTAGGATCAACTTTTACTCCCTCATGTGGTATAATATGACCCAAATATTTCACTTCTTAGACTTCAAAATCACATTTGGATGGTTTAGCATACAATTGGTGTTGCTCAATAACTGAGAGTACCTATTTCACATGTTACAAGTGGTCTTCCCATTTTTTACTGTAAATAAAGATGTCATCAAAAAACACAAGTACAAACTTTCTAAAAAATGGCCTAAAAACCATATTCATCAAACTCTAAAAGGTGGATGGTGCATTGGCGAGACCAAAAGGCATGACCCAAAATTCATAATGGCCTTTATGAGTACAGAAAGTTGTTTTAGGAATGTCTTCCTCATAGATCCGGATTTGATGATACCCAGAGCAAAGTTCTAATTTTGTAAAATAAATAGCATCATGTAATTCATCTAAAAAATCATCAATTACAGGAATATGAAACTTATCTTTGATAGTTAACTTGTTAAGCTCTCTATAACTTGGACACATCCTCTAAGTTTTAGCCTTCTTTTGCACCATGACTACTGGAGAAGAATATTCACTTTGGCTATGGCAAATGGTTCATGCCTCCAACAACTCTAGTACCATTTTTTCAATTTCACTCTTATGGGCATAAGGATATTTGTATGGTTTGATGTTGGATGGTGTACTTACAAGAATGAGTATAACGGCATGATCATGGGTACAACTAGGAGGAAGTCCTTTTGGCATGGGGTCAAAAATAACTGAATGTTCATCCAATATTTGTTGTAAGCAAGGATGGGTAGACTCCTTAGTTTTTTGAAAATCAATGGAATATAAGTGTGCCACAAATATTTCAACACCTTTTTCAAGAATCTTGGTCATCTAATGTGAACTAACCACTTATGGAGATTTAAATCTTAATCCCTACAATTCTATTGGCTTACTTTTAGAATGAAAGTGCATGAACAGTTCTTGAAAATTCATCTTAATAGTACCCAATGTGGTGAGTCATTGTACACCCAAAACAATGTCAAACCCACTAATATGAATAATAGACATAGAATAATCTAGAAAATAGTCCCTCATTGCTAATTTAATATTGTGGCATTTTTCAAAACAATTAATTGTACCATGATCTACAATCATAACTTGAAATTCTAGTGCTAGGTAGATGAAATAATTCAAATAAGCAACCAATTTACTATTGATAAAATTATGTGTACTTCTTGAGTCAATCAACATCATGTCATTTTATTTCTTAAGAAAACCCACCACCTTAAGAGTCTGAAGAGTAGAATCCCTACAAGGGCATGGTAGGAGATAGTAGGTTGAGAATCTACAGTGTCATCCTTAGGTCCTTCAAAACCCTCACTAGATGCCTCCTCATCTTCTTCATCCTCATCAGCCCCTTCAGTGTCAAATATATTTTTTTATCACATTGATGACCTTTGCTCCATTTGTTGTTACAATCATAACACAACCCTTTGGAACACTTCTCAATTTTTTATAGTTTCAATCTGGTAGGTTGAGGTAGTGATGGAGTTAGGAAGGTGTGTTATTGAATAGTAGTGAAAGGATGACGTTTGCTCAGCTCTTTTTCTTCTACTAAGCATGCCCTTGGTATAACTTCAAATACAATTGTGGGGTTAAATATGTAAACCTGTAATTGAATACTATCTTTTATTCCACCTAGAAAAAGGTCAGTCAAATTTTCCTCAATGATGTCCTCCACATGTAAGGATAGATTTTGAAAATGATGAATATAATCCTTAACTATTATTGTTTGTCACAATTTGGCTAATTGGTTGAAGTATTTTTCAAAAACATTATCTTGATAGTGAGACATCAGTTCATCAAAGAATACTGACCATGCAACAGGAGCATCAATCTTCTTCTTTTGAGCACACAACCAATGATACCAAATGAATGGATCATACTCTAGATACATATATGCCACGACCACCTTTGGAGAGCTAGGAGTTTGGTGCAGATCAGTGATCTAAGTGAGTGGATATTTACCATCAAACTTGTGCAAGTCCACTTTTGTCAACATTAGTTTCACCCCCATATTGGTGGTGTTAGTGTTGAGAGGAGGAGGACCAGAAGGAAAAAGTGAAGGGTTGTTGAGTGGAAAATGAGATAAAATAATAGCCAGTTGTGTCGTGATCTATTACAACTAATTTTTCATGCCATTAAACTTCCCTTACATTATTGACATTTGAGTTTGGACTTGCACATCCTTTTGCATCAGGGATTATATATTTGACTGAATTTGATAAATTATCTCTAAAGACATCATATTAGAGGTTTCAAACTCCATATCATCCCCTAAAGGAGTTTTAGGGGTGTCTTTCCCTTTCCCCCATCCACGAGTGTTAGGACCAACAATAAGAAGGCTTGATGGTGAACCTTATTTTGCCCCATTGATCCAAATTTAACCACAAATATTTTTAAATATATTGGCCTCAAGAAATTTGAAAATTTCTACAAATTACGATCTATGGACAAAATTTATAAAAAATCCTAAAATGAAGATAACTTTTGAAACATAGATCCAAATGTGCTAAAATTTTAATGGAAGCTTACTTGAATGTTTTCGCACATCCAATAAAATAATTGCAAATAAATTCACAAATTTTTGTGAGATATAGCCAAATTTCAAGATCTTGGGTTTTTTATTTGATTATGGACCAAATCGATGCTCTAATACCACTTGTAATGATATTACTTCACCAAATAAGATTAAATATAAAAATAGATCACATTGATATGGAAATATAGTAAAAAATATGAATAATAGATAGGCCACTTCTATGGGGAAACCTCCTAAATGCTTGCAATAAGAAACAAATACTCTAATATGATGATTAACAACTAACCCTACCTCCTATATATAGTCTACCAAGGCCATGAACAACCTATAGGCTGACTACTAGGCATATGAGTGAATAGAGAAATGTAAAATAATAAGTAAAAAGGTTATGTAAGCCTTAAGTCAGCTACACATATCCCTAGACACACCAACGGTTAAGGGCATAACATTGAATATGCTCTATTATATGACGTCTATGTGCATATGTTTACTTTCTTAGATATTTGAATATTTCATTACTTGTATGAACATTTGAATATGTCATTACTTTTTGTATGAATATTTGAATATGTCATTCCTTATTTTGTGGGTATTTGACTAAGTCATGCTCACTCAATTTTATGGCATTTGAACATGTCCCTTGTTTGCAGTCTCTTTGGACTATTATCTATTGACTTATTTTTGAGTGCTCTTGTGTATGTGCTTATTTGCTTGTTGAGTTTATATTGTTACTATCTAGACATTGTCATAATATTTGTCGTTCACTTAAACCTATATGTAATCACATTAGTTCTATGTGCTTCAATGATATATTTAACTATGCACATTTTTATATATGTGGCATGGTTACATTCACATATAATATAGTGTCTCACCTTTTTGAGCTGGGGTAACTCTCAGTTCCTATCTTTCCCTCACCTCAAATGGAGGGAATATTATTAGGGGCATGATTTGGAAGCATGTTCTCTACATATTTACAATTTTTAGATATCAATAGGGGCATGTCATATGGATATGGCTTCCATACATTCACAGTTTTCAGATTCATTGGGGACATACTTTAGAAGCATGTTCTCCACACTCATTCAGTATTTGGTACTTATACCAGTTTACATATTTAGTGGGGGCATGTCATAAAGATATGGCTCCCACATATTCACAATTTTCAAATTTCGTGGGGGCATGATTTAGAAACATATCTTTCACACTAATTCAGTATATGATATTTATATCAATTCACAAATTTAATAGAGGCATGTTTTGAAAGCATATTCTCCACACCTATTCATCTTTCAACATCCTCAGTTTATAGTGGGGGTATGTTTTGAAAACATGTCCTCCATATTAGTACTTATATCAATTTAGATTTATCTATATACAGTAGGGGCATGCTTTGGAAGCATGTCCTCCACACTTACACAATTATCTAAATTGGTCAAAGCACTCAGTTATATGATTCAGATTCATAGTTGTGGTATAATTCTATATGTTGGTACCATTGTTATACATAGCTTTAGCATGAGATATATCTATGGTGCATATGTTATGCAACATGTGCCTAATATTAAAATATCTAAATCAATTTCAAATTCCAAAAATATTGTACGTACTGATATCTCACAGACTTTTACGGACTTTATCAAACCAATCTATTGCAGTAGTTCGTTCACCTTTGGGTATGGTTAACGTGATTAAATCATTCAATCTTTCCAAATTTTTAGATCCTTACCAAGGTATAAGTATCATTGGGTTATATGGTTGATTTAATCTCAACTGTCAGGTGACAACTCCTTTTTGCTCCAAAATTAGGGACTTGTACCTTCATATATATATATATATATATATATATATATATATATATATATATATATATATATATATATATATATATATATATATATATATGTGCATGTAAAAAAAATTATCTATATTATCCTAATCTTAGTTTCAAAGCCTTACAATGATATATCTTTTTTAAAAAACTTGCCAATAGACAAGGTAGTTACATCGACATACATCTATACTCTTAAACCTTGCTCTTTTAATTTCAATATGTTTCAAGTACTTTTAACTTATATTATATGCATTAATTTTACATTGTAACATGCCCTTGGTTGTATGTCAGTCATTATCAAAACATTCAAATTCAACTCAAGAAAAGAGAAGATGTGTATATATACTCAATTACTTATCTTTCCTTTAAACTAACAATTTCATTGCTAGATTAAAGGGGAGCAAATATAGATGATATTTTGTGATTATGTAGCACCTCATTCTTGTACATTTGACAAACTCAAACCTTGGATATTCCTCCTAGTCTTACACATGCCTGATTTTCATAAGCCTCATATCTACTCTATCTTGTGCCCCTTGGCCTAATTATTAGTCTAACCAGTCTTATATTGTTGACACTGACATCCTATCTTGCCCAAAATGCTTAAAATGTACTTATCTTATACCTCTGTAAGTTTTGAGCCTATACATACTCTTCTACTCATTGGACACTAATGTCCAAGATAGACTATAATGTCAATGATACTATCCTACATTGCCACAAGTGTCTAGTGCCCTAAAGTCATCCAATTTATAAATGAACCATAAACCAATGGTCGGCCTAAATGCTTTAATGAGTTATCTCCCGATAGGACTAGTATAAATATGATATCAATCCACATTCATTCCTCACCTAAAATTTAGACTAAGAGACTAAGACACTTATCGAAAGCACTATATCAAGCATTTAATTCATCAAAATCTTTCCTATTTTCACACCAGTCATAAGTACAACACATTTACAAGTCTAAAGTACTAAATGAATAGTTCTAAAATTTTGTTTGCTAAGTTACAAGTTAGGTCAATGTTGTACTTGTTTTACACACATTGCATGATTTACACACAAGCCAACATGTAGGGGAGAACTTCACAAGTCTAAGGCCCTATTTTGAAGTATTGACTATGTAGGCAGTGCCTTTTGATAGCGGAGTCATTGTGGGTTAGCTCGACATCGTGTACCCACTAACCCATTTTTCTCCAAAGTTACATTGAAGATGGAAAGCTAAGATTTTGTCATTTCACCACCATGACCCAAATTTGAATGCACTAGAGCGAAGGTGAACCCAAATCTAGAAGCATCCAATTGATCGCATCATATTTCAATAGATATTCTGTAAATAACACTAACATCAAACTCAGACAGTAGCATCAATGCAATCGTCTAAGATTGACGTAACTGTCCAGAGAATCGGAGACATCAAATCCAAAATCTAACAATTGTTCTAAACTATTTTCTCGCATGCTTTCAATGTGTTCTAGATCCATATATGTATTAATATCAAAATAAATTAATTGTACATCACTTCTTTGTCATTTCTATAACTAGCATAATTGTACTTTCCATTAATAACTTATCTCAATTTAACAAATTTAATATATGGTACATCCGAGGTTAACAATTAATTGGCCTATTGTAGATTTGATATTCACCCCTGTGTCATATCATTTTTATATCCTTAACTCTATCTACCCAAGAGGATCCACATCCAAATTAAGGTTAAACAGTTTTGTGCTTTCATTGTTTAATGACTCAAATTTCTCCTCATTATAAGACATATGTTGTGTAGCACCAAAATCAGTGACCCAAACATCCTTATAAGAACTCTTTGCTTTGAGAACCACATATAGAGCATTATTTTTAGAGTCAATTATATTTACATATTTCCCACACTTCCATTTTGAATCATTTAATTTCTTATAATATTGATTTTTATGATGGCCCAATTTACCATAATAGTTGTATTTGATTTTATTTCTTTCTTTGTGATAATTGTGACCATTAGACGAATCATACCTGGTGTCTTGCCTCCAATTCTTCTATCTTGACTTGTCATGAAACTTCTAGTGGCTAGGCTTTTCCCTCATAACAAAAGCTTGAGAATCATTACTTAACTATTTTTCCTTAACTAATTGTTTTTCTTTTGGTATAAGCTTAGCACACAACTCTTCAGATGTGATGGTAGTTAGCTTATCAACAGTATTTAAACCTCATATAATTGATTGATATGATCCAAGAATAATTTGTTATTATTTGCACAAAATCTTTATCATTTATGTTCTTTCCAAGAGAAGCAAGCTCAATCTTCTTTTCTTTTGTTTTCATTAAGTGATGCATTAATTCTTTTGATTCTAATAATCTCATATTATATAATTCTATTGTAAGGGTCAAGATCCATACATCATTTAAATTTTCATACATTTTTTTTACATCATTTAAATTTTCATACATTTTTTTTAGAGTTTTCCATACCTTAACACTACTTCGTTCATTTTGGACTTTTGAAAAGACTTCATCAGATACCATAAGTTTTATCTATACCGTTGTCATCTTGTCTCGTTTGTCCCAACTATCTTGATCTTTGTAAGAAATTGTAGGTCTTTTCTCAACCTCAACAACAAGCTCATAACAATTCTTAAGGATTAAAAATATCTCTAAACATCAAACATAATCATAATAATTTTTTCTATTCAATTTAATTTTAGATAATAAAATTCTACTAATCTCCATTATTAATAAATCGCCTTGAAGCAAAAGCAAATCACTTATCCAAAAAGAACCAATCACTTATTCAAAAAGATCTTCTTTTTAAATTTACGACACCCAAATAGTAATTCCCATAGCACAAAGTTAACACTTACCAAAATTTTATTAATTTTTAATCCGAAATAAATCTCAATTCCCCATTAACATAGCTCGCTCATCCACCAAAAACTTAAGCTATGATTTAATGTGCCACTTAATGAGCCTGCCCGCTGAGACTTGGACGTAATTCGTGCTTGTAGATCGGCTGACTTCCCTTTTGTTGGAATCATGCTGGTTTGCCTTCTGCATAGCGAAATATAAAGCAAAGTGGGAATAAATTTGGGAAACTGGAAGAGGGGAAGATATCACACAGCGAACAGAAAAAATCAGGTCTGACACACCAAAATACACAATGCACAATATTTATTACAAAAGATGAGTTGAATCGCATGAGGAGGTGAGTGATTGATTTATAGGAGATTTGGAGAAGTGGAAGGAGAAGAATGATTTAGAAGGGGAGAGATTCTAGAAAGAATGGTTTTGTGACTAAGTCAATTCTTCAACCACATGTAAAAGAGATTATACTCATTGATGGAAAAACAACTCGGGGGTTCAAATTGATAACAGATAAAAGTTTAATTACAAAGAATATGCATGGTGATGACATAGCAAGCTGCAAGTGTCCGTTTCTTTATTCATTTTCCACCATAAAAATGTCATATTATACATAGTGATAGGATGGATGGGAAGGTGTGGTTATAAATTATAATCGCTGCTCTGCTTCTTCAATCTCCATAGCAATTAATATAAAATACAATATACTCAAAAAAGTAATATAATACAAAGCTTGGCAGTTGGCACCGGTAGGCCAGCTGAGCAAGGTAAGCCAAAACACTGTGCACAGAGGAGGGGTTTGGATTATCCAAGAAAGCCGGTCTGCCTCCAGGCTCATGTGTCTTCCATTTAAAGTACCCCCCACGCCTTCGAAAACGGAAGTTGTAGTCATCTGGGTGCCGAGGGAGTTTGTCCTCGTCGTCGGCGGCGACAGGGAACACAATCGGATTATCTTTCCATGAATCTTAACTGGAACGGATTGATGCATCATCATGTGGCTGCTGTCGTTGCCGTTGTCTGCAGTGGCTATCATCCTGACGGACATGCTTCGGCTGGGAGAGGTGGACGCCAGTTTAAAAGAATTCGAAGTTCTGGTAAGCGGAGAAAACCTGGATCGGACGTTAAGAGTCGTAGAAGGCCACGGAGAGACCCCCAGTTTCGAACCCCAGCCACCGATGCTGCTGCCTCACTCCTCCAACTCTACTGCCCTCGAAAGCCACGCCCACGCCCACGCCCACGCCCACGCCGTCCGTCTTGTGACGGACAATTTCCTCTTTCATGGCTGAGTCATGCGCACGGTTAGATCCTTCGAGCCACGTTTCCCACAAGTCCTCCTCCTTGAGTTCATTCAAATTGTCCGCGCCTGCATCGAAGGCCACAGAATTAGAAATATTATTATGGGGGAAATTGCCGACAAGCTTTTCGAAGCGGCTGCTAGCCCCGGCCCTGAGTAAACCCTCGGGGCTCATGCTCATCTTCGTCATCATGTTTTCTCAAGCTACAAAACCTCTGAGGAGAGCTCAGGGGCAAGGGCAGGGGTAAGCGGGCCTTGCTGTTCCTATTTTTAATGACAATGTATTTTTATTTTGTAAGAAAATATTTTATCATTTGTAAATATATAAGTGGATAAAATTTATGTAAACTTTAATTATAAATAAAAATATAATCATTTTAAATATTATTTTTAATAAAATAGGAATATCCACTAGAATTTTTATTTCATGGACCACTTTTAGTATAAATGTTTTAAAATTCACTTTGCACTTAGAAAATTTAGGATCCCTTTCCCATGTGTCCACTTCCTAAGGGTGTTTTGTGAGACGGGAGTGTGGCTAAGCAGCGGACAAATGAGTGATCCAAGAAGATTACTTTACAATCGGAAAGTAAAAAGTGGAGGCGAGGCAACACGCATACGAATACGGATTTCTTTAATAAACTCCACCAATTCACCTTTCAGATGGCTTCCACAACAAAGCGATAAATGTTCCAAGTTTCGTCGTGATGCTGTATTTTCCACCCATGAACTCCATGGGTTTCAACCCTAACACCGGTTCTACACTTTTGTTTGTTTGTTTGTTTGTTTCGTGTTGTTTCATATAATCACTTCTTATTCATCTCATTTCATTTTTATTTAATTTCGTTTAATTTTATTCATTTGTTTATTATTGTCTTGGTCTTAAATTTAATTCTTCGCCTTATGTATTATTAGGTTTTTCGATGGTGATAATCTATTCAACATTATCTTTCAAATGTGATAAAAAAATATTATAAAATATAAAATGTTTAATGTTTCTTAATTATTCATTTCTAGATAAAATTGTATTATATATATATATATAGTAGTATTTTACTATCTACTTAAAATTTTGCTTGACATCCCTTAAAATCACTGATCAAATTTAGGCTATGTCATGACACCCACTTGCATGTGGGTTCGTGTCCACTTTTGTTTATATATATATATATATATATATATATATATATATATATATATATATATATATATATATATATATATATATATATATTGTGTAGTATTTTACTATCTACTTAAAATTTTGCTTGACATCCCTTAAAATCACTGATCAAATTTAGGCTATGTCATGACACCCACTTGCATGTGGGTTCGTGTCCACTTTTGTTTTATTTAAAAATGAGGCTAAGGTGAAGGTCCCACTCCTATGGGCCCCCACACACACTCACAACCCTTCTGGTGGGCCCCACGTACTCAATGACTTCTAGTACTATCATGTCAAATAGGCATTGCAAGGGACGAGAGTATGTTAGCTCAAATAGCATGCCAACCACGTGGCACAAAATACTTGGGCTCTGCGCACCATATCTAATTATGGTTATAGGGGTGTCCCGTGGTGGGCCATGCCTTGCCTTCTCTTCCGCATCCCAAATTAATTATTGTGAAAACGAGAGGAGAGATTCTCCACAAGTACACAAAACTCGTCTCACCATCCTGGCATAATCCATTAATTTCAGTGCCCTCAAAGTTGGGCTGCTTGGAGTTCAATGATGCATTTAGAGCCTAGTGGCTGCTACCAAAAAAATATTTGATTTCTCTATCTGATTTGATGATAATAATTTGATACTTGATATCATGGTTGCTCTCGCTATCCCACCAATTGTGAAATACTTGGATTTGAGGGGCAAAAGACAAGTTAATGTTATACTATTCATGATTTTTTCAAGGCCAAAGATGATAAATATACTTTTAAAGGGTCTTCAATTATTTTAGGAAAATAATAAACTTCATAAGCTTAGAGGACCAGCATGTCTTGTAAATTTAAAGATGTTAATATGATCGTTATGCAAGTACTACTTTTTTCTTTTTCTTTTTTTTGTTTAATTAAAGGGAAATCGAGATTGTCTCGTCCAACATCTAGAGTTGACTACTCTAATATAAGGTAAGCCCTTTATAACTTCTTAACAATATGAATTAGGCCCTCAGCATACACTACGAGGTAAGTCAGGTGTCAAACCCATGACCAGGTTTACCTCTACAAGTTACGAAGACCAAGTGAACTAAGCCCTAGGGCCTACAAATACTACTTATAACTTCAAAGTTATTTCCTATACAATAAAATGTTAATATTAATATTTCAAAAGTGTCACACCTAAAAATGGCTCCCATGAATTTATTAGTCTTAAAATTGCATATTTGTAGGGAATATGTGCACTTGTCCATTAATGATCTAACTTAGATGTTATTTGTATATTTTTGTCACATTTTGTTGGCCACTACCCCCTCTGCGCCTCACCGTCGCCCCCTTTTGTAAATAAAAAATGCCCAATGTTTCACCTAGCCACAAAAAAAACCATTGATTGCATAAAATTATGGTGCATAGGTAAACAATTGGCCCCAAGAAGTAATTTTCTTCATAACCTGGAGACAAAATAGTGAAACTACAAGTAAGGTTAAATATTCTATGGTTATATCTCTAACATATTGGGACAACTCACTATTTATGAATGAGAAAATCATATAATAAAACTTATAACTTAGACACACCCTCACCAAGTTATCCTTTGCTTTAATCTGGATCAATTTTTCATAGTTCTAGTTCAGGGAAAAATCAATACACTAAACATATCTAAGGGCATATCAGTATGTTGAGAATATCTGAGACTTTGATAGTGGTGGTTTGACAAAACAAAGGTTAAAAATTCAAAAAAATGTATCTCTATTTTTTTTACTTATTATTCCATATTGATTTTCTCTATGTTGATCATTTTGGTATAATTCCCTAGAAAGCAAAAAGAACTGTATCTCACACTTACCCCAAATTGATTCTCTCTTCATACTGATCACTTTGGCATAAGTTTTTGGTACAGTTTGGGTAAGTTTTGGTGATATGCCCTTAATCTATAGTGTCTATTGGGATATGTGTGGATGACTTATGATTATCATAAGACATATAATCATTTATATAGCTTCATATTTTTAGTAGGGTTAGCCTAGGGAGTTTTCTTAACATAATTAAGGTATACATAGGAGGTAGTGGTTAGTATTTTATCATTATGATTATGAATTATATCTTTATTCTAAGGTTGTGGAGGTTTCCCCCTCAAAGTGGTTTAGTCATATTCTTCATTATTTTAATATTATTTCAATCGTATGGTGATATATTATTGTGATTATATTTTAGTGGTGTAATAATTTCATGATAATTGGCATTGGAGCTTTAATTTGGGCAAAAGTATGGTCAAAACACTAATTTTTAAGAATAGCCTATATCTCGCAAATAGTAGTGATTTTTTATTAATTTTTTTAATGAAGCTGAAGAATCATTCAAGTAAGCTAAAATAAAAAATTAGGGTTATTTGATCAATTTTTAAGGAGTTATTCTGGTTTTAGGCTTTTTCTTATATTTTCTCTATGGGTTGTAATTTAACGAATATTTATTCTTTCATTATATTTTTTGAAAGATTGAAAAATATATTAGAGTTTTGTTTTTTAAATATTTTTATTTTAGTCCAACCTAAGTAAAAAACCATTTAGTCAAAATTTAATCAAAGTTGAAAATTGACTATAGATCTTCAAGCCTTTGTATGGTAAGACCACACTTTAGGGGTTGAGGCAAGGGTCCTGAAACTCTAGAAAAAAACTCCTAAAAAAGAGGAGTTGGAGCTAGAGTTGTGAATCATTATATCTTCTCATTCAGGGGTTTATTCAATAGATTAAAAAGTGAGCTAGCTTTAGTATAATGTGCAAAAAATATAATCTAATATGGCCAACAAAAGAGATGTGAACAAAATAATATGATAATTTTGCATAATCAAGGAGATATAAGAAACATCACTATAGAATTGTAGAAGATCATGATGGCCTTGAAAAATAATTATCTAAACCAACCACCAATCACCAATTCACAACCTAACTAGCATGGATCTTCCAGTCAATCAAATCCAAATACAAGTACATTATAATCACAAAATGTGATGTCAAAATTGGAGATACATAAGTTTGATGGGAAGGATCCATTCACCTGAACAAAAAAAATAGAGATTTTGTTTGATGTACATCATATCCCATATGGATAGAAGGTGGTAATGGCATCTTTATATTTATAACTTGGTAAATTATTTTGGCATCAATGGTTTTGTGCTCAAAAGAAGAAGGGTGTCAGTGTCAATTGGTTATTTTTTTATTGATGAATTACATTTTTAATATCACAACAATGTGATAGAGAATAAATTCAATCAATTAAAAAAACTATGCCAAACAAGATATGTTAAGGATTATATTCAATAGTTACATAATATATACTTACAAGTGGAGATAATCACATATGAAAATTTGAATGACATGTTTATTGGTGGGCTCTAGGATCACATCCAACATGAGGTTCGTGCATGTGTAAGATAGGATGACAAATATAACAATATTATGTTTTATCAAATTTTGGATAATAAGTGAATTAATTACTTAGATAAGATAAATTATTGTGTAAAATAAAAATTCTATAAATATGCAATAAATGACACAAACTGATTTAAAACTTGTTAAATTTTGAAATATGTTAAAAGAGGAAGGTACCAAATAAATACAACTTAGTTGGAGAATTGAAAGGCAAGACTATGATTGAGACTAAAAAAATGGGATGTATGACTGACTACATAGCTGAAATAGCATTTTGTTAGATCTCCATATAAGAGTGTTGTATTTGGACAGGGGTGTGGGGCATTTTTGTCCTTAGGGAGCAGTAATGTCCTATAGGTGATGAATCTCTGATTTTTTTGTGATAGGTTTACCTTCATCTATGTGTTTTATAGACTATGTGGGAATATTTGTTCTTTCATGAAAACCTTTGTATATATTATCCTTCACTTGTAACCCTAGCTCAATAGACCAAGAAGACAAATGTGATCACATAATTAAAAGGGGTTAGTATTTGAAGTTGTGCTTGACCTTAACACCTTATGTGTTGAGTGTTGCCTACATACCAATTCTCTAAAGAAGGATTAAACTCCATATTGTTCTCCCATGATATAATAGTGTGTGTGAAAGATTGGTGAAAAAATGTTAAATGTTGATGCAATCCTAGTGTGATTAGGTGCATCAACTGTGACTTGTGACCTTGGAACTGTACTTAGACTTTAGATTAAAGATACTATAGTTGTGTGTATTCATAATCAAGGGAAATAGAGATTTTTCTCTCAATGTACAATTATAATTATGGTGATTTTCAATATGGAAGCCTCTTGTATGAAATATTATTTGGAATATGTATTTATAGTGATCAATAGGGAATTCATTTGAATGGGACCCATTACATGAATTTGAAATTGAGAAATTAGTGGTTATTTGGTGGGAGGACAAGAGTGGTGGAACTTGTTTAACCCTAAAAATATAGATTAGGGTTTCTAGGGTTAAAGAGGATAGGCATATCCTAAGATACAATAGTGATAAGCTATCTCTATAGTAGGCCAATTAGATGCTAAACTGAGCTATAACATATGTTAAATTCATTAAACTAAGATAGACTAAAAATAGTAAGTACAATTATGATATATATGGAAATGACAAAGAAATAATGTACTTGGTTCTAATGCTAACACAGTTCTAGATCTAGAACATGTAGAAAACATACTAGAAGAGGGTTTCAGAACAATCACCAAATTATATATTATTTTGCAGTTATGGACACTAACATCAGCCTTGGATGGTTTTTTCAACTCTAATGTTTGAACCTAATGTAGGTGTCATGTATAGAATACCTATTGAAATAGTATATGGCCACTTAGATGTTTTTTTATTTGTATTCACCTTCACTTTGATGCATTCATATTTGGGTTAAGGACTATCACTCATAAAATTACAGAGCCCTAGTTCTTCATCTTCATAGTGACCTTAGCAAAAAATGGGTTAGTGGGCACATGATATCCATTAAAACCCAAAGACCCCTTTATCAATGATCATTGCCTACATATCCAATAATTTGAATAGGGTCTTAGACTAATGTAGTTCTCCCTTACATGTTGGCTTGTGTGTGAATCATGCAATGTGTAGGAAAAAAACATAATAATGACCTAGTTTGTAACTTAGAAAATCAACCTCTTATGCTTCTCCTTCATTACTTCAGACCTATGTATGTGTAGTCCCTATGACTGATATGAAAATAGTTTAAAATAGAGAAGTTTTTCTTTATCAAATACTTGATAAAATATTTTGGTAAGTTTCCTTAGGTATTTTCTAGGTGAGGAATGAATGAGGGTTGATCTTGTATTTATATCAATCCTTTTAGAGAAGTTACTCACATTAAAGTGCTTAGGTAACCATTAGGATACATTTCATTTGTAAATTATATGACTTTCGGGCATTAGAAACTTTTGTTGCAGAAGGACACCTACATCAATGCAGGTGTCTATCTGGGATGCTAGTGTCCAGGGAATAAGAAAGTAGATACAAAATCAGAACTGGTATAAGTAGAAGATAAGTAGGTTTTAAGCATTGTAGACAAGATAGAAGGTCTGGGTCATCAATACAAGACTGGCTAGACCAAGAGATAAGACAAGGGGAATAAGATAGAATAGATGCAATACTTTCAAAAGCAAAAAGGTACAAAACTGATAAGAACAACCAAGGTCCATGTTTTCTAAGTGTATAAGACTAAGGTGCTATATAATCCATAAATATCATCTAAATTTACCCCCATTTAATCTATTAATGAAATTACTAGTTTAAAGGAGAATAAATACATACTTGGGTGTGTATAACACACATTAATTTTGCTTGATTCCAACTTGAGTCTTTGATGGTGACTAACCTACAACCAAGAACATGTTATAGTAGATAATTAGTGCATATAATCTAAAATTAAAAATATTGAAAAGATTAAAATTAAAAGAGTAAGGTTTAAGAGTACACCTGTGTATCAATGTAACCTCCTTGCCTATTGACAAGTTGATTTGAAAAGATGTATCATTGTAAGGCTCTGAAACTAAGATTAGGATAAATATATATAAATCTATGATGTGCATATATCTAAGGAGTAAGAGAGAGATTGGAAGGCACATGGGCCCAACCTTGGAGAAAGGGTGAGCTATCACCCGATAGTAGAGATTAGCTCAAATGTGCAACCCAATCATATTTATAACTTAGTGAAAATGAGTGAATAAAATCAACTCATACTATCAAATGGTGAGGCTAGATGATACAATCAAGTCCAACTTGAAAATTTGGCAATATTGAGTGATTTAATCACTTAAACCATGTTAGAGGTACAATTTTTGAGAGGGGGTATGAATCAGTTAGCCTAGATATTTTGATTCCAATTCTAATCCTTTCAAACTATTGAACAATAAACTATATCAACTTGATCAAGCAACATTAATGAGTGATCTCATTCATTCAATGCATACATAAGATCAAACATACAACACATATTTTCTATGGGAAATCCTCATAGGGAATAAAACCCACTCTCAAGCTTGCAACACAATGGACTAATTTTCCTATAAAAAATTAAAAATAAAAGATTGTTCAATTCCTTTAGACTAGAAAAACTTGATCATATCCTCCTGACCAAAGGATTTTATTGAAACACCTATTTCACAAAGAACAACTTCCCCCAAGGAATATCAAGTCCTTTAGACCCTCCTTGAACATTTCTACCTTAGAACTAATATTTTCAACACCTGATGATGGATCTCTATTTTTATAACATCTGCACAAACTCCCTCTCTATCTCATTCAAGCCTCTCACATAGGCATGCCATAATCTCTCTCTTTCTTAACTCAAACTATCCTCATATGCACACTCAGACCTCTTCGCATATACTCAAAATACAAGAGAACTATTATGACATTAGAAATATGACCTATAAGTCATACACACAGTCAACAATCTTCTCTTCTTATCAACCCATCCACTGTGCACATCTACTTCTCCTTCGCTCCACAACTCTCACATAAGCCTTGCTCTAGTCTCCTCAAAAGTCTAGAAACCAACACATTTAGTTTCACCATTTATAGAGCTATCATGATTATCAAGAACATAATATTTCCTATTGGCCACAACACATGCTTTCACTCATAAGGCATCTAACATGGGTCACACTTAAGCACAACACACTTTCAAATAGGCCTAAGTCACTTTTAGGTCCTATGGAGACCCGTTCAACTCTTTGACACTTCTACAAGAAAAATAAAACATATAAACACTTTAAAAATGAATGAACTCATTCCAAATGATATATAGGTCTTCCTTAAGTTCCAAAAACCATCACGATACTCTTCTGCTTAAGCATAATTTTCTTAAACAACATTCTCTGCACAATGAATGAACACATAGTGACCTTCTAAATATTTTTTCATACTATATACAATTGGTCAAACCTTCATAATGTACAAAAATCATCCTTATGGAGTTTAAAACATTATCAACTATCTAATTCATCATTAAACATTGAAACAACATCATAACAAGCTCAATTACCCTTCTTGTGTTACTTGCATAACATGCATGAACACACAGTCAACTTTGAACTTCAATATCTTTGACTATAGAAATAATTAGACCTTGAAATTTATATTTATAGATGATTCAATTTTTACATCATGGTCAAATTTTACATAGATCAAAAGTTATGGCTCAAAAAATAGGCACTAGTCTTTCATTTGTTAAATATAAATATTTGAATTCAAATGGTCACAGTTAAACCTCGAACACCATGCTATCATATCAATCCTCACTAATAATATTAAACATGTACTATTGATCTTATTGTAAAAATATTTAACTTTAACACATAGTGCACCAATGCCAAATGTTAAACCTTGAACATGTTGACCTCATCTCGTGCACTCTTGCAATATTGACTCAACATGCATTATTGATGTTTGTGAATTAGTCATGTCTTTATCTTATAATACTCACCATTAAATCTTGCTCAAAACCCCCATGATCATGAAAATTAGTACCCTCACACACATTTTGAGCATTTATACTATTAAACATCATGCACTTCTTCCAATCTCACTCAACATGCATTGTTAGATTAAAACTATACGATCACCTATGCACCATTGGATCTTCATTTGGTCTTGGTCTTTAGCTCTATTAACCAATGAAAACTTTGACCTCTTTAAATTAATGTGAACCACACACACACACACACACACACACACACACACACACACAGATATATATATATATATATATATATATATATATATATATATATATATATATATATATATATATATATATATACATACAAACTCATATGCACCATTGGATCTCTATCTGGTCTTGATCTTTAACATTGTGTAAAAATGATTATGGGGACCATTGCTTATCTACGCGAAAGGCCAACTTTGCATCTCCATATCTTTTGCTTCGCTCAAGCGCATGTTCTAAAATTTGGACCATATGATATCCTCATACATGAGAATATAAAAATGTGTCAATATACTCCTGAAACCCTCAAATGAGTGATATATAATGACATTAAAATGCTCAATCATATTTTTTTGCTACAGAGCCAACTATGTCAAAAACTTATCTAGGTGGACCAACTTTACACATGCATCACTTTTGTCGTGATTTAACGCTAGTCCTAAAATTTTGTGCATATCAAATAGGAAAAAATATGAAAAAACCAATATAATCAAATTATCTTGAAATATCCACACATGTGAGATATGCCACCATCAAAATGCCTACTTAGCTTTTCTTGCCACATTGCAAATTTGGCTAAGTATGAGAAAACACTGTCAAAATCCCTGAGAGCCCAACTTTGAACTTATATATATTTTATCATGATTAATTGATAGACTTAAGACTTTTCACATAGAAACTAAGGAATAATTTGATCACAACTATATGACCAACTCCCCCTTACTCATCCACACATGACAATTATGACATCATCAAATTACCTACTTAGATTTTCTACCATTGGACCCAAAATGTCTAGATGAGAACAGTGATGAAACAGGGGAATTCCACTCATGAAAACAAGAAATAAAACCATTATTAAATTTTTATAAGACCCATTACACATTCTAAAATAACCATAATCATCTCTGAACATCTCTAACCAAGCCAAAAATGAAGATCAACCAAGCCTCCTTCAAGCATACTAAGACAAGCACATTGCACACTTTGTGATTGTTAATTAAGCTATCAAAACACTTCATCCACTCACCAGTACACCTATATGACATCACCATGACATCATTTTAAAATGTCCAAAAATCTCACCCTTTTTCATTGATGTCAACACACATCATATAGCAATATAAAGCTCACCTTCCTTCTCTCTCTTCAAACACTCTCATAATAGGAAATTTTTGCCCCTTTGACATAATGACATAGTAGGCACAAATTGATCTTGAGGACCTAAAAACACCATAAATATGAGAGAATAATATTTAAAAATATGATACAAACTCCCCCTTACCTTGAGCCTACCTCTTCTTGCCTTGACAAACTTCCTCTTACTCCATGCCAACACTCTCTTCAACCAAACTCTATAGTCAATGAAGACAAAATAAAAAAATACTAACATCTGATGGAAAACACAAAGGAACATCTTAGAGGACCTACCCTTATGATTTATGATCCATTTCATCACTTGAGCATCTTTAGATCTCCATACATCATGGGAACCACCATACAATGTTACTAGTCTTCTCTCTCAAACCACCTCAAGGACCACCAATAAAACTTCATGCCACACACCAAATAGGAAACATGCTCTAAAAAACTTGAGAAGTCGCCTTAGAATACTCATGCCTTACTATTTTGAAGAAAATAAAAAAAACACATCTTTAATGTTAGGTTGTGGAGCTAAAAGCTTCAACCCACAAGGTGCAGAGGAATTTTGAGCAGAGCAAGGGTGATTTGGACAAGGGTTTGATCCAAAAGGAGCTCGCGGGAAAAAGTCAGGTCTCACAAGAAAAACACAGAGACCGACGTCAGCAGGAAAATTGGCGTCGACGTCCAGATAGGGACCGACATCGGCTATGTGTAGCCCGACGTCAGTGACTCAGGGCAGACAGAGACCGGCGGCGGCCAGGGAAAACTGACGTCGGCAGGGAGGCAGTCGCAGGGAACCGACATCGGTCAGCTGTAGACTGAGATGTGACCGGCATCGGTCACTGAGATGAATTTTGGGTGGACAACAAGCTGTCATGGAGTCTCAAGCGCCCATATGGAGGACTAAAGGTGTAAGTAAGTTCTTAAATTCATCATTTCCCTTCTTTACACTACTTGTTGCTCACTTATGGCATAGGACCAGGAAGTTATTGAAGAAGCAGAACAGGTAGATCCAAGAAACAGTGGGAGCTAGGCATGGATGAGGATGTGATTCCTTGGAGGAGAACCAAACAGGGGTTTTGGGTAAAGTTGTCAGCTGGAAATAAGCACTGAGAGACGAATGGATGCTAAGGATGAAGAAGAGCGGAAATGGATACGTGAGATGGAAGATCAGGGTATTTGATCTTGTATTAGCTGCAGTGCAATGGAGGTTTGTTCATTGTGCTTCTCTTTACCAGGTTGGATAGTATTAGCTACACTATCCTATTTCTGTATGATGTGCTTGTTTCAGGATTACATATACAGGTATTGCTAAACTAAAGGTAAAGCTAGTTTAGGGGTTTGTCATGGAGAATCTGGGAGCAGCAAAATTCTTTGGCATGAGTGTGTTCTAGAGACATGGTAGGTCATATGTTGACTTTGTTTCAGGATGATTGTGTGAAATCGGTTAGCACGCCGATGGTTGGACAGTTCTATGAACAGGTGTCTTGATTCACATAATGAGGTTGAGTGCATGGTATGTACTAAACCTGAGTTTTCCCAAGCAGTGGGAGTTATCACAAGTTTGGAGTCAATCTGGGAAAGTAATACTGAAGGGCAGTTCAGTGGGACCAGTAGCAGGTGCACATGCTATGCAGGGTCAAGTTCTTTTTCTACATGGTTGTAGATGCGGATGTGGCAGGTAATTTGGATGACAGGTTTTACACAATGGATTTTGTGGTGGTTGGTCTTCAAGGGTGATTTTGAAGATGGATACATAGCCAAGGGAAGAAACTAGACGGTGTACAGGTACATGTACAGGTTGCAGCTATTTATCTCCAAGTGGGAGAATGTTAGGTTGTGGAGCTAAAAGCTTCAACCCTTTGCAAACTGTGAAACAATGGTTGCTGAGATCCAGGAGAACCGGTGTCGGCAACAGGACCGACGTCGGCAGAGACCAGTGTAGAAGGCCACCGGTGACGGTAGGAAGTCGGCCGACGTCAGCAGAACCAGACAAGCAGGGACCGACGTTGGTCGCCTGTGTGTTCCAGAACTGCTCGTTTCACGGATAGTTAGTTAAGTGAACAAAGAGTTTGCATGTTGAGACCAGTTAGAGTCTTGGGCTGCGAGGACAATTGTCTAAATTAAGAGTCTAAGTTATTGTTTGAGTTAGGGATCTATTTATAGACCCATTGGCATGTATTGTATAAGCATGAGATAGAAAGGAAGAGTTCCTTCTAGTTGTAAGATCTGTGAGTTGCAGGTTGTTGCAAGCTCATTGGGGATCTACATGTAAGTTTGGTCTTTGAATTGCAGGTTGCAGGTTCATGAGAGATCAGCTTGAAGTGCTATAGAGTGCTTGGTGTACCAGCAGGGTTATTACTGACTGGTTGGTGAGGTGAACACCAATTTTGTGTGTGAGTTGGTTGTTGGGACCGTTTTTTGTGTAGGAGAGTGTGTGTGAGAAGAATTACTAAACACTTAAGGTGTGGCGAATCTCTGTAAGGTGAAAGAGTGTGGCGGCTCTTTGTTGTATTCTTTTTTGTATAGTGTTAATACAAGATAGTGTATTGTCTCTCATATTATGTGCTATTCGTGAATTCTAGTTACTTGTGTTTCTAGTTATTTCTGCATATTCAATTGGTTATATTTGGTAATCATACTGTGCTCTTTTTGAGGAGCAAGTTCCTAACAGGTGGAATTAGAACAGGTGTGTTTGTTCTTGGATTTATCTTCCACCTACCCCAACAAGTGGTATCAGAGCCTTGGTTGTAGGTTCAAAAGCTGATACCTGACAAGTGGTATCAGAGCTTTTGGTTGGGATACTAACAGATTGGTGTAGATCTGGGTAGTGTGTTTTGATTACAGGTTACTCACAGGGTTTTTGTTTGAGTGGGAGTTGAGCAATGGCAGAAAATAGTCAACTACGAATGGAAAAGTTCAATGGCAAGAACTACCAATTATGGAGGATGCAGATTGAGGACTATCTGTATCAGAAAGATTTGTACTTACCGTTGGGTGGGGTTGCTAGCAAACCCTTGGATATGAAAGATGAAGAATGGGAGGTTCTTGATCGGAAGGCTTTGGGATCTGTTAGATTGAGTCTTGAATCATCTATGATTTCTAGCTTATCACAGTGTAAGACAACGGTGGAGTTGATGGAATCTTTGGCAAATTTATATGAAAAACCCTCAGCTTCGAATAAGGTATTTCTTATGAAGCGTTTATTTAATTTGCAAATGTTGGAAGGTGGATCTGTTCATAGCCATCTTAGTGATTTCCATGGTTTAGTAAACCAGTTAAGTTCAGTCAATATTGTATTTGATGATGAAATAAGAGCTCTCTTAATCTTGTGTTCATTACCTGAAAGTTGGAAAGGTTTGGTAATGGCAGTTTCTAATACTGTGTCTCCTTCAAAAGTCTTAAAAGTGGATGATATTGTGAGTGTGATCTTGAACGAAGAGATACGTAGGAAAAGCACAGGTGACTCATCTGGAGATGCTTTGAGTGTTGAAGGAAGAGGAAGGCCAAGAGAGAAGATAGAGCGTGGGAGATCAAGGTCGAAGATGGGCAAGAGATCCAAGTCCAGGTATGGCATAATAACCTGCTGGAAATGTGGAAAGCAAGGGCACTTAAAGAGAGATTGCAGATCGGGTGAAGATCAGCATGAAGGACATGGAGAAGAAGCAGATGTTGCAGGTTACATTGCACAAGATGCTCTGGTATGTTCTTTGGATAAAGTAGAATCTTGGGTATTAGATTCTGGTGCCTCTTTTCATGCATCCCCACATAGGAAATTTTTTCATGAGTATGTCCAGGGAGATTTTAGAGAAATTTGTGTAGGGGATGGTAAGCCTTGT
The DNA here is from genome assembly GCA_037957365.1 of Torreya grandis. Lineage (NCBI taxonomy): Eukaryota > Viridiplantae > Streptophyta > Pinopsida > Cupressales > Taxaceae > Torreya > Torreya grandis. Next base: position 708,804 of record JARHVA010004263.1, read on the forward strand.
CAGATTGTTGGCAAAGGCAAAGTGAAGCTGAAACTGCAGATAGGTAACACATGGGTGTTAAAGGAGGTCATGCACGTCCCAGTTCTGAAGCAGAATCTGATTTCTGTTAGAAGTTTGGGTGAAGAGGGTTGCACAGTAACTCTCACAGCGGACTCTTGGAAGGTTACCAAGGGTACACTTATTGTAGCTAGAGGTAAGAAAGTAGGTACGCTTTATCTATCTACTTGTTTTACTGATTCTTCTTCTGGGTTATCTACTTCAGTTGTAGATTCAGAGATGTGGCTTAATAGGCTTGGTCACATAGATAAGAAGGAGATGCTGGTTCTTGAGTCAAAAGATATGCTTTTGGATTTAGAAGGCATGGATCATGGTTTCTGTATGCAGAAGAAGAAGGTGAGGTTTCTTGAGGAATCCGATGTTAGTGATAAGAACAGGAAAGCCTTGGTTTTCAAGGAGAAAGTGACGGACAGAGTTCAGCATAAGGTGCAGAGGAATTCTGAGCAGAGCAAGGGTGATTTGGACAAGGGTTTGATCCAAAAGGAGCTCGCGGGAAAAAGTCAGGTCTCACAAGAAAAACACAGAGACCGACGTCGGCAGGAAAACTGGCGTCGACGTCCAGACAGGGACCGACGTCGGCTATGTGTAGCCCGACGTCGGTGACTCGGGGCAGACAGAGACCGGCGGCGGCCAGGGGAAACTGATGTCGGCAGGGATGAAGTCCCAGGGAAACGACATCGATCGGCTGTAGACTGAGATGTGACCGGCATCGGTCACTGAGACAAATTTTGGGTGGACAGCAAGCTGTCATGGAGTCTCAAGCGCCCATATGGAGGACTAAAGGTGTAAGTAAGTTCTTAGATTCGTCATTTCCCTTCTTTACACTACTTGTTGCTCACTTATGGCATAGGACCAGGAAGTTATTGAAGAAGCAGAATAGGTAGATCCAGGAAACAGTGGGAGCTAGGCATGGATGAGGATGTGATTCCTTGGAGGAGAACCAAATAGGGGTTTTGGGTAAAGTTGCCAGCTGGAAATAAGCACTGAGAGACGAATGGATGCTAAGGATGAAGAAGAGCGGAAATGGATACGTGAGATGGAAGATCAGGGTATTTGATCTTGTATTAGCTGCAGTGCAATGGAGGTTTGTTCATTATGCTTCTCTTTACCAGGTTGGATAGTATTAGCTACACTATCCTATTTCTGTATGATGTGCTTGTTTCAGGGTTACATATACAGGTATTGCTAAAATAAAGGTAAAGCTAGTTCAGGGGTTTGTCATGGAGAATCTGGGAGCAGCAAAATTCTTTGGCATGAGTGTGTTCTAGAGACATGGTAGGTCATATGTTGACTTTATTTCAGGATGATTGTGTGAAACCGGTTAGCACGCCGATGGTTGGACAGTTCTATGAACAGGTGTCTTGATTCACATAATGAGGTTGAGTGCATGGTATGTACTAAACCTGAGTTTTCCCAAGTAGTGGGAGTTATCACAAGTTTGGAGTCAATCCGGGAAAGTAATACTGAAGGGCAGTTCAGTGGGACCAGTAGCAGGTGCACATGCTATGCAGGGTCAAGTTCTTTTTCTACATGGTTGTAGATGCGGATGTGGCAGGTAATTTGGATGACAGGTTTTGCACCATGGATTTTGTGGTGGTTGGTCTTCAAGGGTGATTTTGAAGATGGATACATAGCCAAGGGAATAAACTAGACAGTGTACAGGTACATGTACAGGTTACACCTGTTTATCTCCAAGTGGGAGATTGTTAGGTTGTGGAGCTAAAAGCTTCAACCCTTTGCAAACTATGGAACAATGGTTGCTGAGATCCAGGAGAACCGGCGTCGGTAGCAGGACCGACGTCGGCAGAGACCAGTGCAGAAGGCCACCGGCGACGGCAGGAAGTCGGCCGACATCGGCAGAACCAGACAAGCAGGGACCGACGTCGGTCGCCTGTGTGTTCCAGAATTGCTCGTTTCACGGACAATTAGTTAAGTGAACGAAGAGTTTGCATGTTGAGACCAGTTAGAGTCTTGGGCTGCGAGGACAATTGTCTAAATTAAGAGTCTAAGTTATTGTTTGAGTTAGGGATATATTTATAGACCCATTGGCATGTATTGTATAAGCATGAGATAGAAAGGAAGAGTTCCTTCTAGTTGTAAGATCTGTGAGTTGCAGGTTGTTGCAAGCTCATTGGGGATCTACATGTAAGTTTGGTCTTTGAATTGCAGGTTACAGGTTCATGAGAGATCAGCTTGAAGTGCTATAGAGTGCTTGGTGTACCGGCAGGGTTATTACTGACTGGTTGGTGAGGTGAACACCAATTCTGTGTGTGAGTTGGTTGTTGGGACCATTTTTTGTGTAGGAGAGTGTGTGTGAGAAGAATTACTGAACACTTGAGGTGTGGTGAATCTCTGTAAGGTGAAAGAGTGTGGCGGCTCTTTGTTATATTCTTTTCTGTATAGTGTTAATACAAGATAGTGTATTGTCTCTCATATTCTGTGCTATTGGTGAATTCTAGTTACTTGTGTTTCTGGTTATTTTCGCATATTCAATTGCTTATATTTGGTAATCATACTGTGCTCTTTCTGAGGAGCAAGATCCTAACAGGTGGAATTAGAACAGGTGTGTTTGTTCTTGGATTTATCTTCCACCTACCCCAACATTTAAGACTAGGCTTGTCTAGACTCCTTTTAGCCCTACTTGGAACTTACAGAGCCCACAAATTTCAAAATATACACCATCAAGACCTAAAAATTCATATTTGGAGTAATCTTATATGCCACCTAAAGCACACCAATTTTAAACAACTAGATCATCCTCTACAATATACTTCCTTAAAAAACTAACTTGTTACTTAGGCCTCCATCTTGACAAAAACATGAATAACTTGAGAAAAAAACCTTCAAATCTCTTTGAAACTTGATTTGATAACCCATTTGGCCCATTCAACCTATTAATAAACCTCATATATAAAATTATAAGGCAAACCAATTTTATAGCAGAGCCCAAAACCCTATAATCTCAAAATAAATAGAGTCAACAAACCTCCTTTTGGTCAATATACACCTCTAAAACTTATTGTACACCTAAAGAAAACCATCACACACTTTCATACCAATATTTGAGCTTCCAAGCCATTGGGAACCTTGAATTTCTATAACCCATTTTAGGACTTGCATAATCTTAAGCATAAAATGGGAAACCCAAGAGCAAACAAAATTCTCCACTTTGACTTCAACATACTTTCAAACTAAAAAAACACTTGGATCACATCAAAAATAAGTGCAAATACATTTTTGAGCACCAAAATATTCTTGACATTCCATTAATCTCATTAAACCACCTAGAACCACCCATTATGACCCTGTACTACACCTCTTGCACAAACCTTTGAAGTAAACACATGAAATTATTGCTCCCCCTTAAATAATGATCTTATAAAATAAAAAAAGTCTCTATATGGATTGGTATTAAGATCTTGAGCACAAAAAATTTCATCTCCACAATAAATATGTCTCTTAAGAAGTATAGGTAGAGACACCCTATTTCACAATGTCTTAAAACAATGTGAAAATAAGAGTTACCCACAACTCCTCATATTCCTTCTCCTCTTTGGTCATATGATTCTTGTAGTTCTTATTCTTATTTAGATTAATATAAGTAACATTCTCATCCAATACAAAATTAACCTTCTTTTTTATGATTGGATTGAAAATATGGAGACAACATAGATTCATGACATACCTTTTCATTTGTAGAATCTTCCTTACAGCTTAGAACCTCATCACAAAGTACTGATAATTAATGTTCTATAAATTAATCTTGATCAACAACATCAAGATGTTCACTTGGATCCATACTCACTTCAAAGATAGCCTCAACTAGCACCTTGTTCTTCTCCTTGAGCTTGGTCTCTTCATTCTCAACATGAGCAAACAATGAGAGCCCTTAACACTCTTCTTCTGTATGATTCTCCACCATAAAAAAAGAGTATTTCATCCTAAAGTCTCATCATGACTCATAATTACCTCGTTTTGTTTCCATGAGCTAACATGACTTCTTCCTTGCACTCTTGGAGCCTGATTGAGCTTATTTTGACTTAATGGCCTTTGCTTGCAGAATTTAGCAATGTGACCTTTCTACTCATAGTTGTCACAAACCATACTCCTTGATGGAAACTTAGCTTATCTTACCTTATTCAGATAATGTTTTGAAAAGTTTCTCACATCATGATAGTTGAAGCACTCAACTTTGCTCACAACTTTTGACTAATTACCCCCATCATAGTTCCAAGCAAATTCCTTTCTAATAGGTCTCTTGTATTCTCTAGCCCTATGACCAAATTGATTATATGTGTAACATTAACCATTGAAACTTGCATACCTCATGGAATTTGGCTATCTAATTTGATTTGTCTTCAATCTATTTTCACCATCATTTTTTTCTGATGATTCATCTTCAAAGGCTGATTATCCTTGTTCACATTAGTCTTCATCTTGTTTTGAGTTACAGTCTCTAGTTCTTCTTTGTATTCAAAACCAGTCTTATCACTTTCATGATTTTAATCATTCATAATGTTGTCTAAATCAATTGAGCTCTTTTCAAATATTAAATATCTTCTCTAACTCATATTTCAATGACTCATTTTCAATTACATACCTTGCAAATTCATCTTCTTTAGTTTTTAGGCTTGCAGATAGGATTTTCAATTGATAACTGAGATGCTTGACCATATATTCATGATCCTTGGCATATTCATCCATTCTTACCTCAAACACACTAAATTTATCCTTAAAGTCCTTGAGTTTAGAATTCATCTTATTATTGATATTTTTCTTAATCTTTAGTTTTTTATGAGCATTTGTCAATACAGTCTCATAGTCTACTTCATCTTCATCATCATTTGAATTATTCCAAGTAGAATATTTTTGATGTGAGCAACTACCTTCCTCAGCCATGAACAAGTCTTCATCTTCAATAAGACCAACATATTTATGATCATACTCTGAGTCATTAACTTCACTCTCATCTGATAAGCTATAATCTTATTTGGTGTAGAGACTTTTCTTGTCCTTGAAGTACTTATTATTGTTGTCAAACCTTTTGAATCCCTTTTTGCTTGTATCAGAACTAAATGATATCTTTCCATCATCATGATCTTTGTCATGCTCTTCATCATCATCCTTATTATACTTATGAGGGTACTTATTATCAAAATGTCCTACCTCTCCATAATTGAAGACTTTGAAGAGTGGTTTACCCTTATACTTGCCTAAACTTGTTTTCAATTTTATTAAAATCAAAGTAATTAGTTCATCTTCATTTATATCAAAAATGTCATCCTCCTTATGTTTCTTACTTTGGAACTTCTTCTTTATATTCATTTCAATCTTGAAAGTTAATTCCTTCTTTAGTGGTATATCATCATTATTTCTCATCTCATAGGTAGTAAGGTTGCCATGTAATTGATCCATCTTCAACTGAGTAAGATCATGAATTTATTATATAAAAGATACCTTTGGATAAAACTTGAGGGATAGAGACCTTAATGCCTTTTGAACTATAGTAACCTATTCAAGGTTCTCTCCAAGACCTCTGATGATGTTCATAACCTCATCAACTCTTTGCAGAAAGGATGCCAAAAAATCTTCTTCCTTCATCTTGAGACTTTCAAATTGCCTTATGTGAGTTTTCAACCTAGAAAGCTTGACCATTGAATCTCCTTCATAAATGATCTTCATTTTTTTCCCATATCTCTTTAATAGATTTACAATGGATTATGTTGGTATATTCAGTCTCTAAAATACCACAAGTGATAACATTCATTACCTTGGAATTATTCTTAAACAACTTCTTGTTTGTATTACTAGATGGAGGAGTAGTAGGAGTAACATAGCCATTCACAATAGATTTCCATACATTAAAACCTAAGGGCATAATGTAAGTTGTCATCCTATCACCCTAAAATACATAATTAGATCCATTGAACATTAGTGCTTGCTTAGTAGATAAACCTCCTTAATGACTGTCCATATTGTACCTTAGATCACCTTCAAGCTATTAAGCCTTTACCGAAGGACCTACTTTGATACCAAATTTTAGAGGTACAATAACTGAGGAGGGGGTGAATCAGTGAACCTAAATATTTTGATTCTAATTCTAATCCTTTAAAATTATTAAACAATCAACTTATATCAACTCGATCAAGCAACATTAACACGAGAGCTCATTCATTCAATGCATACATAAGATCAAACATACAACACATAGTTCCTATGAGAAACCCTCATGGAGAATAAAACCCACTCTTAACCCTACAATACAATGGAATACTTATCCTATAATAAATTACAAATAAGAGATTGGTCAGCTCCTTTAGACCATAAAACCTTGATCATATCCTCTTGACTAAAGGCTTTTAGTGAAACACCTATTTCACAAAGAGCAACCGCCTCTAAGGAAAATCAAGTCCTTTTGACCCTCCTTGAACACCTCCACCTTATAACTTATGTCTTCAACACCTAGTGATGGATCTCTATTTTTTTAACATATGCACAAACTCCCTTTGTATCTCATGCAAACCTCTCACATAGGCATGTCACAATCTCTCTCCTTAACTCAAACTATCCTCATATGCATACTTATACTTCTTTGTATATCCTAAAAATATAAGATAACTATTATAACATCATAAATATGACCTATAGGTCATACACATAGTTAAAAACTTTCTCTACTTATCAACCCATCCATTGGGCACATGTACTTCTCTTTTGCTCCACAACTCTCACATAAGCCTTGCTCTAGTCTCCTCAAAAGTCTAAAAACTAACACATTTAGTTTCATAATTTATATATCTATCATGATTTTCAAGTACATAATATTTCATGTCTTATAAAACACATAAATTCTCCCGTGAGACATCTAACATGGGTCACACTTAAGCACAACATAATTTCAAATAGGCCTAAGTCACTTTTAGGTCCTATGGAGACCCATTCATCTCTTTGAAACTTATACGAGAAAACTAAAACATAAGAACACTTTAAAAACACATGGACCAATTAAACATGATCTATATGTCCTCCTTAAGTGCTAACAACCATCACAATACTCTTATGCTTAAGCACAATTTGCTCAAACAATATTATGTGCACACAATCACTATGAACTAATACATAGTCACCTTCTAAACCTTTATTCATACTGTATATGATTGGTAAAACATTCATAATGTACATATATAATACTTATGGATTCTAAAACATTATCCAACATCTAGTTCACCATTAAACATTGAAACAACATAATAATGATCTCAATTACCCTTCTTAGATTACTTGCATAACGTGCATGAACACACAATCAACTTTGAACCTCAATATATTTGACTATACACACAATTATAAATTAAAATTCATATTTACATTCACCTTGGATTTCTCCAAAAATTCACTTCTTATACCATGGTCATATTTTGCATAGATCAAAAGTTATGGCTCAAAAACCAGGAACTAGTCTTTCTTTTGTTAAATGAAAATATTTGAATTCAAATAGTCATAGTTAAACCTCAAACACCATGATATCATCTTGATTATTCACTACTAAGATTAAACATACACTATTAATATTATTGTACAAAGTTTGAAATTTAAGACATAGTGTGCCAATGCCAAACATTAAACCTTAAACATGTTGACCTCAACTCATGTACTCTTGCAATATTGACTCAAGACGCACCGTTGATATTTGTAGATCAGTCATGTCTTTATATTATAGCGCTCACCATTATTTATTGATTATAACCCCCATGATAATTAGACTTGGTACTTTTGCTTTCCTTTTGAGCATTTATACTATTAAAAATCATGTGCTTCTTATCATCTCACTCAACACGCACCATTAGATTAAAACTGTATGATCACCTATGCACCATTAGATCTTCATTTGGTCTTGGTATTTAAATCTATTAACCAAAAAACACTTTGACCTCTTTGACTTGATATGCAACATATATGTGTGTGTGTGTGTGTGTGTGTGTGTGTGTGTGTGTGTGTGTGTGTGTGTGTGTGTGTGTGTGTGTCTATATATATATATATATGTATGTATGTATGTATATGTATATATATATATGTACAAAATCTTGTGCACCATTGGATCTCTATCTGGTCTTGATATTTAACATTGTGCAAAAATGATTATGGGGACCATTACTTATCTGCTTGGAAGGCCAACTTTGCACCTCCATGTCTTTTGCTTCACTCAAGAACATGTTTTGAAATTTGGATCATATGATTTCCTCACATAGGATAATCCAACCATGTGTCAATATACTCCTGGAAACCTCACAGGAGTGATATATAATGATGTTACAATGTTCACTCATATTTTTTTGCCACAGAGCCAACTATGTCAAAAATTTGTCTGGGAGGACCAACTTTGCACATGCATAGATTTTGTCACGCTTTAGTGTTGAACCTAAAATTTTGTGCATATAAACTAAATAAAAATATAATCAAACCCATGTAAACAAATTATCCTAAAACATCCACCCGTGTAAGATATGCCACCATCAAAATGCCTACTTAGCTTTTCTTGCCACCTTGCATTTGGCTAAGCATGGGAAAATATTATCAAAATTCCTAAGAGCCCAAATTTGCACTTGAATATGTTTTGTTTAACTTCATCGATATACTTGATAATTTGCATATATAAACTAGGGAATAATTTAATCACAACCATATGACCAAATCCTACTTACTCATCTACATGTGGTAATTATGACATCATCAAACTGCCTACTCAAATTTTTTGCCATTGGACTTAAAATGTCCAGATGAAAATAATGATGAACCAGGTGAATTCCAATCATACACACAATCACTCAAACCATTATTGAATTTTTATAAGACCCCTTACACATGATTAAATCACCATACTCATCCCTAAACATCTCTAACCAAGTAAAAACTAAAGATCAACCAAGCTTCCTTCAATCATACTAGGACAAACACATTACACACTTAGGATATCAAAGAAATTCATCCACTTACCAGGACACCTCCATTAAATCACCATGAAATCAATGAAATCTCTCTAACAAACCATTCCAAAAATGAACCAACTACTATAGTAGATTGGATCAATATAATCTATAAATGTTAATCTTGGTAGGTGATGACAGTCCCTAAGAGTGTTTTAAAATATGAAATTGATCTAGATTTTGTAATATTATTTACACATTTCATAGCATATCCACCTTAAATATTTCTCATTCTGAAACTATGTATAACAATGGTATCAATGTATAGAATTATACCACAACTATGAATTTGAATTATGTAACTATGTGCTTTGGCCCATTAAAAAACTGTGTAAGTGTGGAGAACATGATTTCAAAGCATGAACCCAATTTATATGGATAAATATTAAAATTAAAATAAGTGCCAATGTGGAGTACATGTTTCCAAAACATGCCCCCACTAGATCTGGGTGTACTAAATATTTAAATAAATATGGAAAACATGCTTCCAAAGCATGCCCCCACTAGATCTAAAAACTATGCTAAATATGAATAAGTGTGGATAACATGATTTCAAATCATGATCCCATTACATCTAAAAATTGTTCTAAATATTTAATAAATGTGGATAACATGCTTCCAAATCATGTCTCCACTTAATTTGGGTGTGTTGAATACTAAATAAGTGTAGAGAACATGCTTCCAAAACATGCCCCCACTAAATTTGAAAACTTTAATGTGTGTGGAATCCATGCCTATATGATATTCTCCCATTTTTAGGTGAGGTAAGAAAATTATTAGTTACCTCACCTCAAAAGGATAAGAAAACTATATAATATGTGAATAGAACCATGCATAATATAGAAGAACATGTCTAGGTAAATGTAGCATTGAAGTGCATAGAACAATGTGATCACATGAAGGATTAAGATGTATGATAAATATCATGGAAATGTATACACAATAAATGTACAAGCTCAATAATAAGATAAATCACACTTATAAGAGCAATAAAAAATAAGTCAATGTATAATGATCCTAGGAGACTGTAAACAAGAGGCATGTTCAAATGCCACATAATTGAAGGGACATGGCTTAGTCCAATGTCCACAGAATCAATGATAACATATTCAAATGTCCAAAAAGGAATGCATAGGAATAGGGGCCACAAATAAAGGATCATATTAAAATACTTAAATGAGTAATATAATAGCAAGTAAAACACTCAAGGAAGTGTATATAGGAAATCATAAGCAACCAATATTAACATATCATAGTATCCCCTAGACAAAATATATTAACAAAAAATGTTAAGTGCATAGCATATCAAGTACCTTATAAAAGATATAATAAAGAATGAATGCATGAATAAATACATATATTATCTCAAAACATGATAATATAAAGTGACCATAGAATGATATAACCTATGAATATCAGGATCAAATAAGTGGATGCCCCTAATTTCCATATGACATGAGTATAAGGAAGGCCCAACATCTAAAAATAGGAATAGATCATGTATTCATGTATGCCTATGTCAAAATAAAGTAGAAGCATGACACACATGTGTATGTATGATTAATTTTTATGTTATCCATAAACATGGAACTAACACATAGATCCCAAGGAACCAATAGAGTATGCAGGTGCTAAAAATATATTTATTTACTTTTATTCTAGAATATTTTTTGATTTTTTTGGAATATTTAAAGATTTTAAACCTTGATTTGGATCTTTGAAATTTTTTACATCATGATTGGATAGGTTTAAATGGTACATAACATGTTCCTCCTCACAATTTACATGTGTAGGATAAGGACTAATGCTATCATTTGGAATATGAATCAATTTGCCTTCATGATAAAAGGAAATACCTTGCTAATTTGGATTAATTTTTGCTTCCATTTGGTATAACCAAAGAGTTCCTAGTGTAAATTTATATGAAGATGTGGCAGGAATAATCCAAGCCCATGTTTGAATTACTTTACGACCATAATAAATTGGTATTATTATGTTTCCCAAGGAGTCTTTTCCAAGTGACCTTTCTTTGCAATTCTTGTAGATCCAAACCAAGCTACTGAAAATGCCTTATATGGAAAGTAGTTTTTATTTGTGTAGGATCAATATGGTTACTCAAAAAATAAGCATCACCCATGAAAAAGGTGATTATCAAATATTGTTTTTGGATGTTGTTTGATTTATTTACTTTGAATCTCTTAGTGTGTAGTGTATGCCTATTATAATTATGAATTATTTTTTGAATGATCATGCAAAAATTTCTAAGTGTTATTTTTTTATGTTGATCATCACATTTTGAAACTAATTCCTTAGGAATATCATCGAATGTAATCTTTTGGTCATCAATAAAGTCTTGGATCTTATGATTCAAAGTAAAACATTTATTTGTAGAATGCCCTTGTCCTTGATGATAATCACAACAAGAAGTTGCATCATATCCTTTTGGTATAGACCAAATAATATCAACATATATAAGATTAGGGAGAGATATAAGTTGATACTATATTAACTATGGGATTAATGAAGCTAGAGACTTAAATAAACATGAGAACTATCTCCTTGGTGCCTTAGATAGAATAATTTGGATAAGTTATCATACTAGTGTATCAATAAATGTTATATTGTTTATATAATAGATGGGTTGAGATATATATTTCTCATTTTTATTGCATACTTGTCCTTTGTATTCATATTCATAGGCTTGTGTTGTAGGATTATCTATTTGTTGGACCATTGAATAATGTTTGAAGGGATTAAGATTTTTTGGACATGTGTAAATGAAACCTTGATGACTAAATTCTAATCATGTGTGTAATGTATAAATAATTATAAACATATCATGTATCTAAGACCATCCCAAAATAATGTTATATTTATAATCATTTGGCATAACTTGGTACAAAGTGGGTAATGTATGGGGACCTAAAATAATATACAATGTTACTTTTCCCAATACTAATCATGAAATATTATCAAATCACCTAATGTTCATTTGAGATTGTTCCAAATATGAAGGTTTAATGAAAAATAAGGAGAGGAAAGATATGTTGATAATGTTGAGGCCTGAACTATTGTCTACAAGAACTCATTTTACTATTTTATTATAAATACACACCTAAATGTAAAGTGATAAATAGGTATTTATTAGAGGTTGGGATGGTGGATCCTCTTTTTAAAAGGATATATTATGCTTAGTCTACCTGATATAATCTAAGATAGAGACCACCTATGGTGGTTATACATTATAAGGGAGTATGTGTTTCATAAAAAGAGACATAAATCACTAAAGTAGATAGGGTTTTAGCTCATAGGTTGGGTTCACCAAATGTTTAACCTTAAAAATCTAGATTGAGATTATCTAGGGTTAAAGGGGATAGAGATAGCTTAAGATGCAAGGGTGATAAACTATCTCTATATTAGGCTAATTAGATGCTAAACTTAAATATAACATATGTTAAATTAATTAAACTAAAATAAAATAAAAATAGTAAGTACAACTATGCTAGATATGGAAATGAAAAAGAAATAATGTAATTAGCTAGTTTTGATGCTAACATAATTTTGAATCTAGAATAGGTAGAAATAATACTAGAAGAGGGTTTTGAAATAGTCACCAAATTTTAGATTAAGTGCCTCTAGAGATGCATACACTAACATTAACCTTGGATGATTATGTTGACACTATTATGTGAATATTACACAGGTGTCCTATATGAAATACTCAATGGAAAAGGTTACAACCACTTAGATGCTCTTGTGTTTTTCTTCACCTTCACTATGGTGCATTTAGATCTTGGTCATGGACTATTTATCCTCATGAAATTATATAACCATATTTATTTATATTCATAGTGACCTTGGGGGAAAATGGGTTAGTGGGCACATGGTGTCGATTTGACCCAAAAAACCCATCTGTTAATGAACACTGCCTACATAGCCAATACTTTGAAGAGGGCCTGAAACTGATGTCATTATCCCCTACATATTGTCTTATGTGTGTATCATGAAATGTGTGAAAATAAAGTAAAATAATGACCTAGATTATATTTTTGGAAAATTGATCTCTTCAGATGCTTATTTAGTACTTAAGACTTGTGTATGTGTTGTCCATATGACTGATATGAAAATAGGAGAAACTAGGGAATATTTGCTTTATCAAGTGCTTGATTGAATGATTTTATAAGTTACCTTGGGTATTTTATAGGTGAGAAATTAATGAAGGTTAATATTGTATTTATATCAATCCCTTTGGATAAGTAACTCATATTAAATCACATAGGCTGACCACTAGGATAAATTTCATTTGAAAATTAGATGAATTTATGGCATTAGACACTTACATTGGAGGACACTTACATTGACATATATGTCTATTAGAAACACTAGTGTCCATGGAAAAATAAAGTATTTATAGGCTCAAAACTTTTAAAAGTGGAAGATAAGTAGGGTTTAAGCATTCTGGGGAGGATAGAAGGTCTAGGTGATCAACATAAGACTGGTCAAACCAAGAGATAGGCCAAAAGGCACAAGATAGAATATATGTGAGAATTATGAAAGTGGGAAAGGTCTAGAATTGAGATGAACATTCAAGGTCTAAGTTTATCAAGTGTATAATAATGAGGTGCTATATAATCCATATATATCATCTATAGAACTAGACACTCCTAAGGAGTGATGTACAAATAGGTCACTATTGTCCAAAGAGCACAAACAAATAATATGAAAGTATGAAATAATCTATGGATATGCTTGAGATATTTTTCATGAGGAATATATAAGTTTGGGATAATTGGTTTGCTTAAGGGAATGTATCATCTACGTGGAAAATGAAGGAACATTGTTAAAAGTTTGTGGAATAAGGCATGAGCTGTGTATAAAAAGTGTGGTCACAAGTTCATTGTTTTAGATTAAATTTTAATTTATATGTCTTAATTTTCACCCCTTTTATTATGTTAATGAAAAAAAGTGAAAGTACTAGAGTTAAAGGAAAATTATATACTTGAACTATGTATGAATTGAAATTTTGAATGTAGGACACAATGTTTAACTGTGCTTCACATAAACCTATAATGAAACATATATAAATTGGTCTTCACTTAAAATGTAATCAAGAAGTAAAGATAAGATAAAATTTATATCTAATAACTTGGAACAAATACACCTGATTATGTACGTGAACCATTGTGTTTTATGGTGTAAAATTCTTGTAGAGAGTATGACCCTTGGAGATTTCTTCTTCATTAGATAACTTGGATTGGATTGTGCATGAACTAATCCTCATTAAAAGGTGAGTGTGATTAAGAAATCAAGTGTGACTAAATCCATAATTTCATACCTGAAGTGGTGAATTAGTTTTTAAAATCCTTATATGAATCCCAATAGATTATTCTGGTTCAAAAACTAGTGAAAAAAGTGAACCAACCAATGTAGATAGAATAAGGCTCATTTCTAGTGTAAAAATAACACAAAAATAGTGAAAAAATTATTAACAAAGAAAATATGATTTATGTTTAGTGTATATAGTGTGGAGAATGACATAGATTACCATTACATTGGTGATATTAGTGTAAAAAACTAATCAAGGAGGCAGTTATATGTTGTGCACATGCCCCTAATATGATATCTAGTGTTTATGGATTCTAGGATCGAGTAATAACAAATAGAATTATGAGAAATAAATATGTGTTAACCTATAACACATGCCACACATGATGCCCCAAATTGATCAAATCTTAACCACACTTGAGTATTTTATGAAAATTATGATTAGGTACTTGCTGCTAACTACTATATATTGTCTGTGATTTTGAGAGTTTATCAAAATGACTATTTTATGCATGTTGGGATAAGAGTGAACTTATTTGGACATGATCAAGTCTATTTCAACCTTGTATAAATGAAACACCCATGTCTAAATTAATTTTTGGGTGATTTGTGGGTATGCAACTTGATCAACTATGCAATTCCTACAAATTTTTGTTTATATATTAAACTATAGGGGCTTAGTCTCTAAGATAATAAACTATGCATACCCCTCTTTTGAGGTGAGTTATGAATCATACATAATAAATTAACTCAAAATAAAACAACTATGTGATATATGTTATGAAATGATGTAAATATGAGTAATAATGATAACATGTAGCAATATGGCATCATCATATGGTAATTGAACAAATATTTATAATGTAATGTGCATGTAAAAATAAGCATACATAGTGACATTTTCTATATATGTGTTAGAAATGAGTAACAAAAATTAGTGAGCTAATTAAGTATGTGAAGAGAAATAGAGAAACTCAAAGAGGGATGCATGGTATTGATCATGGAATCCAAAGGGTGGGAAGATGCATGATATCCATCAAAGAATCAAAACCTTAGAAAATAAGGGTCATGTCTATGACATTGTTTAAACCTTTTTGGAGTTAAGGGTAGGGGGAATATCCTAATTAGTTATAGAATAATATATTCTAAAGAAGACCAATTAAATAATATAAGTTTATATTATGATAAATATATTAAATTTGATAATATACTAAATATAAAAATACCCAATGCCAGACAATATTTTGAAAGTAAAAATTTGAAGGAGAAATAATACTTAGATTATGTAATGATGCACATGTGGATCTAATAGGCATGTGTGGAATAAGATAGCCTAGTGATTTAAATTGATGCATCAAATTCTAAAAATTATCTTTAGAATAGTTGGTACACTAGTGTCAAACTACAAACACTGACATTAACACTATTGTCCTAATTTTGATGCTTCTATCTTGTTCATAATACAAATCATTTTTTAGAACATATAGTTATGCCTATTAGGGTTCACCATTGATTTTTAGGTTATTAAATCAAATTGAGTGCACATGTTCTTAAGATTTTTTTTTCAAAACCCTAGGTCCTCAAATTTTGGCATGCCACTTTGAAAAATAGGGGTTAGTGGGATCAAGTGAATTTAAACTAACATAAAATACCCCTATATCAATGACCATTGCCTACATAGTCATATAATATGAATAAGGCCTTAGAATGATGTAGTTTTCCCCCTTATTTGAGCTTGTGTGTGAATAATTATGTAATATGCTATTTGCAAGTACATCTAATGATCTATCTTTTAACATATAATAAGGACACTGACCACATGGATTTTTTTATATTTTAGTATAACCTATCAATTGAAAAAGCTAAGGAAAATAAACAACATGTGAGGTTGATTATAAGGCCTTCCATCTCCAATAAAATAATTAAGTAGTAGGTATTTGATAGTGACAAGTAGATCATGAATTTTTATGAGAAGAGGCTAAGTTTTTAGAAAGAAATCAACCAAGGTTGTAAGACCAATATGGTGATCAGATCATACAGCTAAAACCAAATAAGTTTCCCATGGGTCTTTTTATACTATAAAATATATTTAACTTGGATGAACAATTAAAAAATGAAAAGAAGAACATTACTATCAATGAAGAAGATTGTAAACCTATCAACATATTGGAAGGTAAGTCACTCAAGATAGGAAAGATATGTAATATTTTAGAGAAGCATGATTTTGTTAAATTATGTCATGAGTTAGATGATAATTTAACCTAGAATTATCATGATTTAATAGGTTTAAATATAATTTTATCACAACATACTATCAAATTGGATCTAAATACAAAGCCCATCAGGCAGAAGCAGAGGCCTACCAATCCAAAGATTAAACCCTTGATGAATAATGAACTCTCTAAGTTGATAGAGTATAATATAATATTTATAATCAAACACTCATCTTGGGTAGCAAATCTGGTCCCTGTCAAAAATAATAGTGGTGAAATCCATCTATCCATGGATTTTAGAGACCTGAATAAAGCATCATTGAAAGATCACTATCCTCTTCCCCCTATGGAACAAGTTCTGTAGATAGTGTCAAGATATAAGATATTTTATCTTCTAGATGGTTATTCAGGTTATAATCAAATATTGGTACAATAATCAAACCAATTTATAACTTCCTTCACCACTAAATGGGTACATACACATATAGGAAGATGCCTTTGGTCTCATAAATATAGGATCAAATTTTTAGAGAGTTATGGATATGGCATTCAAGGCTTTGATAAATGATATAATCTTAGTATATCTAGATGATATCATAGTCTATTTAAAGCATGATGGTGCACATCTTGATCACCTAAGAAATATTTTTGAGAGATCTAGAGAATTTGGCATTTTTCATAATTTGAAGAAATATGTGTTTGCAGTGCACGAAGGCAAGTTACTAGGATACATAGTGTCCAAAAAAGTTCTTACAATAGACCCTAAGAAAGTTAGAGCCATATCTATATTGGAATTTCCAAGTCATAAAAAGGGGTTATAAATCTTTTTTGGTAAGATTAACTTTGTGAGGAGATTTATACCAAATTTTGCCTCTTTGGCCAAACCCCTTACTATAATGTTAGAAAAGGGAAATATTTTTAGCTAGATGTAGGAAGGGAAAGAAAGATTAAAGGATATCAAATGAGATATCTCTCAAGCCACAACCTTGGTTAACCCAAACTATGAGAATGATTTTATCCTCTATGCATTTGGAGGAGAGGGGAGTATCTCAACAATTCTAACTCAACATAATCAGGAAGGTTGGGAATAGCTAATATATTTCTTTAGCCAATCTTTGAAAGGTTATGAAGAAAATTATAGTTTTTTGGAAAACAAAGTCTACATGATAGTTAAATAACTCAAGAAATTTAGGCACATGCTCTTAAACAACAAAGTATATCTGATGGTTAGTCCCTAGAGTGTCAAACAATTTTTGCTAAGTACGGATATAAATGAAAAATGAGTAGGATGGATCACTAAGGTCATGGATTATGATGTAGACATCATAATCACAAATATGGTAAGAGGAAAAGGACTATGTGAGTAACTAGCCACCAACATTAAATATGTTGAACCAATTTTTGACAGTGTACACTCAAAATGTACCTCATCTAGACATTCCACACTCTTTTAATAGATGGATTCAAGACATGACCCCTTTTATGTAGACTGGTGAATAACCCTATGACTTCCAACAATCAAAGAATATGTATTTTTGACTCTAATCAATCCCTTATGTCCTTGTGGATGGAATTTTATTCCAAAAAGATTTAAACAGTGTTTTGTTAAGATGTATTAAGCATAAACAAGTCCCCCAAGTGATCAAATAATTTCATTATGGATCATCATGACATTTTTTAGAAAGGACTATCACCATTAAAGTAATGAGAGGAGGCTTATATTGGCCTTAGTTATTTAAAGATGCTCATTAGTGGGTAAGGAATTGTGAAAAGTTTGCTTACTTCACTGGTAAGCAAAGGCTAGATGCACTTCCTCTCAAACCAATTCAAGTAGATCAACCATTCACCCAATGGGGATTGGACTTCATCGACATGATCAATCTACCATCAAATATGGGTCACACATGGCTTATCATAGTAACATATTATTTTACATAATGGATTGAGGTAGTTTCTCTAAAAAATGCCATAGAAGCATCCATTTTGGATTTTATGGACAACATAGTTTCAAGGTTTGGTATTCTTCACACCATCATATCCAATAACGCTAAGGCTTTTTTGGTCACTTAGGTTAGTGAATGTGATATAAATCATAATGTATACCTAAACACATCTTAAAATTATTACCCTCAAGATAATGTCCTAGCTAAGTCCACCGACAAGAATTTAATTTGAATCATTCAAAAAAATATGGAAGATAACCAAAGGATGTGGCATACAAAACTAAGATCAATATTGTGGGATGATAGAATTATACCAAAGAGAGCCATCAATAATTTTCCTTTTATGTTGGTATATGGAAGATAAACCTAGGTTCCACTATCAATCGAGCTACCATCCTTTTACCATAATCACTAATTAGACCTAATTTGCAATGATGAGATGATGGTAAGACTAGTTGAGCTCATGGAACTCAAAGAAATTAGGCACTAATTGATGAAAGTCTTAGAGGCAAATTAGGGACACATCATGAATACTTTTGATAAAAAGGCAACTACAAGAAGATTCAATGAGGGAGATATGGTCCTGAAGTGGGATGCAAATAAAGCAAAACTAGGTAGGCACACTAAATTTGATGCAGTATGGAGTAGTCTATATGTAATCACTTAGTGCAAAGGGCCCAATGCATTCCATCTCACCAAACTTAATGGTGAATAACTACCAATCCAAGTTAATGGGATATACCTCAAAAATTTATTTTGAGATAAATACTTATTCTAGAAGTCCTAAGAGGTTTTGTAAATAATAGGGTTAGATTATGTTTTTAATAAGTGCTTCTGTACGTGCCTTAGTCTTTATGAGTTATTCTTTGGTTTATTTTCCTATTTGGTTGTTTATTTTATTTTTTTGTCTTGGAAAAACCATCTCTTTTCTTTCTTAGGTTATAGTTTTGTCAGAGTAGGGTTGAATCCATGCCCAATGTCTTGAAAGGCTATTAGATTCTAATAAGTAGCAAGAAATCATCCCATAGAGGTCACCAAAAATGTTGAGATTTTTGTCCCAAAAATATCATTTACATCCATAACCCTAAATGATACCCACTTTGTTTTTTAGAGAAAACTGTTAGCCCTCCACAAATCCATTTTCGTTTACCTCATAGAATCTAGAAATCTAGATGCAATTTGCACCACTATAAATTGATTCACAAGTTTTGGGCTCCATGAGACACCAAAAACCAAATATATAAAATCTAGAACTCCTTATACAATTTTCATGTTCTCAAAAATGCAAAATGCATGGCAGGCTCTGAATCTTTCCATGCACCCATCTAATGAAATCTAAAACTTGGAGTGCACATTACACATTTTCACAATGTTCAAAGTGCACTCCAAGCTCTAGATCCTCATGACCACTGAATCTCCCCACAAAGGGTGAACCTAATTTAAGTAGGTCTAACCTCCACTAGCCCACCTTAACTTTTTCTTGTAGGAAGTAGGGCTTAGAGTACACATTGCACATTTTCACAATGTGTAAAGTGCATGCTAAGCTCCACTCGCTACCAACTCTTTATCCTGATGGTAGGGGGTCGACCTACCCAAATTAGGTCCAACATCCACCAAACCATTTAATTCCTTTCATGGGAAATGGAGATCAAAGTGTACCTTGCACATTTTTCACAATGTGTAAAGTACATGATGAACCTCGTCTCCCATCGAGCCACTTTAAGCTATAAAAAGTAGGCCTGATCCAAGTAGGTCCAACTCTACCACCTACCACCATTACCCATATTAATTATAGGGTTTACCTATAAAAACTAAGGGATTTGAAAATAATTATCATTGTTTATGATTTCTAAATGAATTTTAGAGCTCTGGTCACTTTCACCCTCATAGATAAAACTCAAACTTAATGTGTATGAACTGTACCCCAAGTGAAAATAACTACAAATTTCAAGCCACATCACTTGTATGAGTAAAATGACACCTCTTTTTGATGATTTTACTTCAAACTTCCATTTTCATAAAAATATTTTGAGTTGTCAAGTTTTCTCATTTTATTTTGAGGTTTTCATTTGAAAGGTCTAGTTTAGGGTAGGTAAGGGGTCATTTTATGTATCTACTACCTAGTTTAGGGTTTGTATATTGCATAAGATAACTTTTCATATTTTCACCTCAAGGGTCTTTTCATCCTAAGAATTTCATTTTTCCTCTTGATTTTTTTCAACTAAAATCTCAATATTTTGCCTAACTAAACCAAATATTCTCTCAACAATTCCTTTCCCCCTAACATCCCTATGGACACTAGATGTGTTCTAAACACCCTCAAACTCCATAGACTTTGCATTGTATCATGGATAGTAGATGTGCCTCAAGCACCTCTCATTTTTGATAGGGACCTAACATCTTTGAATCATTGCAGAGGGTGGACCTACCTAAAACACTTCCCACCTCCATTAGAGATTTTTAACTCACACACACTATAAACACTGGATGTGCTACAAACACCACCAATTTATATCAGAAGGAATAAGTGCTCCATACACCTATAAATTCTACCAACTTCCATATTTGGTTACTTAGAGGATTTGTCTATAATCCCCATTCCTCCCAAAGAGATGAGGTTCAAATCAAAGGGTCCTAAAGTAATTTATTGTCTAGAATCCAACCTCATGGATATTAGTGATATATATTTAGGTCATATTGACCTAAGAGACTTCTAGGCTAGAATTTAAAAATGATTAGATATAGAGTATTAATGACTCTAGACTTCCACAAGTTGCATCCTTCCCCTAACCATTTCAAGTCATGAATTGATTTTGACAATAGATCAACACTATAACCCTGATAGGAGACAAGTATATAATGATAAGGGAAAAATGATTGTGGAACTTGACTTGAAATACATAAACATATTGTTTTCCATTTTTGAATTTGAGGGTTATTTGGATATAAATTCCTAAACATCTACATAGTTATATGAGGAGAAGAGAGGTGGATGCTAGAAGATATCAACAAAAAATGGCTCAAGACCCCTAAACACTCTTCCACCATATTTCCCAAGACAATGTCTAGGTATGATTTCTTAGAGGAGGTAAGAAATGTTATAATGTTGCTACATAGAGTCATTGATAGTCTTGATGCCTAATGATATAAATAATGGATGTATTAGTACATTTATAATATATGAGATAATAAGTAATATATACATTGGGCATAATTAATTAGTGATTATTTACATCAACAATTATTGGAGGTTCAAACCTCAAATAAATTCTACATGACCTCATATGTTGTTTATATTTTGGCTAAGGGGAGAGTATTCCTGGGTCTTAATTATTCTCCCATTGAAATAACAAGAGTATATAGCTACTACCCTAACCCCACCCTTTAGGCTAGTAAGAAACAATTTAGAAGATTTAATGGTGCTTTCATCTACATCATCATCACCATGTTTGATTCAAAAATTAAGAGGGTGATGTTTTCCAGAGAAGCAAAAGAAGAAATTACTAAATGGGGATCATTATTTATACAATTCCCCACATATTCCTACATTAGGGAAGCAAGCTTCAGTGGCTATCCCTTCACCCTCCCCTGGTACATAAGTGACAAATGGTAATTATTTTAGTTGGTGTGACAACTAAAAAAAAACCATAAACTCTTCTCAGATAGACACAAGGCAAGGATTAATTTCCATATTTTTATTGGCCATTATACATGTCAAAATCTTTTGAAGGCTAGAGGTGCATAATTAGAGATGAGCCAAGTAACATTGAGGACCCTAGAGTCCAAGCCATATTTTGACCTATATGGAAAAAATAATAATGTATTAGAGTTGGTATCATATGAACATGTGCCATACTACGAATATTATTGGGAGGATTGTGATGATGAAGAGACGGTGAGAATGAGGGACTACTCAAGAATGTCCTTACAATAAATAAAGGATTATGGTCTAGCCCTAGTCCCTGATGACTTGGAAGATGATACTTCTATAGTGGACCCACTATACCTTACCTAGGTCATTGTGAAACCCCTACCACTAGTTAGGTGGTAATTTCCTGAGTCATTTTCTCTCTTTGGTAGAACAACCCATGTCATCAACATAACTATTAATTGTCTAAGGGGTAAAGGAGTGAAAGTTACAAGAGAAACTGTAGGAGTCAAAGAAAATCTCATGAAATTAAAAATAGAGGGCATTACACTAACAATAGAGGGCCTTGGTAAATCATTAACATAACCTAAGTAGAAGAAGAAGAGGAAAAAAAAGACTAAAGCCAAAAAAAGGGAAACAAGAAAGGAAGGGGAAGTTGCAGATGAACCCATAGATCTTTCAATAGAAGATATACACTAATAACACAAGGATCTACTAATTCAAATATTATAACATTGACTATTATAGCCATTGTCCTCCATTCTCCTATTCCTATAGTTCGGGAGGATTCAACACTTCCACTAGATGCCTCTCCTCCTTAAGCACCATAGGTTCCCATTGTATCACAAGTTTTAACTCCTCTTCCTCCATTCATTCACACTTCATCTACCACTCTACTCACCTTAGTAATCCAAGTGCCAAAAAAACAAATAGGTCTAGGGAATACTAAGGGTCCCCCTACATTGGGATTCCTAATTCCTACTTCACTTTCCCTTCCTCCCACTTCCCACTTCCCATTTTCCATTTGATCCACTCCCACTTTCTGTTCTATTCACAATTCCTTTTATTTCATCACCATTAATCCCAAACACCACTCAATAGTACATTTGCTTGTAGTCAGTCATCTTGAATACCATCCTATAGGCCATTTCAACATTTGGAGTGAGTATTACTCCCTCTTCCTCTCAACCCACCATTTTAAACTCACAAACACTGAGTGGCCCTATACACCTAATTAACACATTCAATGCCTTAACTTTCACCTTCCCACTAGTTCCTAAATTCATGATCCTTACTTCTATTGCTCCTACTTCCCCTATTTCCACTATTTCATCCATGCCAGTAGTTGATCTTGGAGTAACTCAAACACTTGGTACAATAATAGGTTTATAAGATATTAGTAAAGAGAAGCAGGCATAGACACCTCTTGAGCTACAATAATGTCATCTTCTCAAGAGTCCTCTTTGGTCACACTATCAGCTAGTGTAACTAAATTAGATATAGATTCATTAGTGACCATGATAGATACATAGAAGGCTACCCCTAGTTGTCTAACCCAATCAGTAGGCAAAAAGAGGAAAACCATGATTGAACCCAACACCTTGTACTTCAGTATGTCAGAAGTCAATAAGAAGATAAAATCTATTCCCAAGACCCTCTCAAGAATATTCACTACTGATAAGGGAGAGAGATATGTGGAGATTACAATTCCACCACTAGACAAATCAAAGGGAGATCTTGTGGTGATAGATTATCAGGTCTCTTAAAAACACCTTGATCAATAGATAAGAGAAGGGATCAAGCAAAATATACAGTTGGGTATTAACTCTCTCTTCTAAAAAATTGACCATGATAAATCCACCAAGGAAAAACTTAAAAGGAAGGTTAATCAATTGTCTGAAGCACTCAAACAATTCATTAATCCTAGTGAAACATTGCAAAAACCATAGGTAGTGTAGCCATTCAATATAGATAAATCTTTAATTGATTATTTATGAGAGATTTCTCACATTGGAAGGGCTACTAAAGAATGGTTTAAGGAGCTGATTACAAGTGGAAATAGGGCCCTCACAACAATGCTAGATCATTATGTCATCATCATAGAGATGAAGATAGTTTTGAAAGTATAGATTAGTAGTTATGAAGAGGAAATTCAAACTTTGAACATGTATTATCCCAAGTTGATAGACATAAATTCAATAGATATGAATACCCTAATTACTAATAATATATTAAATAACTCTACTAAGCATAAGGAATTACATAAGGCTACCCAATTTTAGATAAGAATATTGACCAAGTATATTGAATGAGCCAAGGAGGCTCATGATAAAGCCATTGATGTATTATATGAAATTGATGACATGATGAATTTAATGTCATGGCAACCATTGGATGATACCTCTAGTCTCTACTAGGCAGAACATGTTAAGTAACATTTTAAGGGAATAATTGAAAAGGAGTTTAGCAAAGATATAGTCTTAAGTTCAATCCAAAGGTTCATCAACTATGAGAAGGCAATTGATCGAATGAGAATTGAAATGTAGGGTATCAAGGCCTTCTGAAGAGAGTTATTTGATGTACAAGCAGACTATGCAACTTCTAAAATTTATTCTTCTAGGCTAGATGAAGAATCAATATAGGAGATATTCAAGGCCTTTGATGCACACTCAGATAATTTTTAAGTAGAAAGTGATAAGAAATCTGAAGCTATCCTGAAGATCGATTAATTTTCCCTCTCTTTTAGATATTTTAAAAGTTTTGCTATCATGTGTACCTTAATTTTTGAGATATTATAATTATAATTTGTAAAAATAAAGTATAATTATATATTTTTTATGACTCTTTTGAAGAAAGAGAAGATATGTATTTTTCAATTTATAACTTTTAAATGTAGAAGTTACAAAAATCTAGTTGAAAATTACACTTTCTATTTTTAATGTGAAATGAAAAGAACGTGCAAAGTCATAAAAGAAAATTACACTCCCCCCTTTTTTTGTAAAAAGTGATAAAGGCTTAGATTTTGAATTGTCTCACTTTAGTCTTGTATGCTAGGGTTTACATGAAAATAGATTAGAAAATTTATTTTCAATATTATCTTTCATTTGGAAAAAGACAAAGTCATTTTTGAGTGCCACTTCTTACATAGAGAGTTGTTTCTAGCCATCATCCAAGGAGCCCTTCATAAAGTTCTCTAGTTACACCAAGACCACTTTCAGAATCATGCCCAACATGTGCATGAAATTTTGTATCTATTTCATGAGTTTATAAATGCTAGAAATAGAGGAACTTACCCACTTTGTATGAGGGTTTCAAATTTGCATGATCTCCTTCAATTGGGTATTCAAGTTTTGTTAACTACATCTCATCTATGAGATATTTTGTATAAAAATGGGTAAACCCTATAGCCAATCTATCTCTTTGTTGTTAGTATTATTTTTTTGCATTTTGAATGTATTTACTACAAGCTATAGACTTTAGATAAAAATAAAGTTGAGTTTTGCCTTTCTTGTCTTTGGAATCTCTGTGTCATGCAAGTTATTTGATTCTTTGTGGAAGTTTTATATTTTATTTCAATCTCAAGAGAATTCATCTATGGTGTTTTTTCCTCTTGATAGTATTGTTTCAAATAAAGATCTTTTCCCTTTGTTGAAAATTAATTGAAATATTGCCTTTGATTTTCAAATCTGCATAATTTTGTGTTTAAAATAAACTCAATCTATTTTCTACCCTATTATGATTTTCAAACAAGCATCTAGATCCTCTATATAAATTTGGTTCAATCACAATATTTTTATTTTTCTAAAAATTTCAATTCTTCAACCCTTATCTCATTAAAACCCTTGTTTAGGATCCAAAAAAAATACACTAAAGAGTGAGATTTTCATAAGGTTGATATCTTTTTAGTTTGCATCAAATTTTAGTAAAAGGAAGCCAACCTTATCTAGAGATTAAACTCAAATTTCCAGGGTCCCATATATTTGGATGTTTTTCCATTATTTCATTAGGCACTTGCACAACAAGTAACATAATCAAGATAGGTGCAATCCTATGTGATAATTGTTGACCAAATTTAACTTTTTGGTCAAATTGGGGCACCCCTAGGTAAAAAATTGGTTATATATATATATATATATATTGATATATTGGGGGGAATAATATCTTGTAATTAGGTTTTTCATAGGTCATTTAATGCTATTAAATGATATATTATCCTTAGTCATAATTTCCATTAGCCAACATGTCCTTTTGAGTCATTTTAGGGGTTAAAAAGGTGCATTTAATGCTTTATATAGGTTTTTCAGGAAATATGAAGGTTTAAAAATATTATTTAATGTCTCATGTGTCCCTATAAGTATCAAGTAACTAAAAAAACTGAAATATGGTAGGTAATGAAGAATAAAATGTAGTTTTCTTGAAGGAAAAGAAGAGTTTGGCACTTGTATGGCCTCTTTGGAAAGTGTGCCATGTGGGAAATGGTCTAGTAATGCCTATTATACATCCCCATGATCAATTACATTATTTTTTTAATTTTAAAGTGTCATTTCTTGCTCAAAAATATTCATCTCTCTTTTCACCCTTCTTGGCAAGCAAAAGTAACTTTTAAGTTTTTGCCTGGTAAGGAAAACTCAGGATTTTCAAGGAAAATGATATAATGAGGTTACATTAAACTTATATAAATTAATTTACATATAATAATTTTGAATAATGGTGTCCTATGATTTATGAACCATCCTCATCAAGTTGACTATGCAAATTTGCATGCTAATTTATGCACCGTATAAGTTTTACCTTGGTTTGGAAGTTTTTGTACAATATAGTTACTGATGTTGCTTCCATAAAATGTTTAATTATTCAAAAAAATTTACCCATACTTTGTTTCATGTTTTATGATGTTTTAATGAGAAATATAACTCACTTTTTAGGAGGGTGCCAACATGAGCAGTTTCAGTCAATTTTTCACTTGCAGGAGCTTGAATTACATACAAAGGTTTCATATGAATGGGAAATGGTTTTTTAAATTTTTAAATTACATGGGGGTCACCTAATTATATGTTTTTGTATCACAAATCCATAGTTTGATAAAAAATCATGTCTCCACCATGCTAGACTAGTCATAAGATACCTCTACCCACTCTATTCAATGTGCAAGTGGTTTTTACATTGAAGGAGAAGTATTGGAAATTGTTTCAAGTTTCCTTATGGAAATTTTTTAATTTAAAGTTTCAATTTGAGTTTGAGTTATTTTTAAGACCTTTCATCCACATTTTTCTTGATTTCATACTCACTACCCATATATACAATCAATAGCCACCTACAGGTGGTCTTGAAAAAAAGGGCCATGTTGAAATATTAGAGTTAGAATTTGAACCTTAACAAGGTAATAATAGGTTAGCAACATATTGAAAAACCTTTTAATATTGATAGGTTGATCAACAAGTTGAGAATCATGTTCAAGGTGCAATGACTGTGTTTTGGTCTTTTGTCCCTAAAATGGTAAAATCTTTGCCTATGAGGTTTTTGTAGGTATCTTTAAACATGATTGAAGGGTGTTAAAAGGAATAAAAATGGGTGAGTTTGATATAATATATCATATACAAGAGTATTACAAGGTTTTATAAGAGGATGGTTTATGGAGGATAGTTGTTGGAGGCTCTAGAAATCCATTTTTATGCACTAAAAACAAACAATGAAATCTACAAGGTTTGATCTAAAAGAAACCCTTCCTTACTCAAGGTTGAAAATATTATCTAAGAGCCATGTTTTGATGATTCAAAATGATAAAATGAAAATCCATGAAACTAATATCATTTAAGGAGGATTTTTTGTTATTTTTGCTTCTCATGTGCTTTCCTAGTATGTACACTATGAAGATGTTGATCTGCAAGAGGACATGTAGGCAGAGAGAAAGTAAACTAAGTCTATTGAGAGATATAAAACATAAAGGTGAAAAATGGGTCTAGGAAATGGATAAGTAAGCATGTAATATGTAATATATCTTATGCACTTGTTTCAAGCCTAATAGAGCATGCACACCTATAGTTTCATTGAGATAAATCACAGTCCAACAGGCATACTATTGGAGAGGTTAAGGTGTATATGAAATTATAGAAGGAATGAGTAAGAGTAAAAATGGTATTCATGACTTAAAATAACCTTAAATATGTCCTTAATCATCATTTAAATCTTTAATAATGAAAATCACCATCTATAGGTCTTGAAAATCACTCACAATCAACTGTGTTGACTAAGACAAGTAGTAAGATGGGACTTAGCACCTGGGGTGATATTGCATAGACATAAAGCACATAGTGGTTCCAAAATTTGATATGTAACCATGGATATATTCAAATTTTGTATTTACACATTGTGGTTAGGGTCTAACTCATGCCAATTCCACCTATAAGGGTCCCTCTTAAGGCAAATTATAGTTAGGAAGAAACATAGTCTTATGAATCCAAGAGTATGAGTGATCCATGAGAGGTCGAAATGGGAAATAGAGACTAGAGCACAATAATCATGATTATTAAAATATATATATGCTCTTTTAATCCCAAATAAATTAAATGGAGGTCCTCCAATCATCAAAACATAGTTGAAAGCATAAACCCTATGCAATCAACTTCCATACAATTTGTTGATGGGACCGAAACTCCCCAAAGCTCTGACACAACTTGTCAGATTTAAGAGCACACGTGATTACCAATGTATAAGCAACTAAACATGCAGAATCCAGAAGAACAAATAATTATCAATGAGAAAACACACAGAACATGAGAGGCAATATACAATTATATTCAACTCTTTACAAAGGAATCTACAACAAAGAGGTGGCACTCTTTCTTCCACTTCATGGGCTTACAGTAAACTTCCCTCCAGAGTAATCTTCTCTCATAGGTCACAACACACAGCTAACACAAGCTATTTTTCACCTCATTGCACATCTATACAATCGAGTACACAATCGTACTCTAAGTAGATCTCTCCATGATCCTGCTGATGTATTGTTGTCACCTTGGATCCAGCTTCCCCGCTGATCTCCTTTCTGACCCTCGCATCCATACACCCCTACAAATCAAACCTGATCTTACTTAAACACACATGGGGAATCCTACTTGACTCCACCATGGGAAGAACTCTCCAAGCTTCACATAGCTCTTCTCCAAATTCTCCACTTAACAATACAGCCCATGAGTCTCTCATATAGATCTCATGCATACACTAAAATTAGACGGGTGGCTCAAAGACTCGAACTGGTCTTCACATGCAAACTTCACGTTCACTTAACTGACTGTTCATCAACAACAGTTCTGACCGCTACAGGTGACCGACGTCGATCCCTACCCTCCTGGAGGTGACCGATGCCAGCCGATCCTCTGCCGATGTCGGTTTCCCTTCTGAGTCCCCTGACCGACGTTGGTGTGGCCTGCCGACACCGGAGACTGCTTACTTTCAGAAACCTCCTCCTTCTTCTGTTTGCAACAAGGTGAAGCTTTTAGCTCCACACCCTAACAATCTCCCACTTGGAGATAAAGAGCTACACCTGTACCCATACTAGTACTCTATCTAATCTGTATCCTGGCTTGTATTCCTCTTCAAGCTCCCACTTGAAGACAACCCACCACACTCCTTGTGGTGCCACACCTGTGCCTAAATTTCTCCATTCTTCTGCCTTGCTATACTCCCACTCAAACAACAACCCCTGTGAGTAACCTGTAATCAACAACACTTAACAGATCTGGGCCATCTGTTAGTCAAGCTCGCTCTGAGAATGTCCAACCTCGCTCTGATACCAATTAATGGGACCGAAACTCCCCAAAGCTCTGACACAACTTGTCAGATTTAAGAGCACACGTGATTGCCAATGTATAAGCAAATAAACATGCGGAATCCAGAAGAACAAATAATTATCAATGAGAAAACACACAGAACATGAGAGGCAATATACAATTATATTCAACTCTTTACAAAGGAATCTACAACAAAGAGGTGGCACTCTTTCTTCCACTTCGTGGGCTTACAGTAAACTTCCCTCCAGAGTAATCTTCTCTCATAGGTCACAACACACAGCTAACACAAGCTGTTGTTCACCTCATTGCACATCTGTACAATTGAGTACACAATCGTACTCCAAGTAGATCTCTCCATGATCCTACTAATGTATTGCTGTCACCTTGGATCTAGCTTCTCCGCTGATCTCCTTTCTGACCCTCGCATCCATACACCCCTGCAAATCAAACCTGATCTTACTTAAACACACATGGAGAATCCTACTTGATTCCACCATGGGAAGAACTCTCCAAGCTTCACATAGCTCTTCTCCAAATTCTCCACTTAACAATATAGCCCATGAGTCTCTCATATAGATCTCATGCATACACTAAAATTATATGGGCGGCTCAAAGACTCGAACTGGTCTTCACATGCAAACTTTGCATTCACTTAACTGACTGTTCATCAACAGCAGTTCTGACCGCTACAGGTGACCGACGTCGGTCCCTGCCCTCCTGGAGGTGACCGACGCCGGCCGATCCTCTATCGATGTCGGTTTCCCTTCTGCGTCCCCTGATTGACATC
The DNA here is from genome assembly GCA_037957365.1 of Torreya grandis. Classification (NCBI taxonomy): domain Eukaryota; kingdom Viridiplantae; phylum Streptophyta; class Pinopsida; order Cupressales; family Taxaceae; genus Torreya; species Torreya grandis. The sequence goes on from JARHVA010004263.1 coordinate 739,552, forward strand.
GGTGTGGCCTGCTGACGCCGGAGACTGCTTACTTTCAGAAACCTCCTCCTTCTTCTGTTTGCAACAAGGTGAAGCTTTTAGCTCCACACCCTAACATTTGTTTTAGAATTGGAGGGAGTTAGATGGTCTAAAAACCTAACCAAGGGTGGTAATTTTGTAGAGGAATTATTTAAAACCTAAATAATCCTTACCAATAGTTATTTTCTCTGAGTAAATAGGGTAAGTACCCCCTATTTTTTCTAAGATAGAGGACACTTTCCCCATGCATGAAACCTACAAATCTTGAGAGATGGGTAAGAAGATGAAACTAGAAGCTACTTGGAAATTTAAAAAATGTTTGGGGGGTTTAATAACACCTAAAAATATATAAAATACCAATCATATAAGGATAAATCTAATCAAGATGGCCTTAAACCCTGAGAGGTACAGTCAAGCCTAAAGGCAAGATTAAGGCCTAGAGGCTAAAAGGAAAACCACTTCCTTTTATAGAATGAGACATGATTTAAAACTTGTTGGATCATGTTTAAGAGGTAAATATGGAAGTTTTTGAGCCTTTTTATGTATGAAAAAACATCAATAAGGTTTGTGCTCAAAATTTATATATAAGCATACTAGGCACATTAAGGCCTAGTGTCCAAATGAGGATTCAGTCACACTCTGATCATTACATATAGGTTATAACCTATGTAAACATGTTTTTTGGACCACATAATATGTGTTTAAGACATTAAGAATTATGGGAATCATCATGAAGGACATTTTTGGCCCAAAACCAATTCAGACATGCAAGAATGGAAGAAACAAGCTTAAATAAGTCACATTCAAATGCTCACATCATCCATGAGGATTTGTATGGATAATTTAGGAGTTTATGGAAGATATGAGGGGTCTTAAAAAACCAATTTGTGGATTTTTTTCAACTCCAATGTTAGGTTTTTATGAAACAACCTTAAGAGGTTAAACTACTCAGAAACCCTTTTAAAACCCTTATTGAGACTTGATTGAGAAAATAAGCTTGTAAATATAATATAATGGACAATTTTTAATATAATAGTGATTTTATGTTGTATATTACTCCCTCAGGCTCCCTCACATTCTCTTTTTCTATATGGGCTTGTATGGATGGGGGAAAAATAGGGGTTTTCTCACTATTTTATTTGTTTTAGAGGTTGTAGGAGGTTTAAAGAGATGAAAAGAATATGGATGGAAATATTAAGAATTAATATAACTCCCCATATCAATAAGTTCCTTAAAAATACTTATAAGTGTACAAACTATGTGATTCAACTCAGCCAATCAAAACTAGCCTAGTAGACAAACTAGGAGAAGTGTGAAATTTCAAGTGGATGGATTTTAAAGGTGTTCATGATGATCATAAGTAAATGGATGGAATTAAAACATGTAATTTAATAAATTTTATGTATTTTAATTATAAAATAATCTCTTTTGGGAATCCAAGTGTGCAGGGTGCATGAAAGGAGGGTTTTTTAGACTACAGATGATGATTACTTCTTTCTAGGTGATACGAGGTGACCAGGGTTGACACCAATGCATGGAGAGGAATTTATGAGATCATAAAATTCCATTGCAATAATTATAACCACTAATAATATATTATGAGGCATTAAAATAGGTTCAAATTATGAAGGCAATTTTCTGAGCTAGGATCGAGAGTTTTATGCCAATTTTCATGAAGTTTGTGACTTGGATTGACACTTGTAGCTCCTAAAACTTCATGGTTCATTAGATAAACTCTAAAAATTAAAAATTAACTCCTTGTATCAGGTTTAAAAGTGTAATTATGACCCTTGGACTTCTTTCTTCTTATCTCTCTCACAAGTTCTATAAGAACTAGCCATTTTGGCATTATATTAGATGCTCCACTTGAGTATGGAAAATACTTGATATAATGTATAAATTTTTATATATAATAATACTTATGTGTACTCCTTCATTAATTTTATTAGTGTGTTCATTTTTAATGTTTTATTTTTCATAAGTGAAGACTATGGATTCCTTAGCATGTTATTTCATTCTATCATCTATTTATAGTTGGAAGGCTTCTTCTTATAGGGGATGTGAAGTATTATATGAAATGTATAATATTTATTGAGTTATAATATTCATTATTTTCCTCATATTCCTCTTTTTTAGTCCTCCTAGCTTTGCACATTCATCCATAATCTCATAATGTAACATTGATGTGAGAAGATGAAGATTGGAGAAGTGTATGTTCAATTTGTCCTTTAATTTCAAGTGTAATATGCATATGGTTGGATGTAATAATGTTATTTTGTGTATCAAATCCCTTATAATATTTTTATTTTATTTATCCTTCTCCCTTTTCACCCCCCAAGTTTATTAGTAATTGCAACCCAAAGTGGTACATCAAAGGAGCTAGCCTTATCTATATATTCACCTCATTCCTTAGACTACCCACAAGCCTAGAGGTGATTAAATTGTGACACTTTGATGAGGAGAGATTTATATCTCCTTAGAGGGTATAAATCCAAGTGACAATAATAAAAAAAGGCATAAGGCAACTAGGTCAAGGTGGTTGATCTAGTTACAACACATAACACAAATCTTGTTTCAACACTAGATAATACAAGTTTGCAATAAAAAATAGAGTATCAAATATATATAAATAATAATGTAATTGAGAATATAATTAATTATTTTAAAATAAGTTTAAGATGTTATACTAAAGGTTTTTATTGAAAGTGTAGGCTTATAAATATATTTGCTTGTCTGTTGGATAGTGTTAGCTCAATATTTTAGATCATTGATTATGAAGGAAGTACCATTCCCATATCCCACTAAACCTAGTTTGAAGGGTAAGCTATAAGTAGATTTTTTGTGCTAGTAAATAACTGATGCACTACAAAAATAAATCAATGCTTGGATTCTTAAGGATCAATGAAGAGGAAAATCTCAAGTGTTCTTGAAATAATGTGAGGTACATGGAAACTAAAGACTGTGTTTAGATCTATAATATGGCTATGATTATTGGGTCAAGCTCCTCACACCATGATATCTATAAATGATAGACAAGGACCATAAACAAATTATCGAGTATCCCTTCATGGTAGTCGCTAAGTAGTTTTAAAACTACTGGTACATAGTTTCATGGGAAATCCAAAAAAGTTAAAAAGAGCTAAAATTAATGTTTTGAAAGCTAAGTTGTAGTTTTTGGAAAGTAACTAAATAGGTATCAAACTTAAAATTAAAGTGAATTTAATTAATATAAATGTATGTTAATTACCTTTCCTTGAAATAAGATGTAAAATAAACTAAATAAGGTTGATTTGGCTGACCAAGTGGAACAAAATGAATAGAATAGAGTCAAGTTAATTGACTTAGTCATTTGTAAGGATAATCCATAATAAACACAATTGATCAAGTTGACTTAGTTTTTTGGGTAGAAAATAGATATAAAACTAGGTTAAGATGGTTAAACTAGCTAGTTGTAGATGTACAATTATATTGAACTAAAAAAATTGTAGAAATAGTATTGTTGACCATTTTTACCCCAAGCCAAAATCGGTCAACCCCCTATAGTCAAAATCTTGTATATGGGCTTTTTATAATGTCATAGAGTATGTTGTAACTTTTTTGATGTCATTTCATATGTCATTCTAGCTTTGGTCATATTTTATCTTGGTCTTTGTGCCATTTGGCATCTTAGGGGTTATTTTAGAGTCATATATGCAAGTGGTATATTTTCATGGTGTCTGAGCAATTACAAGCACAAGTCCAAAAGAGCATAGTTTACACTTAGGAAATATTTCAAATTTTGGCTAAGTGGTAGAATTTTTTCAAAAAAATTATCTGTAACAAAAGGACAAGGCATAATTATCTCAAATAAATTGTCCTGAGTATTTGGCTAAGTGTTGAAATTCTTTTGGGAAAATTGTTCTGAAGGCAAGAGGCTAAGGGCACAAGTCTTTTGGGAAAATTGTTTGAGACAATTTACCTAAGGATATATTTATATCAGACAAAATGTCTGAGACAATATTTATGAAAACACATTTCCTTTAGATAAAATGTTCACAACAAAAGGTCTTTGTAAAACTATCAAAGTCATTTCTTTCAAACATTTTGTCTGATATAAAAGGACCATAGACACAATTATTTCAAAGAAAGTGTCTGAGACAAAATATCCAAAACAATATGCCTATTGTAAACTCTAATGTAATTGAATTTTTTTAGATAATTTATTCATCTAAGACTTCAAAATTTATCCAAGAAGGATCTCACAGTGTTCATAAGCTCATAGGGACATGAACTAGATTGATAAAATCTTAGAAACTCATCAAGACCTTGAAATATTGAATCAAAATGACTTGGACAAGTTTAAGGACAAAACCATCATTAGGATGCCATGAAAAACTAGACTAGATAACATGTTTGTGCATTTTATAAATTATTTTAGGAAGTGTTGCATGAATTTTAAATAATGTGTGATTAATGTCCTTATTTCCAAGAACATTCTCTACAAGTTTCATATCTTGATGAGCCTTATATCTTAATATCTAAGCTTCAAAGTTTAGCTTGTTGAGTCTAAGGGTCTATGCCATCTTGTACATCACATGGAAATAAGAAGACCAACTTGTTTAAGCATTTTTTTAATCTTCACTCAGGAATCTATGCGAGCCAAAATATTTTAGTACCATAGAGATATTTGTGCCTAGATCATATCCTAAAAGTTCCATGTCTGTATGAGATTTCTAGCTCAAGCTATGGAGTTCCAAAGTTGGACCTATAACATAAGATGTTCATGTTAATGTCAAGTTTGAGCTCAATAAAATAGATGTTTAGATTCAAATGATTAGTGATAGGCATGTGGATGTCATGAAAAACTCGTAAGTCAACTCACTTGAACATTTTATAAACACACTTAGAAATCTCCCAAAGTTATCGTATCAAGTGGGCATAATATTTTCAGCATCAAGAACATCTCTTGAAAATTTGGTGCCACTGGGACCTTTTTACTTCTAGATCTATGCCTTCAAAGTTGGTAAAAAATGGGAGATGTTTGTGTAGACATCAACTTTAATCTAATATAAAAAACCATTAGGGTTTTAAATTTATGATCACATAGATGTCAATGATAGTCTCATAGAAGTCAAATGACAATCATACAAATGTCAAATTTAGACCATGGTAAATAGCCATTTGTTTTCAAATGCAAATAGATCAATGATCAGCATTCAGTCATATTGATGATCTAATGGTGTGAGTTCAACTAGTAGAAAAGTGGGACCAATGAGATCAAAGCTCATGTTACTACATACATCTTGATCTGATAGAGAAAAATGAGTTAAAAGGGTCAAGGCACTCAAGAGGCCACAATATGGTGTAAGCACATAAAGAAGCAAGCTGAAAATAGGATCCTAAGATCAACACATGATTGACAAAGTGGCATGAGCACATTCAAGCTGATAGAATATTGATGGAACATGTTTAATCATGCAAATCAAGATTAGTGATGAATGAGGGTAATAAATGTTAGTGAACCCTAGTGAAAGTACATAAGTGATAGGTGGAAAAAGTGCATGAGTCTTAAAAAGATGATCTATGGATTGCATTTGTTTTCATCACGTAGATCAATAGAGTGATAAGAGTCAAAAGGTCAATGATCTCAATCAACTTTCAATGGTCAATCAAATGAAGGAAATCCCAGGTGACTTGAATAGATTTTGATAAAGCAATTTTTGATGGGGCAAGGTAAATAAAAAAATCATGGATCCAAGTTTGAGAATAGTTTAATTTGAACTACATCCAATGTTTTAAAAGACACCACTAAAGCAGACCCATAAAATTTAATAGATTCATCGATAGAGTTAGTTACATGAAAGTGACCCTTCTCTCCACTTTTACATGCCATGACAAAACCCTGACAAATGGATCTAATTGTTCTAACTACATTGATTTTAGGACCCATCTCAGAATAACTTGATCCCACCATTACAATCCTTAAGGAGCATTAGTGAGGGAATAATGTAGTTGTGCAATGTATTGAAGTGACCTAGATCAATCAAGAAGCTTGAATGAGCATAATTACAAAATTAGTTGTAACTACAGTTAAAATGAAGTTGAAATCATTTGATTCCCCTTTGGACTTATCTTTTCCCACTTCTCTCTCAAATGTTATAAGTAGCTACCATTTTAGCCTTTATAAATAATTCCACTCCATGTATGGTAAAGACCTACTAGAATGATATCATATTTTTCATTTGAACATTAAATTCAAATCTAATTTCAATTTATTGAATAATAATATAAGTGTAAAAGTGATGTATGGTGATGTAAACTGATAATTTTCTATCCTTTCTTCCCTTATCCTTCCATGTTTATGCAATATTTCTTGTTCTATCAGGTCATATGAAGTTTTTCCAAGTGCATGACCCTATATTTTAAGCATATAATGAGCCTTAGTGTCTAAAATAGCCTATGGTTCACTTACCTTGGATAACTCTCATGAATCTCACCTCCATATTGAATTACTCATGTTAGAATCCATAGGACTTGGAAGTTAGTTTGTGTGCCTTGTTTCTTAGTAAAGGAAGGTATGATGGTCATATGGAAGACATCTTGGTGTATCACCCTCTTATATTTAGTTCATTTCATGTAACTCATAGATTTTTTCCCCATAAACAACTAGTTAAGTAGGTATGAGCATTTCAAGATACATTCAGGGAGCTAGCCCTAAATCTAGATGCTCACTTCCATTATAGGTACACCCACATACCTGGAAGTGTTCTTATCTTGCCCAAATATGGAAGAAGCTTGAAAAAATTATTCTAGGGTATTATATTTGGTGACAATAGTTTTAGCATGCCTAATGGGACCAAGGTTCAAGAAGGTGGAATGCTTATTATTGTGTTTTTCCTCTAATAAACTTTTGGAAGTAGATAACCTACCACCAATAGTGACTACAAATGATAACTTCTATTTATAAATAGTCCAGGTTTCTCTAGTTGAAGTTTTGATTAGTTTTTACATTTCCTTTGATATAAGAGGTTGACATGAATGACTATGGTGAATATACCTATCATATACCTCCTTATCAACCTTGCTATGAACCATAGTATACTCCCCAACAACCCTATCAAAATGGATATCAACCCTATGAGCCATGACGACCCTATAATCCTCCATTTACCCCCCATATAGACACCATGTTATTATAAAACCATATGAATAAGGCTACCAAGATACCTATCAAGAAATTCCTCCATATTAGTCCTAATATGAGCCCTATCAACCATACCATGATGCCTATGACCTCAAGAGTACTCCTATGAGTCTTGCCATGAGTAATTGGATGTTTACATGGATTGCACACAAAGTTATTATAAGGATATATATATATATATATATATATATATATATATATATATATATTCATGTAGATTAAATTGAAACACATTGAATATGGTTTTGATCCCCATCATTACCTTCCTCTTCCATTTTTTCCATCCTAGATCAAGTCCTTGTTGGCATCTATACCATAGTTACTAGATACTAAAGATGAAATGATAACATGGGATGATGAGTATGATTTGTTCCCTAATCATCTCATTGAATGGTTTAGAGGTGCTACCCAAGGTTATATGTAGAGGTTGGAGAAATTTAAAGAGATAGAAAGAGCTCAATGGGATATCAAATAATAAATGGACTTGGCAAGGAAGTACCTTAAATGCTCAATAGATAGACTGAGTGTGTGGGAGGATAAAGAGATAAAAAATGAACATGCTAATATTGAAGAATCCCAAGAAACCAATTGGTAAGGTGAGGTTCATGTTGATGTAGATGTTTGTCCTTCTGATCAATCTAAGAAGTTACTTCTCCATGAGTTTACTAGTGTATTCCTCTTTCCAAAATCCACTCTCAACCCCTCTCCTACCCCACATAATCCATCTCCAATTCATAAACCTACCACTACATCTCATATTACATCTCCTTCACATGAGTCCATCTTGAGAGAAGCAAGTAAAGAGGAGAAAATCCAAGCTAAGGCTAACCAAGAGGATGTCATGAGTGACTATGAGGAATAAATCACCATAGGGGCACCCCTTGGTAAACAAAAGGGAAATCTTAAATTTTTTAATAAAGAGAAACATATTGAAGAATCTTTTGTAGCTGTCCATGAGGAATGTGGCCAAGACTTGAAGAAAGAGGAATTTGAAGAAGACTCCATGTCTAATCATGAAGTTGTGGATGACCATTACAAGCATGAAGTGGAGTTTACTATCAAGGAAGAAGGTCAAGTCACTCCTTAATAAGTTACAATATTAAGAGAGTATAATGAGACTAATATATATGAAAGTAATCTTGAATATGAAACTCATGAGGTGGATGAAAATGATGTGTGGTAAAAGTTTGATTTCATATGTCATGAGTTTGATTAGCTTGGCAAGGTTACTCCTCCTCCCAAGGAGTCTACATCTAATTTGGAAGATTAATCTAACAAGAATGTTAATAATTATATCAATAAACATGGAAAAGGTCTCATGTTGTAAATGAAGAGGAACCATGGAAAAATCTTAATGCCATATGTAAAGAGTTTGATAAGTTGGGTAAGCATTTTTTTCTCTAAGAGATTTTATGTCTAATGACAAGGTTGATAATGATACTAATGATCATGTTAACAAGTATTCAATCAAGAATAAAGATGAAGGTCATTCTATCTATCAAGATTATACTATAATAAATTAATATGATGATTCTAGTGTCCAAAAGATTGTAGACATGGAAGGTGAGGACAAGGCAGAAGTTATTACATCTCAAGAACAATAAAGAGACTCAACTGATATTGAGCCATATCCAAAGTTATTGGATCATGAATAATAAGATCATTCTACTTCTTAACATGAAGTAAAATTTATCAAGGATAAAACCAATGATGAGAGGACTATCATATTTTAGGACTTGTACATTAAGGGCCAAGTACTTGAGAAGGTGGAGAAAAAGTTTACCATAGAGGACAAAGATGATTGGTAGCTAAAAACTAAGCTCTTTCAAGAGGTTGAAGATATTTTCCAAGTTAAGGGTCAGGTACTTGAGAATGAGGATAAATATTTTCCCATGAAGGACAATAACAAAGATTGGGTGGACTATGCAAAACACCTCGATGAGCTTGAAGAACTTGCAACTGAGAAGCCCAACCTTATTAAGGATACTATGGAAACCAAAAAGAAAATCCTTGTTTAACCACTATAGGAGGTCCTAAATGAGGAACCATATGAGAATGCTGAGGCTATTTGGATGCAATAAGAGTTCATTTCCATAGCTAGCTTATTTTGAGCTTCTTGGTTCTCATTGAACATCATGCCAATGAAGTTGGAAAATACCAGGAAGAAGATGGAGGCATAAATATGAAGGATCAAAAGGTTACATATCTCATTCAACCCTTCATGTCATGAAGCAAGAGAGTTTTCAAACTTCCCCTTTAATCTTGGAGAAGTTTTCATCTTAAGTTAGTTAATGCTTGAGTTAGTTTGTTTAGGTGTGTGTTCCTTTCTTGTTGTGTTGTGTTACAAAGTGTTCATAAAGCAAAAGTTTGTTTTTTCTTAGTTTTTTGTCTTCTATGTTATTTCTCCTTTATCTTTATTTATGTTTTGTGTGTTGTTCATGGCAATTTGTATGTCAAACCTACTATATATATGACTTCATAACTTAATAGATAAGATTAATCAACAATTCATGGCATAAAAAGCATGCCACCCTTTGGAAATCACCAAGAATTTTGACCATTTTTACCCTAAGCCAAAATGGGTCAACCACTATAGTCAAAATCTTGTATAAGGGATTTTTATAATGTCATCGGGTATGTTTTATCTCTTTTTATGTCATTTAATATGCCATTATATCTTTGGTTATAGTCTAGCTTGGTCCTTGTGTCATTTGGTGTCTTACGGGTCATTTTAGAGTCATATGAAAGTAATAGATTTTCATGGTGTCTGATTAGTTACAAGAACAAGTCCCAAAGAGCCTAATTTATAGTTAGGAAATATTTCAATTTTTGGATAAGTGTTAGATTTCTTTTAAACAAATTATTTGCAATAAAATTATAAGGCATAATTCTCTCAGAGAAATTGTCTTGGGTATTTGGCTAAGTATTGGAATTATTTCAAGAAAATTATCGCGAAGGAAAAAGTCTAAGGACCCAAATCTGTTGTGAATTTTTTTTGAGATAATTTCCTTGAGGACATATTTAGGATAAAATGTTAGACAATATTTATACAGACACATTTCCTTAAAAAAAAGTCTACAACAAAAGGTCCTTGTCAAAATCTCAAAGTCATTAATTTCAGACATTTTATCGAATACAAAAGGCCCAAAGACACAATTCTTTCAAAGAATGTGTTTGACACAAAATGTCCACATCAATATGCCTAACACAAAACTCTAATGGAATTGAATGGTTTTAGAGAAGTTGTTTATCCAAGACTTCAAAATTAATCCAAGAAGGATCTTATAGTGTTCATAATCTCACAAGGACATGGACCATATTGAAAAAATATTGAAAACTCATCAGGACCTTGAAAGATTAAATCAAAATGACTTGGGCAAGTTCAAAGACCAAACCATCATCAGGATGTCATGAAGAACTAGATTGGAGAGCATGTTTATGCATTTTATAAATTATCTCAAGAAGCCTTGCATGAGCTTAGGACCATGTGTGATTAATGTATTTAGTGCCAAGATAATTATTTGAAAGTTTCAAATCTTGATCAGCCTTCTATCTAGAGATCTAAGCCTTCAAAGTTCATCTTGCTGATTTTAAGGGGCTAGGCCATCCTATACATCACATGGAAATGAGTAGACCAGCGTATTTGAGAATTTTTATCTTCACCTAGAAATTTGAATGAGCCAATGTATGTAGTGCCATAGAGTTCTTCATGCCTAGATCATATCTTGAAAGTTCCATGTTTGCATGAGATTTCTAGCTCAAGCTATGGAGTTCCAATGTTGGACCTGAAATATAAGATTTTCATGCTAATTTAAAGTCTAATCTCCATAAAATATCCATTTAGATTCAAATGATCAGTGACAAGTGCATGAACATCATAAAAAACTCATAGGTCAACTCACTTAAACACTTTATAAACACACTTAGAAAGCTCTTGAAGCCAACAAATCAAGTGGGCATAATATTTTCAGCATCAAGAACATCTCTTACAAATTTGGTGCCTCTAGGACCTTTTTGCTTCCAGATCCATGCCTTTAAATTTGGTCAAAAAATAGGAGATGTTCATGCAGATGTTAACTTTAAGCTATGGAAAAAAACCATTAAAATATTAAATTTAATAATCACATGGACATCAATGATGATCTCATGGATGTCAAATAATGGTTGTGTAGATGCCAAATTTAGACCATGGTAAATATATATCTGTTTTCAAATTCAAGTAGATCAATGATCAACATTCAATCATATTAATGATCTAAAAATGTGATCATGATTATCAAAAAAGTGGGCCCAATGAGATCAAAGGATTACATTAATTCACATATATTAATCTAATGGATCAAGATGAGTTAAAAGGGTTAAGGATATCAAGAGGAAACCACATAGCATAAGCTTGTAAAGCAATAGGTTAAAAATAGGATCTTGAGATCAATGCATGAACGATAGGTGGCATGAGAACATTCAAGCTGATAGATTATCAATGGAGTGCATTTAGTCATGGAAATCAAGATCAATGATGAGTGAGGGTCAAAGAGGTCAATGAACCCTAAGTTTATATATGTAAGTGATAGGTGGCACAAACACATGAGTCTTGGTAGAGGATCTATGGATTACATTCATTCACATTAGGTAGCTCAATGGAGCAAGATGAGATAAAAGGTCAATGATTCAAGTCAATTTTTGATGTCCAATCAAATGAAGGAGAGCTTAAGTGACTTGAATGAAGGTTAACAAATCAATTTTATATGGGTTAAGGTAAATCAAAAAAATATGGAGTGAAGTTAGAGTATAGTCCAATTTGAACCAGATCTAACATTTTGAAGGATGCCACTAAGGTGGACACATAGACTTGAATAAATTTATTGCCAGAGCTAGTTACATGAAAGTGACCCTTATTTCCATTTTTACATACCATGATAAACCTATAAAGAGTAGTTAGTACCATGATAAAATGTTAATAGATGGTTCTAATTGTTCTAACTATATTGGTGCCAAGACCCATATTAGAATAACTTGATCCCACCATTTTAACCATCAAGGATCATCAGTGAGGGAATACTGTAGTTATGTAATGGACTGAAGTGACCTAGATCAATTAAGAAGCTTAAATGAGCATAATTTAGAATTATTTATAACTATGGTTCAAATGAAGTTTAACTCATTTGATTCCCCTTTTGGACTTTTCTTTTCTGACTTCTCTCTCGAATGCTATAAGTAATTGCCATTTTTGCATTTGTAAATAATTCTACTCCATATATGGCAAATCCCTAATTCAATGATGTCATAATTTTCCTTTGAACATTAAATGAAAATTTGATTTTGAGTTCTTGAATAATTACTAAGTGTGTAATTGATGTATGATGATGTAAAGTGATAATTATATATCCTTTGTTCCCTTATCCTTCCATGTTTATGCAATATTTCCTATTCTAATAGGTTATATGAAGTGTTTTCAAGTGTATGAGCCTGTATTTTAAGCATATAATGAGCCTTAGTGTCTATAACTAGCCTATGGTTCACTTACCTTGGATAGCTCTCATGCATCTCAACTCCAAATTAAAATACTCATGTTAGAATCCATAGGACTTGAAAGTTAGTTTGTGTGTCTTATTTATTAGTGAAATAAGGTATGATGGTCATATGGAAGACATCTTGGTGTATCACCCCCTTAGATTAGGTTCATTTCATGCAACTTCTAACTCTTTTCCCCATAAGCAACTAGTTAAGTAGGTGTGAGTATTTTGAGATACATTTAAGGAGCCAGCCCTTAAATCTAGAGGCTCACTTCCATTATAGCTATAGCCACATACATGGAAGTGTTACCATATTACCCAAATCTATAATAATCTTGAAAAAAATCTTCTAGGGTGTGATATTTGGTGATAACAAGTACTAAAATTTAAATTTTGAATAAAAGGTGCGAAAATAAATTTGATTGAAAATTGATAAATAAAAAATATTTATCTAGTCTAAGATAACCTAGAATATAAAAAAGAGTCAATTAGGTTGATGTAATAATTTTATTGAAGGTGTTGATTTATTATTTCAAACTGGGTCATCTAGGAAATTTTTTAAAACATGATTATTAATCTGATTCGAGTCAGTCAACCTAATATAAATAAATCTAGTGAACAATAAAACTATTTTGATTAATTAGATGTAGTTATAAGAAGGAAATGTGAAAATAAAATAATGATCAATTTAATTTAATTAGATGTCAAAGGTAGAAATGTAAATTAGATTAATCAATTTGATCTAGTTATCATAAATTATAAATTTTACTTATAGAAGGTTAAAGTAGGTTGACAAGCTCACCCTAGTTGGAAAACCTATAAATAGATAGTTGAACTAGGTTGATAAAGCTAAAAAAACTTGCACACAGAGCTAAACTAGGTCAACAAGCTCAATGCAGTTTATAAACCTATGACTAGAATGTTAAACTAGGTCAATAGGTTCAATCTAGTTCTCTATAAAGAAAAATTAAAATATGCAAGGTTTAGGTTCATGTCAGGTTCACCAAAATGTATGCAATAAAAATAAGATAGATCTATAACTTATCCTACTCAGTAATAACCAAGCTCAGAGAAGGTATTCAATTAACAATCTTCATAACAATACTTTGTTATATTAGGGTCATGACCAATAATAAATCTACTAAACCTAGGCTACATGATCTCTTATCACACATTTTAAAAGTAGATGTTTCCAAGGTTTCTAATCAAATTCCATTTTATGATAACCCTAGTTAGGTCTTATGATTGTAATCATAGTAAGAAAGTTAATCTACTAATCAAACATGTAAGTTAATCTAGTAAATGAATATGGAAGCTAATATAGTGCTCACCAAATCTTGTGGCATAAATGGGGAAGATAAAAAACAAGCAAAGCTTATTCTATATATCATAACATAGAAATAATCTAATCAAGGAGAGATACAATTCACTCTATTAATTATAAAACATCTACTTATCAAAATATGAAGATATTAGAAATATACTTACCTTGTTGAAGTTAACATGCCATGCCTAAATCTCTCCCTTAGTCAATGGTGATATTTAAGAGGTTTTTGTGGCTTGTAAGGATCACATGGATTAATTAGATCTAGACCAAAATACTTTTCATATGCATCCAAGACCTCCACAAGACAAGTGATACTTATCCAAGGCAAAAACCTAAGAAATAAAACCTCCTATTGATAATATAATAAGATTTTTGAGAACTAATAATGCATAATTGAAAGATCCCCTCTTTAGAAATGAAGTTAAGTGGATATTTATAGCCAATGATTAACCCTAAACCCTCCTAAAAATCTAGTTGGAAAGGTCTATTAGGTCAACTTTGTTTGGTGGGAAATAGAGTCATTAGGCCTTGAACTATATCATTTTGGGTCAATAGAATTTCATAATGTTTACTAAATTACCAACAAGGTTGACTTGGTTGACATAGTATAAAAAAGTGGGTAAAGGTGGTTTTTGCTTAGGTAGGGGTTATTGGATGATGAATTGCATAGGGGAGTGTGTAAATTGGTTTTTATTTCTTAGGATATTGGATAAGAGTAGATTTAATTGGTTTTAGGTAATGGTATAGGGGACACTAATCCTATGAAGCACCAAAGTTCTATCAACCCCTTTATTGATGTGCCCTTTAAGGCATGCACTCATAGAGATTGAGATTCGATGGGCTCTTTCAAGATAAAAAGTATCAATAACTAATGAATTTTAAAAATATTGTGTGTATACAGAGGGGGATGAAAAAGCATATGCTGGTTACCTTTATTTGGTACCATAGGATAGCTACCTTACCCCTTGGAGTAGTGATGACATGGACTTAGTTAGAGGAAAAGTAACTATCACCCTTATTAGGGTTAGGAGGAGGAAGAGGTTCTTTTTTATACATTTTAAATGTTCTAAATACTAACATGAGAATAAGAAAATAGATATATATATATATATTAATTCTATCAAATAATCCAACATGATAAGGAAAATCAAAATTAAATTTGAAACCATATAAGGCTAAAATCCCTAAAACAAGATAGGGTTTTGAAAAAATACTCATAGACTAAGTTCACAAATATGTTTAACCCTTTTTGGAGTTAAGGTAGGTATAATAGCCTAACAAATTATTAAATAATTAATTATAAATTAGGCTAATTAAATAATTCAAATTTACAATATTTTGAGAAATATAATTAATTTGAGAATATGCCAATTTAATATTAAAAAAATGCCAAACAACACTCTAAAAGTATAAATACAAATGAGAAATAAAATTTATATTATGAAATAATGCATAGGAAAATATGATAGGCACATGTACAGAAGAATATAATTTGATGATTTGTCTCAATTCATCAAATTCTATAAATTAGGTTTCTATCAGTAGGGACACTAGTGTCAGACTATGAATACTAGCATCGATGCTTCTTTCATTATTTTAATGCTTTTATCTAACTCAAAATATAGATCCTTTTCTATAATAATTAGTTTCACTTATTAGGGTTTACTATCACCTTATAGGTTATCAATTTAGATTGTGGACATAGGTTCTTAAAACAAATATTTTGATTAAAACCTTAGGTCCTCAAATTTGGGTATGTCACCTTGTAAAATAGGGGTTAATGGGATCAAGTGAAGTCAATATAACCTCAAATACCATTATATCAATGAGAAATACCTGTATATCTATATAATCTAAAGAGGGCCTCAAACTAATGTAGTTTTCCCCTTATGTGGGCTTGTGTGTAAACAATTATGAAATATGATATATATGAGTGCATCTAGTGATCTAGGTTTTAACTTGAAAAAAAAAACTCGATCTAATATTTTAGTGACTTAGACCTATAATAGGAATATCCCTATGACTAATTTTTTAATAGGAAATAATATATTTATATATCTCAATTGTAAAAATTATTTTCAGTAGTGTAGTGTGATCTTGAGAGGTTCTTGCTTGACTCATAATGAATGACTTTTGATTTGTATTTAGATAACACCTTTTGAAATGATATCATGGGAGGGTTAAATAAGACAAATATGTTGGCCCATAAATATTAGGAGATTTAAAATTTGATTATTTGGAAGGTAGTGACACTAGCATTAGATTTGACACACTAAAATTAATGTTATTGTCTTATTTTGGATGTTAGTATCCTACAGGAAGAAAAGCTAATGAGGATTTATAATTATTTGTATAAGATGGAAATTAGGTTTTATGTTAATTATAGGCTATAGGTGATCTATGTCATCAAAATTTTAGGATCAAATATAAGATAACCAATTTGGCATAATGAGATGTCAAACACAAGCTTTTAAACATTAAGAAGGTCATAAACTAAAGGGTTGAGACATGATTGGTATTTTTCAAGTGTACAAGACTATTATGTCATATAAAATAATATTTTAGGATACACACACACACACACACACACACACACACACACACACACACACACACACACACACACACACACACACACACACACACACAAAGATTATGTGATAATCACATAAAATATGTAATATAATGCCAAGGAGATACGTACAAGGGACATGCTCAAATGTCACTTGCATGCATAAAAAAAACAATGAAGGCTTTGAGCCATACACAAGGACATGTTCAAATGTCTAAAATCCAAAATAGAATACACAGAAGACATGAATTGATAAAGAAAACATGAAATTCATGAATGAATACATGTAATTGATCAATATAGTCCATTTTTAACACTAGTATATTCAATAAATTAGGTAACAATTAAGATATCAATGTGTAAGTAAGTTAGAAATATCGATAGATGTTATGCAATATAAATAAATGAGATATGAACAATAAGCAATATCCAAAGAAGGATAAAATATTTATATGATATGCCCAACTAAGATTGTTGATATATATAATAGATATAAGAGGAATGTGTCTTGGTTATATTAGAGAAATGATAGCTTGTGATCACTAGGGTAAGGCTAGTGGAAAAGGGCAATAACTTAGGATAACCTGTCTAAATAGGGTGATTTTCTCTATTTCTAGTTAATAAGTCTTAGATAATGAAACAATATACAACTAGTTATGTGGATGGAAACCTAAATTCTCATTCACTCATGTACACTTGTGAAGCATATATGATATGAAATTGAATAGAAATATCTAATGAATAACTAGTATACAAACTTATAGATGTAAATGAACTAAACATAAACATGAATATTTCCTAATTTTTGAATTTTATAGATTATTTTACTTATTTTTTCATGTATAAAGTGAAAATGACAAAATATAGAGAAGGATACTAACCGATTAGTCTACAAGGGACTCACAATCAATGACCCATTTATCTAGGATATGAATGATAACCTTTCATGAATGGAAATAACTATATTATTGTGACTAAAATGATTTGAATTTATATTCAAAATACTAATTGGACTTTGTACCATAAGTTTTTTAATCATATTCATGATTTAAAACATACTATGCATGTTGTTGCACATGATTAACTATAGGGATTTTTGGAACCCATCATGGAGTGTATGAATCCTATGTTGGTTACTTATGTTAGTTATCATTAGTGACATATAATATCAATTTGGGACATGTAAGAATAGATATAAGCTATCTATAATTTGTGATAAATATCTACTAATGTGGAATCTCAAGGACATGCCTTCATGAAAGGGTAGATATTTGTTTTTGAACTCTATAAGTATATTTCACCTTTTTAGGTGGATAAATTGAATTTTTTTTGTACATGAAACATATTTATCTATGATAAGGGGTATTCATATGGGATACCCTAAATTATTATGACCTAATTATCATATAATACTTTAAACATGTGTGAAATATAGAAGGAACTTTATGAATATACTAAATTGAAGGGCATCCCAATAATATATCAAAAACTCTTATACTAGGTACTACTATATATCTAGTGGCCATATGTGTTTGAACAAATTATAATGGTAATTTAATATCACCAATGGAGATATCAATGTGACCATTGAATCCTATAATTACCATGGTGGTGGAAATACAATCTTGATATGTGTATCCAATATGATTAAGAAGTGTGATTATACACATATTCACAATTGAACCATTATTGACCATGATACTCTCAATAAGCTAGTGATCAACATGATCTTGAATGAAAAAATAATGAAAATATGAGTCATAATATACTATCTGATCTAAAAATTTGATGAATGGCCTAGATGTCAATGAGGTATAGAAGGTACTAATGATGTCATTCAAAGGATGTGGTGCCTCTATATGAGAATGGTAAGAAACTGATGGAGGGTGTGTATTGTATGCATAATGTATTTTTTGTCTCATTAGATGTATGCTTTAGAAAAGGATCAATAAATATTTTCATTTATTTGATTTCACTTGTTTATAATATTGATTTTTTTTATTGGTGTGCCCATATCAATGATGTTTTCATCTACCAAAACATAAATCTTGTGCCTCAAACTACTACATATATTATTAGTGTGGTATAGTTCCGTGTGATAATAAAAATATCATCTTGATCAAATTATTTTAGAAGATGATTATTCACATCAACCTCTTTAATGAGAGGGAGATATATAATATTGAATTATGTAGTCATCTAAAATGTCACTTGAGTGTTAAGAATGTTACTTAAGACCACTCATCCCTAGCTTAGCCCTAGACCTATGTTAGGGCATATTTAGACATTTATACAAATTTCATGTGGGATTTATGCATATTTTGACATATCAAAATTAGTCTCAAGCCATTCCTTAGGAATATAGGCCATTAGTGCCTTAATTTCTACCACTTGGACATTAATGACATACTTTGCACACTAGTACCCTATGCTAGTGTCCCAGTTTGGTGTTATTATCATTTTCACTCTTTTTAGCCCTATCAAATATATTTTCAATTGAAAATACACATAGGGTTAGAATATACCTATTTAAAACCCCAAAAAATCACCATACCAGTATATATAATTGAATTTTAGCCATTTATGCACTAGATGGAAATCAGATGAAAATACACATAAACAAGCTCAAAATAAGTTGTGCAAAATCAAGGTTATTAATACATATTATGTCATACATCTATATATAGTAAAATAAAACAAACTTAAGATGAGAATAGATAGATTTATAGTCTCAAGCCTCCCTTAAAGTACTCAAATCAACATTCATACTAGCTTCACTTGCACTTGCACTAGTACTTAGGTGGGAAGAACTACATCGGGTGTTTCACTAAATTTTTAATCTATTTGATGTTTAAGGAGAAACAAAGATGAATGGTAGGTATTAGAGATTAGAGATAACCTAGATTGGTTGCACACCGTATCCAAATGATGTTGAGCACTCCTCTTTAGCTAGGGAGGACTACCATTCTTACAGTCTAAGTGCAGCAGAGAGTAACATAGTATAAGTAATGTGAGTTTTTATGCTTTTGGAGGTTGTTTAGGTAGGATCAAGGAGGTTTGTGGAAATACACAATCACTAATGTCAGTTAGGCTACTAATGTCGATAAAGAAATATGATTAATGTTGGTTATGTGATCGATGTTGGTAGGGGCAATAGGTTCTTAGGAAGTTGCATGAGACTTTTCTAAGCTGGGAGGTAGATGTTGGTTAGGTTTGTGAGGTTTAGAAGAGTTATAAGGGAGTGGGTAAGACTAAGATGGGTCTATATAGAGGGTTGTTATGTTTGAAGTAGAGGGAAATAGGTGAAGGAGTTTTATAACTCCTTCATAGGGAGAGTCGAGACGCTCATAAAATGATAAATATTATAACATAGAGTAATTATAAAATGACTATTTAAAGAGATTACAAAACATATAGATATACTTAGCTAGTGAAATGGATAAATCACAAGTGCCAGATAGATGGCTCTGATGAGGTATGTTGAAGCAATATGTGAATAGAAAAGATAAGCATGTGCTGTCAGTTTAGTAGAATCCAAGCTCTATGTAGTATATCAATTCCTAATATGGACTAATTTGTGTAGAGTAATAGTAAGCTTGGATATAAAAAGTGGAATTCCAAAGCTTGTATGTGAATTATTGATTTTTTGGATTTTTATTGACCTAAATATTAGCTTGGAATTTGGCTTAAATAACTAATGTCGGTGATCCCACCGATGTCAGCCAAGGGTTGATTGACATCAGTGGCATGAGAATAGGTAAAATGGATATTTTATCCTATTTTTTATCTCTTCTCTTGCCAAGTGTGGTGTCAGTTAGAAAATGGTATAAATACAAGGTTAAGAAGAATGTAGTTAGTTAGGAATTTATGTTAAGGGTGAAAACAAGTCATGGGTAGCTAGGATTAGGGGACTAAGTCTTGAGGTGAATCAGAGGGTAAAAATTATTCTTAGGATGAGGTGGCCAGGTAAGGTGGAATAAGTAGTTTTTAATTAACTTAATTAAATATTTTAAAATTAGTTAAATGTGTGAGGGGTGAAAACCTGGGTTAGGAAAACTAATTATTAAAAGGGGATGGAGGGAGGTTTCAACATAGGGAGTTACACACATGTGTGACATAATTTTGGTGTCTACATTTTCCCTCTTTTGTCTTATAATTTGTATTGATAAGTTGCAATACAAAAACATGAGTTGGATACTCTAGGTATGGGATTAGGTATCCCCCATCAAAATGGGAACCGATGAAGGAGAATATAAAATTAGGTATCAGTTTGATAAGGAGTTAATCAGGTGGGTGGATGTTGAGTGATAATGTGGTAACATCACTACTTGTATGTATACTACTATGAGTTATAGTTGACATAATCAATAATAGGTAAAGGTGAGGAGGACTCAGATAGAAATAACAAAATCATATCTTGTAAGTGATAGCTAATAAGGTTAAAATGATCAAAGTTGTAGCTCAAATGGTCTATGTGTTCCAAGTATCCAAAGTAGGAAGTGCTCTTAGTAAACACAAAAGGTTGTAGGTGATAGGACTAGCTTGGTCACAATCTAAAACACCTGATATACATGTGTGTGTATAATAGCCAACTATAGTGAGGTAGCATAAGTGGTCAAGACAAGTAATTCAAGGTTGGTTCAAAAGGGTCAATGGTCAAGGAGATATTCATGATCTCTAGTTAGAGTCATCATGGGTGGAGATTTAAGTGATCTCCGAGGTTGGTTGTCATGGTTGGGGAGATATATGTGATCTCTAAGGTTTGTTGTCATGGTCAGGGAGATATATGTGATCTCTAAATTATCCTAGATGTAGTCTGTACTACAAATGGTGGTGGTTGGGGTTGAAAACTCTAATTTTAAGGTTACCAATGTTGATTATCTCACTGATGTTGGTAGCAAGTATTATTGACATCAAAATCTTAGGTCAAGATTTTCAATGTTGGTGGGTGACCAAATTTGATAAAAAGGGGTTTGGAAACTCACCAAAACTCATTTGTGATAGTTTATTAGAGAAAAAGAGTTCTGAGTGTTGTGAGCCATAAGATATCCCTAGCCTATTCATTTATGGTGAGTTGGCAAGAGATAAGTGGATGAGAAGAGTGTGTGAGAATGAACATGTGATTGAGCACTTGGTAGGCCATGGTGTAACCAAGAGAGTGTTGGTGTAGGTAGAGATGGTAAAGGTAGGAGGGCACCCAAATGGAGGCATGCCACCATAAGTGCTAGCCATTCCAACCTAGAGGAGATGGAGGGATGAGGTAGGATTCTCTTTGAGTTGAATTTTAATTTAAGGTACTTAATTTATTATTTAAGCTAAATTTGAATGTTTTAGGGGAGAGAGTATAATTAGAGGGGTAGTAAATGGGATAAAGGTAGGTTTGGGTTAATTTGGGAGGAGTTGGGGTTAGTTTTTAGGAATAAACCTAAATTTTAGAGGTGAGCTATTTATCCCTAGGGCCAAACTATTCATTGATGTCAGTGAGGCTCATCGATGTCGATTGATAACCAACACTGATTTTAGCTAACACTCAATGCTAATATCAACATATAAGACCAATGTTGATAACAGGAAAAACCCTAAATAAGAATAAAAGTCCAATTTTGAATCCCTAATTGAGTTAGTCGATGAGCTTAATGGTTGAGCTAGCCTCAAAAGACCCCATGTCAACTGAGTGCTACCTACATAGCCCAGTTGAGGGATTTCAGCCAATGTAGTTCTCCTAATGCATAGGGAAAAAGGGTGAGTTATGGTTAAATTTTTTTGAGGGAAGTGGTTAGGAAAAGGTAGGTTAAAATAGGTTATGGGACCTAGGGCTTAAAATATAGGTCAGGGGGTCGAGGGTGTGAGATATAGGCCATAGGGCCTAGATTTTAAGATATAGGCCATGGGGCCTAGAGTTGAAAGATAGGAAGTTGGGCCTAAGGTTTAAAGATAGGTAGTTGGGCCTAGGGTTTAGAGATAGGTAGTTGGGCCTAACGTTTAGGTGGGTTAACATGTTAGATAGTTGGGTGGGTATACAACTGAGATAACCTAAGAAGACTCCATGTTGATTGAGTGATACCTACATAGCCCAGATGAGGGCCTCAGGCCTATGTAGTTCTCCTAAAGAGAAGTGAAAAAGGGTGGAGGTTTATATTTATAATTATGTGACTTGAGGTTTGTGTGTGTGGATGCAAGCTAGGTAAGAGTTATCATCCCTGTGTTGCTAATGAGGATGAGGATGGATGTCACTATGGATGAGTGGGAACACATGGTAGCTATAGGGTTAGGAGGATTGTGATGATGTTTTTGGGTTACACGTGATGTGAGTTTGATGATATATTTTATAGAGAGGTGGGATCACACCACCAACACTTTCCATTTTCCTATTAAGGATTTGATTGTGACATTAGAGGATGTTTATAAGATTTTATGGTTACCACTCCATGGTGAGGATACATTCTCTTGTTTGAGAGAGAAGCATGATATTCATATGGATAAATTATTTGGAGAGCATGTTAGTGAGGTGAAATATCACTCAACAAGATTTTCTTATGATCCATTGTACACTACTGATGAGGAGTAACACCAGTTGAGTATCTTGATGATGATAGGGATTATAGTGTATGCACTACTAGACATAGATGGGGGAGATTTCCTATTGCATTGATAGGTGTTTTACCATAGATGGTTGAGTAGTGGATAGTGTATGCATGTGGAGTAGATTTTCTAGCATAGTTATATATAGAGTTGTGGGGTTTGAGGTTGTGATGATGGTACAATTTGTGCGTCAGGTATTTACTCCATTATTGGGCATATGATCACATCATGGTGACATAGCCATTGGGGCTACCCATCATGATTGTATCCAATTTTAGGGTTGGGTTCAAATAGTGGAGAGAAGGTAAAGAAGGAGAGATTGGCTCTTTGATAATTAATACATGAGAATCTTTGGTGAGTTTAGTTGGTTTTTCAAAACTCACTCTATGCTACTTTTTGGCATTTTTAATGGTTTTGTTGGTGGGATATTCAATGGGCATATGAACACCCTGCTCATAATGACCCAAACCAAATCCTTTCCAAGCACACCTATAGATATAGGTCTGATCAAATCTAGGATTGGCCAAGAAAGAGAAGTCATAGGTAAATGGTTGTGGCATAGAGGATGGATTATTGATAGTGGGAGATCAATTAATTCCCCCATATGTGAGATTAGTTTTAAGGTTAGGCAGACCATACGGGATGACCATCCTAATACGAGGATCATAATTAGGGTGTATATGAATATTTACATACTCTTTTGGAGTATGAAACATGTCAAGTGTCAAAAAATTATATTCTCTAAGTGATAGACATTTGAAAGTTTCCTCCATGGGGTTTTTGTCAAGAATTTATGTTGCCAGTATCTGTGTAATCGGGGTAGTGGAGCTTGTGGAAGCTTCAAAAGTATAATGCATAAGAGATGATGTATTTAATGGAATGAGAACATCATTAGGGATATAATTCATGTTTCATCTTTTGAAAGGAGGTGGGTTAGTGGGAATAACTTGCACTTGCCCATTGTACTCAAAATAGACACAACAATGCAAAGTTGAGGGCACACATGCCATAACACATATCCAAGGTTGTCCAAGTAGTATGTTGTATTGGAACTCTCATTATAAAACATATAATATCTCAATAATTATGTGGGGACCCACACTAATATGTAAGATAATAGTGCCTACCATAGTAGCTATGGTATCATTAAAGGAGTGGAGCACCACGTCAGTTTGAGACATGCAATTGTTAGGAAGGGATAGTTGTTTGTAGGCATGGGTAGAGATACTATTAATACTATATCCTCCATCGACCATGACTCTTTTGAAATGAGTTTGATAGATATATGTGGTGATAAAAAGGGAAAAATCTTGATCTTCAGGGTGTTGAAGTGGAATTTTAGAATCACTAAAGGCAATCAGGGAGATGGTTTTAAGAGAGCTGACCAAAGTTGCAAGAGGTTGGGGATCATCTAGTTGTACCTCAAATATTTTTAAGGTACTAATCAAAGATTGATGGTGTTGGGGTGAGTTTTGGATTAACTCATACAAGGATATTTTCATAGTGGTTTGGTGAAGTTGTTTCACCATCGAGTTTTGAATAACTTTTGAAGATGTTGGTTTTAGGACACCCAAGATTGAAATATTGAGATTAAAAGGAGTGTCTTTAGAGAATAGATGAGACCAAGGGGAAGTGACATTTTCCTTTCCTTTATCTTTTTGATTTTGTGACTACATGGCCACATTAACCATGTTGATCTGAAACATAGGTGAAGGAGGTGGCAAAGGGGGTATGACAACATCTTTGGGTTTGAATTTAAGTGGAATGATATGAGGAATTGTGGATGCCATTAGTAGAATAGTAAGAAGGTTAATGGGAGTATCAAAAAATAGAGTTTTGATATCAAAGTGTTGCTGAATGACTACTGTGAGAGCTTTACAACTCTCAATATTGTGTCTAGGTGAATGATGATATATACACACTTGTGTATCATTGAACCAAGATGGATTCAGTCCAAGAGGGTTATAAGGCTTAATGGGAGGAAGAGTTATCATAGAGGATTGCAATAACTAGCATAGGAAAAAGATCTAAGAGATTACAAGTGGGCTAGTACTTGTTATTATAATAGGGGTGGATGGATTCTTTGGTTTAGGAGTCACAGGGGTGATTTTATGTGGCACCTTTTTAGGTGGTGGTAGATCTACGTGTTTTTTTGACACTTTCTTGGTGGTAGTTTTCATGGTGTTAGATGTGAAAGGCCTACTAGGTGGTAGAGGTAGTAGTTGAGGTAACTTAGCCTTTGGTTTCACTTGGATTAGCGATACCCCAACTAAAGTAGAGGGATGTGGTCCTAAAATTGAAGGCAAAGCTGAGGGTGGAAGAGGGAAGGATTGGTGATATCTAGGAAGATTAACATTCTTCCTTAGTTTAGGCCATGAAAATCCAACTTGTGGTTGGGGAGTCAGATCTAATTTCACATGTGGATGAATTAGATTAGAGTTTAGATGAACACCTAAAGACTTAATCTGCTTTAATGTGGTAGATGCCTATGAGGGTGAGGGCTCTGACATAGAAGGATGAGCTTCTAGTGATTTCAGTGAAAAAGCTCTAACTTTGACAAAGACCTTAGGGTAAAGGGTAGCAAGAGGATTGGAAATAGAGGATGAGACTTGTTGTGTAGGATAAGTATTTTTAAGTCATTCCCAAAATGTCGCATGATCTAGCTTCATGGAGTCAAGAAATTCTAGATTTCCCACTAATCATGAGAAAGGTTTAGATGAAGTTGACATAGGCCTTACAATTTCTTCATCATAAGGCTTAGGTGATTAATAAAGAGGGAAATTGTTGGCCTATACTACCTTGAGCCAAAGATGAGAAAGAGTTATAATGGGGTCTTCTTTGATAGAGATGGGAGAAAAGGCATGGTCTTCCATGGGTGGGGGAGAGGTAGGTGAAGAAGGTTCCTTAATGGGGTAGAGCATTGGTATAATTTCTCCCTCAACATGTGGGTGAGGAATAGGTAAAGTATGATCTTTCATAGGTAAAAGAAGTGGTAAAATTGGTTGAATTGGAGTAGGCATAATAGGTCTCTTGTCTAATGTAGGGGTAGATAACATTAGCTCCTCTAGGTACAAAGGAGGAGTGGATGGGGTATTACCTTACATTAGTGGAGGAGAGGTAGGCAAAGAAGGTTCCTCAAGAGGGTATAGCATAGGAATGATTTTACCCTTAATATATAGTTGAGGAATGGGTAATGCATGGTCCTCAAGTGGTAAGAGGATAGATAAAATGGGTGCAAAAAGAACTAGAAATACAAGCTCCTCTTATGGAAAAGGAGAGGTAAATGAGGCCCTTCCTCATGTGGGAGTGGAATGGGTGAAGTAAGCTCTTTTACCCAAGGAAGAAGGATGGGAAAAATAAAATCCACCGATTATGAGAGAGGATTAGGTAAAATGGGTGCCTCTTGTTATGGGAGAGGTTGGACATGAGGTAAAGGAAAGACCATATTGACCATATGGATATTATGATCACATGAGTTATCAGTCATGGTCTGAACATTATTTTGATTGGTTGGATGGTTAGGAAATGGTTTTCTAAACACATCCATATTTTGATTAGCAGGTATATTAAGGTTATCCAAGACAAGATCACCCCTATCAAGCATGTCTTGAATAATGTTCTTGAGTATTTTAAAATTATTAGAGTTGTGGCCTTTGACTCGATGGTAGCCACAAAACTCATCCTCCTTGTACCAAGTAGGAATAGGATGGGAGGGATCAAAATGTATAAGAGGCTTGATTTGAGGAAGGGTTATGGCTCCCTATTGTAATAGTTTTTCCAAAATGGAAGTGTATGACTCCCCAGTGGGAGTGTACCATCTTTGTTCATACCATTGTTGGAATTTCTTAGTCATATTTTGTGAGGTTGAGGAATTAGGTTGGTTTGTGGTTGTGGAATAAGTTGATTGAAAAACCACCACATTGGTGGAGCCTTTAGATATTTGGTTAGAAGGAAAAGGTTTAGAAATAGAGGAGTCATTTGATTTGGAATTGGCATTCTTACTATGCAACTTGACTCTATCTTTATCTATAGATCAGATCTCAAGTTTCCATGCCATTGTAAAGGCTTCATCAATGTGCAATAAGTTTGTACTCAAAGTGTGGATGAAATGTTCTTAGCACATGCCCTCGAGAAGAGCTCAATAATCTTAGGTTGGGATAAAGAGAAGGAAAGTTGATTGATTAAGCCTCTCTAATAAGTGAAAAAATTTGTGATAGACTCATCATCAAATTGTTCAATAGAATAAAGGTTCATAATAAAAACCTTTGTAGAAATGTTGATAGAGAAATGGTCTAGGAATAATTGTATGAGTTGGGTAACTGAGAAAAGGGAGTGATGAGTTATAGAGTTATACCAATCTAAGGTAGCCCCCAAAAGAAACATAGGGAAGGTGCAAAGTAGTAATGCATCATCATGCCCTATTAAATAAAAATCATGTCTAAATGCTTGCAAATGTTATTATGGGTCTTATTTACACTAGAAGAGAGTAAATTTGGGGAGTTCCCATTGGCTTGGATAAGGGAAAATAAGCATATCAGGATGGATGGGCTCATTACATATTTGATCATAAGATAACACTTTCTTTGAACCCAATACGAATGTCTCTAGACTAGACATCTTGTCCATCAACATCCTAAAGAGGTTTGGAGGAGGATTGGTTTGGGAGATACCCCATAAGTTATAGGGAGATTGATAAGAAGTAGAGGTAGCATATGACATGGCTTGTTATAGTTATGTTGACATAACATAGGGGCAATAAGTCATAGGATGGGGGCAGAAATGAAAGGGGCTTGTCCTACTAGGTTAGAGACCATGCTCTAGTTAAATGTTGTTATTATAGGTTGGGTTATTAGCATGGTTATATTGGGTGAAGGGTGAGTCATAACTCATGTAATTATAGGTATGAGAGAAGATGGGATGGGTAACACCAAATTATGAAATGGGTTTAGACTTGATTGAACTGCTTGTGGTTGTGAAGACATGGAAGTCATGATAGGGGTTAGGTGAGATTGGGTGGTTAGTGATGCTAAACTTTGTGCATTGTTTATGGTTGGGTTACTTGTTGAAGTGGTGGTTTGATTAATCATGGGGAATATAGTGAAGATAATTAAAACTAAATTTATCTCCATTAGAGAATTTGGCATACCATATAGTGGGTCACTTAAATAATTGTGGGTTTGGCTCATGGCAAGGTAATGTTGAAGGGCTACCACATTGATATCAAGAAATCTAGGAAAATATTGATCTCCTTCAGGTACAAAGAGAATTTGGTTGGGGCTAGGAGTATTCTATATATCTGAAGTACGTTCCATGATAGAATCAACAATAAGAGGGGAAAGTGGAAGTGGTTTCTAACTTGCATAATTGACAAGAATTTTGGCTTATATTCATGTTAATACCATGTAAGAAGAAGTAAAAATAGTCTTAGAACTTTGTATTAGTGATAGAGTGTGGAAAAACTAAGTTTAGGTGTAGGTAGGTTGTTTTATCTTGTTATTTTGAGCAAACTAAAAATAACCAAATTATATAGTCATTGATGTCAGTCACTTGACCGATGTTGATAGGTTAAAGTCTACCGATGTTAATGGATTTAACCAATGTCGATCACTATGGAGTCTTAGGAGATGAAAAATCCAATGTTTTAGAAACCTAGAGGTAAAATCTAAGCAAAATAGAGGATACAAGAGGTATGTATAAGGAGGATAAACACTCATAAAAACTGATATAATAGGTTATACAACTTGAGTATTATCAATAATGTTGATTTTGTAAATCAATGGAAATATGTCTATACCAACTCAAAAATATATAAGGTAATATAAAAGTAGAAAAAGAACATACAACCACTATTTATTAACTCCTAGAGATTAATTTTAGTCTCATCTTGGCTTATGCCTTAATCAGATAGTGAGATGAGAGTTTAGTTATCAAAGGTACTAGAAAACAATCTAAAGCTAGTTTTAGGTTAGTTTTTATGTTTAAGAGGAAATCTATGTTAGAATAGGTACGTGGCTTGTTATAAGGTATTTCTCCCCACACTTCACAAAACCTAAATCCAAGCTAGGCTGCTTAGCCAAAATATAACTTATGTCTAGAGTTTATACTCTGCTAGAGAATAGAGTCAATTCTCCCCTTAGTGGTGAAATCTAAGTAGGATAGATAGGTAGGGTAAGGTGATCCAGCAGTTGATGAAATATTGATGGGACTTGTCTTAGGTAAGTTTAGATATTTTATTTTTTGAATTTGATCTGGTAGTGTAATATAAGTGTACTATGACTCATTCATAATGCTTTTAATTAACTAGGTGAGCTAAATATGTAGCAAGCAAATAATGAAGTGTAGTGAGTTTTAAACCTAAATTTGAAGTGTTTTGATTCGAATAAAAATAATGATGAAATAAGAGAAAAGAATGAATTTAAGTATCCTAATGTGCATGAAAGAAAGAGAAAAATAAGAGATTATTTTTAACTTGCAAGAAAAATGATAAGTTTCTTTTAGAGGCAAAAGAAAGAGAAGAGTGGTAAGGAAGAAGAAATTTTAGTTTATTGCCTTCAAACAAAAAATAAAATGTTGAATATTTTGTTTTGAGGAAAAAGAGAGGGAGAAAGTGCAAGGAATAAAATTTTCACTATAATTCACATATATGAACGCTTAAACAAGCAATGAACCCAAGGAAAACTCCAGGGTCCCCCCTGATGTGTCAAAAAAGTTTTAGTAAATTTTGAATCTATTTGATGTTTAAAGAGAAACAAAGATGAAGGGTAGAGATTAGAGATTAGAGAGAGCCTAAATTGGTTGTGCACCATATCCAAATGATGTTTAGCACTCCTCTTTGTCTAGGGAGGACTACCATTCTTGTAGTTTGAGTGTAGTAGAGAGTGACATAGTGTAGGTAATGTGAGTTATTTATGTTTTTAGAGGTTGTTTAGGTAGGCTCAGGGAGGTTAGTGGAAATACATAGTCACCAATGTCAATTAGGATGCCGATGTTGTTAAGTAAATATGATCAATTTCAGTTATGTGACTGATGTTGGTAGGGGTAGTAGGTTTACAAGAAGTTGTAGGAGACTTTTTTGAGATGGGAGTTAGATGTTGGTCAAGTTTTTGAGGTTGGGAAGAGTCATAAGGGAGTAGGTAAGACTCAGGTGGGTCTAGACAGATGGTTGGTATGTTTGAAGTAAAGGGAAATAGGTGGAGTTTTAAAACTCCTTCACAAGGAGAGTCAAGACATTCATAAAATGATAAATAGTATAGCATAAAGTAATTGTAAAATGACTAATTAAAAGGATTACAAAACATATAGATATACTTAACTGGTGAAATGGATGAACTATGAGTGTCAAATAGATGGCTCTAATGAGGCATGTTGAAGCAATATGTGAACAAAAAATAAAATCATGTGCTACTAGTTTAAAATAATCTGAGCTCTGTGTAGTATATCAATTCCTAATCTTGACTGATTTATGTAGAGTAATGGTAAGCCTAGATATAGAAAGTTGAATACCAAATCTTGTACATGAATGATTGATTTTTATGACTTCTACTAGCCCAAATATTAGCTTACAATTTGGATTAAGTAACTAACATTAGTGATCCTACCAATGTCAGCCGAGGGTTAACCAACATTGGTAGTATGAGAATAGGTAAATGGGATATTTTTAGCCTATTTTTTGTTCCTTCTCTTGCCAATTTTGGTGTCCATTTAGAAAATGGTAGAAATGCAAGGTTAATAAGAATGAAATTAGTTAGGAATTTATGTTAGGGGTGAGAACAAGTCATGGGTAATTAGGATTAGGGGACTAAGTCTTGAGTTGACTCAGAGGGTAAGAATTAGTCTTAGGATGAGGTGGCCAGGTAAGGTGGTATAAGTAGTTTTTAATTAACTTAATTAAATATTTTAAAATTAATTAAATGTGTGAGGGGTAAAAACATGGGTTAGGAAGGTTAATTATTAAAAGGGTATTGAGGGGGGTTTTGACATAGGGAGTTACACATGTGTGTGACGTAATTTTGGTATCTATATCAAGCTTAATCCCTCCTTAGATTATTGGTATGTAGGAAACTCTCATCACAACATGGTGTTCAAGATGTCTAATATAACTAGCTAACATCACACTTTTATACTTGTGCTATTAGAATACCCTAACCACATGGAGGTCTAAGGTTTAATTACAAAATTAGTCAAAATAGTTCATAAACAATGAAGCAAGGTTTATCTATGTAGGAAAAAGTGTAATCAACTCAGACACAATTGATTTTATAAGTACAAATGAATTATTACATAGAGGAAATTAACAACAAAAATGGACACTAGCACCACAATGTTATTATCCAAGGTATACCACTATTACCCAAGAGGATTTTTGACACTTGGATCCTATTTGTGACACTTAGATAAACTCTTGTACAAGTTTCACCTTCTAGATCCTTTATCTTAGGTAGTTTCTAGCTAAGTAATTATTTGTATTATTAATTACTATTATTATAAATATCATACTAGTGTAGTTCTTTCAATAATTAATGGCTATATTTATTGCATATTTTATACCTTTATTTAATTTACTCATATCCTTTAACAACCTAGGGCTTAGACTTCATAATCCTTAAAATTTAAATCATTTAGTGAACCCAAATTACTTAAAATACTATTAAAACCTTAGCTTATATATTATTAGGGTTTTCATCCTTCTTTTTCCTATTTCCCTTGGTTGTGTTAGGATTTTCATATTTTATATATTCTATTTTTATCAACATTATTTCATTTTATTTTCTATATGTGATCTCAAAAAGTTATATCTCTTACTTTAAGAATAAGTGCTAGGCTTAGTGGAAATCCTATTGAGCATACCCATATTCCTTCCATTAAAGCTTATACCATGGACAAAGGACCAATTACAATACCCTTCATTTATCCTTCACACCTTACTTATTTGGACATCAATGATGATGCATATAATGAAGAGTAGTACAATTAAGATCAAAATCATATGCAAGATGGGAATCAAGACCAAAATGATACATAGGATGGGAATCAAGACACACTTCCCCCACTTAATAATGAAAATATTATAGTCAATAAGGATGATATTTTAAAAAAATCCATAGATAGAGTTTAGGAACAATGCCATGATCATGCATAAAATTTTCAAGCTATAATGGAAATAAAGAACAAATCCAATAATGGTCAATCTTCTACTCCCAAAGGATAAAAGTATTGTTTCACTTGTTATGAGGGCAACTCAGAATGTACAAAAGTCTATCTTAACTCATTTTTTTTTAACAAAGGCAATACCGCCTATAGATAGTTCCTCCTCTCTAGATGTACAATCCCTTATGCATGAGATCCATGATTTGTAAGCCAAGGTATTACATCTTGAGCAGGGTGCTACCAGGCCATCACATGCCTTAGATTCTCATGTTCTTTTACATACACCATTGGCATAACACATAGAGATAACTCTTTTGACATCCATATTTGTGGCAACCAAGATTACTTTTTATGATGATAAGGGTGTCTTAGAGCATCATCTATGTGTTTTTTATGCATCATGTGTGGACTATGTGTCTAATGATTGGCTCTTGACCAAGTTTTTCATATGATCTAAGAATTTGTCTCAAGAGAAGATGGTTAGTATGGTGTTAGTTCCAAAATGAAAAAACAATTAAATAAAAACACTAACTAACATAACATCTCTAGGCTTAGACACTAGGGAGAACTTAGTTAATAAACATGAATAAAACAAACCTCTTTTACCTTCCTTGTATGATCTAAAATGATTATTGTAGTGGATTGATCAACTTGTGCTCACAAAGTCCTTGGAAATGGAAGCTTGGATACATCCATCTCTCCTTGGCACCTTTGGCTTGTGGATTGGCTTGGATTGGAATAAATTTGGCATGGTAACACTAGTTTTATGAAGCTTTGTAATCAATTCTACATTATAACTTTGCATAATCATGTCTTTTTAAGATATTTGAGCATAATAATTTTGAACCAAAATATCTTAGAAATGATGTTCATGGCCTCTCTATTTATATATTTTTTAGAATGTCTAGAATCAACTTGAACCATCCATCTTGAGATTGAGATATGTGGTTAAGGATTAATTCAATTTTTGGAATTAAGTTTATAATTATCCTCATCATAACATTGGAATAAGGGGAAATTAATAGGAATGGAGGGAATCATGGAAGGAATTGATGAGGCATGGAGGGAATTAATCCTAATATTTATGGCATTTATGGCCTAGGGATGTCTTCCAAAGAAATAAGGTTCTCTGATGATGTAGATATTCAATATCCAATTCCAAAAATAAGTTTTTAACAAGTTTTCATGGAATTATTAATTAGACATTGATTTGGATTAATTATCTCTTAAGCATGTTTAAAAACTTTGTGCACAAATTACTCAAATTGATCATAATGCCTTGTTATTGGTTCAAAATTTGACTAGATTGGAATTAGAAGTCAATGTTAGATTTGTTGGAATTGTATTCTCATTTTTGGATGTTACCAAGAGAAAATAACAAAGGCACATGTCTCATGAAATATATTTGATAGGAAAGAGCAATCTAGAGCATTTAGGTGCAAATTTGGCATTTTGACTCAAAATGATCTAATTAAAGTTAGCTAGCCCATAAATTGCATTGCCCATTTAATGATACTTTAGCCAAAATCAGAACTTGAATATGTCAATTTCATATCATTTAACATGTTTTAGTGTTTTTAGGCCAAATTATGCATTTTGGGTGGAAATTGGTCAAAAGCCTAGTTGGAGGTTATCAATGGCTAGTTTTAGGTGTCTATAGTTTTCCCTTGTTTAGGAAGATGTTACAAACTATAGGCAAAACAATGTCTTCTCAAATAATGAGAGATGGTCTGTATTCCAAAAAGAAGATGATGGTTAAAGAGCAAAGTTCCAAATGGTTTTGGGAAGCCTATAATGATTCCCCCTTGAGGGAGTGGTCATCACATATGTTGATGGATGGTCCCTCGAAAAGAAACAAGAAGAAAGGTGGAATTAACAAATGGTTGAGATTAAGCCAAATGATAAAATAATTGCATGCATTGATGTAAAAAAGATGTTAATTTGACCAAAGGTAGTTATAATTAGGAATAAAAGTCAAAATAATGATTTAACCATAGGTAATTATAATCTTTAAGCATACCTAGATTGGCTAAAGATGATTGTGCCATAGTTAGGGTTGATTAACAAGCATAACTCAAGGATATAACCTAGAATACAGATTAAAGATGAGCAGGTGAAAAGTGTTGAAAGAGATTGATAGAGGAATAAGATTGATCATTAGAAATGATTCAGTTATACCTACCAATGAGGAGATGCTCATTCTAACTAGTAATGATAAAACTAGAATGGTTAATGGGTTAATTTGATCAAAGGTGGGATGTAAGGATTTTGCCAAAGTGTTAAGGAGAAACTTCTGTAGCTCTATTGATTGTAGACCTTTTTAAAGATAATTGATTATAGGACAAATTATTTTTGGATTTTTGAAATTTTATGAATATATTTGGAATTTTAAGGTATCTTAACTCGTTAGAGAATCTCAAGATACCTACTCATAAAATGGTGAGAGTGTTTGGCTTAGGTTGCTCACAAAATGATGAGAGCATATGGAAAGGGGGAATAAGGTGACCTCAACATGAATTGAGCATGACCCACATAGTCCTAAAATGACCTCAAGTCATAGTAATTTTATCCACACAAAAGCTGAAGAAAAACCAACTAGGTCCCAACAAGTTCTCAAATCTGGTAAATGGCAAGTCAAATGTAAATAATAATGGCAAGGTGATACGATAATGCATGATAAAAAAATGTTACCCCTAGTTTGCACATAGGTGGTTATAACTAATATAAAATAACATAGGTCAATGATACTAATTTTCCTATAGATGGTTATAATTAGTGTCAAGACTAGTGAAACACTGATTTCCCCATAAACAGTTATAATTAGGCTTACATAAATAAACCTGATACAAGATGAAAAATGAAAGATATCTTACCAGATCAACTATCACACTAATTTCATAGACCATCATTATAAACAAAAATTGAATTTATTGTTGAAAATTGATTGGAATCCTCCCATGAAAAGGTGTGGGAAGAACCAAATGAACCAAGATCAAAACAGGATTGGGTAGGATGACTAAAAATAGGCTTTGGTCTATATAGGAATGGAATGATATGATGGTATGATCTTGATTTAGGATAATGATAGTTTGATAAAATTATAATAGGGTTGCCCCCAAGTAGTAAGGTAAGGTAGATATAAGGGTATGGAATAATGGCAAATGGATATATAACAACGATAATGACATGACAATGAAATGGTATGGTACATGTTTCTGGTCTAGATGTAGTTTTTGATTCTATTATTCCTATTGGGATGGAGATGCACATCCTAATCAACAAATGATACAAAAAATACTTAATCATGTTAATTTCTATCCCACACCTTGTTTAAATAGTTACTCTATCAAAAACTTGATGCAGATCTAGTTGTTGATAATGCTTTTATGATCTTCATTGGTCATTGATTCTAATTCCTTCAAACATCGAGACAAGGTATCCTTGTATCTTGTGTAAAGGAAAGTGTGGCCATGGATGGTAAATAGATAAAAATAATGGATGGTAGGTTTAATTTTGAAATGAAATTGTCAATGATAATGGAATGTGGAATGGTAGGGAAATAAATGAAGATCAAGATGTTTAGTCACATGTAATGTTGTTGATGTCAGATTCAATATAACTTTGGTTTTGGTGGGGCCAAAGAATTATTCTCTCAATAAGACCACCATATTTTTTTGTTGTTTGATCTTGATAGTAGCTACCATCTAATTAGGTTGTAGATTGGAAGCTATTTTGATTTGATTTTTGATTTTGTCTTCATCAAGCATTGAAGAAATTTTGTGCTCAGTTATTGGTGCCTCAAAAAGGTTTTCACCAATGAAATTGTCTTGATTGTCCCATTGCACCTTTGATAAGGTTTCACTAAGGAATGCAGACTTTTGACTTTGATTTTATTCTAGTGCTTCCAAAAAAGTTTCACTAGAAGATGCTGAGTTTTGACTTTGATTGTATCTTATCACCTTTGAAAAGGTTTCACTAGGAGAGTTTTATTATACTACATGAATATGGTCTTGGCCTCCTTACTCTTCTTTAACTACTATATCACCATGGATAAATTTCAATAAAGTGTGACTCTATCAATCCCAATCAATACTTGTGGGAGATGGAATGTCAATGATATGGCTATTTTAGTTGATGGTAATGGCTTGTGAAATGGTAATGAAATGGGGAGAGGATGCATAATCCTTATATAAGATACTAGGATAAATTGTGTTGAGTCTAAAGTACTCATCCTCAAAAATCTTAGAAGGATCACAAATGTATTTAAATTGATCTACAAAGCAATCATAACCAATGTTGTAATAGCCATGAACATATTCTTCTTATGAATCTAATTCTAACTGAAGGGACTCTAAATATGATGTTGATTTAGATTCTAATTTTGATTTTAAATATAATGTCAGTTCAAGAATAAAACTTGACTCTAATTCTGATTCTTCATATGATGGGTACTCTATCATAATGATGTCTTGTTGAATGCTTAGTATTAGTTAAGTAACAACTTGTAATGGCATGATGGGATCCATAAAGACTGATTTGTCAAAGTGAGACTCCTTTAGAATGGTAAATAGGTCAAGAGACAACTCCTTAGAAACTATCTTGTCAATAAGAGGATCTTTAAAAATAGGCATATGGCCAAGGTAATGATTTGCCTAAAGGTTTTTATAATCATTAAGAAGTGACTTGACAAATACTGGCTCATCAGTGTGAGATTTCTCAACAACTAATATAGGATCAATAGGTGATTCATCATAGATTGACTTATCACAAGTGGTTGGTTCAACAAAAACATCTTGGATTAGTTGGTTATCTTGGCTTTGGTTTTTAATGAGTTGGAAAATACCAGTTTTGAACACAACTTGGTCTTTGAAGGATTAGATTGATTGAGGTTTGGATGGGATTGGTTCTAGATGAGGAATGGCCTACAATTAGATAATGGTAGGGCCTTGGGGAGCATGATTACTCACATGAGCCAAAATACAAAGTCTTGAGATGGTAATGATAGGGCATTATGGGGATTGATTACCTGCACAAGCCAAAGGACTAGGTCCTAGAATGATGAAGGGGCATTGTGGAGCTTGATTGCTCACACAAGCCAAAGGATGAGGTCCTGGTATAGAAATGGTTTGGCATTGTGGAACCTAATTGATCTCATAAACCAAAGGATAAGGTCTTAGTATTAGCCAAAGTTATTCAACCCAAAATAGAAATATTTAAGTATTAGCCCCATAAATTAAGGCCTAAATATAAATCAATCAATATTTGAATCCAAACTTGACAAGGCTAATTGAAAACTCAATGTTGAAAACTAGGATTTGACCAAATAGGCTAGACAAGATTGGACAAAATGACAACACAAGATAAAGGTCTAAATGGTATGCAAAAAATGGTTTAAAATAAATGGTTTTTGATATAAGGTGAAATAAAGTCTTGAAATAAATTGAGTAGCCTAATGGTGTAGGCATGCTTGAATGATGTGATCACTGCTATGTTTTAAAAGACTCAAAGGCATAAATGGTTGACATGTTTTAGGTAACATAACACTACCCTCCTCAACTTAAATACATTATTTTGACATGGATTATGAACAAATAAACAAGTTTTAGTCTTGAAAAATACCAAGCAAAAGTGACCGAAATACACTAAGTATAATCATCCAAATCCTAATAATGGTATGACAATGTGGGGTTGACTAAACTAGTAAGCTTTCAAACATTTCTCAGGGAATCAATTGCACAATGAATTTCATGCCAAATAATGCATAAAAAAGCATGGAAATTGGGTGACCATGGCATTAACTAGTTATAAAAAGGTCTAGTCCTTTTTACAACCATTACATCCTACTTTTTTCTTAGTATAGTGCGATGTCCAAATGAAGATACGTCTCATGTGCAAATCTAAAGGAGTAAGTAAAGTCAATGTTAGGAGATGAAACCCTAGGTCAGAAATTCCCTAAAGAAATCATGGGAGGTGATGAAGTCCCCCTCATAATCCAAGTTTGCATAAAAATAAAGAAAACATAAAATAGAAAAACTTTAGGGTCATTTTCAAGGTCACCTAAGCTTTGATGAGTTTTTGGGGAGTGCTTTAGAGGACATTCTTTCTAAGCCTTAGACTAGGTTTTTTCTAATAGGAATGAAACTTTTGAATCCTAGGGTTCCCTAAAGGGGACAAATGGAAGAGCATACACACAACACCCCTCTTTTTACCAAAAAAAAATTAATTTAAACAACTACGTGAATACAAAAATCTTAGAAAGGTGAGTTCATTTTTAAGCCCAAATTCAAAAAATGAGGTGGTGTTAATTTGACCCCTTGGTCTTAGTTGTAAATTTGAAAACTAATGCTAAAAAATCCTATTTAAGTACCTTAAATCTTACTTTAAGCACCAAAATAATGTTCCTAATTCATTTTAAAACATGCAAAATATGTTCTAAAATATGGTTTATCAAACTTGAAATCTGCTAGTTACCTGTCTACCCTTAAGGTATCACCCCAAAAGTAAATATGTTATATTAGAAACATTTTAAATATATTTTAAAAATTTTGTAAAAAATATATGAAACTTGAAGCTAAACTAGTTTCAAAATCGAAAAATTTAGGAGAAAACACATGGTTTTAAAAAAAATCATCTAAACTAGAGTCCATATGACCCCAAATGAAGCATTTTAAAATAGCTCTTGGATTTGTGTTTTTAAGAAAACATAGTGACCAATGCTAGTTATATAATCGATGTTTGTTACATAACTGACGTCATTTATATAACTAACATTGGTTACATAACTGACGTCAGTTACACTTACTAATTGATGATGATTATCTAACTGATATCAATTATACCAATAGTGACTAATGATGGCTATGCCAACCAATGACAATTTTACTAACTGATGTCAATTACTGTGTAAACCCATGACAAAGAAAAATGGCAAAACAAAGTTAGAACATCAAATTGTAAGAGTTTTAATGATCCAAATTAAAATTTTAAAGCCATAAAATGATCTTCTTCATGTGTGGGATGCGTTTAGTCCCATTGGGTGTGCCATTATGTGATCTAAGAATTTGTCTCAAGAGAGGATGGTTAGTATGGTGTTAGTTACAAAATGAAATAAAAATGAAAGAAACACAGTAGCTAGCATAACATCTCTATGCCTAAACATTAGGGAGAGCTTAGTTAACAAACATGAATAAAAAACACAACTAAAATAAAAAAGAAACCTCTTTTACCTTCCTTGGATGCTCCAAAATGCTTGTTATAATTGGTTGCTTAGCTTGTGCTCATGAAGTCCATGGAAATGGAAGGTTGGCTACATCCATATCTCCTTGGAACCTTTTGCTTGTGGCTTGGCTTGGCTTGGAATCAATTTGGTAAGGTAACAATAGTTTCATGAAGCTTTGTAATCAATTCTACATTATAACTTTGCATACTCATGTCTTTTAAAGATATTTGAGCATAATAACTTTTCACAAAAATATCTTAGAAATGATGTTCATGGCCTCTATATTTATAGATTTTTTAGAATGTCTAGAATCAACTTAAACCATCCATCCTGAGATTGAGATGTGTGGTTGAGGATTAATTCAATTTTTGGAATTAAGTGTAAAATTATCCTCATCATGACATTGGAAGAAGGAGAAATTAAGATGTATGGAGGGAATCATGGAAGGCATTAATGAGGCATGGAGGGCATGAATCCTAATATTTATGGCATTTATGGCTTAGGGATGTCTTCCCAAGAAATGAGGTCACCTGATGATGTAGATATTCAATATCCAATTCTAAAAATAAGATTTCAGCATGTTTCCATGGAATTTTTAATTAGGCCTTGTTTTGGATTAATTATATCTTAAGCATGTTTAAGCACTTTGCGCACAAATTACTCAAATTGATCAGAATGCCTTATTATGGGTCCAAAATTTGGCTAGATTGGAATTGGAAGTCAATGTCAGATGCATTAGAACTGTATTCCCATTTAGGATGTTACCAATAGAAAATAACAAAGGCATGTGTCTCATGCAAGAGATTTTATAGGAAAGAGCAGTCTAGAACACCTAGGTGTAAAATTAACATTTTAACTCAAAATGATCTGACCAAAGTTAGCTTTTCCATAAATTACACTACCCCATTTAATGATAGTTTAGCCAAAATTGGCACTTGAATATGTCAGTTTCACATCATTTAGTGTGTTTTAGTGTTTTTAGGCCATATTGTGCATTTTGGGTGGAAATTGATCAAAATCTTGGTTAGAGGTTATTGGTGGCTAGTTTTAGGTGTCTATAGTTCCCACATAGCCTAAAGGATTATGACTTACATTAGTTGTATGATATTCCAAATCATTCCATCAAAGAATTCAATCCATTGGTAAATATGTTTTTGGCACACTTTTCAATCAACATCAGTGATAAAGTTTCATATGCTCAAGTGGCTCAACTTAAAAATACTCTAATGAGCCTATAACATAATATGTCTTACAATATAAAATTATATTGGTAAAGATGACTAGCCCCATGGTAGATAGAGAACTCCAAGACATGTCTAGATAGAGTTTGCTACTAACATTGCATGAAGCTATCCTATTTAATAAGTTTTTATCATTCATATATATTTGTCATATAATGAAATAATGGTAAGTCAAGCTTCTATCCATGGTTAAATTAAAGTACACAACTAGATTAGATTCAAATAATAAGAGTTATAATAATCCCACATACAAATTAAGGCCCACTTAAAATAAGAATGATCAAAAGGCCATAATTAATGTAGCTTTAGAGCCACCTCATCACATGTTTTTATTAGTCTCTCCATGGAGAGTTTTGACTAATCTTCTAAAATCATGACACATGTTTTACAATAGCTCTTGGAATGTAATGTCATATATCTCCCTCCCATCAAAGAGGTTGATATGACTAGGATTCTTACAAATAACTATGATTTTAATGCATTATATGACTATCACAAGGCACTAGACCATACTTTAAATTGATATATAAATTTGAGAGAAGATATAGGATTTGATATAAGAAAACATCATTGATGTGGTCACACTTGAAGAGGCACCTAAAGTTCAACCAACAAAATTTAAGTCAACTAAAATATTTTTGGATCCATTTCCAAAACATATAACTAATGAGGTAAGAGGCACTTTAGGTGTTCACTATACATATAAAATAAATCAACCACTAGTATCCTATCATACTAATACAAAGGATACACACTCCCTACATAATATCATTGGTGTATATCATACTACAGTGCCAACTAGACCTCTCATCACTTTCTTAGAGTAGGAGACTGCTGATGATGATTCAGATTTATATGTACTCTTTGTATGAGCCTATATTAATCATCATCCTATTCAGATTATCATGGTTGACAATAGGTTGAGTATTAACATGTGTATCATTACAATTATACAATATTTGGGTTATTTAAAGTAGGACATTTATCTAACCAATACAATTGTTCATGGTTTTAGTGTCCATTTTTAGAGATCCATTATGGAGATTATAATCCCATTACAAGTTAGGACAACACATGTGGATTCTTATTCATACCTAGTGAAGGCACATTTAAGATTTTATTTGGCAGGCTAAGGATACATCAGCTTCAATCCATTCCATTCATTGTACATAAATGCCTCAAGTATATACATGCTAATTAGGTCATTATAGTTGATGGCCTTCCATATGAGTATCCTTTACCTATCCCATAGGTAGTCACATAATAACCACTAGTGATAGTTCTAAGTATATTTTATATTAGTATACCATAGATTTTAGTTGAGCCACCAGTGCAAGAAAGTTTTACTTCTACATTGTTATCATGTATGCATACTCTCACACATAGACCCTTATTAGAGAGGCCCATGCATCAAAGATGTGATATATATTCTATAGAGCCTTTATCTACTCCTTTAATTATGAGATTAGTGTTATTGAGTTCTTAAGGTTCTCAACATAGATCATCCATGTCAGCTACAACATATTATGCCAAATGGGTCCCTAAGAGTCCAACAACTCACATGTCAATTGAGTTAGCTTCATACATTCCTAGCTCCACTCCATAGGTAGTGTTAGCTACAAATCACTTAGTATAACCAATTGTTAGACCTTAGATACCTTTTAAGACAACAAACATGATTATTCTTCTTTTCATTGATATAAAACACCTTGATAATGAGACTCATCGGCTAGTATGTTCCTCCCTACTTGTACATAGTTTCCTTTATTCTAGTTCCTTGTATATAGTTTCATTTTCATGTTGCTTGTACATATCTTATATTAAAAAAATACAAAAATAATATAATATGTTAAAAACATAAAAACATTTAAAAAATTTCTTAAAAATAATAACTAATAAATTGTATGGATTTCCTTGTTTACATTTCTTATACTTTTTAGGTAATAAATATGTTATTTTTGCTAGTGTAGTCAGTTTTATCATACATACATGTTTACTTGTTCTTTTAGAGTGTTTGAATTTGATTACAGGACTTAGGTCCACCACATAGATCCATATTTAGTACTATCTACCCATTAAGGGCACATACATAGGTTCCTAATTTGACACATTTACCCATTTGGGGGCATCCTATACATAGTTATAATTACCTAGTTACATCTTTCTATACTCTATATCATAGATTTAACATTGTTTATATATTAATATTGATCATCATACACTACATAGAATTTTTTCTAGATACTACTACTCTAGACTCAGTTTATGTACATCTTTGATCTTATAGACATTTGTACCACATGTTCATGCATACTTTCATTTTTAGTTTTACTAGTTTAGACTTGATTGTGTCTCTACGATTCTACATCTAGTTAAGGGCATTTATATATGCCATTTTTCTATGGCTTTACACCACTTCCTTTCATTGCATGAATGATTTGGACATGTGCCCATATCCTTATGTATACCTTCTTGATTGTGTATGCATAAATTTGAACGTGTCCTTCCATGTGGCTTTATACCAACTTGATTTCTCTTTACATATGTGGACATTTGAATATGGAATTATTATATGCCTCTATTCCAATTCCTTCCAATGTATATATGGTTTAGACATATGACCATGTCCTTATGTTTGCCTTTGTGTATGAATACATTTAAGCATGTCCTTCTATGTGGATCTAAGCTAACTTGCTTTCTATTTGCATATGTGGACATTTGAACATGTCCTTGGATGTCATTTTTTTAATATTTAGTGACATGTGCCCATGTCCCTTGTATTATTGTTCCTTGGTCTAATTTGTATGGCTCATGTGTTTGTATATATGATTTCATGTATGTTTCATGGATATGACACTTGTCTCTTGATTGTTACACACTCTAGTTTTAGATGACATGAGGGACCTCATGTATCTTCCCTTCCTCCTTGGGTGCCTTGATGGACATCTTTCCCCATCCCCTAGGTAGTTAGTTTATTACTCAAATTTTCTATTCTTACACATGCTTACATTGTTATATTTACCTTGATAGCCTTTTGAATGCTAGATCTGACATACATTTATATCACAAACTTATGCTTAGATTATCTTACATTACAATTTCATGTATACACATTATATTGGTTTATTACCTAGATATCATATATGCTTAGGCTAACACATATC
The DNA here is from genome assembly GCA_037957365.1 of Torreya grandis. Classification (NCBI taxonomy): domain Eukaryota; kingdom Viridiplantae; phylum Streptophyta; class Pinopsida; order Cupressales; family Taxaceae; genus Torreya; species Torreya grandis. Next base: position 783,518 of record JARHVA010004263.1, read on the forward strand.
ATGCAGAGCTTTTTCTTTTGAGGATAGTTATTGCATAGTTTTAAAAACTACCATAAAAGAGGAAAAATTTATAGAGGGTTGTCATAGAGATCAGGCCATACAAGTACACTCATCATACATTTTTCAACATGCATGAAGAAAATACAGAGCTAAGGATTAAGAAAACATAGTGGAAAATAGTCAGATAGAGATTAAAGATAGTTTGGTAGAAAAAAATAGTTGGACACTAGCATTAAAAGTGGACACTAGCGCTATTGTCCAATATATAACACTACTATCTAATAGTCCCAAAAATAGGAAAATCTAGATTTGATAGAAAAGTAAAGTAGGTATAGTTTAGGTTTACATATATCTAATTATAGATTATAATTTTTAATTAATTTTGCACAAAATCATACTAGTTTGCCTATATTAGGGGCATCATACACAACATGATAACTCCCATTTCAATTTTATATAGTTAAATACAAATTATTATAACTCAATCTAAAATCCATATGCTTAAATATCAAATTTGGGGGTATGTGTGTGACACATTAGTTTCATATGCTCACTTTTGTACCAGTTTATTAAATGGAATGAAAACTCCATGTCATTATCTACATTCTTAATCTAGACACCATTTTCACCAATTTGTACTATCTTTGATGACTTATTCCATCTATAGAGGTTGGCATTACTGACTCGTCCTTGAGCTACATACCCAAGTATTCGAGAGGTCCCTGAGTAGATTTACATTCTAGAGTTCCCAAGTCACTATAGATTTGTTATATATAGTCTAAGTTATAGTCATATGAATTCAATTACATTGTGTAATTTAGTTATCTATGCCTCTATTACACATGGGTAGGTAATGATGGAGTCATAGTGTGCTTGAGTTCTTGAGCCACCTACATAAGAGGTTTGAACAAGCCATTAATACAATCCAAGATATTCATAGGTGATGATCTAATGAATAAGGATGGGAAATGATGGAGTCAATTCCAACTTGAATTCTTGATCTACCCATAAATGGGTATTGAGCAAGCCATTTAACTTAGTCCAAGTTATTCACCAATTGATCACTAGCTACACACATATAGGATGTCACCAAGTTTATACATTGGTTCACATACCTAGAGGCATAATTTTTCCTTTCATCACTCTTATCTCTTTACTCAATTTTATATTTGTTTTTGATATCTCTTAAGTAAGGACTGATCTAAGCACATTTCATTTTCAAGACACATAATGAATCATTCTTTATATACTTAGATCTAGATTCATGGGATTTACTTCTTAGGTAAGTCTAGTACATTTATTTTAATTTATCCTATTCATTTCACTTTGAAAAATTTATATAATAAAGGGTGGGGGGTAAATATAGTCATCTAAAATTTCACTTGAGTGCCAAGAATGTTACTTAATACCACCCATCCATAACTTATCCCTAGACTTATCTCAAGGCGTATTTAGACATTTATATATCTTTTGTGTGGGCCTTATGCATCCCTAGAAATCTCAAAATTAGTCTCAGATTCTCTCATAGGCATATAGGCCCCTAGTACCTTAGGTTTTGCCACCTAGACATTGACACCATACTTTAGACACTAGTGCCCTACACTAGTGTCCCAATTTGGTGTTATATTCCCATTCCCTCTTTTTAGCCCAAATAGATATATTTTCAATTCAAAAGACACCTAGGGCTGGCCTAAACATATTTCAAACCCTATACAAGCACTAGATTAGTATATATACATGATTTTTATCTCTTTATTCACTATATGGAAATTAGATACAAATGCACATAAAAAAGCTCAGTACAAGTTGTGCATAGTCAAGGTTATTAATACCTATTCTATCTTATAATAAAATCATCTATAACCATCCTAAGCTCATAATACATAGATTTATAGTCTCAATACTCAATCAAAGCACTCAAACCAACATTCATACTATCTTCACTTTCAATTGTACTAGCACTTAGGTGGGGAGAAATACATCATCTTGATCCCTCCATGGAGTATTGATATGTAGGAAAATATCATCATAGTGGGGTGTTGAGTATGTATATCATACCTAGCTAACATCACACTTTTTATACTTATGCCAATCAAATACCCTAACCATATGAATGTCTAGGGTTTGCATACAAAATCAATCAAAATAGGTCACACATAATGAAACAAGATTTATCTACATAGGAACAATATTAGTAGACTCATACATAGCTTCTCTCAAAAGTATAGATAAATTATTACACAGATGACATTAGTGACAAAAGTGGATATTAGTGCCATAATGGTACTATCCAAGGTATAATGCTATGATCTAGGAGGGTTTTTGACACTTGGATCCTATTTTTGTCACTCAGACTAGCTCTTGTACCACTTTTCAACTTTCAGATCCTTAATCTTAGGTAGTTGATAGCTAATTACTTATTTGTATCATTCATTGATATTATTATAAATATAAAATTAGATTAGTTATTTAAAAAATTAATGGCTATATTTATTTCATAATTTATACCCTAATTTACTATACTTAAACCCTTTAATAACCTAGGTCTTAATCTCCATAACCCATAAAAGTTAAATCACATTCCAATAGTGTTTTGAGGACCTCATTGGAGATTTTAGTAGATTGGAAAATTATCTTCTTGGTGTAGCTGATAAGATATTACATCGAGTGGGATCTAAAATTATATGTACTATTGCCTTTTGATCATTATTGTTATCAATTTGCCTCACCTTGTATGGTGTCTTTCTTGAATTATTTGTATTATAATTTATTGTTACTATATACTTGTTTAACCCTAAATTGAGATGGGTTAATATAATATTGGGTTACTAATATATAAATAAATAATCACAAGGGTGATAAATAGATCTAGACTAGGCTAATTAAAATAGAAAATCAGATAAGTAATATTTTGAATTTATAATACTAATATATGATAAAAATGGAAAGTAAAATTATTGATTGATATTTTAAATAATTGAAAACAAGAGTATCTAGTTTACTATGAACATGTAGATATAGGTTGAAACAAGTTGGAAGTGGACTAGATCAAGATCCTAGAATAATTGTTAAATTCTATAAATTTGTATTTAGAGCCTCATATACTTGAATAAGATCTAGATGGTTGCATCGACGCTAGTATCTAATTTAGATGCAAGTGTCTACTATAGAATATTAGTAAGATTTGGGTGTAGCCACTTGGACCCTTATCTATTTTATGTTGCCTTTTATCTAGTGTTTTCATATCATATGAGAATATTTTTTCTCTTTGTCAAATGATAAAACCTTATATTCCTCATACTTTGAGTGACTATGGGAAAAATTGGTTGGTGGACACATAGTGTCAAACTTCCCTAAGGAGCCATTTGTCAATGGGTGTTGCCTACATAGCCAATAATCTAAAGAGGTCTTCATAATTATGTAGTTATCCTTTACATGTTGGCTTGCATTTGTATCAAGAGCAACATGTGATAAGTAAGTATATAGAGTGACCTAGTTTTTAACTTGGAAAGTATGTCTCATAGAGTTCCCCTTCAATACTTTAGACATATATATGGGTTATCCCTATGACTATTATTAGAATATGAGAGAATAGGGAATATTTTATCACTTTAATTCTTTATTGGGTACCTTTGGTAAGTTGCCTTATGAGTTATTAAGTCTGTTTTAGGTGAGGAATGAATGAGGTTTGATCTTGTATATATCAATCCCTTTTGTAAATATCTAACATAAAATCACTTAGGCCTACCATAAGGATATGTTTCATTAAAAAATTGATGACTTTATGAAAATTGACACTTAGTCCAACACATGACACTAGTGTCAACATAGACATTTAGATTGGACATAAGTGTATGAAAAGCTTGAAAATAAGTATAGGTCCAAAACTTACAGAGGATGATAATAATAAAGTTTATAGCATTTTGACTAGTACATAAATCTTGGTCTTTAGAATAACATATGGTTAGACTAAGAGATAAGCAATAGGCATAAGAGGTAGTGGATGTGACCCTTTCAACAATAATAAGGTCTTAAGAACTAAAGGGTATAACCATGAGAATCAATTTCCAAGTGTACAAGACTAAGGTGCTATATAATTTAGAATAAATATCCACATTTCCCCCCTTTATTCTAGTAATGAAATTGCTAGTTTAAAGGAAAAATAATGCATACTTGGGTTTGTATAGCACACATTATCATTGTGTGATTCCTAATTGAGTGATTTATTGGTGGCTAAATTGAAATTAAGAGCATGTTATAATATATAATTAGTGCATATAATCTGAAATTGAAGGAATTTGAAATGCTTGAAAGTAAAAAAAGAAAGGTTAGGAGTACACTTATGTATCGATGCAACCATATTACCTTTTGGAAATTTGATTTGAAGATATGATTTATTATGAAGTTTTAGATATGAGATTAGGATAATAGTAAAACTTGAATACATATATTTATATAAATATTTTATGGAAAATTTCCCCTAAACTTGGATAAATGGTGAGTTTCCACTTGATAATTAAGTTTAACTCAACTATGTAACCTAATCATACTTATAACCTAGTGAGTGTGAGTGATCCAAGTTAACTCATACTATTAAACTAGTGCAGGTGGATGATTTTATCACTCCATACTATAAAATTGGTAAAATTTAATGATGTAATCACCTCAAACTTATAAAAAATGAACCAACTACTATAGTATATTGGATCGATAACAATCTATAAAAGTCCATCTTGGTGTAAGCTAATGTCTTTAAAAGTATTTGAAATATGAATGATGATTTGATTTTGAAAATTAAGATGCTATTTTACATTTTATATGTACCTTATATATGTCTCAATCTAAAACATGGGTATATCAATGGTACTAATATATAGAATATTACCATAAATGTGTATCTAAATAACATAACTATGTAATTTTAGCCAATTTTAAGATTTTTCAAGTGTGGAAAACATGTTCACATGACATTATCCCACTAAAATATAAAATTGAGAACTGGTATAGGTGTGGAGGACATGTTTCCATAACATAGCCTCACTTTAATCTAAAAATACTAAGTATTGAATAAGTGTGGAAGCCATGCCTTTTTGGCACAGCCCCACTAAAATATGAAATTGTGAAATAAATGCCTCTATGACATGCCCCCATTGATATGCACCCAATTTTTAGGTGAGGGGGCATAGAAACTAATATTCACCTTACCTCAAAAGGATAAGATAATTATATATTATTTAGATGTATCATGTAACATATAGGGGTAACACGTCTAGGTAGATATAACAATAAGGTGCATAGTATGTGATCACATCAAATCCTAAGATGCATGATGTGAATCATGGTAAATTCCATATATTAAAAATACATGATCATCAATAAATAAATCACACACATGAGATTACTCAAAATGAAATGAAAGAATAATGGTCCAAGGAGAACCCATTAACTCAAGGATGGAATCATGACTAAAAAATGGTAATAAGACTTGATAACCACTTAGACTAAATAAAAATAAAAAGACAAAAACAAAACAAAAAAACAAAATAAGCACATTGAAGACTAAGAAACAAACAATAAAGACAACAAAATAACTAAGAAGACACACTACAAATATATGATGATCACTTTTTGGAACAAGGCAACAAAACTAAGTAAAAGAACTAACTTGAATCTAAATTCTTTCCTCTATGATCAAATGGAAATATTATTTTGTCACTACGGTACCATGAAGTCTAATTTCTACATCTTGACTTGAGTTCAATCAGGTTTTGATCATTATATGCTAATTTCCACTTGTAGCTATGGGTATGGGCATGCTCAAGAGTTCTTAAGGAAGCAGTTGGACTTTCTTCTTCAATATTCAAATGCATAGTTTGTATATATGAGTTAAGCACCAAATCATACTTGTTTCAAATATATCTACCATTTAGGATTATCATCATGTCTACCTTAGTCATAGGCTGCTAATCATTTATCATGATCTCATGTAACTATTGCCTTTTTAATTCAAATGGTATGATTTTATTAGTGCCTCCATTATGCCCCTTTTGAGATAGTGGTTTTTCAAGGTATTTAGCTTCTTGATAGGAATAAAAACATGGATTCAACATGTCATTAGTCGCTCCTTCATTCTACCTATGAGGTTCAAGATGAGAAGATGCCATAGTGTTCTTTGAAAGATCTTGCTCAAGCTTCTCATGGGGAAAAGACATACTATAAAAGTATACACAAAATTTCTCCAAGTCTTCTTGAAAAGACATCTCATCATGATCAAATGAAAAGACATAGGGTTCACTTGTATCGATACCTTTTGGTTTTGAAACATCATCTTGATCACTCATCTCCAAATCTTGGACATAGTCATAGTAAAGTTATTGATCTGCTGTAACTTGGTCATATTCAACTTCATTAGATAATGACATCTCATCAACTGACTCAAGTAAAAATTATTATTGTCTTGGTTATTATAATTTTTAATTTTCTTTTTCACTTGAAACTTTAGCTTTTTGTCTAACTCCACCATCTAAATATATCAAAATAAGTCATTAAATATAATTCAAGAACTCATGGTATAGTTGATACCTATGATCATCTAATTTAGGATATTTCGTAGACTCAACAATGGTCCCATGAAGGTGGATTCCATAACTATCTTCCATGGGAGAAGTTTCATGAGTTATGTTTTAATTTAATTCATCACCATGGCATTGTAACTACCCCATATCATCCAACTTATCTTCATGTCCAACTTATAATATGTAGGTATGAATAGGGGTTTTAATCATCATTTACACATCATCAATTATTGAAGTTTCCTCATCAAGGTGTTATTGAAAATAATTAGTAGTTTTAATATGATTGGACTCTTAAAGGATTTCCACTTCACTAGTTGACCTTGATAAATTATCTTTCATGCTTGGATGTTCATGTTATGATCTTAATGCACTTGGTTTATCTTCAAGAGAGGAGGGGGTGGGTGGGCCATATACCTCATTATCCTTCTTGATAGTTGATAGGAAGCTCTTCCAACTTAGAAATTTAGGATAATCAAGTTTCGAGACCACACTATCCTACTTGGAATTCTCAATTGTCTTATTCAATTTAAATGCACTTTGATGGTCATGAGTGGCCACAACATGGAAGATTTATGGGTCACTTTTAAAACATGAGACAACTCCTAAACTGACCTTCATACTTCTCTCCTCTTATTGACTTCCTCTTTCAAGGGTAGGCATCAAATAATTAGGTGTTATATCCCACAAAAGCCTCCATTTTGAAGTTATTATATATTTTTGTGAAGGCATGGATGAATCTTAGAGAGGCATTTGATAAAATAGATGTTTATTTGGAGTGGGAAGATGAATACAATCAACACTTGAGGTGTTTAGTGTGTATGGTTGGATATGAAACTTAGACAGTGATCTAGACCTATTTTTGACCCCTACAACATACCCAAGCTTTTAGACCAAATAAGGCAAGTCACTAGACAAGCATCCCATAATATTAGCTATGAAATAACTAGACAAACATAAGGAAAAATGAGGTAATAAGTCTACAACAGTGATGTCTTAGGCAATTGAGATCTTGGGGTAGGTATGAAGTGTGAGTTGTAGATTCTTGATAAAGCCAAATATCATCATAAGAGATCCATTGCACTACAATTCAAGGCCATAGATAGGTTCATAAACATTTTAAAATTATCTACCACTAAATTAGTGATGAATAAATGTGCTACCCTATCATTATAAAAGTAGTTATGGGCCAAGAAGTCTTTAATGATTAGAGAGGTGAGAAAAAGAGATGGGGTGGATACTTTATCTAGTTGCTCTTAGTTTGTAAGGATAATTTATAAATGGACAAGGTCTTGGAATTAAATCTCTTTCTACCATTATTTTGACTTGTCCCTCTCAAATTTTCAATCTCTAAGTTAAAATTATCATTGATTTATACAAGTTGAATATAAGGAACGACAAGTAGGTACCATGATTGCTCATGAGGATAAGAAGGCTACCAAAGGGGTGGAGGAGGTTCATAATAAGGTTGATAGTCCTAGCAGCAAGTATAACCATTATAAGGTTAACAAGGGTTGGAATAAGGCTCACATGGGTTATGATAAGGCTGATAGGGAGGTTAATGATAGAAAATTTCCCCATAAATTACCATAACTCCTCATATAACATATTCATAATGTGAATATGACCAATAACCCTCATTACCTCTAAAAAAATAATGTTATGATTTCTCTAAAATTAAAATATGATTATAAATCCTTTCCAAAGTTGCTTGAAGTTGATCAAAATTATTTCAAGGTTACAAGTGAGTGCTCCAATAGTTGATTCTTGTCCCACTAGGCATGATAGAACTATTATCTACCCAAGTTACACCTTGTGAAGGGGTTTTTTTATACCTACTATAGACTTATACCAACATGGGAATGGTCTAAAGTTTATGGGTGACCTTATAGCTAGACCAAGCTTCTAGATTATTAGGGATAGCTCCCCTAGTACATCACTTAAGGCTTAGTTGATAGGACCTACTATTTTTAGGGTGAAATGGGTTAATAAGTGCATAAAATAAACCTAATCTAAGGGGTGGTGATGCACCTAGATGGTTCATCCATCCACTTAACTTGAACTCTTACAAATACTAGTAGATAATGCATAGAGCTAAAACACTATCTTTAATGGATTTTAAGAAAATATGTTTGAGGTAAATGTTGGTTTGAATGGATAAATCATGAGGGTGATGATAAAAATTCAAGGTTATAGTCACTTACAACCAGACTTCCACTTGAAACTTGATCTATCAACATCATAACACACTAAATGACTCACAAAGAAAGATTATTAGTGCTTAGGTGAGACTTGGACCTACAAAGGGGAATATTACACCACTTATGAATATAAAAACAAGTAATTACACACTATATAATAACCATGAAGAAGATAAAATGTTTAACTCATTAGTATAATAGGTTACAAGTACAAAACCTAGTAGAGTTTCCTCATACTAGCCTAAGGGATATAAATCAAGGCCATAAGGCCTAAATATATAGTAATTAAGGAGAGAATAACAATAAAATGTCATGGAGGAGAGAGATAAAATTTCATGAATGACCATCCTTAACTCATACATTAGTTACAAGATAGTTACATAGTCATAAAAGACTCCTTCTATGCATTGATGCTCTTGAATAATCCTTGAATGAGAGAGAGATTAGGCATTGAAATGAGGTGGTGGAGGAGATGTTTGACCTATTAAACCTCATATTTAAGAATTATACACCCATATTTGGTTTAAATAACTCATCCTCTTGGTAGTTACAACTTGAATGATGTGTAATTAGGCCATTATAGGATGTATAACAACCATCCTTTTTGGAGAATCTTTGAATAAGTCAAGAAACTACCTTCTCTCCCCATTATGACCATTATAAAATCAATTTGGATCCTTAAAATATTTAGGTACATAGTTTAATACCTAAATTAAACATTCATCAATCCTCTATGCCAACTTTGATGTACCCTTATTGACCAAGTAGGTCTACTAGTCCAATTAGGCCTAATAGCCTAAGTATTTGCATTTTATATCCATGAAACATGAAATAAACTTCAATAACCTATGTATGATTGATTTTTAGTCTTAAAAGAAAACCTTAATCCATAATATAGGCCTTATTGATTAATAAAAACCTACAAACTTGGCACACTAGGTGATTAGGTCACCTTATTCTTCATTTATGCAGACTGGGTGTATAGAGGAAGCTTACAGAGGTACTTATAGGCATATATTTTGAGTATCTAATGGATGAGGAGATATAATAAATTCAAACCTTCACTTCCAAGGATTGACATCTCCTAGAATAATGATGTATCCTACTTTCTATTCAATTTATTAGAAAAGTACAATTTTATGAAACTTTCATATATAATTCATATAATTAGATACCATTACTAGGTCCACCTCTAAGTATAATTGATGTTATAGCTTCTTATCAGGGGATTCCAAGGTGCTAGGTTTCTATAATACCAATTTTACCAAAACTAGGTTTGCCTTAGGGTTTTAGATGGGTTTTTGAGGTCCAGGACTCTCAACAATGATTCATAGGGAATGGAATTCTAATGAAAAAATTATTTTCATGGATTTGAAGTACATTGAGCCCTTTAACTTCTTTGACCAGCTCAACTTACCATGTAAAAAATAGGCTAAGATATGTATGTAATGAAGTAAACTATAAACTTTCTATAAGCATTCTAAACAGGCTAATAGTCTTAGAAATGCTTAATAAAATTATGCTCTAAAAAAATCGTTTATCCTTTAATATTAAGTATGTAAGGGTGCATAACTCCTAAGATAATTTACCTTAACTCTCCTTGTGGTGAAAGATACAAGCTCTTGAATAGATAGACTGAGTTGACTATCTAGACTATATAGTTTGAACTAGCCTTCAAGGACCAAATTGACATTTCCCTTATTTATTTCTTATATAAATTACTTTCATAGGACTTGAGTCATACCATTATACATTCTCAGGAAGTCACCTTACCTAGTAGAGTCTGAGAGTGCCTCCTTGTGATGGTCAAGCTTTTAGGTCTCAAGATTGGTTTTCGACCTGATTAGCCTTTATTGAGCTTTGGAGTTCTAAGGTGATATATAAGTGATCGAAAAATTAAAGTTCATAATAACACCTTATTTCCATCTATCCCTAACTTCTTTCAACCTCATGTAGTTATTTTAATATCTCAAAACCCATTGTGTCTTCATGGTTTCATGACTATGCCTGTAGGTTACTTTGATGTGTATTTATATAAGACAAAGGTCTGAGTGGTTATTACTCATTCCAATGAAAGGATAATGGATTTTAATCACTTGTAACACATTTTAGGAGTGAAAACATTCCTTAGTCTGAGACTCCACCCACTCAATGCCCTATATACCCTTCATCTCTCTACCCTAGGGTTGTACATAGTCAAGTCTATGAAACCATTTAAGTCTAAGCTTAGAAAATTTTACTTACATAAGATATAAAAAACATTTAAATCCCTATTATGTAATCTACATTGTCTCCTTATGTGTTTCCATCCTCAGGTCCCCTTAAACTAGTTTGTGTATATAGGCTTACTTAGGTCTATTATACCTAATAGGTTTGATTAAACCATGATACTTAGTTTAAAAATTACTCTACTTAAATTGGAACTCTCCCAATGATAAACCCATATTTAACCTTCTTTAAATCTAATTTAGGTACCTGATGTATTAGAAACATTCAAAACACATGGGTTATACCAACACTAGTACACAGGCCCATTTTAGACTACTCTTCCTATCTAGCCCTCAATGGCATTTTGTGTTGAAATTTAAGTCTTGTAACTAATAAATAATATCTAAAGACACTATTATAACCCTTTATTATCTCAAAACATCTTTTTGAATACTAACTCTCTATCTTATTCTCAAAACTCCTAAATGACCATCTAGTCTCATTAATGACTATCCATAGACTGAGGTCTATCTGATATAAAATAGTGAATGTCTCCACTATTTATATGACCTTGAGGATAAAATTAGAAAATTGAACCAGTCATAATGATAATATATACCAATTTTAATATCTTGACTACACCAGGTTTTAAAACCTCAAATTTATAAAAATAGGCTATGTGTTGACTGTATGTGTGTAGATGCACATGATTGTATCTTTTCTAGTATAATACCTCATAATAAATATTATGACCTATCTTAATCCTTAAAATTATTTTGATAGTCTTTAAATAGGTTTCACATCTCTCTCACTCACTTTCTTGTAGGCCACCTATAGATGACCCTTAAGAGTTATTGAACCAACTTATTGATTCCTATGACTATCAACAATTGAAAAAGTGACTTAGATGTTCTTCATCCTATTTAGATTATATATATCTACAATGAGAGATATTTGGAGAAATTTTACTACCTTATGTTGGTTTATATGTTAATTTGAAACTAGTTTGACCAAAATAGAAACCTACAGGCTGGGGCCTATTGGTCACTTTTTAATCATATAGGCCACCAAGCCATCTCATCAAACCCTTGATCTTGTTGATAATATCAACCGATAGGTTGTTTCAATTAACATTGTATCAATGATCCATAGAGAATATACCAATCTTGAGGTCACCTTGAACTCACCTACATCACAAAACATTATTTCAATTATATGATTATAGGTAGAGGTTTGTCCATATGTACTGATTGAGGATTAACACTGACAATGCACTTAGTTGTTTGACCTTTTCCCTATCTGACCAAGTTTATTTTAGAGACATTTTCATTAATATAACAAATCTTTGACCATAATAGGATCTCCATCCATACTTTTAGAGATAAGTTCATCTCTAAACTAATTGAGCCAAGGTACTTTGGCTGTAACTACAATATTTCACTCCTTGTACAGATTGAGAAGGGATGGTGAAATAATTTTAATACCTAAAAGGAATATATGACATGTAATTAAGAATATATTCCATTAGATGAAAATAATCTAATCTCTAATATTATTAAATACACCAACCCTAATGTACCATGCTTGACTATGTTAACTCCTTGAGAAACTAAGTTGAATGCATTGATCTTCCTTAACCTTGTTCTCTCATATGTCATATCTTGTAAGCCTTGATTTTATTATCTTTTGAAGCTTCTCACCTCTGTATCTCATCTTAATAGTGAATAAATTTTTATTTTATCTACTTAAAAGGCTTGTGATGATTGAGTAAAATTTGATGTTGAAAACTAGGTTGGAGGAGAAGATGACTAGTGTGTAAGGGATATCATGAGTATGGGGTAATAGAGTAGGGAGTGAATGCGAATATTGTGTATCTCAAACATCATTAAAAGAGCTTGTATAGCTATTATATCTTCTATATATAGATGAGACCATATCCATTTATGACCATGACATTGGAGGTAGGAACATAAACATATTATCTAGAATTTTAATGGCTCATATATGCTTTAGATAATATCAAACACTTCAAAGAAAACCATACACCTTCACCATCATGCATTGAAGGCTATGTTACAAAGAGAACACTAATTATAGCAAACTTACATGAAAATAAGAGGACTTGTTATCTCATATACTTTAACATGTGTGAAATAAGGTTGGAGAATGGTGTAGATGGTCTATGAGGATCTACATAACATAAATCAGGTAATGGTTCCAAAAAAAATTCAAAAATAAATCAAAACCAATGCCATTTCCACTCCTTGCACAAATGAACAAGAGTCATGAGAGGATCTAGATTTTTAACTAATGTTTCATAAAGTAAATACCATTACATTAAAAAAAAATGCCATGGATGGGAAGTGTCGTTAAATTTATAGTCCTAAACCTAGAAATTGGCCAACCTTATAGCTTGGGGTCATGATCCATCTTTGACACTTGGTTGTTAGTCATGTTGTGAGATGAAAGGGATTTCTAGTCAATCTATTATCTTATCATTTTTCAAAGATGCCTTAGTAGTTATTATAAATCCTTGTGCCTCCTTAAAAGATTAATTCATGTAGTGTCATGATGTTCAAAATAACTATTTGGTCCTTATCCACCTTAAATGGTCACTAACATAAGAAAGATGCAGTAATGATGTTAAAGATAGAGGATAAAAATTGATAAAGTCCTAAAGGGACATTAGTCCTTCATAATCATCAGAAATATGCCCATTTTTGAGCTTTCAAGAGTTATTATAGAAGAGGATATGAGGTGTAATTAATATTTTATTGACCATTGAGGTTTTCCTTATGTATTACCTAGTGGTCTAATTGTTGAGCCTCTTTTAAAGCCATGTAATTAAACTTAGTCAATATTTTTAACCATAAATAAATGTTATTTATCCTTTATTGATCACTAAATCACTATATATGTCTCTAAAGGACCATAATATCCTAATTTATTCATTGTTAGATAGTTTCATACCTCATTTAGGCCAACTAATACCCTAGTCAATGCTTATTTCCTCCAAAATGGGCCCACACATGCCAAATTATGACCTTTCAACTTCTTCAGGTCATAAAACTAAGTAAAAATGCTATATTTCCCTCTATTTTTCGTCCACAACATCACTAGGCTACATTTTAGGTTTGAATTAAGAGGATTTGCAAGATAAATGGTAGTTTGCAGGTGTTTAGAGACATATCCTTGTAGGAGGAGTTTAGATAGATCAAATGGTGAAAAGAGTAGAGTGTTTTAGTGACTTAAGGGCCCAAAAAATTTTCTCCTCTAATTCAAGCTCATTAGCATGCTCAAAGGAGCATTCAGGTTCATGTTTATTTTGTACAGAAAAAGGAGAGTGGGGGTCTAAGATTTTGGCCATGGAAGGTAGACTCAGGGAGATAATCACCTGTGGTATTTGTATGAAAGTTAACTAATTTTAATCTATGACCATTCATTAAGAAGTTAGGGAATTTTTTTACCCTCTTCATTTGCATAGGCACTTTTGGAGTCAACAATTTTTAAGGGAGTTTTATACATTTAATAAAACTAGTCATTTATCCTATTTCCTCAAGTCATATAGAATGCTCCCATTGTGTTTTCAAATTTAGATACACATGTGTGAGATTTGATAGCATGCTAATATCCTTGACTAGTTTTTGTGCATGGTCTATTGATCAATTTGGAAAAATATAAGGTTTGGGTGCCTTCATCAGGGGTTATAAGTAAGAATTGAATGGTTTCAAAAATGTTTCATGGCTCCCAATTCCTTCTTATCTAGGTTAAAGTTTCAATACTCCTATGGTATCCCAAGACATCCCAAACAAAGACGATTATATAAATGATAAGGTTATTATATGACAAAGATTGTATGCATGGCTACAGACACCTACAAAGTTCTAATACACTCCAAATCAATAAATCACATTTTACAATGTTTAAGGTTTTTTAATAGAAATTAAGGTATTTCTAAGTGTACTATGTCTCATTTTGGGACCATAAACACCTTTTTTCTACCTCAAAACATGCATGGTTATTTGTATATGGACCAGGGTGTCTATAGAGTCTACTTGGTATAAGTGTTGTCTTAATTTCATGCCATTTTCATCTTCATATTGTCTCACTATGTGTAAAATAACATAAACAATATTGACCCTGTGTTTATATTCATTCCACTCCAACCTTCCTCCATTATTGCCTTTCTTCATCCATTCAACCTTTATTCAAGATTTGATCATCCCAAGTTGATCCCCATATCACATTGAATCCATAAAGACCATTGGGATTATCATGGTACTAGACCTATATGGCCATATTATAACTTGAAAGTGCAAATGTGAACCTACAACTAGTGTTAAGGCTACTATAGCAAGTTTTCAAGGATGACAAGGTAGACTATTTAAAGCATGAATGGTTGACATGGTTATCATAATATATGAATATTTAGGAGGTTAAAAGATGATGTGGTCCACTTGTGCCGTTAGATTTAAGCATTAAACAAGTCATTCCTTTCCTCACATAGACTTGGTAATAAGATTATATACAATCATGGTGAAAGAAGATGATAAGGTGGCATTTTTGGTCTATGATGGTGTTTCCACCACATGTGAAATTAGAGAGGAAGAATATAAATAAAGGGGAGAAAATGATAACATTTTAAAAGTCATAGAAATGATGTCCACTACCTTTGTGAAGGTAGGATGACATCATCATAGTCATGAGAACATACAGTCTATGTAAGAGTGGGACCTCTGTTGAGAAGAAATATGGGTTATGAAAGAAAATAGTGTTTAAGAGATACAACCTAAGCATGAAGGTAATTATAAAAATGTGGTAAATTCTTCCTAAAATAACCAACACCCTTAGATCAAAGGTTGTATACAATATTCAAGACTTCTACACTTGAGTGCATTATATCAAACTAAGTCATTAAATATAATTCAAGAACTCACGGTATAGTTGATACCTATGATCATCTACTTTAGGATATTTCTTAGACTCAACAATGGTCCCATGAAGGTGGATTCCATAACTATCTTCCATGGGAGAAGTTTCATGAGTTATGTTTTCATTTACTTCATCACCATGGCATTGTAACTACCCCATATCATCCAACTTATCTTCATGTCCAACTAATAATATGTATCTATGAATAGGGGTTTCAATCATCATTTTCTCATCATAAATTCTTGAAATGTCCTCATCAAGGTTTTATTCAAAATAATTAGTAGTTGTAATATGATTGGACTCTTAAAGGATTGCCACTACACTGGTTGACCTTGATGAATTGTCTTTCATGCTTGGATGTTCAAGTTATGATCATAATGCACCTGGTTTATCTTCAAGAGAGGAGGGGGTGGGTGGGCCATATACCTCATTATCCTTCTTGATATTTGATAGGAAGCTCTTCCAACTTAGAACTTCAGGATAATTAAGTTTGGAGACCACACTATCCTTCTTGAAATTTTCAATTGTCTTGTCCAATTTAGATGCACTTTGATGGTCATGAGTGGATACAACATGGAAGATTTAAGGGCCACTTTTAAAACATGAGTCAACTCCTAAACTGACCTTCATACTTCTCTCCTCTTATTGACTTCCTCTTTCAAGGGTAGGCATCAAATAATTAGGTGTTATATCCCACAAAAGTCTCCATTTTGAAGTTATTATATATTTTTGTGAAGGCATGGATGAATCTTAGAGAGGCATTTGATAAAATAGATGTTTATTTGGAGTGGGAAGATGAATACAATCAACACTTGAGGTGTTTAGTGTGTATGGTTGGATATGAAACTTAGACAACAATCTAGACCTAACTTTTACCCTACACCATACCCAAGCTTTTAGACCAAATAAGGCAAGTCACTAGACAAGCATCCCATAATATTAGCTATGAAATAACTAGACAAAAATCAGGAAAAATGAGGTAATAAGTCTACAATAGTGATGTCTTAGGCAGTTGAAATATTGGGGTAGGTATGAAGTGTGAGTTGTAGATTCTTGATAAAGCCAAATATCATCATAAGAGATCCATTGCACTATAATTCAAGGCCATAGATAGGTTCATAAAAAAGTTTAAATTATCTGCCACTAAATTAGTGATGAATAAATGTGCTACCCTATCATTATAAAAGTGATTATGGGCCAAGAAGTCTCTAATGATTAGAGAGGTGAGAAAAAGAGATGGGGTGGATACTCTAGGTAGTTGCTCTTAGTTTGTAAGGATGATTTATAGATGGATAAGGTATTGGAATTAAATCTCTTTCTACTGCATAAGCCATTATTTTAATTTTTCCCTCTCCTCCTTAGATTTTTAATCTCTAAGTTCATATTATCATTGATTTATACAAGCTAAATATAAGGAATGACAAGTAGGTACCATGATTGGTCATGAGGATAAGAAGGGTACCAAGGGGGTGGAGGAGGTTCATAATAAGGTTGATAGTATTATCAGCAAGGATGACCATTAAAAGGTTAACAAGGGGTAGAATAAGGCTCACAGGGGTTATGTTAAGGCTGATAGGGAGGTTAATGATAGAAAATTTCCCCATAAATTACCTTAACTCCTCATATAACATATTCATAATGTGAATATGACCAATAACCCTCATTACCTCTAAAAAAATAATGTTATGATGTCTCTAAAATTTAAATATGATTATAAATCCTTTCCAAAGTTGCTTGAAGTTACTCAAAATTATTTCAAGGTTACAAGTGAGTGCTCCAATAGTTGATTCTTGTCCCACTAGGCATGATAGAACTATTAGCTACCCAAGTTACACCATGTAAAGGAGGTTTCTTATACCTACTGTAGACTTAGACCAACATGGGAATAGTCTAAATTTTATGGGTGACCTTATAGCTAGACCAAGCCTCTAGATTATTAGGGCTAGCTCCCCTAATACATTCACTTTAGGATTAGTTACTAGGACCTACTATTGTTGGGGTGAAAAGGGTTAATAAGTGCATAAAATAAACCTAATCTAAGGGGTGGTGTGCACCTAGATGATTCATCCATCCATTTAACATGAACTCTTGCAAATACTAGTAGATAATGCATAGAGCTAAAACACTATCTTTAATGGCTTTTAAGAAAAAATGTTTGAGGTAAAGGTTGGTTTGAATGGATAAATCATGAGGGTGATGATAAAAATTCAAGGTTATAGGCACTTACAACTAGACCTCCACTTCAAACTTGATCTATTAGCATCATAACACACTAAATGACTCACAAAGAAAGATTATTAGTGCTTAGGTGAGACTTGGACCTATAAAGGGGAATATTACACCACTTATGAATATCAAAACAAGTAATTACACACTATATAATAACCATGAAGAAGATAAAATTTTTAATTCATTAGTATAATAGGTTATAAGTAAAAAACCTAGTAGAGTTTTCTCATACTAGCCTAAGGGATATAAATCAAGGCCATAAGGCCTAAATATATAGTAATTAAGGAGAGAAGAAGAAGAAAATTTCATGGAGGAGAGAGATAAAATCTCATGAATGACCATACTTAACTCATACATTAGTTACAAGATAGTTACATATTCATAAAAGCCTCCTTTTATGCATTGATGCTCTTGAATAATCCTTGAATGAGATATTAGGCACTAAAATGAGGTGGTGGAGGAGATGTTTGACCTATTAAACCTCATATTGAAGAAGTATACACCCATATCTGGTTTAAATAACTCATCCTCTTGGTAGTTACAACTTGAGTGATGTGTAATTAGGCCATTATAAGATGTATAACAACCATCCTTTTCAGAGAATCTTTGAATAAGTCAAGAAATTGACTTCTCTCTACATTATGACCATTATAAAATCAATTTGGATTGTTAAAATCTTTAGGTACATAGTTTAATACCTAAAATAAACCTTCATGATGTACCCTTATTGACCAAGTAGGTCTACTAGTCCAATTAGGCCTAGTAGCCTAACTATTTGCATTTTATAGCCATGAAACATGAAAGAAACTTCAATAACCTATGTAAGATATATTTTTAGTCTTAAAACAAAAACTTATACCATAATATAGGCCCTATTGATTAATAAACACCTATAAACTTTCCACACTAGGTGATTAGGTCACCTTATTCTTCATTTATGTAGACTGGGTGTATAGAGGAAGCTTACAAAGGTACTTATAGGCATATATTTTGAGTATCTGATGGATGAGGAGATATAATAAGTTCAAACCTTCACTTCCAAGGATTGACATCTCCTAGAATAACTATGTTTCCTACTTTCTATTCAATTTATTAGAAAAGCACAATTTTATGAAACTTTCATATATACTTCATATAATTAGATACCATTACTAGGTCCTCATCTAAGTATAATTGATGTTATAGGTTCTTATCAGGGGACTCCAAGGTGCTAGGTTGCTATAATACCAATTTTTCCAAAACTAGGTCTTCCTTAGTGTTTTAGATGGGTTTTTGAGGTACAGGACTCTTAACAATGATTCATAGGGAATGGAATTCTAATGAAATAATTATTTTCATGGATTTGAAGCACATTGACCCCTTTAACTTCTTTGACTAGCTCAACTTACCATGTAAAAAATAGGCTAAGATATGTATGTAATGAAGTAAACTATAAACTTTCTATAAGCATTCTAAACATGCTAATAGTCTTAGAAATGCTTAATAAAATTATGATCTAAAAAAACTCTTTTATCCTTTAATATTAAGTATGTTAGGGTGCATAACTCCTTCTAAGATAATTTACCCTAAGTCTCCTTGTGGTGAAAGATACAAGCTCTTAAATAGATAGACTGAGTTGACTATCTAGACTATATAGTTTGAATTAGCCTTCAAGGACCAAATTGACTTTTCCCTTATTTATCTATTATATAATTTACTTTCATAGGACTTGAGTCATACCATTATACTTTCTCAGGAAGTCACCTTACTTAGTAGAGTCTGAGAGTGCCTCCATGTGATGGTTGAGCTTTTAGGTCTCAAGATTGGTTTTCGACCTGATTAGCCTTTATTGAGCTTTGGAGTTCTAAAGTGATCTATAAGTGATCTAAGAATTAAAGTTCATAATAACACCTTATTTACATCTATCCCTAACTTATTTCAACATCATGTAGATATTTTAATATCTCAAAACCCATTGTGTCTTCATATATTCATGACTATTCCTGTAGGTTACTTCCATGTGTGTTTATATAAAAAAAGATATGAGTGGCTATTACTCATTCCAATGAAAGGATAATGGAGTTTAATCACTTGTAACACATTCTAGGAGTGAAAACACTCCTTAGTCTGAGACTCCACCCACTCAATGCCCTATATACCCTTCATCTCTCTACCCTAGGGTTGTACATAGTCAAGTCTATGAAACCATTTAGGTCTAAGCTTAGAAAATTTTACTTACATAAGATATAAAAAACATTTAAATCCCTATTATGTAATCTTCACTGTCTCCTTATGTGTTTCCATCCTTAGGTCTCCTCAAACTAGTTTGTGTATATAGGCTTACTTAGGTCTATTAGACCTAATAGGTTTGATTAAACCATGATACTTAGTTTAAACATTCCTCTAATTAAATTGGAACTCTCCCAATAAGAAACCCATATTTAACCTTATTTAAATCTAATTTAGGTACCTGATGTATTAAAAAAATTCAAAACACATGGGTTATACCAACACTAGTACATAGACCTATTTTAGACCACTCTTCCTATCTAGCCCTTAAGGGCATTTAGTGTTGAAATTTAAGTCTTGTCACAAATAAATAATATCTAAAGACACTATTATAACCATTTATTATCTCAAAACATCTTTATGAATACTAAACTCTCTATCTTATTCTCAAAACTCCTAAATGACCATCTAGTCTCATCAATGACTATCCATAGACGGAGGTCTATCTGATATAAAAAAGTGTATGTCTCCACTATTTCTATGACCTTTAAGATAACATGAGAAAATATAACTAGTCATAATGATCATCTATACCAATTTTAATATCTTGACTACACCAGGTCTTAAAGCCTCAAATTTCTCAAAATAGGCTATATGTGTTAACTGTATGTGTATGACTATGTGTGTAGATGCACATGATTGTATCTTCTCTAGTATAATACCTCATAATAAATATTATGACCTCTCTTAATCCTTAATATTATTTTTATATTCTTCAGATAGGTTTCACATCTCTCTCACTCACTTTCTTGTAGGCCACCTATAGATGACCCTTTGGAGTTATTGAACCAACTTATTGATTCCTATGACTATCAACAATTGAAAAAGTGACTTAGATGTTCTTCATCCTATTTAGATTATATCCATCTACAATGAAATATATTTGGAGAAAGTTTACTACCTTATGTTGGTTTATATGTTAATTTGAAACTAGTTTGACCAAAATAGAAACCTACAGGCTGGGGCCTATTGGTCACTTTTTAATCATATTGGCCACCAAGCCATCTCATCAAACACTTGATCTTTTTGATAATATCAACCAATAGGTTTTTTCAATTAACATTGTATCAATGATCCATAGAGAATATACCAATCACAAGGTCACCTTGAACTCACCTACATCACAGAACATTATGGCAATTATATGATTATAGGTAGAGGTCTATCCATATGTATTGATTGATGATTGACACGCACTATGTACTTAGTTGTTTGACCTTTTCCCTATCTGACCAAGTTTATTTTAGAGACATTTTCATTAATATAACAAATCTTTGACCATAATAGGATCTCCATCCAGCCTTTTAGAGATAAGGTCATTTCTAAACTAATTGAGCCAAGGTACTTTGTTTGTAACTACAATATTTCACTCCTTATACAGATTGAGAAGGGATGGTGAAATATTTTTAATACCTAAAATTAATATATGACATGTATTTAAGAATATATTCCATTAGTTAAAAATAATCTAATCTCTAATATTCTTAAATACACCAACCCTAATGTACCATGCTTGATTATGTTAACTCCTTGAGAAACTAAGTTGAATGCATTGATCTTCCTTAACCTTGTTCTCTCATATGTCATATCTTGTAAGCCTTCATTTTATTATCTTTTTTAAGCTTCTCAGCTTTGTATCTCATCTTAATAGTGACTAGATTTTTGTTTTATCTACTTAAAAGGCTTATGATGATTGAGTAAAATTTGATGTTGCAAACTAGGTTGGAGGAGAAGATGACTAGTGTGTAAGGGATATCACGAGTATGGGGTAATAGAGTAGGGAGTGAATGCGAATATTGTGTATCTCAAACATCATCAAAAGAGATTGTATAGCTATTATATATTCTATATATAGATGAGACCATATCCATTTATGACCATGACATTGGAGGTAGGAACATAAACATATTATCTAGAATTTTAATGGCTCATATATGCTTTGGATAATATCAAACACTTCAAAGAAAACCATACACCTTCACCATCATGCATTATAGGCTATGTTACAAAGAGAACACTAATTATAACCTACTTACATGAAAATAAGAGGACTTGTTATCTCATATACTTTAACATGTGTGAAATAAGGTTGGAGAATGGTGTAGATGGTCTATGAGGATCTACATAACATAAATTAGGTAATGGTTCCAAAAAAAATTCAAAAATAAATCAAAACCAATGCCATTTCCACTCCTTACACAAATTAACAAGAGTCATGAGAGTGTCTAGATTTTTAAATAATGTTTCATAAAATAAATACCATTACATTAAAAAAAATTCCATGGATGGGAAGTGTCAGTAAATTTATAGTCCTAGACCTAGAAATTGGCCAACCTTATAGCTTGGGGTAATGATCCATCTTTGACACTTGGTTGTTAGTCATGTTGTGAGCTAAAAGGGATGTCTATTCAATCTATTATCTTGTCATTTTTCAAAGATGCCTTAGTAGTTATTGTAGATCCTTGTGCCTCCTTTCAAGATTGATTCATGTAGTGTCATGATGTTCAAAATATCTATGCCCATTTTTTAGCTTTCAAGAGTCATTGTGGAAGAGGATATGACGCGTAATTAATATTTTATTGACCATTGAGGTTTTCCTTATGTATTAACTAGTGGTCTAATTGTTGAGCCTCTTTTAAAGCAATGTAATTAAACTTAGTCAACATTTTTGACCATAAATAAATGTTATTTATCCTTGATTGATCACTAAATCACTATGTATGTCTCTAAAGGACCTTAATAGCCTAATTTATTCATTATTAGATTGTTTCATACCTCATTTATGTTTATTTTCTCCAAAAGGGGCCCACACATGCCAAATTATGACCTTTCAACTTCTTCAGGTCATAAAACTAAGTAAAAATGCTATATTTACCTCTATTTTCCCTCCACAACATCATTAGGCTACATTTTAGGTTTGAATTAAGAGGATTTGCAAGAAAAATGGTAGTTTGTAGGTGTTTAGAGACATATCCTTGTAGGAGGAGTTTAGATAGATCAAATGGTGAAAAGAGTAGAGTGTTTTAGTGACTTAAGGGCCCAAAAAATTTTCTCCTCTAATTCAAGCTCATTAGCATGCTCAAAGGAGCATTCAGGTTCATGTTTATTTTGTATAGAAAAAGGAGAGTGGGGGTCTAAGATTTTGGCCATGGAAGGTAGACATAGGGAGATAATCACCTGTGGTATTTGTATGAAAGTTAACTGGTTTTGATCTATGACCATTCATTAAGAAGTTAGGAAAATTTTTTACCCTCTTCATTTGCATAGGCACTTTTGGAGTCAAAAATTTTTAAGGGAGTTTTATGCATTTAATAAAACTAGTCATTTATCCTATTTCCTCAAGTCATATAGAATGCTCCCATTGTGTTTTCAAAATTAGATACACATGTGTGAGATTTGATAGCATGCTAATATCCTTGACTAGTTTTAATGCATGGTTTATAGATCAGTTTGGAAAAATACAGGGTTTGGGTGCCTTCAACAGGGATTATAAATAAGAATTGAATGGTTTTGAAAATGTTTCATGGCTCCCAATTCCTTCTCATCTAGGTTAAAGTTTCAATACTCCTATGGTATCCCAAGACATCCAAGACAAAGAAGATTATATAAATGATAAGGTTATTATATGACAAAGATTTTATGCATGGCTACAGACACCTACAAAGTTCTAATACACTCCAAATCAATCAGTCACATTTTAAAATGTTTAAGGTTTTTTAATAGAATTTAATGTATTTCTAAGTGTACTATGTCTCATTTTGGGACCATAAACACCTTTTTTCTACCTCAAAACTTGCATGGTTATTTGTATATGCACTAGGGTGTCTATAAAGTCTACTTGGTATAAGTATTGTCTTAATTTCATGCCATTTTCATTTTCATATTGTCTCACTATGTGTCAAATACCATTACACTATATTGACCCTATGTTTATATTCATTCCACTCCAACCTTCCTCCATTATTGCCTTTCTTCACCCATTCAACCTTTATTCAAGATTGGATCATCCCAAGTTGATCCCCATATCACATTGAATCCATACAGACCATTGGGATTATCATGGTACTAGACCTATATGGCCATATTATAACTTGAAATTGCAAATGTGCACCTACAACTAGTGTTGAGGCTACTATAGCAAGTTTTCAAGGATGACAAGGTAGACTATTTAAAGCATGAATGGTTGACATGGTTATCATAACATATGAATATTGAGGAGGTTAAAAGATGTTGTGGTCCACTTGTGCCATTATATTTAAGCATTAAACAAGTCATTCCTTTCCTCACATAGACTTGGTAATAAGATTATAGACAATCATGGTGAAAGAAGATGATAAGGTGGCAGTTTTGGTCTATGATGGTGTTTCCACCACATGTGAAATTAGAGAGGAAGAATATAAATAAAGGGGAGAAAATGATAACATTTTAAAATTCATAGAAATGATGTCCACTACCTTTGTGAAGGTAGGATGACATCATCATAGTCATGAGAACATACAGTCTATGTAAGAGTGGGACCTCTGTTGAGGTGTTTAGTGTGCATGGTTGGCTATGAAACTTAGATAGTGATCTAGACCTATTTTTGACCCCAACACCATACCCAAGCTTTTAGACCAAATAAGGGAAGTCACTAGACAAGCATCCCATAATCTAAGCTATGAAATATCTAGACAAACACAAGGAAAAATGAGGTAATAAGTCTACAACAGTGATGTCTTAGGTAATTGAAATCTTGGGGTAGGTATGAAGTGTGAGTTGTAGATTTTTGATAAAGTCAAATATCATCATAAGAGATCCATTGCACTGCAATTCAAGGCCATAGATAGGTTCATAATTTTTTTTTAAATCATCTACCACTAAATTAGTGATGAATAATTGTGTTAACCTATCATTATAAAAGTAGTTATGGGCCAAGAAGTCCCTAATGATTTGAGAGGTCAGAAAAAGAGATGGGGTGGATAATCTAGCTAGTTGCTCTTAGTTTGTAAGGATGATTTATAGATGGACAAGGTCTTGGAATTAAATCTCTTTCTACTACATAAGCCATTATTTTAACTTGTCCCTCTCCTCCTTAGATTTTCAATCTCTATGTTCAGATTATCATTGATTTATACAAGCTGAATATAAGGAATGACAAGTAGGTACCATGATTGGTCAAGAGGATAAGAAGGCTACCAAAGGGGTGGAGGAGGTTCATAATAATGTTGATAGTCTTAGTAGTAAGGATGACCATTATAAGGTTAACAAGGGTCAGAATAAGGCTCACAGGGGTTATGGTAAGGCTGATAGGGAGGTTAATGATAGAAAATTTCCCCATAAATTACCCTAACTCATCATCTAACATATTCATAATGTGAATATGACCAATAGCCCTCATTACCTCTAAAAAAATAATGTTATGATGTCTCTAAAATTTAAATATGATTATAAATCCTTTTGAAAGTTGCTTGAAGTCGCTCAAAATTATTTCAATGTTACAAGTGAGTACTCCAATAGTTGATTCTTGTCCCACTTTGCATGATATAACTATTAGCTACCCAAGTTACACTATGTGAAGGAGGTTTTTTATACCTACTGTAGACTTAGACCAACATGGGAATGGTCTAAAGTTTATGGGCGACCTTATATCTAGACCAAGCCTCTAGATTATTAGGGTTAGCTCCCCTAGTACATTCACTTTAGGATTAATTGCTAGGACCTAATATTGTTGGGGCAAAAAGGGTTAATAATTGCATAAAATAAACCTAATCTAAGGGGTGGTGATGCACCTAGATGATTCATCCATCCACTTAACTTGAACTCTTACAAATACTAGTAGATAATGCATAGAGCTAAAACACTATCTTTAATGGCTTTTAAGAAAAAATGTTTTTGGTAAAGGTTGGTTTGAATGGATGAATAATGAGGGTGATGATAAAAATTCAAGGTTATAGGCACTTATAACTAGACCTCCACTTCAAACTTGATCTATCAGCATCATAACACACTAAATGACTCACAAAGAAAGATTATTAGTGGTTAGGTGAGACTTGGACCTACAAAGGGGAATATTGCACCACTTATGCATATAAAAACAAGTAATTACACACTATATAATAACCATGAAGAAGATAAAATGTTTAATTCATTAGTATAATAGGTTACAAGTATAAAACCTAGTAGAGTTTCCTAGAAGTATAAAATGTCATGGAGGAGGGATATAAAAGGTCATGAATGACCATCCTTAACTCATACATTAGTTACAAGATAGTTACATAGTCATAAAAGCCTCCTTCTATGCATTGGTGCTCTTGGATAATCCTTGAATGAGATATTAGCCACTGAAATGAGGTGGTAGAGGAGATATTTGACCTATTGAACCTAATATTTAAGAATTATACACCCATATTTAGTTTAAATAACTCATCCTCTTGGTAGTTACAATTTGAATGATGTGTAATTAGGTCATTATAGGATGTATAACAACCATCCTTTTTGGAGAATCTTTGAATAAGTCAAGAAACTGCCTTCTCTTCCCATTATGACCATTATAAAATAAATTTGGATCCTTAAAATATTTAGGTACATAGTTTAATACCTAAATTAAACCTTCATCAATCCTCTATGCCAACTTTGATGTACCCTTATTGACCAAGTAGGTCTACTAGTCCAATTAGGCCTAGTAGCCTAACTATTTGCATTTTATAGCCATGAAACATGAAAAAACTTCAATAACCTATGTATTATTGATTTTTAGTCTTAAAAGAAAACCTTATATCATAATATAGGCCTTATTGATTAATAAACACCTACAAACTTGCCACACTATGTGATTAGGTCACCTTATTCTTCATTTATGCAGACTGGATGTATAGAGGAAGCTTACAAAGGTACTTATAGGCATATATTTTGAGTATCTGATGGATGAGGAGATATAGTAATTTCAATCCTTCACTTCCAAGGATTGACATCTTCTAGAATAACTATGTATCCTACTTTCTATTCAATTTATTAGAAAAGTACAATTTTATGAAACTTTCATATATACTTCATATAATTAGATACCATTACTAGGTCCTCCTCTAAGTATAATTGATGTTATAGGTTCTTATCAGGGGATTCCAAGGTGTTAGGTTGCTATAATACCAATTTTTCCAAAACTAGGTCTCCCTTAGGGTTTTAGATGGGTTTTTGAGGTCCAGGATTCTTAATAATGATTCATAGGGAATGGAATTATAATGAAAAAATTATTTTCATGGATTTGAATTACATTGACCTCTTTAACTTCTTTGACTAGCTTAAGTTACCATGTAAAAAATAGGCTAAGATATGTATGTAATGAAGTAAACTATAAACTTTCTATAAGCATTCTAAACATGCTAATAGTCTTAGAAATGCTTATTAAAATTATGATCTAAGAAAACTCTTTTATCATTTAATATTAATTATGTTAGTGTGCATAACTCCTTCTAAGATAATTTACCCTAAGTCTCCTTGTGGTGAAAGATACAAGCTCTTGAATAGATAGATTAAGTTGACTATCTAGACTATATAGTTTAAACTAGTCTTCAAGGACCAAATTGACCTTTCCCTTATTTCTCTCTTATATAAATTACTTTCATAGGACTTGAGTCATACCATTATACTTTTTGAGGAAGTCACCTTACTTAGTAGAGTCTAAGAGTGCCACAATGTGATGGTCGAGCTTTTTAGGTCTCAAGATTGGTTTTCGACCTGATTAGCCTTTATTGAGATTTGGAGTTCTAAGGTTATCTATAAGTGATCTAATAATTAAAGTTCATAATAACACATTATTTCCATCTATCCCTAACTTATCTCAACCTCATGTAGTTATTTTAATATCTCAAAACCCATTGTGTCTTCATGGTTTCATCACTATTCCTGTAGGTTACTTTGATGTATGTTTATAGAAGACAAAGGTCTGAGTGGTTATTACTCATTCCAATGAAAGGATAATGGAGTTTAATTTATTTTAACACATTCTAGGAGTGAAAACATTCCTTAGTCTGAGACTCCACCCACTCAATGCCCTATATACCCTTCATATCTCTACCCTAGGGTTGTACATAGTCAAGTCTGTGAAACCATTTAGGTTTAAGCTTAGAACATTTTACTTACATAAGATATAAAAAACATTTAAATCCCTCTTATGTAATATACATTGTCTCCTTATGTGTTTCCATCCTCAGGTCCCCTCAAACTAGTTTGTGTATATAGGCTTACTTAGGTCTATTAGACCTAATAGGTTGATTAAACCATGATACTTAGTTTAAACATTCCTCTACTTAAATTGGAACTCTCCAAATAAAAAACCCATATTTAATCTTCTTTAAATCTAATTTAGGTACTTGATGTATTAAAAAAATTCAAAACACATGGGTTATACCAACACTAGTACACAGGCCAATTTTAGACCACTCTTCCTATCTAAAGACACTATTATAACTCTTTATTATCTCAAAACATCTTTATGAATACTAAACTCTCTATCTTATTCTCAAAACTCCTAAATGACCATCTAGTCTCATCAATGACTATCCATAGACTGAGGTCTATCTGATATAAAATAGTGAATGTCTCCACTATTTATATGAACTTGAGGATAACATGAGAAAATAGAACCATTCATAATGATCATCTGTACCAATTTTAATATCTTGACTACACCAGGTTTTAAAACCTCAAATTTCTCAAAATAGGCTATATGTGTTGACTGTATGTGTGTAGATGCACATGATAGTATCTTTTCTTGTATAATACCTCATAATAAATATTATGACCTCTCTTAATCCTTAAAATTATTTTGATAGTCTTCAAATAGGTTTCACATCTCTCTCACTCACTTTCTTGTAGGCCACCTATAGATGACCCTTAGGAGTTATTGAACCAACTTATTGATTCCTATGACTATCAACAATTGAAAAAGTGACTTAGATGTTCTTCATCCTATTTAGATTATATCTATCTACAATGAGAGATATTTGGAGAAATTTTACTACCTTATGTTGGTTTATATGTTAATTTGAAACTAGTTTGATCAAAATAGAAACCTACAGGCTGGGGCCTATTGGTCACTTTTTAATCATATTGGCCACCAAGCCATCTCATCAAACCCTTGATCTTATTGATAATATCAACCAATAGGTTTTTTCAATTAACATTGTATCAATGATCCATAGAGAATATACCAATCACAAGGTCACCTTGAACTCACCTACATCACAAAACATTATGGCAATTATATGATTATAGGTAGAGGTTTGTCCATATGTACTGATTGAGGATTAACACTGACTATGCACTTAGTTCTTTGACCTTTTCCTTATCTAAGAAATTTTATTTTAGAGATATTTTTATTAATATAACAAATCTTTGACCATAATAGGATCTCCATCCATCCTTTTAGAGATAAGTTCATCTCTAAACTAATTGAGCCAATGTACTTTGGCTATAACTATAATATTTCATTCCTTGTACAGATTGAGAAGGGATGGTGAAATATTTTTAATACCTAAAAGGAATATATGACATGTAATTAAGAATATATTCCATTAGTTGAAAATAATCTAATCTCTAATATTCTTAAATACACCAACCCTAATGTACCGTGCTTGATTATGTTAACTGCTTGATAAACTAAGTTGAATGCATTGATCTTCCTTAACCTTGTTCTCTCATATGTCATATCTTGTAAGCCTTCATTTTATTATATTTTGAAGCTTCTCACCTCTATATCTCATCTTAATAGTGACTAAATTTTTGTTTTATCTACTTAAAAGACTTATGATGATTGAGTAAAATTTGATGTTGCAAACTAGGTTGGAGGAGAAGATGACTAGTGTGTAAGGGATATCACGAGTATGGGGTAATAGAGTAGGGAGTGAATGCGAATATTGTGTATCTCAAACATCATTAAAAGAGCTTGTATAGCTATTATATCTTCTATATATAGATGAGACCATATCCATTTATGACCATGACATTGAAGGTAGGAACACAAACATATTATCTAGAATTTTAATGGCTCATATATGCTTTAGATAATTTCAAACACTTCAAAGAAAACCATACACCTTCACCATCATGCATTGAAGGATATGTTACAAAGAGAATACTAATTGTAACCTACTTACATGAAAATAAGAGGACTTGTTATCTCATATACTTTAACATGTGTAAAATAAGGTTGGAGAATGGTGTAGATGGTCTATGAGGATCTACATAACATAAATCAGGTAATGGTTCCAAAAAAAATTCAAAAATAAATCAAAACCAATGCCATTTCCACTCATTTCACAAATGAACAAGAGTCATGAGAGTGTTTAGATTGTTAACTAATGTTTCATAAAGTAAATACCATTACATTAAAAAAAAATGGCATGGATAGGAAGTGTCAGTAAATTTATAGTCCTAGACCTAGAAATTGGCCAACCTTATAGCTTGGAGTCATGATCCATCTTTGACACTTGGTTGTTAGTCATGTGGTGAGCTGAAGGGGATGTCTAGTCAATCAATTATGTTGTCATTTTTCAAAGATGCCTTAGTATTTATTGTAGATCCTTGTGCCTCCTTTCAAGATTGATTCATGTAGTGTCATGATGTTCAAAATACATATTTGGTCCTTATCCACCTTGAAGGGTCACTAACATAAGAAAGATGCAATAATGATGATAAAGATAGAGGAGAAAAAATTATAAAGTCCTAAAGGGACATTAGTCCTATATAATCATCAGAGGTATGCCCATTTCTGAGCTTTCAAGAGTTATTATAGAAGAGGATATGAGGTGTAATTAATATTTTATTGACCATTGAGGTTTTCCTTATGTATTACCTAGTTGTCTAATTGTTGAGCCTCTTTTAAAGCCATGTAATTAAACTTAGTCAACATTTTTGACCATAAATAAATGTTATTTATCCTTGATTGATCACTAAATCACTATATATGTCTCTAAAGGACCTTAATAGCCTAATTTATTCATTATTAGATAGTTTCATACCTCATTTATGTTTATTTGCTCCAAAAGGGGCCCACACATGCCAAATTATGACCTTTCAACTTCTTCAAGTCATAAAACTAAGTAAAAATGCTATATTTACCTCTATTTTCCCTCCACAACATCATTAGGCTACATTTTAGGTTTGAATTAAGAGGATTTGCACGAAAAATGGTAGTTTGCAGGTGTTTAGAGACATATCATTGTAGGAGTTTAGAGAGATCAAATGGTGAAAAGAGTAGAGTGTTTTAGTGACTTAAGGGCCCAAAACATTTTCTCATATACTTCAAGCTCACTAGCATGCTCAAAGGAGCCTTCAGGTTCATGTTTATTTTTTACAGCAAAAGGAGAGTGGGGGTCTAATATTATTGGCCATGGAAGGTAGACTTAGGGAGATAATCACCCCTGGTATTTGTATGAAAGTTAAATAATTTTAATCTATGACCATTCATTAAGAAGTTAGGGAAATTTTTTACCCTCTTAATTTGCATAGGCACTTTTGGAGTCAACAATTTTTAAGGGAGTTTTATGCATTTAATAAAACTAGTCATTTATCTTATTTCCTCAACTCATATATAATGCTCCCATTGTGTTTTCAAAATTAGATACACATGTGTGAGATTTGATAGCATGCTAATATCCTTGACTAGTTTTTGTGCATGGTCTATTGATCAATTTGGAAAAATATAAGGTTTGGGTGCCTTCATCAGGGGTTATAAGTAAGAATTCAATGGTTTCAAAAATGTTTCATGGCTCCCAATTCCTTCTTATCTAGGTTAAAGTTTCAGTACTCCTATGGTATCCCAAGACATCCCAAATAAAGAAGATTATATAAATGATAAGGTTATTATATGACAAAGATGGTATGCATGGCTATAGACACCTACAAATTTCTAATACACTCTAAATCACTCAGTCACATTTTACAATGTTTAAGGTTTTTTAATATAAATTAAGGTATTTCTAAGTGTACTATGTCTCATATTGGGACCATAAACACCTTTTTTCTACCTCAAAACTTGCATGGTTATTTGTATATGCACTAGGGTGTCTATAGAGTCTACTTGGTATAAGTGTTGTATTAATTTCATGCTATTTTCATCTTCATATTGTCTCACTATGTGTCAAATACCATTACACTATATTGACCCTATGTTTCTATTCATTCCGCTCTAACCTTCCTCCATTATTGCCTTTCTTCACCCATTCAACCTTTATTCAAGATTGGTTCATCCTTAGTTGATCCCCATATCACATTGAATCCATAAAGACCATTGGGATTATCATGATACTAGACCTATATGGCCATATTATAACTTTAAAGTGCAAATGTGAACCTACAACTAGTGTTGAGGCTACTATAGCAAGTTTTCAAGGATGACCAGGTAAACTATTTAACGCATGAATGGTTGACATGGTTATCATAACATATGAATATTAAGGAGGTTAAAAGATGATGTGTTCCACTTTTGCCATCAGATTTAAGAATTAAACAAGTCATTCCTTTCATCACATAGACTTGGTAATAAGCTTATAGACAATCATGGTGAAAGAAGATGATAAGGTGGCATTTTTGGTCTATGATGGTGTTTCCACCACATGTGAAATTAGAGAGGCTGAATATAAACAAAGTGGAGAAAATGATAACATTTTCAAAGTCATAAAAATGATGTCCACTACCTTTGTGAAGGTAGGATGACATCATCATAGTCATGAGAACATACAGTCTATGTAAGAGTGGGACCTCTGTTGAGAAGAAAGATGGGTTATGAAAGAAAATAGTGTTGAAGAGATACCACCTAAGCATGAAGGTCATTATAGAAATGTGGTAAATTCTTCCTAAAATAACCAAAACCCTTAGATCAAAGGTTGTAGACAATATTCAAGACTTTTACGCCTAAGTGCATTATTGATAAATAATCTATGGATAGGTTTGAGCCAAGATGATGATATGAATCCATTAAAAGTACAAAAAAACATCAAAAATAAATATAGATGGTGGTAATGGCCTAAGGAATAGGTCCATATTCTCACTTGGTTGAAAAAAATAGTGGACATACTCATTGTTTTGTCTCAAACCAAGGTTTTTCTGTGTAGGCATACAATAAGTTTAAAGGCACATCCATGCTATGGTAAGTATACAATAAATAGGGGTTTCAATAAATTTATTGTTTCAAGGTGGAATGATATTTAATGTCCCTTAAAACCACTATTAAGGTCTATCACTTAGGTTTGCATTCAAAAACCTTGGAGATGTGTTGATACAGGTAAGCAAGTAGTCTTGTACTCAAACTAAAGTGATATATTAAGACCTCTAAAAGATATGAGAACCAATCCAATGGCAAAGATGAAAAGTGGGAGCATGTTTTAGATCCAAAAAAGGGTTTTTAACAGTCATAAGGTGGTAAAAATGGTCTAAGTTCCCTAAAACCTAAATCGATCTAGTCCACCTATATACAAGTAGTTTAATGGGCATGTTCACATGATCACCCACTCCACCATAAGAATCATATGATATATATATCCTATGGGAATTAAAGTATCCTTATGCTCTAAACATTCATAATAATTTGATTCACAATAAGGGGCTAGACTATATGAATGATTTCTAAGAAAATAGGGACTTAAAACTACCTACAACTAACCCTCATGTCACTTTCTAATGATTATATCTCTATGGAACCTTTTCATGGGAATCCAAACTTTTAATTATAGATAGGGTGTTAATGCCCTAAACATTTATGGAATTTGTTATAAGGTTGGACATTTGTACTTTATGATCCATTATTAAGAAGGTAGACATATCCAACCCTACATAAAGCATAAAAATGACCTAATTATGGGACATCACCTCAAGACCCATCCAAATGTAGTGTTTTAACCATGAAATCACCTTTAATTCCCCCTAAGAATCACTATGGCTCCTTGGTTGGCATGTTCAAGGTTAGAGTTGTATAAAAGAGGTCTAGAAAATCTAATTTGAGCTCAAAGATCAAGGTGCAAAATATATTCATGTGTAAAATAGGTTAGAAAAGGGAGGGGTACTCTTAAGGTACCTAAATAAGTCTTTTTGTAGGTCTCCATGCTAACCTCCATGACTTGTCTAGTAGACAGAAAGTTGTAGGTGTTAGAGAACTTGACTATATGCACTGCAAAGAGGAAAATTAGCACTATGGAGTCTACAATACTACTATCCAAGGTATTTAAGGTGTTTATCCAATTTTAAATGAATAAAATATGGTTTATAGACTATTATATAAGCCACGGTTCATGTTTTGAGTGTGTAGATGAAAAATACTCAATCTCCACCTTGATTGTGCCATCAAAGGAGTGCAGCAAGACATATTTTAAAGAGTTGAAATGTTGTGAATCCTCCTGGGGGCATTTTTACATTATTCCTAAACCTTTAGGTTAACTTAGACCCTATAAAACCCATCAAACTATACCTTTCTAATTTTAGACCTATGTAAGCCATTCAAAGAGTAGACCCTTCACACAAGGGACACCTTTAAGTGCTTACCATAGCTTGAGGGTTACATATGAATAGTCTATATGCTCATGAGAGGTGATAAGGCTTGTTATCTTGGGATTGGTATAGATGGTTCATAAACCCAAGCTCAGATCCTTAAGTTCTAAACCTAAAAATCCCAAACCCCTAAAACATTCCCTAAACCCTAATAGCAACTAATATAGAGAGGTTTAAGTGAAAATCCATTATTTTTCTCAAAATTTCCTAGTTTATCACTTGGACCCTATAGGCAACTCAAAGGGGCTTTAGCTCATGGTCTTAGATGGTATGTAAGATATACAAATGTCTCATAAGAGGACAAAATTATAAAGTTTTAATTAGATTATATGTTGTAGAGCTTAATAAAGGATTATAAACCATGGAGGGTGTAGGAATTTTTATACCTATCCAACATATAATCAATTCATGGAAATAACTAGAAGTGTTCTCACCATCTTCTCCAAAACTACCAATCTGTGATGTAGTCTGTTTAGCCTAGTAAGGTAAAGTTAATGTGTATTATAGGTGAAATACTCTTCTAGAGTCATAAGGTCAATTTAATAAAGTATATCTATGGATTTTTTATCTTACCAAATGGATATGAATCCTATATTCAACTATTGGATCACTCATCTAGAGAATGTGAGTAGAAGGTTGGAGATCAAGTCACACAGGCCTACTTATCAAGAAAGTAGAAGAATATAGGGAGCAAAGGTTGGTGTTAGGACATTGATTAACCATTTAAATGAATTGTAACATACATACAAGAATCCTACATAAAAATGGGAGTAATTATTATATGTTAGATTTAGTTTCATGAACAATTTGCCATACATATTGATGGATGGACTGTTCAATGCACCAAATGGACCTATTTACACCCCATATGCATTGCAAAAGCGAGAGTGTTGATCTATTTTTGGGATATTAAAGTAATGAATTAGGTCATTTGAAGGAGTTATATCCACCTCAATGCCAAATTTCTCATTAATTGAGTGTCAATGCTCAAGGAGAAAGGCAATGCTTTTATAAATTCCTTATGCCACTTTGGGCTCATTGATGACTCTCCTATACATGAATTTCTCTCTAATGTCTTGTCTTTTATTTTCTCTATAAATTCAGGCATTGATTTATTTTTTTCCATCCCTCAAATGGGTGTAGAAAGTCTATGCCAAAATCATTTTATAAACTCTTTTGAAGTAATACAAGACAAATTTAGATTCTAGTTGAATGCTAATTATAATTTATTGAAATTTGATTTGTAGAATGTATGTTGTCTATTCATCATCTATATGTCATTCATGTACCTTTATTCAAGCTTGTTGGTTTCTTGAAATTTATTTGAAGTGTTAGCTAGTGAGGTTTCTCTTCAAGTGTCATAAGTTTATAGTACCTTGTATAGACCTATACCTTTCTACCCTTAAATTTGTAGATCTCTTATCATCCTTCATGAAAAAAATTCATGTTTGAAACATTTTTGAAGAGTATGATCAAACCTTGTGTCTATTGGATTCATTAATAGTTATTAAATGAAATAGTTGAGAGTGGATCACTGATCAATTGGTACATCACCACATAGGTTATATTATTGTTTTAGTTTTCACATCATTTTCCATTTTCTTTGTGAAAAATTTAAATGTTAGAAATAAATTCATTAGAATATTAGGGGAGCTATCCCCATGAAAACTAGATGTTTGACCTGCATACTAGACAACCCATATTCTAAGCCTACTCCCATGTTGGACTAGGTTTGAGGATATGACTTGAACACTTCTCTCCTTTGCTAAGGTACAACTTAGAACTCCAAAAAATTTGGCACACATAGTGAGACAAAATTATCCCACTTGGACATCTATTTGGGATATATTTACAACATATAAGGACATTTGGAAGTATTAGAATAGTCATCAACAAATTGGAAGGAAAGTTCATGCACCAAATCTCCACTAGGTTTGCTTCAAAAGGTAAACAAGTTCATTTTTTTAATTTTACATTAGATATTTAAAGGAGAAAGAGGGTTCCTATTTTAAACCCAAACCTCACACCCCCTACTTCTCCCACATCTCTTAACTTTACAAATCCTACCCATACATAGTCTCCTAAAAGTTCATCAATCCTAATGGCAAGGCCCAGATTATAAGATTTTAGACCCTTCAACGGTGGTATTCCTATTAAACTCAAACAATATGATGATATCATAGCTGCCTCCTTGAATATTTTTCCTTATTTTATATGAGAAAACTACACCACTCCTATGGAGCACATATAAAACATTGAAAACCTATGCTTAGTGCATAATATCACCTAAGAGAATGTAACCATGAGACTAATAGCCACATCCTTGAAAGTAAAATCCCTAAAATGGTATATGGGTATAAATTATAACATAATAAATACTTGGGATGAGTTTAGTGAGTGTCTTTGTAAGCATTTTTAAGATATGAGTAACCATGTGTGACTACTTGAATAGCTCACCTCAATCAAGAGGGAACACTGAGAATTTATGGTTAATTTCAACTATAGACTCCAAAAAACTTGGGATAAAATACCTATTATCATAAATCCCACACCCAATTATTATTTTGTTTACTACCTAAGAGCTTTGAACTCATATTTTACAGTCATGATTCAATCCATGGGTGGGACAAATCTATTTGAAGCTTATGAGATATCTATAAGGATAGAAAATTATTTGATACAATTAAGGAAACCAATGGAAAGATCCCTCATGACCCTATTTACTAAGATATAGCATAATCCACCCACCATTACTAATTTGAATGCTCCAAACAATTAAGGATAATTAGATGACAATCAAGTAGATAGGCTTGAGAAAATTGAAGGCTTGTTGAAGTAACAAAATGATAAGTTGGTGGTTTTAGAGAGGCAACATCAGACCTCATATTGACCATACCAAGGATCATATCAAGATAAATATCCTTCTCATTATTATAACATGCCTCCTTACCCACCAAAACAATAAACCCAAGGCTAAATCACTCAAGCTATACCATATAATATCTATAATCTTGCATCTGTAAGTATCTCAAGAGCCTTGGTTCCCAAAAAAAACAACCTTTCATAAGAAGTCCAATGAAATCAATCATGGGGGTATTCAAATGAGATGGTAATGTATAAAAATGGAGAAACATGTTAGGATACTAATTGGCAATAGGCTCCCCTATTTTTAGGACATGATACAATGCCTCCTCTATCAGAAGGTCTTTCAATGACTCAAGGTAACTTGCCTTTCATGAGACCATCATAGATTTCAAACCAATAATAAGGGAATATTGGAAAGGCACTAGATGATACCACTTGTGTGAATTTTCAAGAGGGGGAGAAAACATTTTAACACATGGTATAAAATATGGGGTAGACTACACAAAAGATAGATGATACAGTTGCATCCCATATAAGGGCCAAAAGGAGGATGATGGATGATAGTTTGTGGTAGCTTAAGGTATATTTTAAACCTCCACAAGTAACCCAAAATATTGATACTAATAATTTATCCAATAATACCCATGAAACTCAATAAGTATCTCAACCACATGGGTATAATTAGAAGGTTCCTTTGTTCCTAAAATCACTTAAGTGTCAAGTGACACTTCTACCTCTAAGATGCA
The DNA here is from genome assembly GCA_037957365.1 of Torreya grandis. Lineage (NCBI taxonomy): Eukaryota > Viridiplantae > Streptophyta > Pinopsida > Cupressales > Taxaceae > Torreya > Torreya grandis. The sequence goes on from JARHVA010004263.1 coordinate 822,059, forward strand.
GACCAATGGTACTAGTTATCCATTCAACATTTTGGACCACATGAAGAGGTACAACATCAATATTTATATGTGGGATGTTATATCCATTATAGGTAAGAAAGACATCCTTCAATAAGAGCTTTCCAATCTCTCTCGTGTGAACAAGGTAGCTAACAAAGTAAGTATTATTTATGTCAATAATAGTCAACCTAATCAAGTTAAATCTCCTAGTAAATTAAAATATTCTAATTTTGTTCAAGCCCATAATTTTTTTAATACCCCTCAATTTTACTTGTCAATCATCATAGGGGACTATCTCATATACAATTGTATGATAGATTTTGGTGCCTTAACTTCAGTCATACCCAAATCCATAATAGACAAGCTTAAAATCAAGTATGTGCCTAATGAAAAGGGTGTATTAAAATTTTATGTTTCTCCCACTAAAATATTAGGTGTGTTTAAGGACCTAAATATTACATTGTCATCCTTACCAAATTGTGTCATTACTCAAGATGTTATGGCTATTGATTTACCCCCATACTTTGCCTTACGCCTATCTAGGGACTTTACTACAAAGATTGGGGGATAGATATTATATGATTGGTCATACATGGTATTTAGGACAATATATTGCAATAGGGTCACTATTATGTCTGAGTCTCTTTTAATATTCCACTTAGAACCCTATATGCCTAATCTTGTAAATGATTGAACCATACTTGATGAAGATGAGAATGCTAGTGAACAAAATCCTAATGATCACCTTGAGAGCATATAATACCTATACATGGATGAATGTGAAATTTAAAACCATGGATTTTATCCTTATAACACCATTGAGGATCTATATTTAGGATTGTATTATATGCATGAGGAAGGTGTTGCCATGCCTAGCCTAATAAGCATAATTTAAGAAGATGATGGGTTGTGGACATTATTATTTGATGGATGAAGGTAAAATAATGGTAATGGGGCTATAGTGATGTTTATTTCACCTTAAAATCAGAAATACTACTCAGTTAAAATATTCCATTCAACTACACCTCAAACACAACTAAGTACAAAGTTCTTCCACATGAATTGCAAGAAGAAAGGAGGGCTGTCAAACTCCTTAAATTAAAGGGTGATAGTGAAATTGTTGTGAAATAAGTAAGGTACATTAATGAAATAAATAATCATTAGTTTAAGGCCTATAATCATCAACTGTGGGACCTCATATAATATTTCTTGGCATTCAAAATATAGTTAATACTAAGAGGAGCAACCCACCATACAAATAGGCTTGCATCTATTAGAGCTTAATATGAGATTATAGAGGGAAAAAAATCCAATAAAATTTAATCCAATATCAAGGTTATATTTATCCTAGTTTTACCTAAAAATGAGGTGAGTTGGTAGTTTTTTTATAATGATGAGAAAATTATATGTTTTCTCATGCAAGAGGTAGAATTCTACCATAAGAACCAAAGTAAGTTCCAAAACCAATATGATGATAAAATAGTGTAGCTAAGGTCTAAAAATATAAATAATGGACTTGTGGTTTTGGAAATCATCTTAAATTAATATGACCAAATGAGAAAGGATAAGACATGTATATTTACTAAGGAAAAACACTATGAGAGGGTAGAGATCTTCAAGGATAACTTGTTGAAATTGGGAAAGGTTAACATAGTAGAAGAAAGCTAGATTTTTTACCTTATGTCAAGATTATCTAGATGTATTTTCATGGTATTATCATGAATTGAAATAATTTGACCCCAAAATTGCACAACATACCATAGAATTAGAAAGCAATGCAAATCTAGTGAGACAAAAATAAAGCCCTATCAATCTAAAGGTAGAGGAGATAATGAGAAGGGAGTTGTTAAAATTGATTGAGTAAAATATAATATTCCCCATCAAATATTTCTCATGGGTGGAAAACCATATGGTAGTGAAGAAGAAGAATGGGAAAATATGCTTGTGTGTTGACTTTAAAGACCTCAACAAGGTGTCTTTAAGAGACCATTACCCATTACCCTTAATGGACAAGATTATTCAAAAGGTTGTAGGATCTTAGAGGTTCTCCTTACTTGATGGATACTATAGATACAACCAAATCTTGGTCAAGGAGGAGGATGGGCATAAGACTACCTTCACCACAAAGTGTAGTACTTATGCATGCATGAAGATGCCCTTTAGACTATCCCATTTAGGGGAAACTTTGAAAAGGGAAATGGATGTTGCCTTTGAGGGGTTGATTAATTAATTGGTGATCATATAAATTTATGGCATCACTATTTTATCAAAAGACCAAGTAGACCACATTTCTCACTTGAAACTAGTCTTTGAAAGATGCAGGCAGTTTGGAGTGTCATTGAGTCCTAAAAAATGCATCTTTTCTATTTATGAGGGTAGATTATTGGGCCATGTAGTGTCAAAATATGGTATTTTCATAGACCCTAAAAAATTTTAATCCATTCTATCCTTACCCCTTCCAAAGCACAAAAAGGTCTATAGAGTTTCTTGGGGAAGATTAATTCCATAGGAAGGTTTATCCTAGGCTTTGCAGAGTTGGTAAAGCCTCTTATTCACATGTTAAGGAAACATAAGGAGTTTATATGGAAAAAAGAGGGTAAGAGGATATTTTAGGAAATAAATGAGGCCATATATCATGACTATACACTTCTTAATCCTAATTTTAAAAAATAATTCTACTTGTATGCCTTCTCTACATCAGATGCAATTTTTGCCATGTTAATGCAATAGAATGATGAAGGCCTAGAACAACCTATTAAATTATTTAACTAGGTCTTAGAGGGATTTTAAGAGACATTTATTTTTTTAGATAAACATGTGATTTTTTTGGTGAGAGGGTTGAATAAATTTAGGCACATGGTCTCTGATAACAAGAACATACTCATGGTAGTACACCCAAACATTAAGGAGTTCATACTCAATCAAGACCTCAATGAAAATAAAGTTGGGTGGCTAAGAAAATACATGGAGTATGAAATTGAATTTAGAGTTAAAAATATTATCATGGGTAGAGGGTTATGTGAGCACCTTGAAATAGAGGTAAAGGAAGGCAAAGACCAAGTGTTAACAGTTCATAATAACCAATAAACAACTACAAGAAACACCCCTACCAGATGGACACATGATGTGATCAGATTTATTAAATCATGAAAATGTACTATAGGGATGGATGGAGCCAAAATAAGGCACTTTGGGTTGAAAACTATATTATATGTCATGATATATGGAGTAAATTTTAAGGACATATAAGGCATGCTTTTGAGGTTTGTAAAATCATGCCAAGTAGACAATTTACTTGAATAGTTCCATGATGGTATTTTTGGTTGAAATTTTTATACCGAGACCATAGTCTAAAAATTAATTAGAGATAGGTACTTTTTTCCCACATTATTTAGATATGCACACTCTTAGGTAAGGAAATGTTCAAAGTGTGTCATGTTCATTGGCAAATATAAGTTAATTTCCCTTCCCTTGTTATCAATACAAGTGGAACAACCCTTCATATAGTGGTGATTGGATTTCATAAGGATGATAAATCCCACTTCAAGTGATAGACACAAGTAGAACATAATAGCCATAAAATACTTCATAAGGTGGGTTGAATCAGTTGACCTCAAAGAAGCTAATGAAAATTATATCCTAGTGTTTATGACAACCTTGTGACAATATTTGGTATGCCTTCCACAATCATTTATGACATTGCAATGGTATTCAGTAGTAGAAAGGTATGTGAGTGGGCCATTTCACATGAAATTTATCTCAAATCATCCTCTAACTATTACCCATAGGGCAATGGACTAGTAGAGTCCACAAATAAGAACTTGTTGATGATCATCAAAAGGACTATGGAATATAGTTAGAGGGAGTGGCATAATAGATTGAGGACTACCATAAGGGAAGATAGAGTGGCACCTAATAATGATAATACACACTCCACATATCTCTTTGTCTATGGTAGAGAGGCAAGACTTCCTATCTCTCTTGATTTTCCTATGTTAAAGCTTACCCACCAACTTGAGCTCCTGAGGATGATGCTATGTGAGTATGGATGAATGAACTAAGATAGATGGAGGAGATAAGGGATAGTTACATCAACATCATGTGGTCCAATAATCACCAATTGAATAAGTCATTTGATAAGAGATCTTATTCTAGATTATTTCAACAAGGTGATATAGTCCTTAAATGGGATGAGAACCATGCAAAACTAGGGAAACACTCCAAATTTGATAGTACTTGGAGTGGGCCTTATATTATCACATGTTTTAAGGAGAGAAATTACTTTTACCTTAATAAATTTAATGGTGAGAGCCTCCCCATCCCTATCAATGGGAGGTATCTCAAGTTCTTCTACTAGTTCTCCTTCATGTTCTATACATAGGTAGGTAGGTTTGTCTTTTACCTCCAAGTGCCCTTGCACAAATGTCATGTTTTTTGTTTGATTTTGCTGTTTAGGTAGTTTTTTGTTGTGTTATTTTTTCTTTCCTATTGTTTCATTGTTTCGTATTACTTTAAGAGTATACAAGGTTAAGGTAGATCTTATGTTTTATTAATGCCCTATATGTTAGTTATTATAGACAAGTTTGATCAATTTTTTGGGTTTCATGACCAGCAAGCTAGTCAAGATGGATGAGTCACCAAAAATTTTGGTCAATTTCTAGTCCTAAACCTATAATTTGGCCAACCTTATATCTTTGGGTCATGATCTATCTTTGACACTTGGTTATTAGTCATATTATGAGCTGAAAGGGATGTCTAGTCATTCCATTATCTAGTCATGTTTCAAACTTACCTTAGTATTCCTTGTAAGTAATTATGCCTCCCTTAAATATTGATTCATGTAGTGTCATGATGTTAAAAATTCCTAGTTGGTTCTTATCCACCCTGAAGGGTCATTAACATAAAAAAGATGCAGTAAGGAGGACAAAGATAGAGGATACAAATTGATAAAGGCCTAAAATCACATTGGTCCTATACAAGCGTCAGATCTATGCCCATTTTTGAGCTTTAAAGAATCATTATAGAATATGTTATGAGGTATAATTAATATTTTATTAACCAATGTGGTATTCCTCATGTATTAACCTAGTGATCTAGTTATTGAGCCTATTTTAAAGCCATGTACTTAAATATAGTCAACATTTTTTACCATAAGGAGATGATATATTGTCTTTATTTACCACTAAATCACTCTATATGCATAAAAAATACCTAATTTAGTCATTATAGGATAGTTTAATACCTTATTTAGGCCCATTATCACCCTAGTAAATGCTTATTTCCTCCAAAAGGGCCCACATGTGCCAAATGATGACCCTTAAGCTCATTTAGGTCATACCACTAAGTAAAAATGCTATATTTCCCCATATTTTACCTCCAAAACATCATTAGGTTATATTTTAGGTCTGAAGTAAAAGGATTTATAGGAAAATGGTAGTTTGGAGGTGTTTTCTCAATAGTAGATATTTGTATTAGACATACCAGATCAGTTAGGGATATATCCTTACATGAGGAGTTTAGAGAGATCAAATGGTGGAATGAGTAGAGTTTTTAGTAACTTAAGGGACAAAAACAATTTATTCTCTACTTCAAGCTCATTAGAATACTTAGAGGACCCCTTAGATTCATGTTTATTCTATAGAGTAGAAGGAGAGTGGTGGTCTAATATTTTGCCCATAGAAGATAGACTTGGCGAGATAATCACACATGGAATTTGTATAGAAGTTAATTGCTTATACTCTATGAAAATTCATTAAGAATTTAGGGAACTTATTTTCCCTCCTGAGCTACATAGGCACTTTAGAGTTAATGGTTTTCAAGGGAGTTTTATGGATTTTCTAAAACTAATCATTTATATTATTTCCTCAAGTCATGTAGAATCCTCCCATGGTGTTTTCAATACTAGATACACAAGTGTGAGCTTAGATATCATGATAATCTCTTTTAATAGTTTTTATGCATGGTTTGTATACTAATTTGGAAAAAGACAAGGTTTGGGTGCCTCCATCAGGGGTTATAAGTAAGAATTTAATGGTTACAGAGATATTTCATGGCTCCCAATGAATTCTTATCTAGATTAAAGGTTTAATAATCCTCTAGTCTCCCAAGACATCCAAAGGAAATAATATTATATAAATTCCAAGGTCACTATGTGAAAAATATTGTATACATGTCTATAGACACCTATAGAGCTCCAATAGACTCCAAATGATGTGAAAAAAATGGTAAAGTGGTGGTGGGTTATTGTTATGACTTTAGAACATATTTCCCAACCATCAATAATGGCTTCATAGTCCTTATAGAACTCTTTCTATGCCTTTAAAACACTCAGTCACATTTTATAATGTTTAATGTTTTTTTGTAGAAATTAAGGTATTTTTTAGTACACTATGTTTCATTTTGGGACCACAAATACCTCTTTTCTACCTCAAAACTTATATGGTTTTTTATGTATGCACTAAGGTGTCTATAAAATCCACTTGGATTATACTTGGGAGATGTCTTGTGTTCATTTAAATCCCTTTTCATCTTCATATTGTATCAGTTTGTGTCCACTTCCATTGTATTATATTGACCATGTGTTTATATTCATTCCACTCCAACCTTCCTCCACTGATGTGATTCTTCACTCACTCACCCTTCATCCAAGATTAGATCATCCCAATTTGATCCCCATATCACACTAAAGTCATCAGTACCATTGGGATTCTCATGGTACTAGATCCATATGGCCACATTGTAACCTAAAAGTGTAAATTTGCACCTACAACTAGTCTTGAGGCTATTGTAGAAAGTTTTCAAGGATGACTAGTTAGACTATTCAAAGCATGAAGGGTTACTAGAGTATAATATTATATGAATATTGAGGAGGCTAAAGGATGATGTGGGTCCCTTGTGACACAATATTCAATAATTTAAAAAGTCATTCCTTTCCTCACATAGACCTGGTAACAAGCCTACAAACAATCATGGTGAAAGAAGATGATAGGATGGAATTTTTAGTCTATGACAGTGTTTACACCACATGTGAACTCAAAGAGGTAGAATATAGACAAAGCGGAGACAAGGATGACTTTTTTAAAGGAATAGACATGATGGCCATTACCTCTGTGAAGGTAGGATGACATCATAATAATAATGAGAACATATAGTCTATGCAAGAGTGAAACCTAAGTTAAGAAGAAAGATGGGTTATATAGGAAAATAATGTTGGAGAGATATCACCTAATAATAAAGGTCATTATAAACATGTGGTAAATTATTATAATAAACAACACCCTTAGATCAAAGGTTTTAGACTATCTTCAAGATTTGTAGGCATGAGTGCACTATTGATAGATAGTCTGGCTAGTTTTGAGCCAAAATGATGATATGAATCCCTTAAAATCACAAATATACTTCCAAAATAAATACATATAGTTGTCATAACCTAAGGAAGAGGTTAATATGCTCATTTTTTTGAGACAAATAGTGGACATACTCACTATTTTGTCTTAGATGAAGGCTAATCTATGTAAGCATACAATGAGGTTAAAGGCATACCCATGCTATGGGAAGTATAAATTCAATAGGGGTTACAAGAAAGGTCTTGTTTAAAGTTATAATTATGTTTAAGGTCCCCTGAAACCCATCGTAAGGTATATTACTTAGGTTTACATTTTAAACTCTTTAAGATGTGTTGATACAGGCAATCCAGTAGTTTTACACTCAAACCTTAGTGATGTCTTAATATCTCTTTAATATATGGGAATAATAAAATGGCCAAGGTGAAGAGTGGGAGAATTTTTTAGACCAAAAAAAGGGGTTTCAAGGGTCAAAAGGTGGAAAAAATGGTATAAATGCCCTAAAACCTAACTCAAGCTAGTTTATCTATATGTAAGAAATTTGAGGGGCATGTTCACATGCTCACCCACTCCACAAAAATCATCCTCTGATCCAAATATCCTAGGGGAATTAAAGTCTCCCTATGAATTAAACATTCATGAAAATTTGATTTGAAATGTGGGGATAAACTATATGAATGCTTTCTTAAAAAATAGGGACTCAAATTTGCTTGTAACTAACCCTAAACTCAACTTATAATGCTCATATATCAATAGAGCCTTTACATGGGAATAAAACATGTTCATGGTAGATGGGGGGTCAATTACCTAAACATCCATGGTGTTTTATATAGGGTTGGACATCCATAAACTATTAACCCTCTCAAGATGGTGGACATCTCCAACCCTGCACAAAGCACATAAATGACCCAATGGTGAAACATCACCACAAAACCCATAAAAATGTAGGGTTTCATCCATGAAATAAAATTTAAGGCCCTCTAAGATCCCCTAAGCACCACCATGGCTCCTTTGTTGGCACATGTAGGGTTAGAGTTGTATAGAAGAGGCCTGGAAAAGCTAGTTTAAGCTTAAAGATCAAGGTGTAGAATATATTAATGTGAAAATGGGTTATAAAAGGGAGAAGGAATCTAAAGGAACCTAAATAATTATTTTGGAGGTCTCCATGCTGGCCCCCATGACTATTATAATTGACAAAAGGTTACAGATATTAGAGAACTTGACTATATACACTATAAAGAGGAAAATTAACACTATGAAGTCTAAAGTTCTACTTTCCAAGGTACTTAAGGTGTTTTTATAGTTTTAAATGAATAAAATATGGTTCATATATTATTATATAGGCTAGGTTTCATGTTTGGAGTGTGGAGGTAGAACAATACTTAGTCTCTACCGTGATTGTGTCAATAAAGGAGTGTAACAGAGCAGAATTTGAAGAGTTGAAAGGTTGTGAATCCTTTTGGGGGGCATTATTATATTATTCATATCCCTTTAGGATAATACATACCCTATATAACCCATTGAACTATAAATTTATACTTATAGACTTGTATAAGTCATTCATAGAGTAAACCCTTCACATAAAGGGCACCTTTAAGTGCTTACCACAACTCAAGGGTTACATATGAAGAATCTAGATTATCATGGGAGGTGAGAAGGATTATTAGCTTGGGATTGGTATAGATGGTTCAAAAACCCAAGCTTATACCCTCAAGACCCAAGCATAAAACTCCAAAATCCCTAAAACCTCCCTTAAACCCTAATAATAACTAGTCTAAGAGGTTTAAGTGAAAATCCATTATTTTTCTTAGAAGTTCCGAGTTTATCACTTAGACCCTATACGCATCTCAAAGGGCTTCAACTCATGGTATTGGATGGTACATAAGGTGTATGAACATCTTCTAAGAGGATAAAATTGCAAAGTTTTAATTAGATTATATGTTGAAAAGCCTAAAAAATTATTGTAAACCATGGAAGGAGTAGGATCAAGACTTGTTCTACCTATCCAACATCAAATCAACTCATCAAACTAACTGGAAGTGTTCTCATCATCTTCTCCAAAACTACCAGTCTATGAGGTACTCTATTTAGCCTAATAAGGTAAAGATAATGTGAAATTTAGGTGAAAGACTCTTCAAAAATTATAAGGTCAATATACTGAAGGCTACCTAAGGATTGTATAAGTCTTACCAGATAGATATGGAGCATATATTCAACTATTGGATCACCCATCTAGATAATGTGATTAAAAGGTTGGAGATCAGGCCACACATGCCTACATATTAGGTAATTGGAAGAATATATGGAATAAATGTTGGTGTTAAGCCATTGATTGACGATTTCCATGAATTTTAACAACCATTCAAGTGAGTATACAATAGAATGGGAGTCAGTATTTTAGGTTAGAAGTAGTTTCATAAATAATTTGGCATGCATATTGATAGATGGTTTGTTCAACACACCAAATGGATGTATTTACTCCCCATATGCATTGAATAACTACCAAAAGAGAGAGTGTTGAGTTATTTTTTGGATGGTCAAGGAATGAATTAGGTTATTTGAATTATTTATAGCCACCTCAATGACTAATTAGGCCCATTAAGGGAGTGTCAATGCTTAAGGAAAAAGGTAATGCTTCTATAACTACCCTATGCCACTTTGGGCTCATTAATGACCATCCTATGCATGGATTTATCTTTCTTGTATTTATTTTTATTTATAAATGTAGGTAGTGATCTCTTATTTTCCATCCCTCATCTAGGTATAGGAAAGCTCTGCCAAAATCATTTTGTAAACTCTTTTGACGTAACACAAGACAAATTCAAATTCTAGTTGAATGCTAAGTATACTTTGTTAAAGTTTGATCTAAAGAATGAATGTTATCTATTCATAATTTTAATGTCCTTCATGTAATTTTCTTCAATCTTTTTGGTTTCTTGTAGGTTGTGTCAAGTGTTAGCTAGTGAGGTTTCTCTTGAAGTCTCATAAGTTTATAGTGCCTTACACAAACCTATACCTTTCCCCCCTTCAAGTTTCAGGTCTCTTTTCATCATTCATACAAAACATTAATGTTTGAAACATTGTTGAAGATTTTGATCAACCTTTTTCTCCATTAGATTCATCAGTAGTCATCAAATGAAATAGTTGAGAGTGGATCATTGATTAATTAGTCAATCACCACATAGGTTAGATTATTGTTTTATTTTTCACATCCTTTTTCCTTTTCTTTGTAAAATATTTAGGTTTTATAAATCAATTGATTGTAATATTATGGGAGCTATCCCCATGAAAACTAGAGGTGTGACCTCCAAACTAGATAATGCATCATCTAAGGTCACTCACATATTGGACTAGGTTTGAGGATACGACTTAAAAAATTATCTCCTTAGCTAGGGTTCAACCTATAACTCCAATAGGAAGGTTAAGAGACCCCCTTTGCCCAAAGTTTTAAACCTTGATATTATCTTTCTAATTTTATCTATAAACTTGAAGGGTTGTCTTGGCTATAAAGGAGTTAGATGAAGTGAGAGCACCAATTTTAAGTTTATATTTCATCCTTTTACCATGAAATTTGTATGAGATATTATATATGACCCACCCTTCAATCCTCTAACTTCCTCTATATGTATCAATCTATATAATTATATACACCTACAAAGAACATATAAAAAATCTTATTTTGCACTATTTTCTCCATGTTTCAAGTTGAGAAGCACCATTTTATGGATATATGAAAGGGAACATGAGTTGATAGACATTTTAAAACTATAAATATGGAAGGAGGAAGTGAGAGAGTCATAATTAGGAACATGGGGCCCATTTGGTGATTGGGAGATGTGTATGAGTTTTATAATGGACTTTTAGGATATGCAACACATAAGTCATAGAAATATGATTAAACTAGGACCTTTCAAGACCTATTTAATTAAATTTCATCAAAATACTTTCACCTCTCTAAGGTTTTTAAAGCAAATAAACTCATATGAGGTGATTTGAGGGGTATATGATGACTTTTGAGGGTGAGTTGAAGTGTGAATTAGGCTTAGATGAGTATATCATGGATAATGAACTTGAACACACTATTGATCTTCATATTATGACCTAAAAAATGTTCAAACACCTTTAATATACTTCTAAGACACCTTGACACTCTCTTTACTCAATCCAAGACTAGCATGAGGACTAATACACTAACAATGGACTCTCAAATAATTATGACATATGATAATTCACAAGTAAATGTAAAAACATTAGTGACACTTATAACAAGGCTCAAATATTATCAATATGACCAATAATAACATGACCATACAGGAGATCACCATGAACATGATAAGATAGTTATCACCTAATTTTTTTTGATGTTAGGGGTTGACATTTGGCCTATGAGGCCAAAATGTCAACATTTTTGGTGACTCTAAGGGATGACCAACCTGTTAGTCAAGAGAACCCACTTTATCAAGGATGGCATCATGACTCAAACATGTTAATAATACTTGATGACCACTTGGATTACATAAAACTAAAAAGACATAAACAAAAAGAATAAAAGAAGCACACCTAAGCCTAAGAAATAAACAATAGACACCAAAACAACTAAGAAGACACACTGCAAATATATGCTAATCACTTATTAGAATAAGACAACAAAACTAAGTAAAAAAACTAATTGAATCTAAATTCTTTCTTCCAAGATCAAATTAAAATATTCTTTGGTCACTATGGTACCATGAAGTCTAATTTCCGCATCTTAACTTGAGTTAAATCATGTTTTGATCACTATATGACAATTTTTGCTTGCATCTATGGGTATGGGCATGATCAAGAGTTCTTGGGGAAGTAGATGAACTTCCTTGTTCCATATTCAAATGCATAGGTTGTCAATGTGAGCTAAGAACCTAATCATACTTATTTTAAATCTATCTACCTTACATGATTATCCTCATCTCTACCTTAGTCATAGGCTGTTATCGTTTGTCATTCTCTCATGAAATTATTTCTTTGATCATTCAACTAATGTGCTTTTATTAGTGCCTCCATTATGATCCCTTTTAGATAGTATATTGTCAAGGTATTCATATTTTTGATAGGCATACAACCATGGTTGTAACATGTCATTAGTCTTTCCTTAATTCTACCTATGAGACTCAACATGAGAAACTACCATTGTGATATTTGAAAGATCTTGCTCAAGCTTCTCATGGGGTAAATACATACTATCCAAGGTTACATAAAATTTATATAAGTCTTCTAAAAAATACATATCATCATGATTAATTGGAAAGACATAAGGTTCACTTCCATCCTTAGCATTTGCTTGTGAGACATCATCTTGATTAGTCATCTCCAACTCTTGGATAGAGTCATACCAAAGTTTTTGATCTGATACAAATTGGTCATGTTCATATTCATTAGAGAATAGAGTCTCATCAACTGACTCAAGAAAAATTTCTTCTTGTCTTTGTACTTCTAAGTTTTAATTACCTTCTTCACTTGAAACTTTAGCTTGTTACACAAATGCACCATCCAAATCTATCATACTAAGTCATTCAATCTCATTCAAAAACTCATATTACAATTAATTCTAGTGATCATCTACTTTAGGAGTGTTTTCAACCTCAACAATTATCTCATAAAGGTTGACTCCATAACTATCTTCCATGGGAGAAGTTGTATGAGTTGTATCTTCATTTACTTCATCATTATGGCATTATGACTACCCCATATCATCTAAATTATCTTCATATCCAGATTATATTCTATAGGGATGAACAAGGGTTTCAATCATGATTTACTCATCATAAATTATTGAGGTGTCCTCATCAAGGTGTTCTTCAAAACCATTAGCAGATATAATATGATTGAACTCTTAAAGGACTACCACTTCACTGGTTGACCTTGATATATTGTATTTAATGTTTGGATGTTCAATTTTTGATCTTAATACACTTGGTACCAATTTAATAGAGGAGGGGATGGGTGGGAAATGTACCTCATTAGCCTTCTTGACATCTACTAGGAAGCTCCTCTAATTTAGAATTTTAGGAGCATTGAGTTTGGAGACCACACTATTATTCTTGAAATATTCAATTATATTTTCAAATTTAGATGTACTTTGATGCTTATGAATGGATACAACATGGAAGATTAATGGGGAACTTTGAAAAAATGAGACACCTCCTAAATTTAACTTCACACTTCTCTCCTCTTATTGACTCTCTCTTTCGAGTTAAGACATTACATAATCAGGTGTTCTACCCCTTGAAGGACTCCATTCTAAAGTTATTATAGAGTATTTTGAAGGCATGGATGAATCTTAGAAAAGTATTTGAATAAATAGATGTTGTTTAGGAGTGAGAGGGTGAATAAAATCAACACTTGAGGTGGGTGGTGCATATGTTTAGATATGAAACTTAGAGAGTGATCTAGACCTAATTTTGACCCCTATACCATGTCCAATTTTGTAGACCAAATAAGATAAGTCATTAGACAATTCTCACCCAATCTTAGCCATAAAATTACTAAAAACACATAGAACAAAAAAAGGTAACAAGTCATCAATAATGATGTCTTGGGTAATTGAAAGCTTTGGGTAGGAATGAAGGGTGAGTTTTAGATTCTGGATAAGGATAAATATCCTAATAAGAGATCCATTAAAATGTAATTCAAGGTAAGATATAGGTTTATACACAAAGTTTAAATTATCTTCCACTAGTTTAAGGATGATTGATTTCTTTCCTTATCACTACATAAGAAGTTATGGACCAAGAAGTCTAAAATGATCATAGAGGTGAGAAAAGGAGATGGAATGGATACTTTAGCTAGATAATATTATCTTTTAGGGATGATTTTCTGAAGGAAAAGTGTTTTAAATTCAATCTATTTCTTCTACCTAAGTCATTATTTCAACTTGTCCCTCTCCTTAGCTTTTCAATCTCTAAGTTTAGATTATCATTGCTTAGTGCAAGCTAACTGTAAAGAACATCAAGCTAGTGCCATGATTAGTCATGAGGATAAGAAGAATGCTAAGGGGGTGGAGGAGGTTCACAATAGATTTGATATTCTTAGAGTAAGGAGGCCTATTCTAAGCTTGATAAGGGTCAAGCTGAGGCTCATATGGGTTATGGTAGGGCTGATAGGGAGGTGAATGATAGAAACTTTCCCCATAAGATTCTATAATTCCTCATATAACATACACAAAAAATGAATATGACCAAGAACCCTCCTTACCTATGTAATAATGAATGTTATGATGTCTTTGATCTTGAAATCTAATTGTAAATCCTTTCTAAAGATGCTTTATATTGATCAAAATGACTACAAGGCTAAAAGTAAGTGATCCAATGGTTGATTCTTATCCCATAAGGCATTATAAAAATATTAGATACCCAAGTTTTACCCTATGAAGGAGGTTGTTCAAAATTAAATTAGACTTGGACTAACATGGTAATGGTATAAAGGTTATTGGTGACCTTATAAAGAGAATAGACCTCTATATTATTAGGGATATCTCCGTTGGTACATAAATTTAGGCTTAATTTATAAGACATACTAATTTTAGGGTGAAAAGGGTTAAGAAGTGAATAAAATAAACCTACTCTAAGGGGTGGTGATGCACCTAAATGATTCATCCATCCACTCAACTTGAATTAATACAAACACTAGTATACAATGCATAGAGATAAAACACTATCTTCAATAGCTTCTAAGCAAAAATGTTTTAGGTATAGGTTGGTTTGAATGGATAAATAATGAGGGTGATGAGAAGAAGGCCTGGTTCTAGGCACTTACAACCAGACTTCTAACTCAAACTTGAGCCCTCAGTATCATAACATACCAAATGACCTATAATGAAAGATTATTAGTGCCTAGGTGAGACTTGTAACTACAAAGGGGAATATTAAAGCACTTATGCATGTAAAAATAAGTAATTAAACACTATATATTGGTCATGAAGAAGCTAAAATGTTCTATTCATTAGTCTAATAGGTTACAAGTACAAAACTTGGTAGAGTTTCCTCATACCAACTTGAGGGATACAAATCAAGGCTATAAGGCATAAATATATAGAAAATAAGGAGATAAGAATAATATAATTTCATGGAGGATAGATTTAAAAGGTCATGAATGACCATACTTAACTCATACATCATTTACAATATAGTTACATAGTCATAACGACCTCCTTCCATGTGTTTCTCTTGAATGATCCTTGAATGAGTTATTGGGCATTTAAATGAGGTGGTGGAGGATATGGATAACATGTTAAACCTCAAATTAAATCATGATATGCCATTTTTTGGTTTAAATAACTCCTCTTGGTAGTTATGACTTGAATGAGGCCATTATAAGACGTACAATAACCATCTTTTTTGGAACATATTTGAATAAGTCAAGAAACTTCCCTATCTCCTTATTATGACCATTAATAGATGAATTTAAATCATTTAATTCTTCAATTAAATGGAATAATACACTACATTAACTCCCTTCATCATCCTTCTATGAAAAATTTAATGTCCCCTTGTTGACCAAGTAGGTCTACTAGTCCAATTAGGCCTACTAGCATAATTGTTTGCATTTGGTAGCCATGAAACCTACAAGAAACTTCAAGAACCTATGTATTATTTATTTTTAGGCCTAAAATAACACTTTATACCATAATATTGGAATTATTAAGAAATAAACACCTATAAACTTACCACATTAGGTGAGTAGGTCACCCTATTCTTTATTTTTGTAGACTAGCTATAAAGAGGAAGCTTATAGAGGCACTTATAGGAATATTTTTGAGTACATGATGGATTGAGGAGATATAATATTTTTAAAATATTTTGTTACCATTGATTTACATCTCTAAGAAAAACTTTGTACCCTATTTTCTATTTAATTTCTTGGAAAAGTATAGTCTTATGACACTTTTATATAGATTTCATATAATTAGGGACCATTAATAGGTCCTTCTCTAAGTTTACTTCAAATTACTAGGTGATTTTAGGGTGATAGGTTACCAATATACCATGTTTTAAGAAATGAAGTCTACCTTAGGGTTTTAAAGGAGTTTTGGAGGTCTAGGACTCTTAGCAATGATTCATAGAGTACAAATTTAATACAAAACTTATTGTCATGGATTTAAATTACATAGATACCTTCAAATTATCTGACTAGCTTGATTTCCCATGCAAAATATAGGCTAAGATATGTATGTAAGGAAGTGAACTATGATCTCTTTACAAGCATTTTGTACATGATAATAGTTTTAGCAATGATTCATAAAACTGGGCCTTTGAAACAAATTATTTTATCCATTAATATTAAGTGTGTTAGGGTGTCTAAATTTTTCTCAGAGCATTTTACCTAAGTCTCCTTGTGGTGAAATATATAATCTCTTGAAAAAACAACTCAAGTTAATTGTCTAGACTATATAGATCGAACAAGCTTTCAAAAACTAAATTTACTTTTCCCTTATTTCTCTATAATTAAAATAAATTTCATAGGACTTTTATCATACCCTTACACATTCTTAAGAAGTCAAATTTCTCAGGAGAGTCTGAGAGCACCTCCATGTGATGGTGGAGCTTTGAGGTCTCAAGACTGGTTTTAAGCCTGATTAGCCTTTATCAATATTTAGAGGTACAAGGTGATCTATAGGTGATATAGGACTTAAATATAATCATAATACCTTATTTTAATCTATCCCCAACATATTTCAACCTAATTTGGTTTTTATAACAACTCAAAACCCCATGTGTCTCTATGGTTTCATGACTGTGCCTATGGGTTACTCTATTATGTGTTTATAGAAGATAAAGGTCTGAGTGATTCTTCCTCATTAAAATGTAAGGTTAATGGATTTTTAACTCTTTTAAAACATTATATGAGTGAAAAAAAATCCTTAGTATGAGCCTCTAACCATTCAATGCCCTATACATCCTTCATCTCTCTACCCTACAGTTATACACAGCCAAGTGTGTGAAAGCCTTTGGGTTTAAGCTTAGCACATTTTAATTACTTGAGATCTCCAACACATTTAAATCCATTTTATTTCATCTACACTTCCTCCTTATGTGTGTCCATCCTTATGTCCCCTCAAACTAGTTTGTGTATATAGGATTGCTTAGGTCTAAATAAACCATGATACTCAATTTAAATGTTCCTTTGATCAAATTGGAACTATATCAATAAAAATATCCCATTTTACCTTCTTTACCTCTCCTTCATGTACTTGATGTCTTAAAACACATTCAAAACACATATATGATACTAACACTAGTACATAGGGCTATTTTAGATCACTCTTCTTATCTAGCCCTCAAGGGTATTTTGTCTTGAAAGTTGAGTTGTTACCAATAAAGAGTATCTAAAGACACTAATATCACCCTTTCTATTTTTAAAACCTCTTTATGAAGACTAAACTCTCTATTTTATTTTAAAAATTCCCAAATGAACATCTAGTCTCATCAATAACTATCAATAGACTGAGGTCTGTCTAAGATAAAATAATGAATGTCTCTAATTTTTATATGATCTTGAGGATAACATGAGCATGTTTAAAGAATAATAATGATAATATAAACCAATTTGAAGATATTTAATATACCTTTAGAGGATTTAAAACATCGAATTTCTCAAAATAGGCTATATGTGTTGACTGTATGTGTATGACTATGTGTGTAGATGCACATGACTATATCTTTTTGAGTTTAATACCTCATCATCAAAATTATGACCTCTCTTAATCCTTAAATTTTTTTTTGATAATATATATATATATATATATATATATATGTTTCACATATCTCTCACTCACCTTATTATAGGCCACTTATAGATGATGCTTAAGAGTTATTGAACCAGATTATTGTTTCCTATGACTATCAATAATTGAAAAAGTAACTTAGATTTTATTCATCCTGTTTAGATTATATATATCTATAATGATAGAGAGTGGAAAAAGGTTACTACCTTATATTTTTTTTTATGTTAGTTTGGTACTTGTTTGACCAAAATAGAAACCTATAGGTTGGGGCCTACAAATCACTTTTTGACCATATAGGCCACTAAGCCATCTCATCAAACCCTTGATCTTGTTGATACTATAAACCGATAGGTTGTTTCCATTAACATTGTCTAAATGATCCATAGAGAATACTTTAGTTATAAGTGCAATATTTAACTCCTTATATGAATTGATAAGGGATGGGAAATTTTTTCTAAGATCTCAAATGAATATATGACATGGGTTTAAGAATCTCTTCCATTAGTTGAAGGCAACCTAATATCCAATCTATTTAAATACACCAACCCTAATATACCATGCTTGACTATCTTAATTCCTTTAGAAATTGAGTTAAATGTATTGATATCCCTTAAACTTGATCTCCCATATATAATATCATGTAATCCTTTATTTTATTCTCTTTTGAAGCTTCTCACCTCTGTATCTCATCTTAATAGTGACCACCCTATTATTTTGTATACTTAAAAGGCTTTTGATGATTGAGTGAAAGTTGATGTTGTAGACTAGGTTGGAGGAGAGGATGACTAGTGTGTAAGGTAAATCATGAGTAATGGGTAACAAAATAGGGAGTGAATGAGGAGATTGTGTATCTAAAACACCATTAAAAGACTTTTTGTATCTAATATATCTTCTCTATGTAGATGAGACCATGTCCATTTATGACCATGGCATTGGAGGTAGGACCATAAAAATATTACTTAGAATTTTAATGGCTCACATATGCTTTGGAGTAGTCACTTTAAATAAAACCATACACCTTCACCATCATGCCTTCAAAGCTCTATTGCAAATAACACACTATCTGTAGCCTGCTTACATGAAAACAAGAGGATTTTGTTTATCTCATATACTTTCACACATGTGAATAAGGTTGGATAATGGTGTAGATGGGTTATGAGGATATTCATAACATAAATAAAGTAATGGTTCTCCAAAAAACTTCAATAACACATAAAAAATGATGCCATTTACACTCCTTACACAAATGAACAAGCTCATGGGAGTGTCTAGATTATTAACTAATGTTCATAAAGTACAAACCATTTTATTTAAGATAAATGCCATGGATGGGAAGGTTAAGAGTCCCCATTCCTCTACCCAAAGTTTTAGACCATGATATTTTGTCTCCAATCCATAGTATCTAACTTGAAGGGATATCCTAGATACAAAGGAGGTAGATGAAGTGAGAGGACCGATTTTTAGTATGTATTACATACTTATACCATGAAATTTATTTGAGATATCAGATATGATACATCCTACAATCATTTGACTTCCTCTATATAGATCAGTCTATATAAGTCTATACACCGATATAAGACACATAAAAAATCTTATTTTCTATTATTTTTTCCATATTTTAAGTTGGGAACCACCATTTTAAGGGAAAATGAGAGGGAACATGAGTTAATAGACATTTTCAAACCACAAATATGGTAGGGGGAAGTGGGAGAGTCAAAATTTAGAATGTGGGGTCGATTTGACAAGTGAGCATTGTATATTAGTTTCCAAATGGAGTTTTAGGAAATGTAATGCATGAGTCATGGAAATATGATTAAATTGGGACCTTTTAAGACATATTTAATGTAATTTAATCAAAACACTTTCACCTCTCTAATGTTTTTAAAGAAAATAAAATCATATGAAATGATTTCAGGGGTATATTATGACTTTTAAGGGTGAGTTGAGGTGCTAATTAGGTTAATATGAGTATATCATGGACAATTAGCTTGAACACACTATTTATCTTCATATTATGACCTTAAATAATGTTAAAACCCTTTAATAGCCATCTAAAACACATTGAAACTCTCTTTACTCACTCCAAAACCATCATGAGGAATAATACACTAATAATGTACTTTTAAATAGTTGTGATATATGATGATTCAAAAGTAGACCTAAACACATCAGTGACACTTCTAACAATGCTCAAAGACTCTAAATAGGACATATAATGATAAGACAATTTAGGATATCACCATGAGTAGGCTAGGATAGTTCTAACCCAAAAGTTTTTATGTTAGGGGTTGACATTTTTTTTGTAAGGCCAAAATGTCAATAGGTATCTCAAGTACTGGCTACCTAGGAAAGGGGATTATTTATTTCTTTCCCCAATTATGGATTATTAACCTTAATAGGTTTTAAAATTAATTACCTTAGTATAAAATTCTCTGGTTCAAGTGGATTCTCATATGGAATTCTATAAATTATAATTACCATATAGGCATGAATGTATGTAACACACCCATATATAGTAGAAGGTAATTCATGTAGTGTATGTATCCAAGGTCATCCCAATAACATATCAAAAATACATGTGTAAGGGATAAAATAAAAGGTAGTAACCACATGTGCTAGACCCACCTATAAAGGTAAGTCAATCTCACCAATAACCTTCTGTGAGGTCTGATTGAATGTTCAAATTGATTTAGACAAAGGATGTAAATCATTATGTGTATAACCCATATGTTTAAGTAATATCATGGTGAAAATGTTATTGATTTTACCATTATAAATCATAACACTATGTATGGTATGGTGATCAAGGTATGTTCAAATGAACAAGATATGAATTTTTGAGTCATCATCCATAATCTCATTGTCATCAAAAGTAATAAAAGGTATGTAAACCATAAGAGGTGTATAACACATATAAGTAATAATAAACCCATCTAATAGATTCCCACAATGTGACAGAGGATGTCGATTATATGTTATTTGCACTTCTGGTTCATTCTTAGAATGGTCTTGTAAAGGATTGTAAATATATTTTGTTTATGGTGATCACTAGGTTGTGAACCTAATTCCTTTGGAGGATCATCAAATGCTAGTTTTTGGTCATGAATAAGGTCTTCAATCTTATGATTCAAGTTAAAACATCTATTCATAGAATTACTAGGGCCTTGGTGATAGTCACAATAAGAATTTGAGTCATATATTTTGGGTAGAGGTCGATTCATATCAACCTCTATAATATTAGGGAGAGATAAGAGGTCATGCTCCACAAGTTTTAAAAGTAATTAAGCTAGAGAATC
Organism: Torreya grandis; assembly: GCA_037957365.1. Lineage (NCBI taxonomy): Eukaryota > Viridiplantae > Streptophyta > Pinopsida > Cupressales > Taxaceae > Torreya > Torreya grandis. The sequence goes on from JARHVA010004263.1 coordinate 843,460, forward strand.
AAGTAAGTGTGTAAATTATATCTTTAGTGCATTAGATAAGATAAACCAATTAAATTTTTATGTCACCACATTAACCATGGTAGTTGTTTCCTTTTTAGGCTCTCTTTTATCTAATTTATAACTTAGTTTGATATTAAAAATAATATTTGATGTAGTCAATGTGTTTGATACATACTTAAGTTTGTTTAATGATATAAGATTCATTTCATGATCATGAATAATATGGGATAAGTCATCAAAAATATTTAAAATTTTAGAAAATAATTAACTCATGTAATGGAGTAATCAAAATTTATTTGAAGATGTCTTGAAGATATTTATTTGTCATTAGATTGGTCATTTTAACTAGCATTTCCTTTTACCTTAAGATATATTAATTGATATGTTCATTGGTTCTTTGTTTAATTTTTCTAATTTGGGCATAAGAAACTTTTTTAGTAATATTGATAGAATAGTGTGAAAAAATTAATCTACAAAATGTTTGAAAGTGTTTATTTATTAGATTGATAAATAATAAAAGCAACTTAAAGCATATTTCTTGAGGCTCCTTGGAAATATTTTAGTTAAAATTTTGTCATGGGAGGCATAATCAAGGCATGGCTCATAGAAAGATCAAAGATGTTGTTTAGGATCACATTTTCCATCATAAATTGTGAAATTAGGTGCAACAAAACTAGTTAGAAAGGGGTGTAAATATATCTTAGGTGTAATAAGGTCATGTAATACCACTTGTGAATCAATAACATGAGGTTATGTATTTAATTTTTTTTCAATATTAGTAACATCAAATTGAACTAGTTTTATAGTTTGGACAAGAACTTTCACCTCTTGGTATTTAAGGTTGGAAATTTGGGAAGTTAGCAAAGGAGGTGTACCCATAATTTGAGTAGAAGTAGCCATTTATACCAATAATTGAGTTGAAATACTAATGTTTCCCATGTAAGATGTAATGATAATTATTTCATGGAACAAAGGTGTGAACACATATCTTGTGCCCCCATTATAAGAATGAAGAGATTATGTGTATAAGGGGAGGGTCATTGGTATATGGGGATGACTTATATCTCTAATAGAATGATCAATAGATGGACCTTCTTTTTCATCTAAAATTTCTAATTTTTAATTTTCTAATATGGTTCTTATAATTGCATCAATATCTTCAAGATTTACCATATACGATGTCAAAACATAATAAGATATTTTTTTGATCTAGTTGTTCATGTTCATCATTTTCAATAAATTCAACATTTTTATGATCAAAAACATGTTTTATGATAACCTTTTTGGTATGTAGATGAATTTCATGAATAATATGTTGATTAGTTATAGGATTGGTTAATTCATTAGTTTTATCCATCTTAGGTCTACATTGAGGAATCTCTAGGTGTTTAATAGAAAAACCAAATCATTTAAGGTTATGCCTAGGTTTCATATAAATAATATAAAACATATGAAAAAAATAATAATGAAAAACCTCAAAAGGTTGAATACCCTAGGGTAAGCTAGGGTTTACATAAAAATATGGGTTCACCAAATTTTTAACCCTAAATTGATATGGGTTAATATAGTATAGGGTTAATAATATAAAAATAAATAAGCATAAGGTGATAAATAGATCTATAGGAGTCTAATAAATTTACAAACTTAGATGAATAATATTTTAAATTTATAATAATAAAATATGGTAAAAATGGAAATAACATGTTGGCCAAAATTGGTCTACATAAAAAACTTTTGCCTATATGGATACAGCCACTCTCTTGGACCCTTCAGTAACCTTCTACCCCCATGACTAGTCCCTTTGTGGTCCTAACTTGATGATGTAATATAATATTATAGGAGGTCTTGGTGTGGTGTGAGAAATTAAGTAGAGTTTTTGTTAAGTGGGTGATACAATGTTTTAAAGAGGAGAGACAAGACCTTACCACATTTCACTTTCAATATTTTGAAACACTTTAAGAAAGCTTTAAGGTAAATTTAGTGATTTTGAGGAAAAGGCCTAGAAACAGGTCTAGAATTGTAAATGAAGGATCCAATAGGTTTCCATGATGTTTTATATTTCATTGGAATGAAGGAGGTTTTAATAAAGTCTTAGATATTCTAATAAGTAAAAAATGAGGCCTGGAGAAGCTATTATGCAAAAAGACCCCCAAAAAGGCATTAGATGACTTAAGGGTCCTCAAATTAGAAATTTTAAGTGAAAAAGTAACTTTTTGAGGAAGTGAAAATGGTTTTGAATTCATCCCACCTCCTTATGGTGTGTTTTATCCTTTTAGGAATTTTCAAGGTCATTTGAAGTCATTTGGAGTGGAGGAGAGGAGTTTGCGAGCAAAAATATGTATTTTGGAGCCTTTTGGAGCTTTCACAAAAAAAGTTTTTAAATAATTTGATTGATAAAGAGGATTAAATATCATATTAATGAATTCATGGTGTCCCTAATATCATATTATATGCCCCTAAAATCATATTCTAGTATAATAAATGATAGAGATAAGGAAAACATATTAGTTGTAAACTAGGCATGAAATAAGTTTTTGACCATTAACAAAGGTCAATGAATTTTGTAAGGTTTAAATAAGGAAATAAAAGTAATTTATAGAATATAAAATATTTCCCAAGTATTGGATTACATAAGTAGGCTTCTAGTTCTTCATGCTCTAGAAAAATGATTTTGGGTAATTCTAGATAGCTCTAGGAGAGCCTCAGGTTTTCAGTCAGTATGATCTAGGGAGAAAGAGTTAGGGAAAAATATTTTGGGAAGTGATAGGGACATTTATTACCTTCCAATTTTTTCCATTGGTGGTATATTTCATCTACCCATATTTATGAATAATAAAAAATAGTTTAAGGGTGTCTACATGGCCTACTCATCCAAATAGGGTCTAGGTTTTCCATTATTTCTTTGTTTCAAAATTAAATGAGAAATAATGGTTTTATAAGAGTCATTAAAGAGTTAAATATGACCTATAAAAATTGGTTTAATCAAATAATTCCTCCTAAGAAGGTACTTATGGCATAAAACTTATTTTATTTCTTGTCCTTGTGAATGGCCTATTTAATCAGATTTAGAGAAAAACCTAGGTTTGAGGGACAATTCACATCATAATATTTATGCCTCATCAAAGAAATTAAAGTGATATTAATCACTAATCCTTGGTAGGCCAAACTATAATTTCCTTCATTTCTAAACGTAGATAGTTGAGTGAATTATGTGAGGTCCTAAAGAGTTTCATAGAGATGTTATGAAGAGTTCAAATGGGGTTAATTTTTTTTTATTTCATGATAAATCAATTAATATCCATTTAATATGAAAAAATATGGATTGTGACAATCATATGCAACATCCATACATAGTTAGTCCAAAGATGAGCATCTACAGGTGCCTTAAAAGGAGCCATCATGTTGAGATAGAGAATTATATTGTTTTTAGACTCCTTATGACTAAAGAGTTTCATTTGAGGTCTTTTTAGAAGGTTTGAACTAGTTACAAGCTCATATACTATATAAACTACTTATCTCAACCATCATTGCCTTGTCTGTAACATCAAAACATGCCTATAGAAGACTAAGATCTTTGATTTAGGAGTATTTAAAATTGTTTCAAACCCTTCAGGGTTGTAAGCATCCACTTAAACACATTTGAGGGGGTTTAGAGTTAGTTATAGTCTCATACATCACATAAATTTTTCATTTTTATTCCCATTGCTTTATAACCTATAAATGCACACCTACATGTAGCTTATAAAGGGGTCTACAAGTGTGATCTAGAGGTGTAATACATGTTTTGAGATTCCCATGAGGATTGAAGAGGTTCGAGATACCTTAGTAATCCTAAGAAAATCATTGGATTGGTTTTCAATCAAGAGTCATGATCAAAGTTGAAGATTTGAGTTTTAAGGACAAAATCCCTAAAAGTCTCAAAATAAAGCACCAAGTACTTTTGTTGACGCCATGGAACAATGTTGTAAATAGTATTGGTGAACCCAAGTGAACCCATCTCATATCCTTCATATGGGGGTAGAATATTTACAAAAAGAAGAGGGTGTGTAACTAAGATAAAGAAGTGTTTGAGAGCCTCCAATATTGACTTTTATTTACTGAAGTTTGTTAGTGTTGTCTACAAGTTTTGAAACTCAAAAAAATTCACACCCCAAGATAGCAATGTAAGGCATATGTACACATTTGAAATGGTTCTATTGAGTTGAGAATGCACATGTATGAATAAATGATCATAAAATAAGTTTGTGGAGCAAGGTATTGACCTATACTACTACCTACATATATGTCAATGCTTAGAAAGGTCACCTATAAACTGACTGTAGGTGAGTCATAAGGTCATGTAGAGAACTTTGGTTGCACTATGCCTTTAATCAGAAACAACTATCAATTGAGTTATTTATTAGACCTTAAAATGTCCCTAGGATGAGATACATAGGTTCCACCAAGTTAAACACAACTTAGAGGCCCTTTTTACCTCAATAAAGTCAACTATAGTTGACTGTTATGGGTAGTGAGCAAAAAGATAGTGTTATTGATGATTGGCATAGCCTAAGAATGATGTGAAATGACCTATATTATTTTTAAATTACCTTATAAATATTAAATAATGTCTTGTACATTTTTTTACAAGCTTAAACTATGCAAATACACCTACAAGTCCCCTTTTCAAGCATAAACATAGTTAGCCTATCAATCGGGCCTAGTGGAGCAAAGATATGGATTGAGGGTGAAAGTATGGATGATGGAGGTTGGTGAGCATTGTGAATACCTTAATAATTATGATTATGACCTCAAGGGACTTTAATAACATGGATATAGGACATGGAAAGGTTCTACGGACAACCTAAAACCATCATAGGGCTAAGGTCCACCTTCAAGTAAGTATAGGTTGAGGGCAAGATGATTTATGAAGAGGGTGTCATATGCATGATTTTGTTTCTTAGGAAATTTAGAAAATATAATCATGAGTATGAATAAGAGGTATTCAAACCAATTCCACAATCAACAGCAAACCTCAAAATTCACCTATAACCTCTCAAAGGCAAACATATATTTAAGTTTGAAGGGTTGATAATATAATGCCATAAAGAGTTTCCATGTTTTGTTTATATTGAAGAAGATAGGTAACTAAGGTGGAGATTAATTTAGGCTATGAAAATATATAAAATCAATAAAGGGGATTGATTTTCATCTATATTCAACCTATGTTCAAGGTTTGGAGAAAGGGCAGAGTTGTGGAGGAGTGAAAGGAGTGTCAAAATAGGCATCAAATGAATGAGACATGTATATTGTGATACCTAGTTGTTTTCTTATCATATACTAGGGTAAAAAGGTTAATAATTAATTTTTAATGATGAAAAAGTGTAATTTGAGGATTATAATCTCTTACATAGTCAAATTAACCCTAATTTGCACCTATAACCACCCTAATGAGGCTATTCTTGGCACGAGAGGAAGCTTAAAGAGAATCTCTAATAGGCTAAATATAGGGTATTTTAACATTGGTGAAGTAAGATAATGGTTTAAAAGAACTATTTAAGGTCCAAAACACTTGTGAACTCCCTTATAAATAATTACATTATAAATTGGAACCACTTTTACCCTACATAGTCAATTATAGAGCATACAAGTATGTGTTTTGGCTCATTTTGAGCATGTGAAGGTCAATGAAAGGATTTAACTTGTTGGAGGTGTTAAATTAAGTGAAAAAAAACATGGGGGTGTATTTTAGGTCCTTTAAAACCATTTTAAACTCATGGAAATGATTTTTTAAGGCTCTCAAGCTTGTGTAGGCAAAGAGAAGCCCTAAACTAGGGTTTTTCCAATTCCAAGAGTTTTAACCCTCCTAATTTGCCAAAAACTTGTATGATATTTTTCAAGGTGACCTATGTGAATCAAGTGGATTTGGTTTGGTAAGATTACTTATGATATGGTTTTTAAACTTGGGGTGTGTTTAAGAGATAATTAGGCCTAATTGAGGGGAGGATAATGAAGGAAGTATGGTCTAGAAGTAGAATTTAACCCTAAAAATTGATAAGAAGGTGTAAATTAATAGAGGGTAACTAAATATACCATTAGTTTTTATTGATAACTTGTACTTTTTCTATACAAGGAAAAAATTAGAAAAAAGGCTAGAAGCCTTAAGTGACATTTGTGAGCCTTGTGTGTGTAATGGAGGGGTGAAGTGTGTTTGGGAGCACCTAAGGGGTTAGATAAGACATGAATTGATATTATAAGATCATATTACATAGAATAATGTGTCATAGTTGAAAGATCATATTCAGATTGAAGGAGCTCAATTTAGGGACAAAATCACTAAAAACACCAAAATAGAGGCGCTAGCCCTTTTTGATGATGTCAAATGGAAATGTTTTAGGGATTCTTGAGGAATAAAAATGCATCCATAGGGTATTAATATCCTTGGGAAAGTGACTTGAAAAATGAGGTGGGTATGTGACTAGAAGAAGGTAGTGTTTGGAGGCCTCAAAGTTATGAAATTATTCATTGCATTTCTTCAACATTATCTACAGGGTTTGAGCTTCAATCTTAAATCTACAACCCAAAGTTGCATTAAGGAGGAATATCTTCATGGTTGAGTGTTATATATGGGGTAGAGATGAAACTAGTGTTCAAAATAACATCAAAAAGATTTGAAGAGTTGGGCATGATCCTCTATCATCACTTACAACTGTATTTTGTACAAGGACAAATCATCATAGAATACAGTCATGTGCATGTGTATGGAGGTCTACTTAGAATAATATGATGGTAAACATATGAGAGAGGTCATTTTATGAATATATTCATAACCATTATAATATAATGTATAATCTAAAGGTCTTTTTGTCATTTCACCTCATAATGATAGTCTATAGTCAATCTCAAGGAACCCCTATAGCCATATAAGATAGTCAAGCCTACCTCCAGAAGGAAGGTTTATCTTTAAGAAAAGAGTAAAGAATGATGAAGGAGTTAAAGTGGATGTTTTTTAAGGAAGATCAAATATCAATGTGTGTCAATATTTAAATGACTCTAGAGTCATGACATGATGACCTCCAACTAGCAAAGATAAGTTACACCTACAACCAAGTAGGTGATTTTGGTAATTAGAGACCTTATAGACAATGATGATGTTTTAAATAGGAGTGTTGTGTCATAGGGACATCATTGTGATATGGTCATGACTCATAAAACCTTATGTGGTCATAGCATCATTATTCCATAGTCCCTAGTCTGAACAAATATGAAGACTACTGCCAAATACCTTAAGTGAGGAATGCACCTACTAGGACAATGGTTCACCTTGAGAAACTTCATGATGTTTTTAGGTATATAAGGTGAGGTATGGATTTAAATAGGGTTAAAAAATGATAATAAATTATTTGAGGCTTTCAAAACTAATATATAGTCTTTTCACTTCAAATATGTAGCTAAAGACATCTTAAGGCTAAAAGGCTTTCAACTTAACAAGAAAAGGATACGAGTCTGGCCTATAAATTAGCTTACATGATAAAGATTATATAAAGGAATCAATTAAATAAGAAATGAGGTATTAACCTCATATATGTGATTGAGATGATCCTTAGGGACATGGTCCTATAGTCATACATAAGCTTCCACCTCAAGCAACCAAGCATAGTCAAAGTATTACTAGAGAGGAAAACATGAAATCAAGAACATGTAAGAGTAGTTATCAGGTGTAAAGTAAGGTTTAATTGGAAAAAATAAGGATAATGTGTCCATAAAATTCCCCCTTTGCTTGCAATGTCCACCTATATCATTGTATACATAGTCATATGAGGTTATTTGACATGACATAAAGGTGACATGGAGGATTGTGAAATACCAATGAAGGGTGAAAGAAATGAAAAGGGAAGTATATATGACATATTTTAGGCCAACTAATCATGATAAGGCATAAAACAAAGTCAAAAATGAGGAAAATCCAGTTGTGAATTTTGACTAGGTAAATATGTATGATTAGCTTTTGTCAAAATGGGACTACATGCTAAAATATGTAGGATCCAATCACAAAATTTTGTGGTGAGGATAATTATGAAATATTATACATATTAAACATATTTTTGAGGTTTTTTTACAATGGGAGATATTAATTTTTTTATTAAAGTCAACCCTATGTCAAATCATGGTCAACATTAGAGCATGCCTTAGGAATTAGTCAATTTGGGGCATCTACAGGTCAAGTCAAAACTTGAAATTTGGTATGAATGGTATAAATGACCTAAAAAATCATACCATGCCATATTAAAGTTATTATAAATAGTGAAATTATCCTCCATTCTTACATAGTCCATAGGTAGTCAAGAAGGCAACCATTGGAGACCAAATGAAATTTTATCAATTTTGGGTGCCAAAAAGGAGTTTAGTCATTAGATAAGTATTATAAAAATATAAAATAATGTTGGAAACATATATTATCCTATATAAGTGATATATTTTTATGGGTTTCAAGAAACATTTTGAAGAAATACAAGTTTAGGCATGGAGGAAGCATGCAAGTAGCTCAAGGTAAAGTTTGGTAAAAAAGGTGTACATGAAAAAATATGTATCCAAAAGACTTGAAAAATGTTAAAATTGGTAATAATTACCTATTATACCTATATATAATCTTGGTAAGGTCATGTGATTAGTGTAAGTTCCCATTGTTTATACACAGTCCCCCTTATGTCTCATAATGGTCACTATTCATGTAGGCATAGTTCGAAGGTGTGGTTAAGGTTTAATAACTTATATAAGTATTTTAAAAGCATGGGAAGATTTTTTTATCCATTTAAATAACTTTAAAGAGTTTTCACAATCCAAACTTCATGCAAACCCTATAGGTAAGCTCAAAACCCTACATGCAAGCTCAAAGGCATAAAAGACAAAGTTGATTTTTGATCATTTGGAGAGGTGTTATGAGATGTTTCATATTACATGAAGATATTTTAAATAAAATAATATTAGTGGAAAGGTCAAATTGGTCATTTGGATAAATTTGAGTTTTTCAGGCTTAAGACACCCAATTTTAGCCCTTCTTCAGATGCTCATATATTTCATACCATAAAGAGTTGGGCCAAGTGCTTCTAGTATGTTTTGAGTACAAATATTTAATTTAATTTAGTTATATATTTATTTTGGTTAAGGTCTTGAGTTTTATAAACAATCATCAAGAGTGTAAGCATGTTTAGAATGTTTACAAACCCTATAGGTAATCATCTTTATGTGTGTATCTTTTTTTACCTTCTAGATGGGAACCCAATATTTTTCGGGGAATTTAATGGGTCTAATAAAAAAATGTAAATTTAAATAATTGGTGGATTGTAGGTTCAAATTTCATGAAAAATCATCTTGAAGGTGAGCTTATTTGAGATGCTAAAGGAGCTTTTTGACTCATAGGTCCATAAAATGGCCTATAATCAATTTAAAAACACATATAATGTGTATATGAATAATTATATATCTTTTAAAACTTATTTTTTATAAGAATTTGGCATTTTTGGTTGCCTAAGAGGCCCAAAATGGCTAGAAAATGCTTACTTCTATAGGTATTTAAAGAACAAAATGGTTTAAAGCCATGGAAGAGGTATAATGGGACATAAAAAATCATTATATGAAAATTTTATCTATTTAAAAGGATTTATATGGTGCCTTGATGAGTTAAAGCATCAATAAACATAGTTTTCAACATTTTGTGAAATGTTGCAGGTTTAATGGTGATTTCCACCATTGTTGCAAGTATTGAAGGTTTTCCAAATCTTCATTTTATTCATAATATGCATGATAAATATGTATGGAGGTATTATATATGTCCATAAGTGGTATTTAGAGTGCCAAATGTCTTTGGGAGCAAATTTTAGGGTAGCCGGTTGAGGGTGGCTCAAGCTTGTGACCTCTATCAATGGAATCTATGAGAATTTAAAATTTAATGGAGTGTATTCAAGGTTGGAAGATCAAATTCAAGTCGAAAATACAAGATAGACTAAAAAACAAAAGTTTAGAACTTAACCTCCATGGTTAGTTAAGCATAAAATGCTAAGTCAACTGACTTTTGGCTAACATATTTTAGAAGAGCAAGTAGAGTGGGGCATAGAAGTCCAAGAGGAGAGTTTGGAGGTTGATAAAGGCAAGTGGAGCATTCATTGAGTTTTCAAAGTCTTTGGAGACTTTTTCCTTTTAGTGGATCATGACATCATCATCCTTAAGAAGTTCTTGTTTTTAGTGTATTTTTAAGCTAATGAGAGGGCTTGAAGACTATTTTGGATAATGAAGGTTAATTTGTTGAGGAGGGATTAGTTATAATTAACCTAAATGTGGCTAAGAATTTATGGAGGGTGGTTGTGTCTCATTTACTAAATTTTATTTGTTTGCCTCTTCTCCCTCTCTTCCCCTTTTCTCTTATATCTCCCATTTCTTCCCCATTTGTGCAAGATATTCTCATTTGACATGGATAAACTCTATAATTTTTTTTAAGAAAGACTTTTTGAAAAAATAGAGATCATTTTTCACCTATCTCTTGCCTCTAAATTATGTTTAGTAAGCTTATACATGATGGCCTTGTGAAGAAGTGTTCTTCCATGTCCATTATCCTTCTTTCTTGCCTATTTTTAGGTGTTTTCAATTTATTTGTAAGTATGAACTTGAGATCTTTCCTCCATTAATGGAAACTTGGTGTGAATTTTAAAATTCCTCTTTTCTTCATGTGTTTTTTGGTGAACCTATTTTATTAAATACTTATGCAAAATAGCTAGTTTGTAAGGTTGTGTGAGCAAAACTTGTCTTATGTTGAGTTAATAAGCTTATGTGAGTATCAATAAATTTGATGTATCACCATTTTAGTGTTTTTAGTCATCCTATACCCTCTCTCTATCTATTTTCCAAGTATAAATAGTAGTTTATGTGATCTACCAAGAAGAACTAAACCTTCTCCAGAGGTTTAACCTCATTACATGAAACCCACAACCTGAGGTTGCTCTAATATTGTAGTTAGGAGTGAGAGAGCCTAAAAAAATATCCAAAAAGGGTGAAATTATATGCTATAATATTTTTTTTCATGCCCATTGGGACTAATTTCAAAGAATATTGGTCAAGTTTGATGCTAGTTTGATCAATTTGCAATAGTTATATCTTTCATCTTTCAGTATCTAGAAACTTTAAGGAACACTCAACATTCTGATGGTAGAGAAATATCTATATTTCATGCCAAAGGTGACTACAAGATCATCTTCTAGAGATATTCCTTTTCAATTTATTTAATTACATTTAAACTCAACAAAAATGTTAAGATTTACTAACACTCATCCCTACAAAGGAAAATTTCCTTCTAAACTAGTTTTTAAGTTTACCTCTATAATAAGATTTTTGTTGGGTCCTTTCACTACCATGTCTACCCCTAGGGCTTTTCCTTTTGTGGATTTCAATGGCCAGAGTCCGTTAGACCTAAATCAGTATGATGCTATTCTAGTGTTATATCTTAAAAGTGTTCCTTACTTCATAGGAGACAAATATACAACCCCTTCTAAGCATCTCAAAGATATAGCCAACTTTTGCAATATTCATGACATGAATGAAGAAAATTTGGCTATTAAGTTATTGGGCATCTCATTCAAGGGAAAGGCCATAGACTGGTATACAAACCTTACTTCTCACTCCATCATATTATGTGATCAATTAAGAGCTACTTTGTGCAAAAGGTTTGAAGACAAGAATGACCACTTATCTCATGATGAATAGTTAACTACAATTAGGAGGATTCCTCATGAGGTTTTATAGGATTTCAATACCAGGTTTTAAAAGATATGATTCCAATATCTTTCAATCCTACTCCTAACTATGTTTTCTTTTACTATCTAAAAGCTATCAATAGTGATATTATAATAATGATTCAGTCTATGGGAGGAAACACACTACCATATGTTTATGATGTGATAATCAGAGTAGATAATAGTCTATTACAAGTTGACAATATTACACCTAAGCCATAAATTCCTTTGTTTCCTAAGATTCAACCACTTCCTATTTATATTATTCCCCTTTCTACCATTTCACCTATGCCAACACTTGTTTCTATACCTACACCAAAGCAAGAAAATGCTTGAACTAGTCAATCTAGTGACTCCTAATAACACAAGAACTTCTAAAAGCTTAAAGTATGTTTCAATCCTTAGGAAATGAGTTGGTGAATGTAAAGAGTAAATAAGGTTAGTTTAATAGACCTTATCAAGATCCATATCATCTTCATCAGTCTTATCAAGCTAATAAGCCACCCTACAAAGGATATTTCCAAGGATAAGTCCAAGAATAAGGCCATACTAACTATGATAGGAAAAAGAACTATAATATAAATATTGCATGTTCCTCTAATAATTTGGTTCCTATTCAGAATAACATTACTCAAGAAGGTGAAGGTAATATGCCCTAGAATCAATCATTCACTCAATCCATTATCCCAAACATTGAGTTCAATTAGGATTTCAATTATCAATGAAAGTAGGGTGTTAGCTATAGATTCAATCAAGATCTTATGTCTCAAAGTGTAGAGGTACCTATGATGACAAAACCAAAATAACCTCAAAAATTCCAAGGAACTAATGAAGGACCAAACTAGTTGAGTGATACAATGGTTAATTATGAGAAATAAGAGTGTTATGCATCTAATTAGTAGGCTAGTTCTATCCAAGCAAACATTCTAGTGGTAATTAATATGATGTTTAAGACAAATAACATTGATGGTAACCAAGAATTAGTCAAAGAGCCTCCTACTATTAATCCATTACTATCAAAAACAAATCAGCCTAATACTACTCCAAAGGTTCCAATAACTCAAAATTATTAGAATAAATGGAATGCCTTTGTACCCTAAAACTCATAAATTCAAAACATGGTTATGGCTCCCAAAGCACAAGAAAAATTTGGTGGTTTACCCATCAATATTATTACACAAATGAAAAATACTAATGTGATTTTTCCAATGTGGGACATGATTTCTATGTTTGGTCAAGTGGATATCCTTTAAGAAAGTTTATCAAAGATCAATGTTTATAAAAATCCACCAAGCAATGAAAATGTAGTTCTCACCGATACAACTAAAGGACCTAATTAAGGACAATCAAACAAGGTGGTCAAACCTCCTCCCTTCTACATTTATATAATCATTGGTGACTCCTTAGTACATAACTAAATGGTAGAGAGAGTAACAAGTACCTTAATAATGCCAAAGTTAATAGCTAATTAACTTGGTTTGAAGTATGAACCCCAATCTAAGGGAGTTTTGTAGCTTGATGGATCTTCTACTAAACCATCTAGTATTATCAAAGGTAAAAACTTGACCCTTCATGATTATCCTAGTGTTTTAGTGGCTCAGGATGTTTTGATTCTAGAGGTACCTCCTCATTTTTATATATGCTTATCTAGAGAATTCATAGCCAAAATAGGGGGTTATATAGAAATAGATTGGTCCTACATGGCTTTATGAACAAGTTATGGGACCAAGTATCTATCAAATCTAATGCTATTAAATATTTTCACATTAAGTCTTATGGGCCAAGTATCCTAAACATCAATTGTACCATTCTAGATGAAGATGACCACCTAGTTGGTCAAGAACTAGATACTCATCCTAAGGGGGTACCTTATATGTTCTTAGATGAGTTATGGAGTAAAAATCATCTACACGACCCTTTAGAAGGTGTTGAAGAAAGAGACATGGGAGTCTATTGATTTTATGAAGAGAATGATTTTATGCCATCCCTCACTAATCCATAGGAAGATACTACTAATTTATGGAAATTATTATTTAATGGCTCAAGGAGAAAGCACAGAGTAGGTATAGGTGTGATGTTGATATCCCCTTCCAATCACAAGTACTTTTACTTTTATAGGTTATAATCTAGTTGCTCTTGTAATATAGTTATATATGAGGGCCTTATCCATGGCCTTCAATGGGTTGGTAAGAGGGGAATAAATTAGTTATAAGTGTCTGGGAATAGTGAGATGATAGTACATCAGGTCAAAGGCCAAAATACCACAAATAATCCCTTAATTAAATCCTACAAACATATAGTGCAAGAAATACTTAAAGACTTTGAATCATTCAACATTCAAGTAGTGCCAAGGGAGAAAAATAAATATATTAATAGGATGGTAGCTATGGGGGCATAGTTTGACATCTCAAATGAGTTTAATAAGTCCAAAGTATAGCCACATGTCAAAGTGTTAGTAATAACATTAGTTCTAGATAATGAGGCCCATTGATATGTTATTGATAGTGACAAACATATTGATTATTTATTGAAGTATGAGATATTGTTTTCCTCAATGAATCAAGGTAAATTTCAACATCAGTATGAGGATCAAATTTTATAACTGAGGTCTAAAAAAATTCCTAAAGGTATGGTCAACTTTCAAGGTCTTTTCCATGAGGGAGATCACTTGAGGAAAGATAATGTAGTGATGTAAACTAATGAAAAGAACTATGAAAGAATCCTTATATTCAAATACAAATTTATCAATACTTAGAAGGTGAGAAATGAGGTTGAAATACATGATTTCATTGAACTTTTTAAGTAATATTCAAACATTTTTGCTTGGGAATATAGTGATTTAAGAGGCTTTGATCTCAAATTAGCCCAACACACGATATAGTTAGAGGCCAATGCGAAGTTTATTAGGCAAAAGAAAAGGCCTATCAACCTAAAAATTAAGGAGATAATAAGGAAATAATTAACTAAATTTATTGAGTCTAATATCATTTTTCCCATCAAGCACTCCTCATGGGTAGCCAACCTAGTACATGTGAGAAATAAGAATGGTGAGATCTGATTATGTGTTGACTTTAGCGACTTGAACAGGTCTCCTTGAAAGATTATTACCACTTACCATCGATGGAGAAAATCATTCAAATGGTTACTAGTTCAAAACTCTTCTCTTTTGGATGGGTATTAGAGATACAACAAGGTGTTAGTAAGAGAAGAAGATCAATACAAAAGTGCCTTCACCATAAAGTGTGGCACATACACGTATTAGAAGATGAATTTGGGCCTATCAAATGATAGGGATACTTTCAAAAGAGACATGGACATGGATTTCCAAGGTTTTCTAAATTAGATGGTATTTGTCTACTTGAATGACATAATAATTTTCTCTAAGAAGGCTAGTGAACACTTGGATCACCTGAGATTGATCTTCGAAAGATGTAGAGAATAGGGGATATAATTGAATCTCAAGAAGTGTGTGTTTGTTGTACATGAAGGTAAAATCTTTGGAAATATTATCTAAAAATAGGAATTAGCTATTGATCCTAATAAAATAAGTGTTATCTTGGCATTATCCTTATCCAAGCATAAGAAAGGACCTCAGAGTTTCCTTGGGAAGACAAACTTCATGAGGAGGTTTATATCATGTTTTTCAAGCTTAGTCAAACCCATTAATACTATGATAAATAATAATAAAGTATTCACTAGGTCAAATGAAGGTAAATTAGGATTTGAGGATATCAAACAAGCCATTACCCAAGCACCTATGCTCATGAATCTTGATTTCTCAAGGGATTTTATATTGTATGTCTTTGCCAATATTGATAGTATATTAGCTATGCTGATGAAAAATAATGGTGAAGGACTTGAGAAACCAATTACATTTTTTAGTCAAGGTATTGAAGGGTATGAGGTAAGGTATACTTTTTTTATAAAAGTGAGTCCTTACAACAGTAAGAAACCTCATAAAGTTTAGACCAATGTTATCCAATAGCAAAATATATCTTATGGTGTCTCATCCTAGAGTGATATAATTCCTTATTAACAAATATTTAAATGAAAAGAGGTATAGATAGATTACCAAGGTCATGAAATATGAGGTGGAGACCAAGGTCACTAAGCTAGTAAGAGGTAAAGGCTTATGTGATCATATGGTGAATGACCTTCATGAAGACAAAGAGGTTGTTTTGGTGACACAAGACAACTCAAAACTAGATACACCTCCACCTCACACTAGTTAGATCTAGGATATGACATTATTTTAGATAACAGGTGGGTGCCCTCAAGGTATAGATAGGGAAAAAAGAAGTTATTTTAGACTTTAGTCCATACTTTATGAATTGGTTGATGGGAATATATTTAAAACATATCTCAATAGAGTAATCTTTAGGTGCATAAATGATTATAAAGTGACAAGGATCTTAGAGTAATTCAAATATGGACCTATAGGAGGCTATTTTTTCCAAGGAATATAGCAACAAAAGTGATGAGAGCTGGATATTACTAGCCTAGCCTCTTCAAGGATGCATATTCATGGGTGAGAAAGTGTCAAAAGTGTGCTCTATTTTTAGGGAAGTAAAGGTTAGTAACCCTTACTCTCAACCAAATTCAAGGTAGAGAAATATTTCATGTAGTGGGGATTGCAATTCATAGGAATGATCAATCCACCTTCCAGTGAAGGACACAAATGGGTACTCACTGCTATTGATTACTTCACAATGTGGTAGAAGCAATTTATTTCAAAGAAGATAATGAAACAATAATGTTGGAATTTTATGATAGTATAGTACTGAGGTTTGGTGTACCAAAAATAATCATTTTAGATAATTCCTAAGCATTTGTTGGCATGAGGACAAGGGAGTTGGAACTTTAGCTAAGCATCTACCTTAGTACATCTTCAAATTACTACAACTAAGACAATGGGATTGTAATGTCAAAAAATAAAAACTTGATAAATATCATCAAGAGGAATATGGAAGAGAATAAAAGAGTGTGTTACACAAAGTTAAGGACAACCTTATGGGATGATAGAGTGACTCCCAAGTTTACCATTGGCAACTCACAATTTATCCTTATATATGGGAGATAATCTAAGTTAACCTTGTAATGAAGACACTAGAGTGACATTGATCTCAAGTCAATAAATCTTTTGCCAAGAGAGACATAATAAGGGATTTCAAAGAAGGGGATTTAGTCCTCAAATGGGATTCAAATAAGTCCAAGTCAAGAAACCATACCAAGTTTTATAACTTGTGGAGTGGTTCTTATTTGATCCATGGATGCAAACAACATAATGATTTTTAATTTGCCCAACTAGATGGAGAGTTATTACCCATCCAAATTAATGGGATTCATCTAAAGCCTTGATATCAGAAGAGTTTATCACCATTGTATATATTTTACATTTTGTATAGTTTTCATGTTTTCCTTTAAGTGACTTGTGTACATCCTTTTTAGTTTTGTGTTTCCCTTCCCTAAGTGCCTTGGATAAAATGTTTGTTTTGCTCTTGTTTCTTCAAGATAGTTTTTCTAGAAAGGGATAACATTGTATTATTTTCATATCAGTTGGGAATAAGGACTTGCGACCTCATATGCCCAATGGATCAGACAAGGTAACTAATGTATTGCAAAGTAGGCATGAAATCCCAAGAGGTTGCCAAAAATGTTGGCCAAAATTGGCCTACATCTAAAAATTTTACCTAGATGGATCAGGCCACTCTCTTGGACACTTTAGTAACCTTTTATCCCCATGACTAGTCCTTTTGTTGTCTTGACTTGATGATGCACTATAATATTATGAGAGGTACTAGTGTGGTGTGAGAAGCTAAGAAGAGTTATTGTTAAGTGGGTGATTCAATGGTGGAAATAAGAGAGAAACTTTAAGACCCTATCACATGTCACTTGCAAGATTTTGAAACACTTTAAGCAAATTTTAAGGTGAATTTGGTGATTTTGAGGAAAAGGCCTAGAAACATGTCTAGAACTACAAGTGAAGGATCTAGAAAGTTTCCATGGTTTTTGAGCATTCAAGGGAATGAATGAGGATTTAAAAAAGTCTTAGAGATTATAACAAGTAAAAAATGAGGCTTAGAGAAGCTATTATTCCCAAAGACCCCCAACACTACATTAGATGACTTAAGGGTCCTCAAATTAGAAATTTTAAGTGAAAAAGTAATTTTTTGAGGAATTAAAATTGGGTTTGACTTCATCACACCTCCTTATGGTGTGTTTTACCCTTTTAGACATGTTCAAGGTCATTTTAAGTCATTCAAAGTGGAGGAGAGGAGTTTGGGAGCAAAGTATGTATTATGGAGCCTTTTAAAGCTTTAACAGAATAGGTTTTTGAAGATTTTGATTGATGAAGGGGATAATTTTTAATATTAATGAATCCATGGTGTCCCTAATATCCTATTATAGGACAATAAAATCATATTCTATCATAAGAACTAGAAAAGGTAAGGAAAACCTATTAGCTGTAAATTAGGCATGAAATAGGTTTTTTTGCCATTAATAGAGGTCAAAGAATTTAATAAGGTTTAAATAAGGAAGGAAAGGTAATTTAAATCATAAAAAATATTTCCCAAGTGTTTTATTTCATAGGCAAACTTCTGGTTCTTCATGCTAAGGAAAAAACATTTTGGTTAGTTTTGGATAGCTCTAGGAGAGCCTCAGGCTTTCACTCAGTAAAATTAGGGGACAAAGATTTGTGATAGAATATTTTGTGTAGTGATAGGGACCCTAATGAACTTAAAATTTATGTAATTTTTGGTTTGGTTCATCTCCCCATATTTATGAATAATCACTAACAATTTAGGGGTGTCTAGATGGCCCACTCATCCAAATAAGGTTTAGGTTTTCCCTCGTTTATTTACTTTAAAATTCAATGAGAAATATTTATTTTGCATGAGTCATTTTAGTGCCAAATATGACGTATTACAATTTTTTTCATTATCTTATTCCTCCTAGGAAGGTACTTATTGCATAAAATGTGTTTTCCTTATAGTCCTTATGAATGGCTTGTTTAATCAGTTTTAGAGCAAAATTTGGGTTTAAGGGATAATTTAACTCATATTAATTATGAAATATCAATAAAATTAAATTTATATTTCTTCCCAATACTCAGTGGTTCATCAAAGCCTTGGCAGGCCACATAGTCATTTCTTGCATTTTCATACACAATCAACTAAGTGAGGTATGTGAGGTCTTGAAGAGTTTCATAGAGATGTTATGAAGAGTTAAAATGGGGTTAAAAACATTATTTTTTCATTATAAATCCTTCAATATCCCTTTTAGATGACAAAATATGGATTATGAGAGTCATATGCAACATCTATACACATATAGTCTATGAATGAGCATCTATAGGTGCCTTAGAAGGAGCCATCATGTTGAGATAAACCCTTTCATTTTTTCATAATCCTTATGACTAAAGAGTTTCATTTAAGGTATTTTTAGAAGTTTTTAAATAGTTAAAATCTCATATAACATACAAATTAATTATCTCAACCATCACTGCCTTGTTTGTAACATCAAATCATGCTTACAAGACACTGCAAGCTTTGATTTGGGAGTATTTGAACTTGTTTCAAACCATTTAGGGTTGTAAACATACATTTTAACACCTTTTATGGGGTTTAAATTTATTTTTAGACTTATACATCACAAAAAATATTCATGTATATGCCCACTGCCTTACAACCTATAAATGCACACTTACAGGTGGCTTACATAGGAATTTGCAAGTGTGATTTAGAGGTGTGTGACATGTTTTGAGATTCCCATGAGGATTTTATAGGTTAGAGATATCTTGTTAGTCATAATAAAATCATTGGATTAGTTGTCAATCTCAAGAGTCATGATCAAAGTTGAGGTTTTGAGTTTCAGGGACAAAACCCCTAAAATTCCCAAAATAGAGCACCAAACACTTTTATTAATGTCATGGAACAATGTTGAAAATTGTTTTAGTGAACCCAAATATACCCATCTCATAGCCTTCACATGGTGGTATAACATTTACAAAATGAATAGGGTGTGTTACTAAGACAAAGAAGTGTTTGAGAGCCTACAACATTGACTTTTGATCACTGAAGTTTGTTAGTATTGTCTACAGGTTTTGAACCTCAAAAAAATGTCACGCCCTAAGATAGTAATTTAAGACATATATACACATTGGAAATTTTCCTATTGTGTTGAAAAATCACATGTATGATTCAAAGATCATAAAATAAGTTTTTGGAGCAAGGTCCTAACCTATACTACTACCTACAAATGTGTCACTGCTTAGAAAAGTCACCTACAACCTAACTGTAGGTGACTCATAAGATCATGTTGAGAACATTGGTAGCACTAGGCCTTCAAGCAAAAAAAAACATCCAATTGAGTTGGTTATAAGAAATAATAATGTCCATAGGATGAGATACATAGGTTATAAGAAGTGAAACATAACCTACATGCCCTTTTTGCCTCAATAAAGTCAGATACAATTGACTATTGTGGGCAATGAGCAAAAAAATGGTGGTATTGATGATTGGCATAACCCAATCATGAGGTGAAATGACCTATATTATTTTAAAATGAACATATAAAGATTAAATATGGTCTTTTACATTGTTTTCTAGGATTAAACTATTCAAATGCACCTATAGGTGTCCTTTTCAAGCATAAACACAGTCAGCTTGTTAGTCAGGCCTAGTGGAACAAAGATATGGATTGAGGGTGCAAGTATGGATGATGGAGGTTAGTGAGCACTGTAAATACATTTATCATGATTATTAACACCTCAATGGACTTCAATAACATGGATATAGAACATGGAAAGGTTACATGGATAGCCTATAACCATCATAGGGCTTAAGGTCTATCTTCAAACAAGTAAATGTCGAAGGCAAGATGATTTATGAAGAGGGTTTCATATGTAAGATTTTATTTCTTGGAAATTTTAGAATATATACTCATTAGGATTAATAATAGGTATTAAATCCAATGACATAGTTAGCATGAAACCTCAAAATGCACCTACAACCTCTCAATGCAAACATATATTCAAGTTTAAAGGGTTGATAATACAATACCATAAAGAGTTTCCATGTTTATTTATGTTCAAGAGGCTAGGTAAATAAGATGGAGCTTAATTAAGGTTAGGAGAATATATAAACCCAATAAAGGGGATTGGTTTTCATCTATAGTCAACCTATGTTCATGGTTTAGAGAAAGGGTAGAGTTGTGGAAGAGTGTAATGAGTGGCAAAAGAGACACGAAATTAATGAGACAAGTATATTGTGATAACCAATTATTTTATTAATCATGGACTAGGGTCACAAGGTTAAGAATTTATTTTTAATAAGGACAAAGGATAATTGTAGGTTTCCAAGCTCTTACATAGTCAAATTCACCCTAACTTGCACCTATAACCACCCTAATGAGTGTATCCTTAGCATGAGAGGAAGCTTGAAGAGAAGCTCTAATAGTTTGAACATAGGGTATTTGAAAATTGGTAAAGTAATATTTTTTTTTACAAACCTATTTAAGGCCCTAAACACTTGTGAACTCCCATATAAATAAATACACTACAAATTAGAAAATCCTTTACCCTACATAGTCAATTATGGTGCATAGAAGTCTATGTTTTGGTTTATTTTGAACATGTGAGGGTTAATGAAAGGTTATAAATTGTTGGAGGTATTGAATTAAGTGAAAATAGACTTGGGTGTGTCTTTTGTGTCCTTTTAAACCCTTTTTAACTCATGAAAATGAATTTTTAGGCTCTCAGTCCTATGTGAGAAGCCCTAAACTAGGGTTTTGCCAATTCTATAAGTTTTAGCCCTCAATATTTGCCAAAAAATTGTATTTTATTAGTTTTCAAGGTTCCCTAAGTGAATAAAGTTATTTTGGTTTGGTAGGATGCTATACGATATGGTTTATAAACTTGGGGTATGCTTAAGGGCTAATTAGGCCTAAATGAGGAGAGGCTAATGAAGGAAGTGTGGTTTATAAGTAGAATCTAACCCTAAAAATTTATAAGGTGTAACTAAATAGAGTGTATCTGAATATACCATTATTGTCTCTTCATAACTTGTAATTTTTCTATACAAAGCAAAAATTAGAGAAAAAGCTACAAGCCTTAAGGGACCTTTGTGAGCCTTGTGTGTGGAATGGAGGGGTGAAATATATTTGGGAACACCTAGGGGGTTGGATAAGATGTTAATTGACATTACAAGAGAATATACCATAGAATAATGTACCAGAGTTAAGAGATCATCTTCAGATTGAAGGAACTCAATTTAGGGACAAAATCCTTAAAAGCACTAAAATAAAGGCCCTAGTCCTTTTTGTTGGTGTTAAATGGCAAGGTTTTAGAGAGTCTTGAGGAATAAAAGTGCATCCATATTGTATCCCTATACTAGGAAAAGTGCCTTACAAAGAGAGGTGGGTATGTGACTAGAAGAAGGTAGTGTTTGGAGGCCTCAAAGTCATGAAATTGTTCATTGTATTTCTTCAGCATAATCTACATGGTTTGAGTTTCAAACTGACCTCTACAACCCAAAGTTGTAATATGGACTCATATCTTCATTTTTGAGTGTCCTATAAGGTTTAGAGAGCATACTAGTGTTATGAAGAGAATCAAGAAGAGTGTAAGAGTTGGGTATGATCCTCTATCATCACCTACAACCCTAGTCTATAAAAATCATCATAGAATATAATCAAGTACATGAATATGGAGGTCTACTTGGAAGAAAATGATGGTGAACATATGAGAGAGGTAATTTTATGAAGATATTCATAATGATTATACTCTAATGGATAATATAAAGTTCTTTTGGTTATTTCACCTCATAATGATAGTCTACAGTCAATCTCAAGGAACTCCTACAACCACATAAGACAGTCAAGCCTACCTCCAAAAGGAATGCTTATCTTCAAGAAAAGAGTAAATCATGATGAAGGAATTGAAGTGGATTGTTTCCAAGGAAGATCAAATATAAATGTATTTCAATATTTAAATTAATCTAGAGTCATGACATGATGACCTATAACTAGCAAAGATAAGGTATACCTATATCCAAGTAAGTGATTTTGGTAATTAGAGACGTTATAGACAATGATGATGTTTTAAAGAGGAATGTTGGGTCATTAGGATATCATTTTGACATGGTAATGCCTCATAACACCTTATGTGGTCATAAAATCATTACTTCATAGCCCCCAGTTCGTACAAATATGAGGACTATTGTCAAGTACCTTAAGTGAGTTATGGACCTAGTAGGATATCACCTTGAGAAAAATTATGATGGTTTGGGGTATCTAACGTGACATATGTATTGAAATTGGTTTAAAACATGATAATAAAGGCCTTTGAGTCTTTCAAAACTAATATACAATATTTTCAATTCATATATGTACCTACATTCATCTTAAGGCTAAAAGGCTTTTAACTTGACAAGAAAAGGATAAGAGTTTATCCTATAAATTAAGTTCCATGATAAACATTATATAAAAAATAAATTAAAGAAAAAATGAGGCCTTAACCTCATCAATGTGATTGAGATGATCCTTAGGGACATGGTCCTAGAGTTATACATA
Organism: Torreya grandis; assembly: GCA_037957365.1. Lineage (NCBI taxonomy): Eukaryota > Viridiplantae > Streptophyta > Pinopsida > Cupressales > Taxaceae > Torreya > Torreya grandis. The sequence continues at coordinate 866,793 of JARHVA010004263.1, forward strand.
AGATTTCACCTCAAGCAACCAAGCATAGTCAAAACATTGCTAGAGAGGAAAACATGCCATTAAGAACATGTAAGAGTAGTTATCAAGCCTTAATTAAGGTATAATTGGAATAAATAAGGATCATATTCCCATAAAATTCCCCCTTTTCTTGCAATGTCCACCTATGGAAGTGTATACATAGCTATATGAGGTCATTTGTGGTGACACAAAGGTGACAAAAGGCGACATGGAGGATTGTGAGATACCAATGAAGGGTGAAATAAATGAAAATGGAAGTATATATGACCTATTAGAGGTAAAATAATCATGCTAAGGCATAAAAATAATTCAAAAAGGAGGAAAACTCAGTTGTGAATTTTGACCAGGGAGGCATATGTCACTAGCTTTTGGTAAAATGGGCATATAGGCCAAAATATCTAGTATCCAAACACGAAATTTTGTGGAGAGTATCATTATAAACTATTATACATATTAAAAAAAATTTGAGTTTTTTTTAAAATGGGAACTATTCACTATTTTAGTATAGTTAATCCTATGTCAAATCATGGTTAACAATGGAACATGTATTAGTGGAATTGGTCATTTTGGGGCATCTATAGGTCAAGTCAAAACACAAAATTTGTTAATAATGGTATCAATTACCTAAAAAACATCTCATTACATCATAAATGTCTTAGAAATATTGAAAGTATCCTTTATTCTTACATAGTCCACAAGTAGTCAAGAAGGTAGCCATTAGAGACCAAATGAAGTTTTATCAGTTTTGGGTGCAAAGAAGGAGTTTAGGCCTTAGAGGTCTTAAAAAAATATAAAATAATGTTATAAACCTATATTTTCCTATATAAGTGATCAATTTTAGGGGTTTTAAAGTAACATTTTGAAGAAAGACAAGTTTAGGCATGGAGGAAGCATGTAGGCAACTCTAGGTAAATTTTGGTAAAAAAAGGTTTAAAGGATAAAGTACACATAAAAATACTTTAAAATTTGTAAGATAAATCCTAATGACCTAATATACATATACATGATATTTGTAAGGTCATGTGATTAGTTGAAGTTCCCACTATTTATACACAATCCTTTCTATGTCTTGTAATGGTCATTATTCATGTAGGCATGTCTTTTGGAGTTTTAAGGTGTGGTTAAGGGTTAAAAGATTAGATAAGTATTTAGAAATAAATTTAACATGGTTTTAATCCCATTAAATACCTTTCAAGAGTGTTCACACTCTAAACTTCATGCAAACCCCACATAAAGTCTCAAAGGTATAAAAGGAAAAGCTAGGTTTTGATCATTTGGAGAGGTGTTATGAGATGTTTAAAATTAAATAATATTAGTGGAAATTTCAAATTGGTCTTTTGGAGAAATATGAGTTTTTTAGGCCTGATATACCTAGTTTTAGCCCTTCTTCAGATGCTCGTATCTTTCATAACATGAAGGGTTAGGCCAAGTACTTATAGTATGTTTTGATTACCCATATGTAATTGAAATTAATTATGTATTTACCTTGGTTTATGTCATGATTTTTAAGAACAATTATTAAGAATGTAAGCATGTCTAAAATGCTTAGAAACCCTACAAGCAATCATCTTTACGTATGCATCTTTACATACCTTCTACATGGGAGCCAAATGTTTTTAGGGGTGTTTAAGGGTTACAAGGAATAAATATACATGGAAATAATTGGTGTATTAAAGTTCCACATTTCATGAATAATCATCTTTAAGGTGAGCTTATTTAATCTACTAAAGGAGCTTTTTGACTAGTTTTGGGTTTTTGGACTTAAACACCCATAAAATGGCCTATAATCACTTAGAAACCACCTAAAATGTGTATATAAATCCATAAATATCTTTACCAACCTATTTTTAAAAATAATATGACATGTTTGGGTGATAAGGATGCCCAAAATAGCTCAAAAATGCTTACTTTTGTAGGTATTCAAAGAAATAAATGGTATAAAGCCATGGACGATGCATAATGCGACCTAAAACATCATTTTATGGTACTTTTATCTCTTAAAATTGGTTATTATGGTGCCTTACTAAGCTAAAGGGTCAAAAAAACTAGTTTTTTGACATTTTATGAAATGTTGGAGGTTTAATGGTTATTTCCATCATTATTGTAGGTATATAAGGTTTTCCAAATCTTCATTTTATTCCTAATATGTATGCTACATATGTCTAGAGGCATTCTATAAGTACACAATTTATATTTAGATTGCCAAATAGCCTTGGGAATAGATTTTAGGATAACTGATTAAGGGTGGCTCAAGCTTGTGACCTCCATCAATGGGGTCTATGAGAGTTACAAGTTTCATTGAGTTTATTGTAAGTTTTAGGATAAACATCAAGTTTAAAATAGAAGATAGATTGAAAAATAAAACTTCAAAACTTAACTTCCATGGTTAGTTAAGCATGAAATGCTAAGTCAACTAACTTTTGCCTAACATATTCTAGAAGAGTAAGTGGAGAGGGGTGTAGAAGTCCAAGAGGAGATTTTGGAGGTTGATAAAGGCAAGTGGAGAATTCATTAAGTTTTCAAAGTCTTTGGAGACTTTTCCCTTTTAGTGGATCATGACATCATCATCCTCAAGAAGTTCTTGTCTTCTAGTGTGTTTCTAAGCCAATGAGAGGGCTTGAAGACTATTTGGGCTAGTGAAGGTTAGTTTTTTAAGGAAGGATTAGTTCTAATTAACCCAAATGTGGTTGAGAATCCATGTATGGTGGTTGTGTCTCATTTATTGAATTTTTTACTTGCCTCTACTCCCTCTCTTCCTCTTTTCTCCTATATCTCCAATTTCTCCCTCATTTATGCAAGATATTTTAATTAAACAAGGAAAAACTACGTAAAAATTTGTAATAAATACATTTTGAACAAATAAAGATAAATTTTCACCTATATCTTACTTCTAAATTATGTTTAACAAACTTGTGTATGATGGCCTTATGAAGAACTATTCTTCGATGTCCATTATCATTCTTTCTTGCCTATTTTAGGTGTTTTCAAGTTAGTTTCAAGTCTAAAATTTATCTCTTTTTGGCATTAATGGATTCTTAGTGTGAATTTTATAATTCATATTTTCTTCATGTATTATTTGGCGAGCTTAGCTTATGAAATACTTATGCAAATTAGCTAGTTTGTGAAGTTGTGTGAGCAAAAAATGTCTTATACTAAGTTAGTGTTTATTTAAAGCTTATGTGAGTATAAATAAATTTGGTTTATCACCATTTTAGTGTATTTAGTCATCTTATACCATCTCTCTATCTATTTTTCAAGTAGAAATAGTAGTTTAGGTGATATACCAAGAGGAAGCTGACCTTCTCCAGAGGTTCAACATCACTACGGGATACTTAGAGCTTGAGGTTTCTCTAATATTATAGTTGAGAGTGAGAGAGACTGAATAATCTCACACAAGGGTCTAATTACATTCTATAAATTTTTTTGGCATGCCTAGTAAGACCACCTTTGAATAATATTGGTCAATTTTGATTCTGGTTTGATCAATTTATAGTGGTTATAGATATCATCTTTCAATATCTGGTACTTTTGAATAAACTTTAACATTTTAGTGGTAGAGTAGTAGATATATTTCATGCTAAATATGACTAAAAGATCAAATTATAGAGGCATTCCTTTTTAATTTGTTTAAGCACCTTTAATCTTAGTAAAAAGGTTAAGATTTTCTAACACTCATCCCTAAAAAGGAAACTTTCCTCCTAAACTAGTTTCTAATTTTACATCTACAAGAAGATCTTTGTTGGGTCCTTTCACTACCATGGATACCCCTATAGCTTTGTATTTTATGTATTTCAATGGCCAGAGTCTTTTGGACCTAAATTAGTATGATACTATTCTAGTGGTAGCTCTTAAAAGTGTTCCTTACTTCACAGGAGACTAGTCTACACCTCTTCTGAGTACCTCCAAGATATATTCAACTTTAATAATATTCATGACATGAATGAAGAAAATGTGGCTATTAGGGTATTATCCATATCATTTAATGGAAAGTCCCTAGAATGGTATAGAAACCATACTTATAATACCATCACATCATAGGATGAATTAGGAGTTGCTTTATGCAAAAGGCTTGAAGACAAGTGTGACCACTTGTCACTTGTTGAATAGTTAACTACAATTATGAGAGCTCCTCATGAGGTTATGTAGGATTTCAATATTAGGTTTCAAAAGACATGGGATAGGATTCCAATCTTTATCAGACCTACTCCTAACTATGCTTTCCTTTACTATCTAAAATATCTGAATAGTGATATTATAGTGATGTTTTAGTCTATGGGAGGAAAACCACTACCAGATGCTTATGAGGTGGTAATTAGAGCAGTGAATAGTCTAGTACAAGTTGGAAACTTTACACCTAGGCCACCAATGCCTTTGTTTCTAAATATTAAACCACATCCTATTGTTATTCCTCCCCTTTATTTCATTTTACCTATGCCAACACTTGCTATCATACCTACACCAAAGTAGGAAAAGGCTTCAACTAGTCAATCTAATGACTCCCAAGAACATAAAAAATTCCAAGAGCTTGAGAGCATATTTCAATCCTTAGGAAATAAGTTGGTCAATTTGAAGAGGTAGAAAGCTCAATTCGATATACCTTATGAATTTCCATATTAACCTTAATAGTATTGAAAAAATAGGCCACCCTAAAAACTAGAAGTGGACTAGATAATGATCTTCAAACAATTATCAAATTTTAGAAATTTACATCCTAGAGACTCAGATGCTTACATCAAACCTAGATAATTATATTAATGCTACTATGTTATTTGGACACATGTATCTAGTATATAATATCAGTATGATATGGGTGTGACCACTTGAAACCTTTTGGGGTTTTTTGTCACTTTTACTCTAGTGTGTTCATATCATGCACACAAGCTATCACTCTTTCTCAAATTATAGAACCCTAGCTTTGTCATCCTTGGAGTGATTGTGGGCACTTGGTGTTTCCCAAGGATCTATTTATGAATGGGTGTTTCCTACATATACAACAATCTAAAGAGGTCTGTATACTTATGTATTTATCCATTACATGTTGGCTTTTGTGTGTATCAAGATATAACATGTGATAAGTAAGTACATAGAGTGACCTACATTATAACTTGGTAAGTATGATTTATAGAGTGATCCTTCAATAATTCATACTTATAGATGGTTTGTCCCTATGATTGATATTGAAATAGGAGAGAATAGGGAATCTTTGATCACTTGAATGTTTGATTGGGTACCTTTGGTAGCTACCTTTTGAGTTCTTTAGTTTTTTCTAGGTGAGGAGTGATTGAGGGTTGCTATTATACACACACACATACATATACATACATATACATATACATATACATATACATATACATATACATATACATATACATATACATATACATATACATATACATATACATATACATATACATATACATATACATATACACATACATATATATATACATATACATATACGTATATATACATATACATATACATATGTATATGTATATGTATATGTATGTATACACACACACACACACACATACATATACATACATACGTATGTACATACATACATATCAATCTATATTGGAAATATCTCACATACAATGACTTAGGCCAATAATAGGGATACATTTCATTTACAAATTTGATGATTTTAGGTCATATGACACTTAGTTTTGTACATGACACTAGCATTAATGTGGTCATATGGATAGGACACAAGCATCCAAGAAGCTATAAAATAGGTACAAGTCCAAAAATTGTAGAGGATTGATAATAAGTAGGTTATAACATTTTGAGTAGTATAGAAGGCTTGGTCATCAAAATAACATATGTTTGGACTAAGAGATAAAAAAATAGGCATAAGAGATAGCGTATGTAATCCTTTTAGCAATAATAAGGTCTTAGGAACTGAAGGGTAAAATAATGAGAAGTAATTTTGAATTCTATAAGAATGAGGTGCTATATAATTTAGATTTAGTGTCTATAATACTTAAGATTATTCATGTCTAATAATTTAACTTCTCTTTCCTTAACTATGAGGAAAAAAAATTGAACGAGATAAATTAATTAAAAATGTTAGAATCCCATAGAGGTGGAAGATATATTTTTTTTGAAAATATCCTATAATTTTATGGCTACCATAGGAATTGTCATTTTGGATAACATAGTCTTGTATCTTAAGACATTTATACAATAGGATCATTAGATTTCTATTTGAGTTGAGAAATATGAACATAAGAAATATTCTCACTGATATTGACTGAAAAATGTGCTAGAAACATATTTAATTGATGAGGTAAATTACAAAACCACTATAGACAATATTCTTTGACTCCTTGGGAATAACTTAGTTAATAACCTATCATTGGACACCTAGTCCAAATATATTGTGTGGAAGGATCTTATATTTTATTTAAATTCACCCTTTCCATCATATAGTGTAATCTTGGGTGACATAAAACCTATAAATAAAGGATATAATAATATGTGTTGTTCCAAAGGAGCATGTAATAAAATGTGAGATTCTAGTGCCTGATTGGGTTCTAAATCACCTTGATCTAAATGTAACACCTTATTTTACAAAGATTAAATATTGTGCATAAGGGATAGTACATCGGGATAAGAAAAAATTATACTAACCAAAGGTGGTTTTCCCAATGAGTAATTAGGAATTGCCATATTAATCTATTTAATCCTATGGTTTTATTGTATAGTAAATGTTGGTATAAAATTTATATCCATGGATTAGAAGTATCAAGTCATGGTTCCATACTTACACTTTTTATGTCCAAAAGTGTTTAAAAATGGTATGATAATTAAGAGGTTGTTTATGGATTATTTATTTAAATATTAATAATTTTCACTTTATTTAATTTTTGGTTGTTCATCACTTATATGTGAGAGTAAATCTCGATGTTCATCATGAGGACCAAGGTTATCCTGATCATACTACTCATGATTTTAAGTAGTATCATTGACCTATACATACTATGTGTATATTAACATCCAAAGGTTCTAATATACCTTTGTTTTTATCCATGCTATGAAATTTAACAAAAGGAATCTGATTATGCTCAATTGGAATACCAATTAATCCAACACTTATTCTAAGTGATGTAGAAATATAATTATTAGAGTGCACAAAATATGAAATGAAATGAAAATTTAAAATAATATTTATATTAAGGATTTATTAGATTTGAAAACCCTAAAACAATAATTGGAAAAAAAATAAGGATAGAAAACCTAATATCTATGGTTATGGTTTTTAAAAATTTGAACAAGAGACAATTTCACCAATATGTTTTATCAAATTTTAGAAAATAAGTAAATTAATTGCTAAGATAATATAACCTACCATGTAAAAACAAAATTCTATAGATATGTAATAAATAAAACAAAATGATTTGGAAGTTTCTAAATTTGGAAATATGTTAAAAGAGGAAGGTACCAAAGAAATACAACTTAGAAGGAAAACTATAATGTAGGACTGATTATGGATCCAAAATAGAGTTTTACGTGATCTCTAGACAAGAGCATTGTATTTATATATGGTAATGATCTGTTGTTGTCCTTAATAAGTGTCAGTGTCTTGTAGGTGATAAATTTCTAATTTTTATGTGATAGGTTTGCCTTCACGTATGTGTTTTATGGACTGTGTAGGAACCTGTTGGCTATTCTAGCCACCTTAGGTCTCTTGACCTATGATTTTCATAGGTACAAATAATTTAATACCAAAACTAGATAAGTGCAATCCTTTTAAGCACCCCCATAATGATGGGTCAACCTAAGGATAGGTATCCTAAGGTCATTGATAGTTTCATTAAACATTTTACTTCATTAGCTGATGTTAATAGTCATTCTCTAAGGTCATGAGTCGGTGTTAGTCCTAAAATAGGATTATTGTGTTGGTTTTTAATGCAGAAATGTGTTTTTAAGGTCTTGTTAACTTTTTAGGTCTCATTTCATGCTTAAAAACATTCAAGATGATCCCCAATACAATAACTTATTGGAAGGTCTATTAAGTCATCCTAAGATCATGTTGGCCTAATGAAAGCCTATTTGATAGCTAGATATATGAAATTATTTTCAAGATTAAATACATCAAAAAAATGATAAGTTATTCATTAGTATCATAATAGACTTGTATAGTCATATTCAAGTTCCCCTAATGTGAAATAAACCAAAATGATACTAAAAGTGATTATGTTCTCATAAGGGGTCAAGAGGTCTTGTTTCACTCATTAAGTCATTTTGAGAGCATAAAATTTTATCTAAATGTTTAATAAAGTCATTTTATTATTTTAAATCTCCTTATAAACTCTCCAAACTATATAAATGGTCAAAAATACATTGAATTCAGTTGTTTCCCTCTATTTTATTCCTTAACTATATTCAATTCTCTCAATGTGAGAAGAGCGTACCTGGCCATCACTAAACAATTATTGATCTTCAAACATGGTCATAATAGTTTTCATTGTTTTTTAAGTGTTTTTTTAGGTATTCTAAAGAAACTCTAAAAGCCAAACTACCAAAGTCAAGGCTTCATCATGGTTTCAAGGCCTAAAGTTTTAAGTATGAAGTTTCAATCTTTTGTACAAGTTTACTAGAGCCACAATGGAGAAGACATCTGGTTTTAAAGAGGTTATGTTATTATAATCATTATAAAATTATTTAATAAAAAGGATGTTCATTCATCAAATAAATAATATGTTTCAAGGAAGATCCCAATGAAACAAGCCATGAACAATAGGTTGTAGGTCTAGAGATTACAAGTTTGGGATTATATTCACAAGTTGAGATAGGTGTATAAGTTTCACGAATGGAACACAAATATAAAACCATTATTAAATCAAATATAAGGTGTACCAATCCTTATTTGTGTCTTTACAAGTAGTAGAAGTCATAAAAGCTCTTAAACATAGAGGATAATAAGAAGTAGGTTTTTAAGAAGTCTTCATTTGAGTTCCAAAGTCTACCATTGGTATTCAAGCGCAAGCTAAAGTTAAAATGGGTTCCCCTCATTATCTTCATGTATTCACATGCCTTGAAGGAAGAAAACAATGCTCATAATCCTCTAAACAAGGTAAAAATAGTTCAAAACCCTATTCATAGGCACCTATAGGTAGGTTTATTATATGAGTTATCCATGTCAAATTGTTGCATGGTATGGTATAAACATTGGAGGACATTGGTAAGGTATAAAATGATCATATAAAGATGTTTATAGGTAGTAAGAGGAATATATGTCTATGAACAATCATTAACAAGCCCTAAAACATCCTACAAACCACTTGAGAGAGACACGATCAAGGGTTTGTATGCATTTATCAAAATTCATGGAAATAAATGGATATAGAGGGAGCTTAGGAAGGTATTGAGGAATATTATAAACATAATTAGACTAATCAATAAGTAATAAATCATGAGTATCTAAGTGGAAGATGTCAGACTAGTCTAAAACCTCCCTTAAATCCTAAGAGCTTGAAAGTAGAAGTTACAAGTCTTTTGAAGAAATAAGAGCATAGTAATGATTTAAAACACGTCAAAAAACCTTCTAAAGGATTAAAAAAGGTGAAAAGGATATGGACAAGTGTATTTTGACTCAATAAGTCTTCAAACAAGAAAACTAGTTTGTAGGCTTGTGTAAAGAGAGAGATGATAATTTGGGTTTCAAGAGTTGAAATAATCCTCAAGAGCCCTGGTGTTGGAAATATGATTATCATTGATGTCAAAATATATTTAGAAATATGGATGTCATATATGTCAAAGGATTAGATAGGTTTGATAGAAAGAAGAGCATGTTTTACAATTACATAGTATAAGTTGTAATATTGTCATATAATGTTGTCATGATTTTATAGAGACAAAGAATTTGATAGAATATCCATTATGGGTTTTTCAATTTCATCTCATATATATGGTCCATAGGTTTAGATGAAGAGAAATAAGCCCATAAAATATTTATTTTATCTCTAAAAAATTACTAGGGTTTCTTAGTAAAACCTTAAGGTTTTTTGTCATGGCATTCACATACATTTTCTATTTTCATGTTGACTAGATATAGGTACTAATTGGTTGCTTAAATTATAACTTAAGCCTTCCTTGTCATTGTGAAACTAGCCCCTTTGACCTAGTAATTACTAACTTGGAGCAATGATCAAAGACTTTAATATTTCCTATGTCCTTGACTTAAGACTTATCTCAGCTTGATCAATGATTAGTGCTAAATTATATGATGAATATACAATAATACACATCAAATTCAATATGTCAAAAGTAACCTAGAGTGGACATGCTAGTGATAAGTGTCACAAGTGTAGGGACTAATTATGTGTAAAAGGAATGTGTGAGTTCTAAGTATCATAAGTATAGGGATTGATGGTAAAGTGCTCAAAAGGCACATGATAGTGCCAAGTATCACAAGTATAAGGACTGATAATGAGTAAAAGGCATGTGAGAATTCTAAGTGTCACAAGCATAGGAAATGATAGAAATGTATAGAAGACATGTAAGGGTACCAAGTGTCACGTTCATAGGATATTGTTAGATAGAGAACCAGTGACTATATTAGTCTGTTAAAGGATCTAATGTTAAGTACACGATCATGAAATGAAGATCAATGGAGTGTGAAGAGTCAAAGAGGTTAAAGTGTCTAATGTTTAACGAAAGATAAAGGTAAAGTATATGATACTATTGAAGATATAACAACATGTGAGATTTTAGATCAAAAGATCAATGGATACACTTTAAAGATTAAATTGATAAAGTTTAGAAGATCACAAAGATCTAATAGAGCATGTGATCTTGTTAGAGTTTGATCAATAGATGAACTTCAAATTTGAAGTTTTAAAGTTTGAAATCTCACAAAAATCCCTAAAGGGTCATTTATTTTGGGCATTTTTCCATTGAAATATATCTAAAGGGTCATTTTTCATTTTTATAATCCCTGAAGGCTCATTTCTTTTAGGTATTTTTCCCTTATAAAATATTTGAATGGGTATTTTTAATCTACAAAATCCCCAATGGGTCATTTTATTTGGGCATTTTTCCCTTGAAAAGTTTCTTAAGGTCACTTTTATAAGATCTAAAGGACATTTTCAATAAGTCTGAAGGGCACTTTCAGAATATCTAAAGGGTCCTTCCAAAAGTCTAAAGGGCACTCACCCTTTGGAAAAAGTGCAAAGTTCTGATTTCTTTGGAAAAAGGGCTAATTGTAATTACTTCAATAAAATTGTTGAGTCTATTTTATTCAATAAAAGTGAAAAAGTCCTTATTTTTTTTAGAATTTTTGTCTATGGCAAAAAGTCTGAAGGGCACTTGCCCACATAAAAACCCTGACAAACATCATTTGTTTTGACAAAATTGTTAAGTCCAAAAGGCTCATTTTTTTTGGACATGTTTCCATGAAAAAAAGTCTAAAGGGCACTTATACTTTGGGAAATTTTCCCATAGTAAAAATCCCAACAAAAGTGTGTGCTTTATTTCTTTAGAGAAAATGCTAAGTTCAATTTTTGTGAGGAAATTATTTCAGACAAGATGTCCAAAACATTTTCCCCAATGAAGATAAAAGGCTGAAGACTCAATTCTTATGGGAAAAGTGTGAAGTAAAAATCCTTCAAAAAAATTGTCTCAAACATTTTGTTCAAGACAATTGTCTCAATAGAACTCCCAAAAGAATTTTTGTGGAGTAGGAATGCCAAAGACATATTGTTGCAAAGAATTTTTGTGAGACAAATTGTGTTAAAAGATAGAGAAGCTAAAGACAAAAGGCTCAAGAAAATTATTTTGAATGATAAAGGGCCGATGAAAGTAGGAATGTTGAAGATTAAAAAATCATATGAAATTGCTACAAAATAAAGTCCTCGAAGCAATTTCAAAATTAAAAATATGATGGTCTCATATACATCTTTTGACAGGTGCATGGATGTCAACTTTAAGACATAGAATGTAACTATTAGGGTTTAAATGTTCCAAGATAGTCACACAAGAATCAATTTCAAGCCTAGTGAAATAACCATTTGAGTTCAAATGAAGGTAGATCTAATGTTGTATGTTGATGTAGAGTAAGATGATCTGATAGTGCATGATCAAGGTTAGATATTTGAATATGCATATGAAGCTTGTGGGGATGATAAGTGGCACATTTTGAGGCCAAGAATAGGTAATATACAATCATGCCCCACCCTTTAGATCATTATCTAATGGAATTGTTTACTCATCTTAGCTAGATCTGATGGTGTGTAGCCAATGTTGAAAAGTCAAGGACCTTGTGAGCAAATGAAAAAATGATAAGTGGCACAACTACATGCCATAAATTAGAACTCAAGAATCTCATGCAAGATTTATGGCTCATGTTTTCTCAGATAAGGATGATCTAATGGTGTGAGCTGAGATAGACTTTTTAAAGGGTTCAAATTGCACAAATAAGTGACAAGTGTCTATATTAGAGCCAATCAATCAAATTGGTCACTCTTAGGCCCCATGAATGCCTAGTTGAATCTGATGTGTCATGTCAAATGTTAGTATGTGGCAAGATTTGGTTTAAAATGTAAAATATATGGTTCTTTCATGGATGTGGTAATGATTTGAAGTGCAGAAGAATATCTAACTATGATTTTAGATCATATTTTATTAATGGCAGTGAGTCTTTTCTATTTTCATCACAACTAGAGCTTTCTAATTATAATCATCACAAGGTAATGGGATTTCCTTGGCATGTACAAAGAAGAGATTTTATATCTATAAATTTCCATTATTTCTAATCAATCAACTAGGGAGAGTATTTATAGATAAGTTGAATATAAATACAAATCTATTTGAATCTTCAAATGATTTTCTTCCTTTAGTTGTGCAAGTGAGTAGTTAAGAGCATTTCCAAGTGGTTGCATATGATGACTAATAGTTGTTCAGGCCTCAACTATGAAGTTTACCATCTATATCATGAATTTATCATTATCTTCAGTCAAAATATCAAAGGTTTATTTAAAATTTTAATCATTATTTGTGGAAGAAGTTGAAACAATGATTCTTTTCTTACAAGTGGATGAGGATCTCAGGCATGGCAAAGGGCATATTTCAATTGGAAGTATCTTGGAAAAATTGAATGCTTGTTCTAAAATTTTGAAAATTATGACCCATAATTCTGGAATAGAGAAGGGTAAAAAATGTATAAATAAAAGGCTTGCCTTTTATTCAAGAGGTTGGTTAGCCATTGTGTTGGTTTGTGTCTTCCTTAGTATAGGCTATTCCACATTTTGAGATCAATACTATGTGTATTTTGTCTCTCTTGCTAAGGTGGTTTTAGTTGTGCAACCATTACTAATATTTAAGAGCATCTCTATATGTCTCCCCTATCCAACATGGAGGAAATCCACCATGCTTGTCCCCATGATAACATTTTGAAACATTGATGTATGTAATATTTTATTACAAAGTTAATAAAAATGTTTGTGGTTCTATGCTATTTCATATTGATGAAGTACAAAAATGTGTTTTATAAATTATGAAAATTATATATTTGGGCCTATGTTCTTTATTGGTTATCATTCTAAACAAAGATCTAGATCATAAACCCTCTTTGCACTAGTCTATGATATATTGTGAATAACTTGTTAGGGCACCCTAGGTTTATGGGGTTGACATGGAAAAGTATTTGAGATTATAGTTCTTGTATATGTTCTAGGGTTTTAGGTTCATTTAGATATTTTCATTTCATTGGCACTAATAAGTGCAAATCACTCCTAGTAGTTCCATTAGTTTGAATTTAAGTTTTATGTGTCTTTACCATAAATGATGTCATGAGTGCTGAAATAATCCTTGCTAATTAAAGACCTCCATCATACCACCCTCCACTTTTTATAAGTATCAACTTGTCCTACCCTATCCTACCCTACAAATAATATGCCCTTTGTATATCTTAAGTGTTATTTATCTATAGATGCATAAACATTATATATTTAACATGTGTCTGCATTTTGTACTTTAAAGCCTAGCATTAGAATCTTATTTTCAACCCCTATGTTATTGAAGATTATTTAAAATTAAGGATGTAATTACTTTTTGAATCTATCTTTAGTAGATTGTATTTGTCTTAAAACATTCATTAATTCTATGTGATAACCATTCTTGAGTGGAATAAGCATGTTTGGTTTTGTTCTGGTTAGATTCATGTCTCTCTATACCAATAATCCCCATAGAGGCTGAATTGTAAAATCTCTCCATATGAGAAAGATATCCCTTAGGTCTTCTCACCTTGGTTTAGGTAGAGCTAGAAGTATCAGGGAGCTAAACACACCCTCTATAGGTGCGTCTCAGTCATTTTATGCATTTAGTCCATTCTAGATATCAAACCCTCCCCTAACTATAATGACATTCTAGTAGGTTTCTCATATTTATTTTCCATTTGCATCAAGTTTGTATGGTTGAGTGTAAGAGGTGTACAATTGGGAACCAATACCCAATTTTCACCATTGCTGAGGATAAAAAAGACACCCATGACACTTGTATTATTGTCAACTCTTGTAGAGAGCTAGAGATGTAAGTATTTCAAAATTTAAGGTTCTCTACTTGTTATTTTATACAATTAGACTATCTTGGCCATCAATGTTTCATCACTCAACTAGGGACGTGCCACGAATTATTAAGGGTTGATAATTAACTTCTACTACATTTGTTTCAAAGAGCTAAAAATATTACATGTTGGAATGTGTCTTTTCCCTTTTGAACATTATTTTTTAAATGTTAGTGTTTTGTGCTATTATCTCATCATTAAATTTAGAAAAGTTTATTTTCAACATGTATCACAATAGTTTGTTAACTATTATATTATATAATTTTTATTTTGGTGGCAACTCCATTTTTATCATCTAGTTTCAAGAAAAATCAGTGCCTATGTTGAATATCTTTATTAAGTTACAACTTTGAGTATTCTTTCTATTACTTACAAAGCTAGAAGGATTGAGATCATCCTTCAAAGGTGACTCATTAGAACCTTGTCTCACCACTATGTTTGCATCAAATATGAAGGAGACAAGTTCAGAGGTTAGAATGGAAGTGCCTGGTTTGTTAAATGCTAAAGTAAATGCTATGGATTTTGATCTTGACATTATTTGGTATGACAAGTGATTCTTCCCACATCTCCAATGTAATAATACTAAACAAATTGATGAAGACTTAGATGAACTTGAGTATGCATCATCCAAATATGATATTTTTATTTTTGATTATCAAGATTTTATAGGTAATTTTTCTACCTCCATAGAAATGATGTTTGTTGCTATTGCAGAATAATTTTGGAGTGAAATCAATAAGGTCTGTGTTCCAACATATTAATTTTCTTATGATGATAGTATAACACAAGTAAATGAATCACCCAATCATGATTTAATTGAAGATCCAGAGTGTGATCTAATAGAAGGGTTAGACATGGATGCAAAATTAAGTGATGTCATTGGGAATATGGACCATTTTGAGCAACTAATTTTTATTAATACTAGGTTTAAAAATGAAGGTGTTGTTTGGAGAATATCATTTGATGAAGATGGGGTTAATTTTTTAATGACCTTAACGATGAATTTTTTAGATTTATTTCAATTACTACTTTGAGTGCACAAATGACATTGGTAATCCTGATGAAATATTGTTAGGTACTCACATGATTGTAGTTGAGAAGCATGTATATTTACAACTACTAAAGGAGTACCAAAATCTATTATCTTGGTCTTAGCTAGATTTGAGATCATGCAAAGAGGATTTGTTTTGACTTGTCATCCTATTACAACCTAGTAGAAATATCCTCAGGCAAATGTAGAGATTGTTTTAATTCATCCTAGCCACCAAGCTACTAGAAAAGCTCAAAAGGCTAAGGGATGGTAAAATTTTGGAGCCACTAGTAAATAGAAAGCATCCAATTCATTTCTTTAACTATGTCTGGACAATATACACATTATATAGTGTCTTTTTGTTTTTTCCTTCTATTCTTTTATTTCCACTCGACTTTGAGCCTTGTTTGTACAATTCTTTTCCATTCCTTTTATTGTGTCTTCATTTTTAGATCCTCCTAATTTCCTTTTTTTGAATCTACCATGTTTTATCAAGCCTTCACGAGTGTTTGCTAAAAATTGATATTTCTTGACTCTATGACCCAATGGATTAACACCTGGTCTTACATGATAGGATTATTTACACACTTACAGGGGATATGCATCCTCGAGTAAGAGCCAATGTTAGTACCTAAAATTACAATGAAGCAATTGGGCCTTTATCAAGTACAAATGCCGAAGTCCTTAGTCTAAGTCATGTTTTCAAGTGTTCCTTCAAAGTTTAAGTTTCTTGGTTAACAAATAAGTGTCAATCTAGTCTTTACTTAGTGTGTTTTAAGCCTTAGGGTCTTCAAGTTTTTTTAGGACTTTTTGCTCAATGGAAATATGTCTTCAAGATTTTTGTTCACATGAAAAGTCTAAATACTTATTTTCATCAAGTAAATTGTTCATGATAAAAAACCTAAAAAAGTCTATTTATTCTGAGTAAAGCATACTACCCTATTTATTTTGGTCACTTTGCCTTTGTAGAATCCCCAAAGGGTCATTTATTTCAAGCATTTTGCCCTTAAAATATATTTGAAGGGTATTTTTGGCTTTGTATAATACATGAAGGGTTTTTTTTTAACATTTTTCCCTTAAAAAATATTTGAAGGGTCTTTTTGCATTTGTAAAATCCCTAAAGGGTCATTTCTTCCAAGAATTTTGCCCTTGCAAAATTTTTGAAGGGCACTTTCAAAAGATCTAAAGGATATTTTCAATAAGTTCAAAGGGAACTTTCAACAGATCTAAAGGGCCATTCAAAAAGTATAAAGGGGACTTGCCCTTCAAAAAAAATGGAAAGGTATGATTTCTTTGATAAAAAGGCTAAGTCTAATTCCTTCAACAAAATTTTAAAGTCTATTTTCTTTAAAAAAAGTACAAAATTCCTTATTTTTTTTGAACCTTTTATCCATGGAAAAATTTAGAATGGAACTTGCCCTTCAAGTATTTTGTTTACATAAAAATATTGATAAACATCCTTTGTTTTGATGAAATTCTTAAATCCAAAAGGCTCATTTATTTTAGACATTTTGTCAATGGCAAAAAGTTTGAAGAGCACTCAACCTTTGGGAAATTTGCCTATGGAAAAAATCTTTAAAAAAATTCATTTCTTTGACATAAGTGTGTTCTTGATTTCTTCATATAAAATGCCAAGTTCAAGTTCTATGAGGAAATTATTTTGAACAAAATGTCTAAAATAATTGTTTCAACAAAGATAAAAGGTTGAAGACTCAATTCTTGTAGGAAAAGTATGAGCTCAAAATCCTTTGGGGAAATTATCTCAAATATTTTTTCTAAGATAATAATCCAAAAATAATGCCCAAAAGATTTTTTTCAAAGTAGGAATTCTGAAGATAGATTATTGCAGGATAAATTATGCCAAAAGATAGAGAAGCTAAAGATAAATGGCTCAAGAAAATTATTTCAAAGACCAAAGGGCCGATGAAAGTAGGAATGTGAAAAATAAAGAAATCAAACAAAATTACCATAGAAAAAAGTACCTAAAGAAATTTCCAAATTACATGTATGATGGTCTCATGACCATCTTTTAATAGGTGCATGGATGCCAACTCTAAGCCATAGAAATTAGCCATTGGGGTTCAAATGTTCCAAGATGGTCATGAAAGCATTAATTTTTGGCCCTATGAAATAGCCATTTGAATTTAAATGGAGGTATATCTAATGGTCCACATTAATGTAGACCAAGATGATCTGATGGTACATGATCAAATATAGATAGTCAAAGGTACATAGGAAGCCCATGGGGCTACCAAGTGGCACATATGTAGGGCCAAGAATAGGAAATATCATATCATGCCCCACCCCTTAGATCATGATTTGATAGAGCGTATTTACTCATCCCAACCAAATGTTATGGTGCATAGCCAATGTTTAAAAGTTAATGACCATATGAGAAAATACAAAATTATAAATGGTACAACTATGAGCCATAAATTAGAACTCAAGCATCTCACATAAGATCTATGACTCATATTTGATCTAGCTAGGATAATCAAATGATGCAAGCTGAGGTGGACTCTTAAAAGGGCTTAAATTACATGAAGAAGTAATAAGTGTCTAGATTGGAGCCAATAAATCAACTTAGTCACTCTTAGGCCCCATGAATGCCTAGTTAGATCCAATGTGGCAAGCCAAGTGTTAGTATATGGAAAGTTTTGGTTTAAAATCTAAAATTAACATTTTTTTCATGGATGTGGAAATGATTCGAAGCACAAAATAATGTTGGACTACCATTTAAAAGCATATTTTACTAACAACCATAGTTATTTTCTATTTTCATCACAACTAGAGCTTTCCAATTATAATCATCACAAGGTAATGGGATTTATTTGGCATGAATAAAGAAGAGATTTTACATCAAAAATTTTCCATGATTTTCAATCGATAAATAAGAAAGCATTTCTAGATAAGTTACACATAAGGACAAATTTTTTTTGGCTCTTCAAATGATTTTCTCCCTCTAACTGTGTAGGTGAGTGGTCAAGAGCATCTTTAGGTGGTTGTATATGATGACTAATTGTTGTTTGGGCTTCCACTATGAAGTTCACCATCTAGATCATGAATTCACCAACATATTTAATCAAAAGATCAAAGGTTTGTTGTAAATATTTGTCATTCCTTATGGAGGTAGTTATAACAATGATTCTTTTTTATAAGTGGATGATGATCTTAGGAATGACAAAGGGCATATTAAAACTAGGAGTATTTTAGTGGACTTAAAGGCTTTTTCTAAAATTTTAAAAATTGTGACCCATATTTCTAGGATTGAGAAGGGTAAAAAATGTATAAATAAAAGGTTTTCCTTTTATTTGAAAGGTTGGTTGGACATTATGTTCGTCTGTGTCTTCATTATTATAGGCTATTCCATATTTTAAGATCATTTTTATGTGCATTTTAACTCTCTTTCTAAGTTGGTTGTAGTTATATATTCATTAGCAAGCTCTGAGAGCATATCTATATGTCTCCCATGTCTAACATGGAGCAAATCCATCATGCTTGTCCCTATGGCAACATTTTGAAATGTTGATGTATGTAATATTTTCTTGAAAAGTTAATGAAAATGTTTGTGGTTATATGCTATTTCCTATTGATGAATTACATCAATGTGTTTTAAAAATCATGCTAATTAGACATTTGGTCTTATGTTCTTTATTGGTTATCAATTTGAACATAGATCTAGATTATAAACACTCTACACACTAGTCTATGATATATTGTTGAATAACTTGTTAGGGAACCCTAGGTTTATGGAGTTGATAGGGAAAAGTATTTGAGATTCTAGTTTCAGTGTATGCTCTAAGGTTTTAGGATCATTTGGGTATTTTCATTTCATTGGCACCAATAAGTGCAAATCACTCCTGGCAGTTTCATTAGTTTGCATTTAAGTTTTTTACATCTCTACCATAATGATGTCATGACTATTGAAATAATCTCTACTAATTTAATACCTCCATCATACCACCCTCCCCTTTTTATAACCATCAACTTGTCCTACCCTAAAAATAATATGCCCTTTGCATATATTAAGTGTTATTTACCTACAAATGCATACACATTGTATATTTAATATGTGTCTACATTTTGTGCTTTGAAGCCCAACATTGCAATCTTATATTCAACCCTTGTGTTATTGAAGATTATTTAAAATTAAGGTTTCAATCAATTTTTTAATCTTTCTTTAGTAGCTTGTATTTGAATTAGAACATTTATTCATTCTATGTGACAACCCTTGCTAGGTGGAGTAAGTGAGTTTGGTTGTGTTATGGTTAGATTTGTGTCTCTCTATGCCAATAATACCCATGTAGGTTGAATTGAAAAATATCTCCATATGAGAAAGTTACCCCTTAGATCCTCTCACCTTAGTTCAGGTAGAGTTAGAAGTAGTAGGGATCTAACCATACTTTTTTTAGGTGCCTCTCAGTCATTTTATATGTCCAGTCCATTCTAGATACCAAACCCTCCCTTGACAATAGTGACATTCTAGTGGATTTTTAATCTTTATTTGTCATTTGTTTCAAGGGTGAAAGGATGAGAGCAAGAGGTGTATAATTGGTAACTAACAATTTGAACAAGGATCATTAGATCATATAATGAAAATTAAGATCAATGGTCAATATTTAAAGATATGTTCATCTCAATGGTCAAGTGATGGAACATACAAGAAAGATGCACTATAAGACACAGAGAATGATATATATCACTATGATCAATCTAAATTTTGTAATATGGCATGTGTATCAAATCTCAAGCCAAATATATGCTAAATATAAAAAAAGATAGATAATTATGGTGGTGTAACATGAATTCAAGAAGTGGGAAACTTACAGGAGCGTGATGTGTTAATGACCAAGTATGAACACAAAGAGATATGAGACCTAAATCCAATCCATATATACATGATATAAAAAATTCATTGTGTCAAAAAATTATAAATTGAAGAGTAGAGAGGTTGAGAGGAATAAAGATGTAGAGTAGAATATGAGTAGTTATAGAATAGGTTTGTAATAGAAAACTAGATTCATTTATGAATCAAATTTGTAATCTAGAGTTGTAGCTCCACAATAGATCTGATTAGTAGGTGACATCAAAATAGATGAGTTGGTGCTTAGTTAGAGATTTGGTTCTTCCTTAGAGTATGTTCTCTTAAATCAAGGGATTGGTGTCTCTTTAGGTTTAGTGCCCTTAAATATTATAACTAGTGAGGTTCTTATTTATGAGGCTAGATTAGAATCATATATTTTAGTAGCTATTCTCATGGTGATTTTCCCATATTGGGTTTTCCACTTACATATAGTGTTATGCATATGTGTGTGTGATCTCTACATATCCTTTCTAAATGTCATTAAAAAATATTAAAGGACTAATTTTAATCAATCTACTAATTCACCCCCCTCTTAATAGATAGTTCTATTCCAATAATTAGTATCAAAGCCTTGGTGCTTTAGAAGAATCTTAATCATCTTAGGTAGATCTTAGATGGAGAACACAAATGTCTAGTCAAGAAGGTTCTTCCTAAAATAAAGCACCTCTTTTTGATGGATCAAACTATGCATTTTGGAGCATTAGAATGGAAGCATATATATCTTCATTAGGGTTTGATGTATGGATGTCTATTGTAAATGGATATACATCCCTTGATATAACTCCTACTAATCAATCTTCAAAGAAGGCATATGAGAGCAATTCCAAGGCAAATAATGATATCCTTTGTGGATTATCTAAGTCAAAGTTTATTAAAGTGATGCATTGTCAAAATGCATAGGATATCTAGAACAAGTTGAAGAGCATTTATGAAGGTGATGATAAGGTAAACTAGGCCAAGCTAAAAACATACAAAGGTAAGTTTGAAAGTCTTAAAATGAATGAAGAAGAGAACATTGTAGACTACCTCCTCAAAGTAGATGCAATAGTCAATGTAATTAGAGGCTTGGAGAAGAGATGAAAGATTCTATCATTGTCAAAAAGGTCCTAAGATATCTACCATCAAGGTATGACTCTAAAATCTTTACAATAGAGGAATCAAGAGATCTACATAAAATCACTATTGATGAGTTGCATGGAACCTTCACAACCTATGAGATGAGAATGAGAGAAGTAGATACTTTCAAGAGAGAAGATACATTCAAAATATCCAAACTAGTAAAAATAGAATCACCTACATTTAGATTTGAGGAGACTGATGAAGGAAAATCCAACTTTAAATGCTTTAACTATGGTAAGGTAGGTTATTTTTCTACTAAATTCCCTTATAATAAAATAGGATAATTCTAAGAAAGAAGAGGATAGTAAAAATATGAAACCTCACTACTCCAAGAAGAAGAACTTCTTCAAAAATAAGAAGGGCTTGTACATAAAAGAAGATAGTGATCCATCCCTATTAATGACATTAGAATTAGCCTCTATGGATCAAGAAACATAAAAAGTTGAAAAATATTATGAATAAGAAGAAGGAGAAGTGGATATAGAGGGTGAACTCATTTGTGCTCTAAATGAAACTAAAAAGATGAGAAAAAAGAACTTAAAGTAGAAGAAGTAGGCATAAGAGGAGATTGAAAAAGTATCCAATAGTCTTAAAAAATCTGATCAGATGATAGTTAGCCTAAAGACATAAGTTGAACATGATAAAAGAATAGAAGATGTAGTCAAATTTGAACTACAGTCTAAATTTGATGAATTCTTGAAGTTAGAAGCAGAGATAGTGGATTTAAGGAAATAACTTGAAAAATCTAAAGAACAAATAGACAAAAGTTTGAATTTGATATGAGGTTTTAAAATTCTTGATGAGTTAAACAACTCTTACAAACCATCAAAAGAAAGAACTGGTCTTGGTTTTGAAAAAGGGAAAAATCCCATAACTATTACATTTACAAACTTATATGAAAAATTCAAAATAGAAGGAGAATCATGAAAAAATAATGAAAAATATTCCAAGAATGACTCCAAAGATATAAAGACAGACACAAGCACAAATGATGTGAAGAAAGTTGAAGGATAAAAGAAGCCTGAAGAAAAGAAGAATAACAATGGGTTAATCTATATAAACTCAAAGATGTAGAACATAAATGTATCTTATGAAGATGGTTACATAAGGGTGAAAGACTTGAAGAATCTAGTGTTAAGAAGACCTCCTCATCTTTCATAAAAAAATACTATGACCAAGTATTCCTCATTTTTTATGGTTATTATTATACCTATAATTAGTTTGGTCTTAGGGATAGTGAATGTAGAGTTATGCCTAAAAGGATAAAAAACTTTGTAAACAAAAATTAATTTTCTCCCTTATTAGATATAAAAGTAATATGATATAATTGCAATAATTTTAGTCACATAGCTAAACAATGTAGAATAAGCTTTTTAAGACCAAAAATACAAAGTGAAAAGAAATTCATGCCTCCCAGTATGAACAAAGGTTCACAAGTCTATGAAAATGGGAAAAATAAGCCAAAATATAAACCTATGGATGTGTGGAAAGTGAAAGATTAGAAAGTTTCACAATCCATGATTGCTTAAATTGTAATCCATGTCAAGGAACAAAACTTGTGGGTAATAGATAGTGGTTGATCAAAACAAATTAATTATGACAAGGTTAAGTTAATCAAACTAATTAAATCTAAGGAAGGATATATCAACTTGAAAGACAATACTATAGTAAAGATCTATGTAAATGAACCTTGAACATCGATGAAAAACTACCTACACATGATGTCATTTATGTTGAAGGATTGAAACACAATCTGCTAAGTGTCAACCAAATATGTGATAATGGATATAAGGTCACATTTAATGTATAATTCTACAAGATAATGAGATCTATAAGACTAGTTTGAGAAGGGAAGAGAACTGAAAGAAATATCTATAATCTTAGTGAAGTAAATGGTAATAGCTTCTTGATAGGAAAGTTTGATGAGAGTTTGTTATGGCATAGAATAATGGGTCATGTCAATTTTGATAACCTAGTTAAGGTGAGCTCAAATAAGTGTGTTAAACATATGACTAAGAAACCAAACTTGTAGACACTACTTGCAAGGAATGTCAGCAAGACAAGCAAGGGTCAGATTTTAAATAAAGGAATATGCAACTACAAAGCCTTTAGAGTTAGTTCATACTAATATTTGTGGTCTTACTAAGACAAGAGGATATAGAGGAGAAAGATACTTCATGATTTTGATATAATATTACTTAATAATGACATGCGTAACCTTTTTGAAGGATAAGTCTCAGGCATTTGAAAGATTTAATATCTTTAGGGCCATGGTAGAGAATGAGATTGGATGAAAAATTAAATGCTTAAGATCTGATAGAGGTTGTGAATTCACCTCAAATGATTTCATATTATACTATGAGAATCATGGAATCAAAATGCATTACTCCATAATAATGACTCCAATATATAATGTAGTTATTTAAAGAAATAATAGAATAGTCAAGGAGATGGCAAAAATAATGCTAAAAGAGGCGAAGTTACCTAATGGATACTAGAGAGTAGTACAAATAGTAGTATATATCCTAGATAGAGTTCAACTGAGGGTAAACAATGATAAGACCCCCTATTAACTATGGTATGGAAAACCTACCTTTATTAAGTATTTTAGAGTGTTTATAAGCAAATGCTACATTAGGAGAAAAGAAGACAAATTGGGAAGCTTTGAATCAAAATGTGATGAATGAATATTTCTTGGTTATTCCACTCAAAGCAAAGCTTACATATGTTACAACAAAATATCTATAGAATATTGTAGAGAGAATCAATGTAAAGGTTGATGAAGGATTAAAACATGTTAAACCTAACAAAGACATCTATGGAGAAGAATATAAATATAAAAGGAAGTAGCTAATGAAGAACCTAAGGAAGTAAATGAAAAGGCACCTACAATATTTATTCAAAAGGATCATCCTATAGATAAGATTATTGGAAATAAAAATGAAGGGGTTCAGACAAGGAGAAGAGTTGTAATGAAAAAGGAACAAGTAAGTTTTGCTCTAATGTCTAAAATTGAGCCTAAGAATTATATTGAAGCTAACAAGGATGAGAATTAGCTAAAATCCATGGAAGAAAAACTAAGCCAAATCAAGAAGAAAAAAACTTTGGAATTAGTTCTAAGACCTTCAAATAAGAATGTAATAGGTACAATGTGGGTATTAATAAACAAACTCAATGAGGATATAATTGTTATAAGGAATAAGGCTAGACTGGTGTGCAAACAATATGCACAATTTGAAGGTATCAATTTTGAGGAAACATTTTCTCCATTTGCTTGATTGGAAGCCCTAAGAATGTTTTTATCATTTTCTATTTATAATAAATTCAAAGTCTATAAAATGGATGTTAAGTCTACTTTCTTGAATGGGAACCTAGAGGAAGAAGTCTACATATAATAACCTAAAGGTTTTCAACTATCAAAAGAAGAAGATTATGTTTATAGACTAAAGAAAGATCTATATTGTCTAAAATAGGCACCTAGAGCATGGTATTCAAGATTATACCAGTACTTGAAACAATAAATATTTAATAAAGGATGTGTAGACAAAAATTTGTACTTAAAATTAGAAGGTAAACATATGTTAATTTTTTTTTTATATGTAGATGATATCATTTTTGGTGGTAGTAACAACATAATGTGCAAAGAATTTTCTACTCAAATTAAAAACGAGTTTGAGATGTGTATGCTTGGAGAAATTTATTTCTTCATTGGTCAAAAAATAGAACAAACTAATGAAGGGATGTTTATATCCCAAACCAAGTATCATAAGGAAATGCTCAATAAGTTTGGAATGGAAGATAGTAAACCAATAGGTACTCCCATGATAAGTAGTTGTAAGTTGAGAAAAAAGGATGAGTCATTTGATGCAAATCAAACTTTGTATAGATCAATGATAAGTAGATTTTTATACCCAACTCCATCAAGATAATATATCATGCAAGTAATGTGCATGGTTATAATATTTCAATTTGTTCCTAAAGAGTCATATGTCAATGCAATGAAAAAAATATTTAGATAGATCAAGAGTACAATTGACTATGGCCTATGGTATCCCAAAGGTAAATATTTCATTTTGAAAACATATATAGATGCTAATTGGGTAGAAAGTGTTTATGATATAAGAGTCACTAGTGGTGGTGCATATTTCCTTGGAAACAACCTCATTCATGGATGAGCAAAAAGAAAGAGTTAGTTACTCTTTCTATAGTTGAAGTAGAGTATGTTGCAACAGTGACATGTTGCACTCAAGTCTTGTGGATGAAGTAACACTTAAGGATATCAAGGTAGAATACAAATCACCTATCTCTATTATTTGTGACAATTTAAATGCTATTAACATATCAAAGAATCCAGTGATGTAGTCTAGAGCTAAGCACATATCAATCAAGTATCACTTCTTAAGAGAAAATGTTGCAGATCAAGAGGTCATAATGGAATATGTGCTAACACAAGATCAAATTTTAGAAATATTCACAAAACCTCTTCCCAAGGAACAATTTGATTATCCAAGATAGAAGTTGGGCATGGTGACTCCTACATCACATCACTAGATCCTAGTGATAGGACATGAGTCCAGGGGGGAGGATAATACAAGCTTTGTTAATCCTTGGAAGAGGAGAGAAAAGGAAACTCATGTATGCATAGTTTTATAAATTTATAATGGGTTTATGGTTATATATTCATGGACAAACTCCTTTATCTGTTGAAGGGGAGAAAAATTTGGACAAACAGTGAGAAAGTTGGAGTCCCTTTGCCATTAATGTCAAAGGGGGAGAAAAAGTGTAAATGCTCTCTATAAAATCTTTATGTTTATCAAAGGAGAAAAGCATGTGTTCAAGGTATGTTTAGGAAAGTGTTCCATTACCTAAGGTGGTGAAATTTTGATATGAGTAGATTTAGCTCACATTCATCAAAAGCTAATGTAAGTAAAGTATATGCCAAATGAGTAGATTAATGCATTATAAGATCAAAGCATTTATTTTACCATCAATGCCAAAGGGCGAGATTATTGGTAATATATTTATCATTGAGGTCAAAAGAGAGATAGTGAACACTATGGATGTGATAAATTTCAAAGGATCATATAGGTTTGATGGAGAGAAGAACATGCTTTATAATTACATAGTATAAGTTACAATATTGCCATATAATGTTGTCATGTTTTTATAGACACAATTTTTTGGGCATTTTTAGAGAAATTAATAGAAGATACATTATGGGGTTTTCAAGTGCATCTCATATATTGGTTCATAGGTTTAGATGAAGATAAATGAGCCTAGAAAAGATTTATTTTAGCTCTTGGACATTACAAGGGTTTATTAGTAAAAACCTAAGGTTTTTAGTCATGGCATTCATAGGAATTTTATATTTTCATGTTGACGAGATATAGGTAGGAACTAGTTTCTTAAGTTATAATTTAATCCTTCCTCATCATTGTGAAACTGGCCCCCTCAACCTAATAATTAATAGCTTGGAGTAGTGATCAAAGACTTTAATATTTCCTAATTCCTCAAATTAAGACTTGTTTGAACTTGATCAATGACTAGCATTAAATCATATGATGAAGATCCAATGATGTACAACAAAGTCAATATGTTAAAGGTACTTGAGAGTGAAGGTGCTAGTGCTAATTATCACAAGCATAGGGATTGATAATGTGAAAAAAGAATGCATGAGTTCCAAGTGTCATAAGCATGGGTATTGACAACAATGTGTAAAAATCATGTGAGGGTGTCAAGTGTCACATTTGTAAGATCTTGTTAGATAGAGAACCAATGAGAGTATTAGTCTATCAGAGGATATAATGGTAAGTGTGTGATCATGAAATGAATATTTATGGAGTGAAAGGAGTCAAAGAGGTTAAAGTGTTTGATATTTAATGATAGACAAAGGTAAAGCTTGTGTTACTATTGAAGATATAATGACACGTGAGAGATTAGATCAAAAGATCAATGGATGTGTTTTAAAGATTGAAATGTTAAAGTTTAGAATCTCATAAATATCTATCAGAGTGTTTGATGTTATCAAATTTTGATCAATGAATTCACTTCAAAGTTGAAACATTAAAGTTTGAAATCTCATAAAGATCTAATGGAGCACATGAGCCTATTAGAGCTTGATCTAATGATTTCATTTTAAAATTGAGACATTTGAATGAGCATCATCATATCATGGTGTGAAACTCAAGATCAATGGTCAGTTTTTAAAGATACATTCATCCTAATGGTCAAGTGATAGAATATATAGGAAAGATACACTATACAACATAGAGAATGATGTAGATCACTGTAATTGATCTAAATTGTATAATATGGCATGTGTATCAAAACTCAAGCCAAATATATGCTAAATAGAGAAGAAGATAAATAATTATGGTGTTGGAATACAAATTTGAGAAGCAAGAAACTTGAAAGAGAATAATGTGTTAACGACCAAGTGTGAACACAAAGTGATATGAGATATAGATCCAATACATATATACATGATCTATAAAAGGCACTAGCTATTGAAAAAAGTCAAATTGAGGAGCAAAGAGACAAAGAGGAAGAGAGATGTACAGAAAAGTATGAAAAGTTGTAGAATAGGTATTTAATAGATAACTTGACTCATTTATGAATCAAATTTGTAATATGAAGTTGTAGCTCCATAATAGATCTGATTGGTAGGTGCCAACAGAAGAGTTGAGTTGGTGCTCATTTAGGGAGTTGGTATTTCGTTAGAGTAGGTGATCTTAAATTAGGGGATTGTTGTCTCTTTAGGGTCAGTGCCATTAAACATTATAGCTAATGAGGTTCTTTAATATGAGGCTAGATTAGAATAGTTAATTCTAGTAGTTATTATCATGGTGGTTTTTCCTATATTGGGTATTCCATGTACATCTAGTGTTATGCATATGTGTGTGTGATCTTTGCACATCCTTTATAAATTGCATTAAAAAATATTAAAGGATTAATTTTAATCAATCTACTAATTTGTCTACCCTCTCCATAGATAGTTGTGTTTGAACACCTAGATCCTTCCCTATCTTGTGATAGTGTTTGAATGATTATGATCGATATGAGGAGGCTTCATGGATTTAACCTTGAGGGTTTGAATTAGGGGTAAAACATGATATGGTTTATAAAGCTCACAAAGTCCTTTAAATTAACTATAGTCCTATAGGGTTGACAGTGAGAAATTACAAGTTTTAAAGGGGTTTTAGACATGTTATGAATGGATTGTAATATAACAGTGAGTTTTAGAAACCTAAGAGTCAACCTTGGAAACAAAATAAAAGTTTCATGGCCCCAAGACATTTGCATGAAAGTTACAGGATAAAACAAGGAGGAATGAGGTCATATGATTTGAATGCTAATTGGTGATTAAGGTTTTATGTGGAAGTACAGGATTGAGTAAGACATTCATGTTTTTTTAGGAATAAAATGTGATCCTTGGAATAAATTAGGCCTGTGTTTTAAGTAAGCAAGGTCTCAAGAGTGATCAATAACAATTGTCAAGGGTTAGATGAGCTTTCAAGTTTGAGGAAGCCCTCTACAGGTCTATAGGTATTCAGTAGGTTATCAACATGTTTATAGGATGTTTCTCCCTTTGTTGAAGGCTTGAAAATATCCTAAAGGACCCTCTAAAACCATAGTGCCTATGCCCAATTATTGAAGTCTAAAGAATAATGTAGGCTTGCAAACATTCAAGCAAATCTCATGAAGGTTTAGATCTTAAATACAAGAATAATAAGCCTATAGTCATGATCTAAAAGCCTAAAAGATCTAAATATCACTTGTAAGATTATTTTTTAGAACTCATTAATGCCAAATAAGGGGATAAAACATAAAATTAAGAAATTTTAAGCAATTCCAAGGGAGAAGACACCTGATGGTAGGTTAGTATGACCTCAAAACAAACTAAACACATATCTAAAGGCTATACAACTATGATGCATGTCCTAAACAATACCTCCATGGTGTTCAATAAGGAAAAATGAGTTCTTGAGTTTAAAAAGAATAATTATGAGCTGAAAAGTTGTGTTTAAAGATGACAAAGCTTTTAAGGAGTAGTCTATATATAGGGTTTTAAGAGTCTTTTTGGCCTATATAATGATTTTGAATGAGAGTTTTAGGCACTAATAATTTTTTATTATTTGATAAATATTGAAAACTATCATAAAGGATTTTTAAGGGGATTGTAGAGAAAAATTTGATGTTCATAAGGGTGAAGTAGACCTAGAAGGTTCCAATGAAAATAGATATATTCATAATATTGATCCTCTACTAACTACAAGTTTGCAAGACATCCCAATAGTGGTTCATTTGATTATAAGGGATTTCAAGGTCTTTAATAAGCTATTCTCTTCATATCAAATGGATTATAATATTCAAAACATGGTGTTATGAGAGAGAGAGGATAGAGTTAATAAGGTTGTCATGTTGTAGTAAGAAATGAGTTTTCTAGTTTGATAAATTTTCCATTCATGGTAAATAAATGTTAGTAATACTATTATGGGATAGATGCAAGTATAATAATAAAAAATTATAATCCAAGTAAATCTTATATGTCTTTACCATAAGTTTTATGACTAACCAATGAGTGAGTGCAAGGTGATTATATGAGTATAGGTAGGATTGGTAAAAATTCAAGATATTAGGATTATGAAGCCCTATCACCAAGGTTTTAATGGTTACAAACATGGGAAATAAAGTTACAAACTTGAAATATGTTATCAAGGACTTCTATAACCCTCTAAAGAGATAGAAACAATCTATATGTATGTAACTATGGAGTATTAAAAGCTTATCAAAGTTTCAAGTTTGGAACAAGGAACTAAAAGAGATCAAGGGACCTAAAATTATCTCTCAAGGACTTAAGCCATTATAACCAAATTTTTTCCATGAAAGGAGTAAAATTATAAAGTTTTACAAGGATTTTTAAAATAATCAAAGCTCATCAACATCCTCAAGGTTCCTCCACACTCACTTACAAGTCTAACTGATAGGTTGAGTAAGTTCCAAGGTTCTTGGATTTTTTTAAAGAAATATATGAAGATAAGTGTGGAGAATTAAAGTGGTAATACTTATAAAAAACCTATGAGGCCTACAAATCAAAGAGATTGATGTTGTAAAAACGTTGATTATAGGTTGGATGGTAAAAGATGGATCCTTTTAAATAAGAAGATGTAAGTTTACATGGATTTTCAAGCAAGGTTATAAGGTAGAAAATGAAATAAGGTGAGCTTTAAGTTTGAAAAGTTAGGATTATTAAGCCTCTCAAGGAGTTATTATGGGTAGATATGGTGATGATTCAATTTCCCAGCCTCTCTTAGGGACCTTCACATGAATGTTAAGGCAAATCCCAATCAACTTAGGCTTCCAAAACATGACTAACACTACCATGAATGGTGTAAATGGTCATTAAGAGAATGATGAGGACATGAGGTGTTGGAAACTAATCTCATTTATATTTAAATCATTTTATGGAGTGGAAATAATACCAAGTTGACTCAAGGCTCTAAATGGCATAGGAGGTCCAATTCCAAGTCAACAATTTAAAAATATTTGACATGCATGAATGAGAGGTGGAGATGGGTGAATTAAAGTATTTAATGTAGGATTTTCTCAAGGATAACAGCCCTAAAAGTGCAAATTCATCATCCACAAACACTCTTAAGGATAAAAATAGTAACAAGGTATCCTCTCCTACTAATACATCAACCTTTTTGAGAGAGATTCATGGAATAGGCCTAGGGCATTGAAGAGGGATTAATGACCCCATTTACACTTATTTATTCTATTTTATAAGTTGAATTATGATGTAAAAAAAAATTATGCATTATTATAGTGTTTTTTTAGCTCACATTTCTTATATATATGGTTGGAAATGCATTACTCTTGATCCCTCCTCTTGGGTATGAAAAGACTCTATTCTTTTGGAGACTTGTAATGCTATCTTTGGGCATTGAATCTAACAAAAAATTGATATTATCCTCTACTATGTTGAAAACATTCTTGATTATTGAGTGTATTTGAATATATATCTTCATTTGTGGATGTTTATTCTCTCTTGATGTTATGATATAAATTTTACACCCTAATTTTTAGGTTGTATGTTGTGTAGATCACTCTCTCTACATAAATTAATTATGATAGTGTTGAGAAATTTGTAGGTGCTATAGGATTTGTGTGAGTTATTGTTAATTTGAAGATTTATTATGTTATTATAAGTAGATGAGATCTCTAAACTATTGGTGCATTTGCATCTTTCAATTTTAGTTTTATTTCTTCCCTTTTCACCACTAAAAACACTTAATAATAATAATAATAATAATTATAATAGTAATAGTCATAATAATAATAATAATAATAATAATAATAATAATAATAATAATAATAATAATAATAATAATAATAATAATAATAATAATAATAATAATATTAGGTCTATAAGTAGTCTTAAATTAGGTGCATCTTAATTTATGAGGGAGATGTCCCTCTCCAGAAGTTCATCCCTAAAGAGCCAAGGTCCCAAACCTTGGAGATGATCCCATTATTTTCATTGGATCAAATATTTTATTGAATGGGTGTAAGATCCAAGTGACAACAAAGCCTATGAACTATTTTATATCTTCTACTTCACATCTAACCTTATATCAATATACCAATAGGATAAATGTGACTAATAGGTAAAAAGTAGTTAGTGATTAAAGTTATGATTTACCTCAACACCCCATGTGTTTATCACTACCTACATACTATTACTCTGAAGAGGGATAAAACTCCTTGTAATTCTACCATGCCATGGTAGTGTGTGTGAAAGATTAGTGTACAAGTTCTAAATGATAGTGTAATCTTGGTGTGATTAAATTCTTCATTCATGACTTATGGCCTTGAAAGTGTACCCAAACTTTATCTCTAGGTTACATGTATTCATAACTAGGATAAATAGGGAATTATATTTTAATGTGTAATTAAAATTTTGGTGATTTTCAATATGCAATCCTCTTATGTGAAAAATGACTTGAAATGTGTATTTATAGTGATAAATATGAAATTCCTTTAGATGGGACTTGAAAAAATTGAAAGAAAACCTATTACATGAATTTTAAATTGATAAATTAGTCATTATTTGCTAGGAGGACAAGAGTGGTCAAAATGAAAACTCTTGGGGAGCATTGTTATCCAAATAGGGTGCTCTTATCCTAAGAGCACAAACAAATGATATGAGAGCATACAATAGTTTGTGGATACATGTGAGTTTTTTCATGAAGAATTAGACATTCTAGGATCATTGGTTTTCTTGTGGGAATTGATCAATCACACATAAAATGAAGGAAAGTGGTTAAAATTCCATGGAATAAGGCATGAGATAAGTGTGTAAAAGGGATGGTCATAATTCACTACCTTAGCTTAATGTTAATGTATGTGTCTACATACTCTTTCTTTATATAGACCAAGATAAAAACAAGATTTCATAACATAGATATTATGTATACTTGGATGGGATATTAATGATACTTAGGGTGGGAATAGAGCTAGTAGAGGTTAATCCACATTCAATGTCAGGAGTATATGGTTCTAAATCCTATGCCTAAGATATGGGATGTTGCTATAACTATATATTAAGATAAATAAATAATAAATCAATGGTAATAGAAGAGTATCAAGTATATAATAAGGGAATTGCATGCAAGAAACTAAAAAATAAGGGTAACCTAGATTGTTGAAAATTGTTATTGATTAAGGGGGATATTGTTTAGCATTATCATTGATTGATGAGTTGATAGTATTAATGTTATCATTTATGGCAAAGGTTATAATAAAGGTGCATAGTTATTTCATTCATGCCAAAGGCTCTTATAAAGATTATTGGTCAAGTAATTTTTGAAGTATGTGTATGATGAGCTCTTATACTAGTATAGTGAGTGTTGTTGTATGAAAGCAGTGATGTGAAAGTATTGTTTGAAGAATGTTCTTATGTCAGCCTCAAAAATATCATTAAAATCAACATGAGTGGGTACAAGTTTGTATGCCATGTGTCAAGTAACTTGAAAAGATTTGTCTAGATTGTGTAAGATAATATGTACAAGTATCATGATGAAATGAATGAGCTTCAAATAAGGAATTATATGCTTCAAAAATCTATGTAAGCAACTTCAAAGATGCTCTAAATAAGATATGAAGAATCTTAGTAAATCTTCAAAGAATAATTGATAGTGTTTGAGCATGATAGAGTTTGTTTGAGTTTTTACATAAGGTGTTGAGGGAATTTAAATTGATTAAAAATTTATCTCCAAAGATTTATGTATGTAGCTCTAAAGATCCTTAGTCAACCTCCAAATATCTGAAGATACTTTATTGAATCTCTGAATAAAAGTGAGTGTATGAGGTTTATTGAGCATACACAAGAGGCATTATAACACAAAAGAGTTTCAAGGTGAAGAATATAAGGTGGATATAAGGTTAGATTAAAGGCCTAATGTGATTTGTAGGTCAAGGCATAGAAAGTAAAAAGAGAGATGGTGGCCAGATGGGGTATCATGATCAGTTTCCATGACATGGATGAGATAGTAAAAATTGAAATAGGTGATTCAAGCTATTTTAAGTATTTTCATGAAGTTTTAGGTTATGGTTTACAATAAAATCTTGAAAAAGTGTTTCAAGGTTTGTCAAGTATGCATAATGAAGAGTTGTCTACCTGAGAAGGTTTTTTAAGTGCTCTTTGGCATGTGCATCAATTACATCAGAATATAATATATTCATGGTAGATGAATAAGGTTCCTAAATAAAAGTTAGAATCATTGGTTTATATAAAGAGGAGATAATATTTATGAATGATTGTTAAGACTAGAAGTTGGTCTAAACCCTCAAAGAACCTTAATAATGACTTGATGTTGAGATATTTTTCTAAACAACTCAAAATAGTTTGATATGGATAAATAAGTGATTGGATATTGAATTAAACTCTCCCAAGAATCTCTAGGTGTGATTGGTTTATGAAGTGAGTGGATAGACCCTACATGAAAGAACTTATTTTTTAGAGATCTATTGTAGCAAATAGAGTTGACCAAGTCAAAGTTACTAAATGGACTAAGGTAAAAGTTTTATAATTGTAGTTTTTACCCATGAAGGTTTATATATAGGTTATCTTAGGTGTGCCAATCACTAATAGACTAAATGGTGTAGATAATAAGAAAATCAAGAAAAAGTGAGAAGATGATTCTTGATGTGTTTTTCATGTAAGAGTGATAGATTGAAGTATTTGATGAAGTTATTTGGGAATTTAATAATAGATACATGGTTTTTATAAGATTTTAATATATTATAATAAGTTTGAACATTGAATCCAAAATGGCTTATCTGGCTGAGTGGAGTCTATGAGAGAGTAGATCAATAGATTGGTCTCCAAGATCAATAGTTTACATTAGAGTTTATGATATGTTAAGTATAGGTTTATATAATTATTATATAAGATGTTTTTCATGCATTTAAATGCCTTGAATATATTTAATTAGGCATCACAAGTCCATGTTTCCTTGATTGTGTTTTGGAGATAGTTGGAAATTCTGAGTAAGCATCTTCTAGAGAAGAGTTTGAGTCTATATACCATGATTTGAAGCTTGTGATGAAGTGTGTGATAACCATTAGGTCATGTGGTTTATTATTATATGATTTATTTCCATGGTTTCTTTGAAAATTTTAGTTTATGCCTCAGTTGTT
The DNA here is from genome assembly GCA_037957365.1 of Torreya grandis. Lineage (NCBI taxonomy): Eukaryota > Viridiplantae > Streptophyta > Pinopsida > Cupressales > Taxaceae > Torreya > Torreya grandis. Next base: position 902,097 of record JARHVA010004263.1, read on the forward strand.
CAATTCAGAGTTTCTGTATATACATAGGCCTTTTTATGAATAATTATTTGAAAAGGGTTCAAATGGTGATTAGACCTAAAAGGTGTTTTGGAACTAAAGAGAAGCTGGATAATGTATTTTTGAGTGTAATATGATGTCTTAATACCATTTGAGGTGTTTTAATATTCTTCAATAAGATCAAAGGGTAACATGTTGTTAAAGAAGGATTATTAGGTCTCTATAAAGCCTAAAAGAGGAGTAAGGGATAATTGAGCTATGAACGACCTAATGTATTTATTGATTCATGATTAAGGAATGTTATTTTAATATTATAAGACATATTTCATGGCTTAATTAAGAGATATTAATATTTTTTTGACTAAGAAGGAAATGATCAAGTGACTTGTATAAAAATAAGGTAACTTAGGTCTATTTGTGTGTGTTAAGAGAAAATAAAGAATAAGAGAATGATATATATCATTGGTGAGTATAATGAGGTAATTAAAAACATTATATAAATGTCATGAATATATAATAGAGGTTATGCATATGAGGATCAAAGTCAGGAGACCTAATCAGGCCATGAAGAGGGCTAGTTGAGCGAAGAAGGTTGAAGGCTAGTTTGAGAGGGAAAGACAACCATCATATCTTGTATGATAAACAAGGGTTTATTAAGGTGATCAAGTGTATTAGGTATATGAGATGGTGATGAGTCATATATGAGGTTGGTGCCTCCTTGTAAGTGGGTACTTACTAAAGCCTAGCTGAGTTGGTGCTGAGCTAGTTAGGCTTGGTGCTTCATGTGGAGTTGGTGCCTCACTAAATATTGATGTTTATATTATAGTAATATAGTATATTTGATTCATTAATAGTTTTTATTCAAGGTTTTTACACATATATGTTTTTTTCATGTGTTTCATACTCTTATGATTTGATGTTTATGCTTCATAATATGTACATCCTTGTTAGAATGGTTCATACATGACTAAGTGGAATTAAATGAAAAGATTTTAAGAATAATTCATCCCCCTTATTATTAATTATTATTATAACAATTGGTATCATATCTTCATCCTTTGAATTAGGTTTAAAAACCTAAAGGAGATCTGACGAAGTAAGGATTACTAGTTAACAAGCTCAAGCTGGTTCTCTACCAATAAGGATCCATTGTTTAATGGATCTAACTATGCCTTTTAGAGTGTAATAATGAAGATATATCTAATGTCACAAGGACATGATATTTGGTAGTCAATTTTGGATGGTTATATTATACCTCCTATTCCATAAGCAAATGTAGTAGGGAATAAGGCTAGTGAAAATAACTCCAAGTCAATGAATGCCATTTTGTGTAGCCTATAAAAATAAAAAATTATAGAGGTAATGCATTATGTATCAACCAAAGATATATGGGAGAAATTGAAGACCGTATATGAAGTAGACACCAAGTTGAATTTAGTCTAGTTATAGACCCAAAGAAGATAGTTTGAAATTGTAAAGATGAATGAAGATGAAACCATTAAATCTTACCTATTCAAAATTGATGAAGTTTTCAATATCATTAAAGGATTGGGAAAATAAGTGAAATAATCTACTATTGTCCAAAAGGTTTTGGGATCACTAACTCCTAAGTTTAACTCTAAGGTATCTATAGTAAAAGAGATACAAGATTTGGACAAGATAGAGACAGATGGACTTCATCGCATCTTAACTGCCTATGAGATGAGAAAAAATTAAGGAAGACCTCCTAAGAAGGAAGTAGAATTCAAATTTGAAAATAATTCAAAGGCCAAGAAGGTCAAATATGAGGTATATTAAGATATTGATGATGATGAACTCATAGTTATGTTTTCTTAGAGGTTAAGGTTTGGTTTAGTTAAGTACAAGGGTAAATTACCCTTTAAACGTTTTAGTTGTAGCAATATTGGTTACTTTGAAAACAACTATCCTAACAAGGATAAATTTGAGCATAATGAAGAACATGATGAACATCATAAAGATGATAGAAAATCACATACGTATGACAATAACAAGAGATATTTTTTGAATAATGAAGGTAGGAAAGGGTCATTCAAAAATAAGAAGAGTTTCTATACCAAATAAGATAGCTCATCTAATGTAAGTTATTTAGACACATCTGATAGTGATGATGATAGTAATGAATCTAAACATGGAAATAATGAAACCTTATTTATAGATATAGAATTAGACGATGAGGGTTTTTTGAATGGAAAAGGTCTTATAGTTGATTTAGAATCAGATAAATAAATATAATATGATAGTGAAGAAGGAGAAGCTAAATTAAATATTGAGGTATAGCTAGTAAGTGCCTTAGAGGAGTTGAAGTTTCAAAGAAGAAAGAATCACAAAATAAGGTCATTAGTTAAGGACTATGATGAGAAAACTGGATTGTTTGAGGAAAGGATAAGTAACACTTCCATGGAGTATGATGAGATTATCAATCAAATTGAGGCAGAGATGAAGATAGTCAATGTAATCCTAAAGGCTAAAGAGGAAGAACGCATTTGGTATGAAATTGAAGTAGAATCCCTAAAATCTGATTTAGATCAATTATTTATAAAGGTGAAGATATTTGTGAAGTTTTAAAAGATCACTAAGGCTCTAGATGATATATTGAGTAGTTAAAAGTATGAAAGTGACAAGATAGGTCTTGGATTCAAATAAGACCAAAAGGAGGCACCTCAAGTAAAAAATAAGACTATTTAAGACAATAAGGTCAACATGAAAAGACCTATTATATAGCCTAATCCTATAAAGTATGATAATCATTTCAATGGTTACTATTTTGTATGTAGTAACTTTTGTCATAGAGCAAGAGATTGTAGAAGACCCTCAAAAAATGAGTACTCATGGAAATATGAAAGGATTCATAATTCAAATTAGTCAAATGTTATATATAAGGTGGTATATTAAATCTGTCATAATATAAGACACATTGAAATAGTCTATCCTAATAGAGTTATAAAGTCATCAAGTTAAAACATGAATTTTGGAGCTCCTAGAGTGTAAGAAAGAAGACAAATGAATGTATGGAAACCAAAGGTATTAAAGATAAGTCATGATTAGTTTACAACCTTAAGTGGACTGCTTGGTGAGATAGAGCATGCCTTATGTGAGAAATCAAGTAAGGAATGTTTGTTGTTAGTTCACATTGATGATCAAATGGTTGATGATGAGATCAAGCCTATAATGCCAATCAAGTTTGAAAGGAATTTAAAGAATGTTCAGTCTTGTGAGAGTATGGAGATCTAGGAATATACTAAGTTCATAGTAGTTTAGTACCCTATAAAAATGGGTGGAACCATTAAGCTTCATGGAGACATTTTTTTTATCAATAGAAGCATGTAGGTGTAGTCAAAGAAGTTTTATTTTTGATAATATTCTAGGTTATCTATGTTACAAGAAAGGAAATGAAGATGGATATTATCCATTTCTAGGTTGATAGCTTTGAGGTCAAAGTGTATTCAATTAGTATATGAGAGGTAAGCTTTTTGTATCTATTCATGTGACTAGTTGAGCTTGATTTTTGTTAAGAAGGGATATTGGTGTCAAGATTCTTGAAGAAAGATGAGGATGGTTTAAGAGGCTTATTGACTCATATGTTGAATTTTGAAGACAAAGGGGGAGTCCCTATTTATATAGTTGATATTAAGTATAGGATAGTGTTGTGTATGGTCAAGAGTTTGATCTTATTTTATCATATCAAAGAAGGTAAGTGATATGAGTGTCTAGTTATTTTAAAGAAGATATGATTGGTCTAAGGGGGAGCTTGGTATTTTTGAGTTATTTGTCAAATAAAGTGATTGATTTTTGATATGCATGGAGTTAAGGAGAGATTAGTTTGATATGCTTTATAGACTTTATTTTTCAAGATTTTTATGGATCAACTATGAGAGTAACCTAATTGAGATAAGTTTTTTGAGAATGGTTGTCATAGGTAGTTGCCTTAGTTTTTAAAGACTATATGCCATCTAATGTCTTTAAGAGATAGTATTAGATCAAAGGGAGAAAGTATGATTTTAGTAGTTATAGGTGACGCTTGATGTCTGTTGATAACAAAATCATGGTGGATGCTTGGTTTAAGGGGGAGCTTTTTAGATTGTTTATTGAGCTTGATCTATGTTGAAGAGATCTTGTAATCTGAGTTCATTTTGAAAGAGATGATAGTTATGGAATACCTTTGTAATGAATGTAAAATGGGGAGAAAGATTAGGAAGGGATAAAAAAAAGGAAATATTAGAAAGTGTGATAAAAATCAATAACCAAGTCTAAGAGATGATTGCCATTAAGAGTGGTTGACATAGTTTTCTGAGTGTGTTTTCCATCAACGATAAAGGGGGAGATTATTGAACATTGTCATTTATTAAGGGGGATATTGTTTATCATTCTCATTGATTGATGAGTTATTAGTATTAATGTTGTCATTAATATCGATGGTTATTATAAAGGTGCATGGTTCTTTTATTAATGTCAAAATTTCTTATGAATATGTTTGGTCAAGTTAGCTTTGAGGTATGTATATGATGAGTTTTTATGCCAACATAGTGAGTGTTGTTGCTATACAAAACTAGTGATGTGAGAGTACTATTTTAAGAATGTTCTTATGTCATCCTAAAAAATATAATTGAGATTAACATGAGTGAGTACAGGTCTATATGTCAAGTGTCAATTAACTTGCAAAGCATTATTTAGACTATGTGAGATAATATGTGCAGGTGGAATGATGAAATAAGTGAGCTTTAAATAAGAAACTATATGCTCCAAAGATTTGTGTAAGTAGTTTTGAATATGCTATGAATAAGACAAGAAGACTCTTAGTAAATGTCTAAAGAATACTTCACAGTGTTTGATCATGATAGAGGCTATTTGAGTTTGTACATAAGGTGTTGAGGGGCTTAAAATTTATTAAAAGGTCATCTCCAAATATCTGTGTATGTAGATATGAAGATCCTTAGTCGAGATCTGAAGATCTATAAAAATATCTAAAGATGATCTATTGAAGATCTAAAGAAGAGTGAGTATATGAGGTTACTTTAACATACACTAGAGGAATTAGAACAAAGAAGAGTTTCAATGTGAAGCCTATAGGGTGGCTATAAGGTCAAATTAAAGGCCTAATGTGACTTGTAGGTTAAGGCATATAAAGCAAAAAGAGAGATGGTGGCTAGATGGGATATCAGGATTAATTTTCATGACATGGGTGAGTAGGTAAACAATTATAGAGGTGATTCAAGTTATTTTAAGCATGTGAATGAAGTTCCAAGTCATGGTCTACAAGAAAAACTTGAAAAAGTGTTTCAAGGTTGTCTCAAGTGCATAAAATGAAGAGTTATCTACTTGAGAATGTTTTTCAAGTGGTCATTGGCACATGAAACATCTACTCAGAATATAAGATATTCATGGCAGATGAGTAAGGGTCCTAGTTTAAAGTTCCAAGAATTGGTTTCTAGAAAGAGGATATAAGCTTTATGAATGATCATTAAGAATGGAATTTGGTCTTGTTAGCAATTTTTGGCCCACATACTAGTCTTGTGCCCAGATGGATTAGGTTGTTAATGGATGAGTAGAGGAATATATGTTTTGGATGGAATTAGTGGACCAAATATATCATGTAACTTGTAAAGATTTTGAAACACTTTAAGTTCACTTAAAGTGTAGTTTGTCTAATTAAAGAAAATAGATGTCCACGGTGGTCATAACATTAAGGAGCATGAAACAAGTTTCTAAAAAGCCATAAGAGATAATTATATCATTATAAATTCATGCAAAAGGTCAAACATAAGCCTAAGTGAGACATACCATCACCAAGATGTCACTTAGGAACAAATAAACTAGTTCACTTATGTATTTTATAAGTCCACTTAGAAAACATCGCCAACTAAGATAATGTAGTTTCATGGAAATTTTCATGCTAAGAACATGCTCTACAAGTTTCATGTCCACATGATATTTTTATCACAAGATCTAAGTGTTAAAATTTGGATCTATAGCATAGGATGTTCACATAAGTGTCAAGTTTGAGCTTCACAAAACAACCATTTGGATTAAAAATCCCTTAAAAGGTTTAAAGTTAAGAAAGATCCAATGGTACACATGATCCCAAATTATAAAAATTGAGATTTAATGGTTCACACTAGGGGTCAAACTAGTCAAAAGGTTCTTGGGTTAAAGCCCTTTAAAGATCCACAAGTTGGGCATGATCTAATGGATGGACTAATTAGATAGAAATCCAATGGTGTACTTTCACTAAAAAAAGGTGGGTCCAATCTTATATCATTTGATTTAATTCATTTTTATTAATGATCTAATGGTGCATAGGGACTAACAATAAATTGGGTCTAGGTAAATCAATGATCAGTGCTACTTTATACATTATGATCTAATGGTGCATGATCAATTCAACATGTCAAAGGATATTCATGATAAGAGATTGAGGGCCCACATTCATTTGTACATTTTGATCCTATGGTTCAAAATATGATAAAAGCTTCTATATTTTATAGAAGGGATATATGAGGCCAATGGGAATGAGGACAAGTTGGAACATTTTGAATGGCTTAAACAATATTCGATTGACAAGGTCAAACCTAAGAACTAGTTTTTGATGGAAGCAAACATAGGAATTATAGGGTCATTCCACCTCTATGAAAGCTCATTTAAGCACAATTAAAATTCTAAATTCATACATTAAATTATAAAAAATATAAAGGGACACCATTAAGGTTAAATATAGACCTTTGGTTTAAAGGTGCATACGGGGTCCATTTTATAACTGTATCTACCATTCCTTAAAGGATACCTATACATAATAATCCCTCAATTCCTATAGATGCTCAAAGGAAAAAATAGGTCATTTGGACCTAATGGAGATCAAAAAGTCTAAATAGTCTATATGTTTTGCATTGATATATGTGACTACAAGAAAATCAATATAAGAGATTGGTTTTCCATCTATAGAAAGGATCTGGTCTAGATTTGATCAAAGGTAGTTATCTATGATTATTGAAGAATTTCTTCATCCTTCATCATGGCCATATTTTAAAAAAATAGCTACTTAAAATACACAGAAATTTTTACTTCATAGCCATGAGCATGAAGTTTTTTCCTAAAGTGATAGATGGCATGAAGCATAAAAGAAAAGGTATAGTGTTGGGAATTGTAGCAAGGGGCATTTAATTCATTCTCAGTGCCTTATGGGGATTTTCAACTTCGTAAGCCATGTGTAATGTCTTAATTCGTGAAAAAGGTGGCAAGGATTTCATTAGATAAAAAGGTGGTAGTTCAAGCTTAATTAATTATTTAGTATGGTGTTTTCCCTTTTTTATGGCATGCTCCCACTTTCTTTCTCTCTCTCCCTTCTCCTATATATCTTGGTCTCATTGCCATTGAAGGGGTTCTTAGATCTTAGAATTTATCATGATTTTTTGGGACAAGGATACTCATTGGGATTATTTAAAAAGTGTGCTCATTTGATATGGTTAAATCCTATCAAAATATTGTAAGAATTACCTTTTGAAGTAATATGATAAAATCTTTACCTATATCTTATTTTTAATTGGTGCTTAGTATACTTGTGTATGGTGAATTTGTGAAGGAGATTATTCCTAGTTTATTGTCCTTCTACTTGCCTCTTTAAATGTGTTTTTAAGCTAAATTATAGGTTTATATTAGTGTTCTACTTATAACCTCTTCTATGAAACATTTATGCAACTAGTGAGATTGTGAGATTGAGTAAGGCATAGTTCTCTTTTGTTGATCCAGTGTGTGTTTAAGCTTATATGAGTGTCCATTTTAACTTTGGTGCATAACCTTTTATCCCTCTTAGGAGACCTTAAACCCTTTCCAACCCTTTTCTTAGTGATTTTAATTAGTTTAGGTGATCATTAAGAGGAACCCAACCTTCTTCGAAGGTCCAACCCCACCATAGGTGACCCATGGCCTGGGGTTGTTCCCATTACATAGCTCAATTGGAAGGAGCTTGAATAACTCTCTCCAAGGGTGAAAATTGAGTCTACAATAGTTTTGGCATGCCCAATATGACCTAATAAAAGGAATATTGATCAAAATTGATGTTGATTTAATCAAATTTATTGTAGCTAAGCTACCAAGTAACAACATCTGGTGAATCCAAAGGGAAGATTCAACATTCTAGAAGTAGAACAATAAATTCATCTCATGTCAAAGGTGACAAAAAGGTTATCTTTAAAAGGTATTCCATTTGAATTTTTTGAACTACCTTGAAATTTAGAAAAAATATTAAGGCTCATAAATACACATCCATATTAGGGAACCTTTTATCCTAAGTCATTTTTAAGACATACCCATATAAAAGGACCTTTACTAAATCCTTTTGTAGCCATGGCAGTCCTTAGATATTTTGTGTCTTTTAATGGCCAAAGGACTCTTGGCCTTACCCAATATGATCTTTACTAGTTTCAACCCTTAAAAGTGTTCCTTATTATGTTGGTAACCAAGATACAACACCTTCTGAGCACCTCATGGACATAGCCTTTTTTTTCAATATCCATAATGTCATTGAGGAAAATATATCTATTAGTTTATTAGCTACTTATTTTAAAGGAAAGACCCTAGATTGGTTTATAGGCCTTGTTGATAATTCCATTCAAACATGGGACCAATTAGCAGAGGCTTTGTGTAATATATTTGAGGACAAAAGTGACCATTTGTCACTTGCATAGTAACTAATTACCATTAAGACAGATCCTCATGAAGATATGAAGACTTCAACACAAGGTTCCAAAAAACATGGGATAGAATCCTACTCTCAGTTAGACCAACCCCTAACTTTACCTTTATATATTATTTAAAGGATTTAAATAGTGATATAGTAGTGATGATCTAATCTATGGGAGGAAATATAATTCTAGATGCTTATGAGGTGGCCATCAAAGCATAAAATTGCTTGGTTCAAGATGAAAAGCTTACACTGAGACAACTAATGTCCTTATTTCCTAAAATTAGACCACCTTCTATTAATATCCCTCTACTTTATGTCATTATTCTTATGCTAAAAATTACTTCAATACCTACACCAAAACAAAAGAAATCTTCCACTAGTGGATCTAGTGATTCCCAAGACCAAAAGAACTTCCAAGAGATTAAGAGCATGTTTCAATCTTTGGGAAATCAGATGGTAAATTTTAAGAGGCAACATGTTTTAAATATTCCTTATCAAGGTTCATATCAACCTCAACAATAAGATTTTCAAGAAAATAGGCCATCATACAAAAGGAACTACCATGGCTAAGGCCAAAGTCAAAACCAAGGACAAGAGAAGCATGGCTATAATAGGAAAAATAACTACAATTGTAATGTTTTAATCACTTCCAACACCTTAGTCCAAGTTCAAACTAATATGGCTCAAGAATATGAAGGTACCAAGACCTGGAATTAGTCTTTTGGGAAATCCATTATCCCAATCACTAATTTTACCCAAGATTTCAATGATCAATGGTAACAAGCTGCCAATTTTAGGTATAAATAGGATCTTATGGTGCAAAGAATAGAGGTTTCTATGATGACCAAGGTAGAAGAAACTCAAAAAGGTCAAATAAATGATCAGGGATCAGGATAGTGGGGTGATAAAATGATAAACTATGAATAAAAAGAGTGTTATGCACTCAACCAATAGGTTAACTCTAGCTATGGATACATTCAAGTGGCTGTAAATACTAGATTCAAAAGAAAGAACATGGATGGTTACCAAGAACCAAGTAAGGATCCTCTTACCATTACTCCTTGAATATCCAATGTAGTTGGACTTGCCACTATTTTGCCACTATTATAAAGGTCCAAATATTTGCAAGGGGTTAGAATCAGGAAAATGTCTTGGTCCTTCAAGGCTCACAAGTTCAACAAATAATAGTGGTGAATCCTAAAGCACAAGTAAAGGTTGGTGGTTCACCCATTGACATTGTTGAAAAAATGAAGAAATATAATGTGTGCTAATATAGGATATACTTTCCATACCTAGTTAAGTGGACATTATTCAAAAAGGCTTGTCCAGGATTAATATTATAATAGTTACAAAAAATACACCAAGTAAGGTGAATGAAGTTATCACCTATGCATCCAAAGGACCAAATGAAGGTAAATCAATCAAGCCTCCTCTCTTATATATTTTAGTGATCATTGGTAACTATCTACTACATAATTTCTTAGTGGATAGTGGGCATAGTACCTTGGTAATGCTAAAGTCCATAGTTGATCATCTTGGTCTAAAATATGAGCCCAAATCCAAAGGAGAGTTATAACTTGATGGTTTCACTACCAAGGCATCTAGGATAATTAGAGACCTCAAAATGACCATACATTCTTGTCCAAGTGTATTAGCAGCTCAATAAGTTTTAATCTTGGATGTGCCTCCTCCTTTGCACTATGCTTATCTAGGGTGTTCACTACAAAGATTGAAGGCTACCTTGTAGTACATTGGTCATATATGAAAATTAGAACAAGATATGGGGCCAAAGTGCCAATAAAATTTAATCCTATTACATAATTACACATAGAACCATATGGACCAAATAATGTCAACATCAATTACAACATCATTAATGAGGATGAATTTGTAATGGGGTAGGAGTTGAACACTCATCCAAAAGAGGTACTAAACATGTTCTTGGATGAAATATGAAATGAAAGCCATTTGGTAGATCCCTTATAGGGTGTTGAAGAAAGTGACTTGTGTCTCTACTATTTTCATGAATAAATCTATCCCATGTTATCCCTCATGAGGCCTCAAGAAGATCCTAGTGGTCTATGGAAGTTTTTATCTGATGACTCAAGGAGAAATCATGGAGTGGGTGTAGGTATTATGTTAGTATCCTCTTCAAATGAAAAATAATTATCTTTATATGGGTTCAAATTTAGCTATTGATGTAATGAAAAAAAAATGAGGGTCTCATCCATGGCCTTTAATGTGCTAGTAAGAGAGAGATTAAGTAATTGTAAGTCTATTAGGATAGTGAATTAGTTATGTACCAAGTTATAAAATATAATGTCACTAAGAATCCCTTAATAGAGTCCTAAAACCATAGATTTTGGGACCTAATTAAGGACTTTAAGTCTTTCAACATCAATTCAATGCCAAGAGGCCAAAATTAGCATGTTAATAAACTATTAGCTATGGGGGCTCATTTTGACATCCATAATGAATTGAAAAAGACCAAGGTGCAACCACATGTTAAAGTGGTAATAAGACCATTAGTGCCAAATACTGAATCTCATTGATAGGTCTTTGAAAATGAGAAATAAATTACATGTTTCTTGTAGCAAGAATCAAAGTTCTTCTCCATCAACCAAGGAAAATTTTAGCATCAATACGGGGAAAAAATTATTCAATTAAGGTCCAATAAGCTTCTTAAAGGGATAGTCACCCTAGAAGGTATCTTTCTTTAAGGGGACCATATGAGGAAGGATAAATTAGTGATGTCAACTAATGAGTATAACTATGAGAGACTTCTATCTTTGAAGATAAGATCCTCAAACTTGGAAAGGTAAGCACTAAATTTAAAAGGCATAGTTTCATAGATATTTGTAAGGAATATGAAAACATCTTTACTTAGAAATATAGTGACCTAAGGGGATTTTATCCCAAATTGGCCCAACACATTATAGAGCTAGAGGCTATTGCCAATCCTATCAGGTAGAATTAGAGGCCCATAAACCCCAAGATTGAAGATCTCATGAGAAAGGAATTGACCAAGATTATTGAATATAGGATCATCTTCCTAATTAAGCACTCCTCATAGGTATCTAATCTATTACATATTAGGAAAATGAATAGGGAAATTAGGGTGTGTATAGAATTTATGGATCCTAATAGAGTCTCTTTGAAGGATCATTACCCTATAACATCCATGGAGAAACTCTTGTAAGTTATTGCTGGTTTAGAATGCTTCTCTCTCCTAGATGGGTATTCAAGTTATAACCAAGTGCTAGTAAGTTAGGAAGAATAGTAAAATACTACCTTCACCACCAAGTGGGGCACATTTGCTTATTAGAAGATGCCTTTTGAATTTTCCAATGCTAGGGTAACCTTTCAAAGAGCAATGAACATGTCCTTCTAAGGATTGATAAATCAAATGGTATTAGTCTACTTAGATGGAATCACAATATTTTCCAAGAAATCCAATGAGCATATGGACCATTTGAGGCTAATTTTTTAGAGATGTAGAGAGTATGAGATCTCTTTAAATATTAATAGATGTGTGTTTATTATGTATGAAGGCAAGCTACTAGGTCATATTATTTCAAAATAAGGATTGTCCATTAACCCTCATAGAGTAAGTGTTATCTTAGCCTTATCCTTTCCAAAGAATAAGAAGGGGATCCAAAGCTTCCTTAGGAAGATTAAATTTGTGAGAAGGTTCATATTTGGTTTTATAAACTCAATCAAACCTATCACCACCATGCTGAAGAAGAGCTAAGTGTTTTCTTGGTTAGATGAAGGAAAGGTAGCTTTTAAATTCATAAATTAGGCAATTTCACAAACACACTCACTCTTAAATCCCAAATTCTCCAAGGAATTCATCTTGTATACCTTTAATAATGTTGATAACATATTAGCTATGTTTATGTAGAAGAATGACAAAGGAATAGATCAATTAATTACCTTTTTAGTTAAGGGCTAGAAGGATATGAGGTAAGGTACACTTTCATTAAGAAGTAATTTATTGCAGCTTGAGAAACATCAAGAATTTCATGCCCATGCTCTCCAATAATAAGATCCATCTTATGGTGTCTGATCCTAGAAATATGGACTTCCTCCTTGACAAGGATTTGAATGACAAAAGACTAGGCTAGATCACAAAGGTCATGGAATATGATGTAGAGATCAAGTTAACCAAGATTGTTAGAGGTAAGGGATTATGTGAGCATATGGTAAATGAACTCCAATAAGACAAGGAATATATTTTTGTGACCCAAGACAACTCACAAGAAGGTGCACCTCCACTTCAAAAGAGCTAGCTTCAAGACATGAATCACTTCTAACATCAGGAGAATGCCCCCAAGGTTTGGATAAAGCCAAAATAAGGTATTTCAAGATTTAATCTATACCTTATGAATTATTTTATGGTTTTATTTTTATAATTGACCTTAATGGGGTACTCCTTAGGTGCATAAATGATGATCAAGTGACAAACTCTTAGAGCAGTTCCATGATGGAACTATAAGAGGTCATTTTTCACATAGAACCACCATAACACAGGTAATGAGGGAATTTTATTACTAGCATAACCTTTTTAAGGATTCTCATGAATAGGTTAGAAAATTTCAAAAGTGTGTTCTCTTTATAGGAAATAAAAACTAATAGCCCTTCCACTCAATCCAATTTAGGTGGAACAACCCTTCATGTAATGGGGGTTAGATTTCATAAGGATGATAAACACACCATCAAGTGTATGACATAAATGGGTGTTCACTACAATGTACTACTTTAATAGGTGGGTATAAGCCATTGATTTGAAGGAGGCTAATGAAGGTGCAGTTTTAGACTTCTATGACAACCTTGTGACTAGATTTGTTATCCTAGCCACCATAATTTTAAATAATACATTGGCATTATTTGGTATGAAGACAAGTGAGTGGGATATCAAATTGGGAATCTACCTCAACACCTATTACAACTACTATCCTCAAGGAAATGGACTATCAGAGTCTATAAACAAGAATTTTCTAATGATCATTAGGAGGACCATGGAAGAGAATCAAAGAACTGGCACACTAGACTAAGGACATTCTTATGGGCTGATAGAGTGACTCCTAAAGATTCCATTAGAAATTATCCATATGTTTTTATGTATTTAAGGGAAGAAAAATCACCTGTCTCCCTTGAGCTAACTCCATTAGAGTTATCCCATTAGCTTGAGTTGATGGAGGATGAGCCCATGAATGTGAGGATGATATAGCTCATGGAGTTGGAAAAAACTAGACATTGGTATGAAAACTATGAAATCACATCAAGCTCAAGTCAAAAAATCATTTGATAAGAGAGATATAGAAAGGGGATTCAAGGAGGGGGCCTAGTCCTCAACTAGGACTCAAATAAGGCTAAACCAAGCAACCATACCAAATTTGATAGCCTGTGGAGTGGTCCTTATTTGATCTATGGATGCTTTTTAGCTTGCCCAACTAGATGGTGAGGTATTGTCCATTACATTAAATTAAATTAATTTGAATCCTTTTTATTATAAATATTTCATCTATTGTAACATATTGTACATATTATATTAGCTTTTATGCTTTCCTCTAAGTGCCTTGTTCACATTTCTTTTTTCCTATATGTTTCCTTTTTAATAAGTTCCTTGGGAACTTTGCTTTTCTATTTATTTTGATCTTGTTGCTTCAATAAATATTCTAGGTAGGGATATCCTTGTGTTATCTTCATGATTAGTTGAGAGATGAATTGGGCCTCCATATGCCTAATGTACCAGTCAAGACAAAATGGACTAGGTTCTCAAGCATAACAGGCATGCTTCCCTATGAGTTGTCAAAGATGTTGGTAATTTTTAGCCCACATACTAGGCCTATTCCTAGATAGATTAGTTTGATAATGGATGAGTAGAGGAATATATGTTTTTGATGGAATGAGTGGACTAAAGAGATAATGCATCTTGAAAAGATTTTGAAACACTTTAAGTTCATTTAAAGTGTAGTTTGTCCAAATTTAGAAAAATATGTCTCCATGGTGGTCATAATGTTTAAGATCATGAAGTAGGTTTTTAAAAATACTTAGGATCTCATTTGAGCTTTTTAAACTAATACAAAAGGTCAAGCATAAGTCTACATGAACTAGACCATTATTGGGACATTATACAGGAACAAATAGAACAGTTCACTTATATATTTTATAAGTCCACTCAGAAATCATTTCCATCCAAGATGTTGTAGTGTCATAGATTTACTCATGCCAAGAACATGCTTTATAAGTTTCATGTCTGCATGAGCTTTCTATCTCAAGATCTAAGTGTTCAAAGATGGACTTTCATCATAGGACGTTCATGCAAGTGTCAAGTTTTAGATTCTCAAAATGATTATTTGGATTCAAAAATCCATTAAAAGGTTTATAGTTGAGAAAGATCTAATGGTCTACATTATCCTAAATTTTGACACTTGAGATCCAATAGTCTGATCTATGGGTCAAACTAGTCAAAAGGTCCCTAGGTTAAAGCCCTTTAAAAAGATACAAGTTGGGCATGATATGATGGTATAGATCAATTGGACAAAAATCTAATGGTGTGTGTTTACTAATAAATTATGGGTCTAAACATAAATCAATAGACCAAATTCATTCATACCAATGATCAAATGGTGTACAAGGACTGCCAAGAAAGTGGTTTCAGGTAAATCAATGATCAATGTTGCTTTGTACATTATGACCTAATGGTGTAAAATCAATTCAACATGTTAAAAAATATTCATGGTAGGATATCAAGGGCCTAGATTCATTCATATAGCTTAACCTTACAATGCATAGGAGGTAAAAAGGGTTAAGATTTGATATTAGGGATCTATGAGGCCAATGGGAATGAGGACAAGTTAGAGCATTCTGATTGGCCTAAGTAATATTCGACAGACAAGGTTGAACTTGAGAACCAATTTTTGATGGAAGCAAACATAGGTATTACAAGGTCATTCTCCCACCATTAAATCTCATTCAATCACCATTAAAAGGCCATAGCCATGAATTTAGGTATAAATAATATAAAGGGATGCCATTAAGGTTAAATATAGACCTATGGTTTGAAGGTTTGTAGCATATGGGGTCTATTTTGTGACTGTGTCTGCCATTCTTTAAAGGATACATGCACATAATGATCCCTATATTTATATAGATACTCAAAGGTAAAAATAGGTATTTTAGACCTAATGGATATCAAAAGGGCTATGTGTTCTATAAGTCTACATCAATATATGTGACTATAGGAAAACTAATAAAGTAGATTGGTTTTCTATATATAGAAAGTATCTAGTCTAGATTTAATCAAAGGTAGTTGTCTATGAATATTGAATAAGCTCCTCATCCTTTAGCAATGCAATATTTTAGACATAAAACCACTTGAAATGCATAAATCCATGTTTCTATCAAACCCATGAGCATGAAGTTTTTTCCTCAAGTGGGAGATGGCATGAAGGATCAAAGACAAGGTCTAGTGTTAGGAACTACATCTAGGGGAATTCAATACATTCTCTAGACCTTATGGGGATTTTAAACTTGGTAATCCATGTGTAGTGTCTTCATTGATCAAAAATGTGGAAAGGATTTCATTGGATAGAAAGGTGGTAGTCTAAGCTCAATTAATGATTCAGGATGGTGTGTTTCCTTTCTGATAGTGTGCTCCCACTTTCTTTCTCTCTCTTCCTTCTCTTATATATCCTCATCTCATTCACATTTAAGGGGTTCTCAACTATTAGAATTTATCATTATTTTTTGGAACAAGGATACTCATTAAGACTCTTGAAAAAGTGTGTTCATTTGATATGGTTAAACCCTATCAAAATATTGTAATAATTTCCTTTTGAAGTAATAGGATCAACTCTTTTCCTATCTCTTGTATTTAATCAATACTTAGTATGCTTGTGTATGGTGAATTTTTGAAGGATATTCTTCATATTTTGTTGTCCTTCTACTTGACTCTTTGAAGGTGTTTTCAAGCTAACTTATAGGTATAGATTAGTTTTCTACTTGGAAACTCTTCTATGAACCATTTATACAACTAGTGAGATTGTGTGATTGAGTAAGGCATAATTATATTTTGTTGATCTATTGTGTGTTCAAGCTTATATGAGTATCCATTCAAAATTTGGTGCATCACATTTTTATCCCTCTTAGGAGCCCTTAGTTTAGGTTAGAATTAAGAGGAAATTAGCCTTATATGGAGCTCCAACCCCACAATAGGTGACCCACGGCTTGGGGTTGTTCCCATTATGTATCTCAATTGGAGGGATCTTGAAGAACTCTCTCCAAGGGTGTAAATTGAGCCTAAAATAGTTCTAAACCCTCAAAGAACCCTAAAAATGACTTGATGTTGAAGATGTTGTTATAAAGAGATTATAATTATTTGATATGGATAGATAAGTGATTGGAGATTAAATTAAACTCTCCCAAGCATCTCTATGTGTGATTGGTTTCTCAAGTGAGTGTACAAACCTTATAGAAAAGTGCTTATTTTTTGGAGATATGCTATAGCAGATAGAGTTGACCAAGTCATAGTTGATAAATGGATGAAGTTAAATGTGTGAGACTTTTAGTTATTTTCCATGAATTTTTATATCTTAGGTGTGCAAAGTTGGTGATCCAAGTGTTCCAGTCTCTAATAGACCAAATGGTGCATATAATAAGAAAATCATGTAGAAGTGAGAAGATGATTCCTGATGTGTTTTTCATGTAAGAGTGATAGATTGAAGTTTTTTATGAAGTTTTTTGGTAATTTAATAACATATCCATGATTTTTATAATATTTTTAGATAATTTAAGAAGTTTTAACATTGAATCCAAAATGGCTTATCTAGCTGAGTACAGTCTGTGAGAGAGTAGATCAATAGATTAGTCTATAAGACCAGCAATTTCCTTTAAAATTTATGATATGTTTATTTTAGGTTGATTTGAGGATGATATAATATATTTTTCATGTATTTAAATAACTTTAATAAATCTAATCAGGTGTCAAAATTCCATGTTTCCTTGACCATGTTTTGGAGATAATTGGCAATTCTAAGTAAACATATTAAAGAGAAGAGTTTGAGTCTGTATACCCTGAGTTGAAGCATATGATGGGGTTTTTTATGAACCTAATATCATGAGGTTTCTTAATATGTGATTTATTCCATGGTTTTTTGTAAAATTTGATTTTATGCCTTAGTTTTTCAAGTCAAATTTTATGTATATACACAGGTCTTTTTATGAACAATGATTTGAGAAATGGGTCAAATTCTGATTGGATCTAAAAGGTGTTTTAGACCTAAATTTAAGTTTTATAAGGTGTTTTGGAGTGTAATATGATGTTTTTTTCCATTTTAGGTTTCTTAATATGCTTCAATAAGATCAAAGGGTAACATGTTGCTAAAGAGGGACTATTAGGTCTCTATAAAGCCTAAAAGAGGACTAAGGGCTAATTGAGCTATGGTTGACATAATGTATTGATTGATTCATTATTAAGGCATGATATTTTAATATTATAAGACATATTTCATGTCTTACCTAAGATATAATAATGTATGTCTGACTAAGAAGGAAATGATGAAGTGACTTGTCTAAAAGTAAGGTAATTTAGGCCTATTTATGTGTGCTAAGAGAAAGTAGAAACAAGTGAATAATATAGATTATTGGTGAGTATAAGGAGGTCATGAGTTACATAATAAAAATTTAATTAATATTTAATAGAGGTTATTAATATGAGAATCAAGGTCAGAATACCTGCTCAAGCCATGAAGAGGGCTTGTTGAGTGAAGAAGGTCGAAGACCAGTTCGAGAGGGACATAAGTGATCAAAGATATGAGGAAGAATATCCTCATATTATGAAAAATAATAATTTATAAAGGTGATAAATTTTATTATGTGGATAATTTTGTTCTTATTCATCTAGGGGGTTGGTGCCTCATTGAAAGTGGGTGCTTGCAAACACGTATATGAGTTAGTGCTAAACTAGTTTGGGTTAGTGCTTAATGTGGAGTTGGTTCTTCACTAAATATTGATGTTTTTATTATACTAATGTATTATATTTGATTCATAAGTGGGTTTTATTCCAATTAAGGATTTCCCACATATATTTTATTTTCATGTGTTTCATGCTCTTATGATTTAATGCTTATGTTTGCTAAGATGCACATGCTTGTTAGAATGGTTCATGTATGATTAAGTGGAATTGAATGAAATTTTTGTAGGAATAATTAACCCAAACATAAATCATTGTTATTAAAACATAAATCAAATATAAAAATAATACTAAAAATTAAATGGTATAATGGTATACTGTAAGTCTAGTATATATAGATTTAAATGGTAATGACAATCCTAATCACCCTATATAGTACTAAATTATTTGGTATTAGTAGAACTTAAGAAAGGATAAAAAATTACATACTAATTTAAGATTAATAAAAATAAATATATCCAGTAAGTAAATAAATAAAATAAAAAAGAATCAAGATAATTATCTTTTGATTGACTTATCGAAGCATCATTCTTCCCCTTGGATCTAGTTGAACATAGCAAGAGATGTAGGATGAATATCTCAAATGAAAAATATGAATACCTATATATTCTTAGTTGGGAAATTTAAATAATATGAGGCACATCCTTAGTTCAACTCCTCATAATTATCTTAAAATACCTTAAGCAAGACTTGACCTTTAAAAATAATAATTTAACTTACAACTCCTCATTTTAATACATAAGGATAAAAATGTGATTTAAAGTAGATAAAATGAGTGTTTTGTGTTGGGAGTGTTAATTATGACCCTTATATATATGAATCTATACCTAAAAGACACCTAAAAATATAAGGAACATAGATTAGGGTGATATAGTCTAACAAGTGTTGGGTGATTCTGAAATGTATCAATTAGGTTGATATAATAAGAAACTTAGAGACAAACTAAGAATTGTATCAACACATCCAATATAGTATAAGGATAAATAAGCATGAATTAGACTATATCATCTAGGCTAATATATTAGTTATATATGGTAACTATCATAATTGGATAGAAATTAGAAATAGAAGGAAGGAAAAAATAGACTTAGAGTAGGTTAGATTGATAGTAGTGAAAGTATTCCATAATAGTGTGCAAACATCTCTTGTAAAGTATCGTGAACTAACTACACCCTTTTTTGGTACACTTCTTAATATGTTCACTTAGGGAGATTGATGAACTAAAGAGAATTAAAATAAAAAATATCAATAAATTATAAATATGAAAAATATTAGGTGTATATTTATTCCCCATTTAAATCTCATCACATGTCATAATAGTGTAAAACATGATGGTGTTGTAGGAAATATATAAAGCAACACAAAATCATAGAAATAAATTTTGTAAGAAATAAAATTAAAATATGAAATTAAATAAATAAAGGTAAATATATATCTTCACTTAATTAACTTGAAGAATTGATGATGATGCTACATGTGTTATAACTAATGGAAGGTGTCAATCTATAAGCTCAAAACATAGACCTGTAAAATAAGAGAAAAATATAAATTCGTATAAAAAATTATTTTAGAATCACAAAATTCCTTAATTTTATAGGATCCTAACACTTATTTTTATTCATCAAAAGGAGTTATGGAAAAAAATTATAATAAAAATACAAAATCTATATGAAAAAATCAAGAAAATTTTGTAAATTGAATTAAGAGGTATAAATATACTAAAAAGTAAATCATTTGGTCATTTTTTTAAAACTTAGAGATATAGACAACCATTTTTATTTAAATGAGATACAATGGATAGATGATGACAAGGAAGATACATATGAGGTTGCTAGGGAGGATTAATAGGAAAAATATAGGTAGGTGATGTATATAATGTTTGGTTAAGGTAGATAAAGTCAATAGATTATAATTTAGGAAATATACATGATGGTGTTTAACCATTTTTTGAAAGATTTAAAAGAGAATAGACTAATAAACTAAGGATAAAACTATTATAAAATCATGAAAATTAAATAGTTTAGATTCAAAATATCCTAATAAAGTGTTAGGTTATGTAAATATGTTAAATATAGAAATCACAATGCCAAAAATTAATTTGGATTCTTAAACATGAAGAAGAGATGATACTTATCTTGTTTACTGATGCACAAAGATATCTAGGAAATACAAGTGCATAATAAGGCATGATGATGTTTGAAAAATATTCATCAGATTCTAAATATCATCTCATTAGTCAATTGGACACTACCATCAAAATATGGACACTAACATTGATGCTTTTATCCTATTTCAACACTTCTATATGTAATGAACTAGAAGTCATTTTATATAAATTCCATGTAACATAGTTAGGGTTGATTATTGCCTTCCATATTATTTTTTAATATCATTCTTATAATTTTATGATATCAGTATGTAGCAAAAAACCTTAGGTCCTCTAATTCAAACATGACACCTCAAAAAAGAGGGGTTAGTGGACTCAAATGAAGTTGAGTTGACCTCAAATACCCCTTTGAGTAAGTATTGCCTACATAGCCTATACTTTAAAGAGGGCCTCAAAATGATGTCTTTTTACCCATTATGTGGGCTTATGTGTGAATGATTGAGAAATATATTATATGCAAGTGCATGTAGTGACTTGTATTTTAACAATACTACCCATGGGATGTTCTTTAAATGATTCAGACTTGTAAGAATATTGATCTTATGAACTATTTATAAATAGGGAATATTAAGGTATTTTCATAAGCTTGAGAGATGATTTTACTTGGCATAAGATGATGGTTCCAAAATATGACTCATTATTACTATCAATTTTCTTCATTTTTCCTCCATTACCTCTCTTCTAGACTGAACAATACAAGGACAATAGGCTTGTATCTAATCCTAGTGTAGTGAATGGATGTTTTATCTTATTTAATGTAACTAAAGTATAGTTTACCAATTATGTAATTTAATTCTAACTCTTTGCATGTTTAATCTCCCAATTTTATGTACAGACAAATAAAATAACAATCTATATAGAATAAGGACCTTTTAATGATTTGTTAAGGCAACCTATATGAAGGATCTTGAAATTTACCAAGATATGAACTTATTTGGCACACTTTTATCTCATCCAAGTCTTCTTTGAACTTAGCTATGGACTTGTACAATAGATAAAAACTCACACAATCTACTACTATAAACTCACTTAGTAGATATGGACTCACCCAATTTGTAGCTACAGACTCATTCAATATTAGATTTAATTAGTCATTGAAGAATTATATCATCCCTATTAGCCTAGTAGCCTTGATATGGACTTCCTTAACATTTAGGATCCTTGAAGAATGTTGTTATGGAGTCCACTAGGTTCTCATAGATACAACTCTAAACTCTACCATCATTGCTATAGACTCTACTAGAATTGCTTTGAACTCTTCCAATCCATCTTTTGAGCTTAAAAAATTGAAGATCTATACTTTCCATATTTTTCAAAATACTTGAATATTTTTTTGGTCACTTACTATTTATAGTATTATTATAAATATAAAATATATAAATAGACTTTCTCTCTCTCTCTCTCTATATATATATATATATATTAGTCATTTTAAATGTTGACTAATTTGACCAAAAGTCATAATAGGTCAATCCCATATATACTCAATATTTATATAGGGGTTTACTAGGGTTAAAAATGTGTTCCATGGTATTAAAAAGGGTCATACAATGTGTTTTAGCTTTGTCATATTTTTATAGTTGGTCTTATGTCATCTAGGGGTCATTTTTGTGTCATTTATTAGACTTGTATAGTTTAATCAAGGGTAAAAGTGTGTCAAAATGTCATTAGACATCCATGTATTAGTTAAATGTTAGATATACCATTTTTAGCTGACAAACTATAGGGTTTAATGTACAAAATGAAGTTTAACTACAAAAAAGAGAGTTTATGCAGTTGTACAAATTATATGATAGTCCTAACATGTATGGTAGAATTTAGAGTGACCTTTTAGATCCTATAATTCCATTCCCATGATTGGAAAGATTTGATAGACTTTAAAATCACAAAAAACCATTTTATCTTTCCTTTGTTCTCCTTTGCAAGCTAAAAAGGTCAACTAATCTTTGCATGATACAAACATGTGGAAGCGAGTTAGATCAAGTGAACTTGGTTGGTGGTATTAATCTTTGTCTACTATAAATCCATGGTAATAGTTTTCGGTTTGATGCACCATTCTTTATGAAACATTGCTAAGAGTGTTAACTCTTCTTTTCTACCTACTCATCCCCATCACCTCATGTCTTCTTTTCTATTTGGATTTTAATATGAAATTCAAGTTGTGTACATGATATTGAGAGGCATGAACACACTTATCACATTTTTTATAGTCCCATTTATGCATGTGAATATCAAATAATGAGAATAACTATCTCACTTTACTAGTTGAGGATTCCATTACTAGTCTAAGATAGTTTCTATCATTTATAGAGGCTTATATCCCTATTTTGATCTTAATAACAATACTAATTCAAATTAATATGTTGTGTTTAATCTCCCAATGCATAGTGATCAATATTTTATTTTGGAGGTTTGGTCTCAGAGACTAACATTGATGAAGAACACATTTGGAAGCATAATCATAATCAAATGCCCTACAACTACCACTTATAATCAAGTGAAAAGGGGATTTTAACATGAATGATGGTGGGATAAATAGAATTTAAGGTGTTCAAAACACTCTCAAAGTGTGAAGAGTCAATTTGAACTATTTAAAGAGGTTTAAGATTGGTTGTAGAACTAATTCACCACACACTACCTTGTATCATGCAATGATACCTATAGGTAGCTTCCATAGAGGTCTAAAAGAGTTAAAATGAAGGTGTTGGGGCTTATTTGAAAACTTAATTGAGGTTTGGGAGAATGGATATTATCAATATGGAAATTATGAGGTCATGTCATAAAGGAAGACTTGAGAACCATGTTTACAAGTTAGAAAGTTGCATTTAGGGGATAAATTACCTTAATTTCTCTGAATCAAGGTTTTTTCCATGTTTAATACCATATTATGGTAGAGCATCTTGAGGTATAGAATGGACTGAGTGTTTACATCATGTATCCTAAGAATATGGGAAATGATTTGACAAAATAAATTTGTTGTTTGGTCAAGATAAGGTAGTATAAAGAAGTTTCCATTCCCAACAAGTTTCTACTGTAGACATTCAATGAAATCTATAGTACTTGAAGCTAAAATGATCCTATAAAATAACAATGACCCATAAGTGGAATGGATATATGGTATCTCAAATTAATAGGGACCCAAAAAACTATATAAGAGTCTTAGTGACTTTAATATTAGAACAAGAGAGAAACAATCAATACTCAAAAACTATGATCACCTACAAGGGCCCTAGTTTTCCTAAGTTGTCACCTATAGTTAGTATGCAAACCCACATAATGTTGATGTGAGGGGATGAAAGAATGATATGCATGGTATAGATGTTCACTTAGGTTGGATATGTCCTAATGACCATAAATATGAAGCCAAAGGAGAGATAGAAAATACTTAGGCCCTGATGAGCACAAACAAGGGTCTCATTTTCTTACAATGAATGTCTATAGTTAGTACAATCCTTAGACTAACCTAAGCAAATGGAAAAGATGTGGGATGAAGAGGTTAGCATAGGTGTATGATGAATTTATAATTTAATAGATTTAATGGCACATTCCAAAGTTTTACCAATAAGAAAGGATCCTAACCTATAATTTTAGCTCAAGGTTCTCAGGTCTAAGCATAATTCTATATACAATCATTAGACCTAACAAGTAGTCTTAGGTTTTTGAAGTATTTAAAACCCTATAGGAGTGATATAGCCATGGTATTTTTAAAAAAAGGTCATCATGACATATTATAAACCTCCATTAATTCACTTTGGATGAGAAAATAGGGAAGATGCCCTCTATTTTGTCTCAAACAGAGGACATTCTTGGATAATCTAAAGTTGCAAGCAAAATGTGTGAGTGATAGAAATATGAAATGGAAAATTTGGGAGAACCATTTATTGAGGTAATAGGTTTAATTATAGGATAATAAACATTAATAAACACACACATTTGGTAGAGGCATTCACAAGTGGTCATGAACCTAGATATAAAGTCATATTAGGCTTAAAACTATACCTATGCCCTTCAAGGGTCTATCTTCATTTACATGACCATATAAAATATCCAATAAATTTTATGAACTTTATGGGAAGGTATATAATCTCCAAGAGATATCAATTTATATAGGAATATCATGGAGAGGTCATTTTTGTCTTGAAATCACCTTAGGGTACCCAGAAAGCACTCTCAAGCTTGAGAGACCATCTGCAAGCACTCACATTTGTATGGATTGATTTCATGGTGAACCAAGGACTTGGGGAAAGCTGAAGGATGTCATAAACTTACTTTTATTGTATTTTTTTCATAGTTTGAATGTTTGGTTTTTATAAACCATCCCTAAGTAAAACCCTCTAAAACCCTCCTAAAACCTTGGTTTTAAATTGATATAGAAAACATGAAATGAGGTGCACTCAAGATGGGTATTATGTCATGTACATTGTTTTTTAATGATTTAGGACTCTCTCAATCTCCATGAAATCTAATTGGTATATACCTTATTTCTATGGACAAGTCTAAAACTAGGTTTTTAAAAAAGTTTTTGTGTGTTTTACAAGTGTAAATGAGATTTGAGGAATTAGAATCATTTAGTGAGGTATATGGGGACTTATTATATCCATAAATATAAATTTCTCACCTTATAAAAACATATAAAAATATATACTACAACATTCATCACAGGAAGTCTTGGATAAAGAATGAAGATGACAAGTGATTGCCAAGTGAGAAGATGAGAAGTTCAATTTTGGATCATTTTAAGGTCTAAATGATGGAGTGGAATGCAAGAATACTATATAAAAGTGTCTTAAAACTTATTCCATGGATTTGGTTTATCAATTGAACTTTACCTTAATGACAAATGTGAAGCATCAGGCCTAAAAGACCAATGAATGACTATAGATGGTGAGTACAATTGTCCAAAAGATGGATAGTAGTTAGGGTTGAATATGATGACTATCATGGCATGTTTATAACCCTACTAAGATATTTAACATGGTTTAAATATCCCTAGTTTGGTTTTTATCATTCAAGAGATGCCTCATCATGAAGGTAGTTTTCAAAAAGGCTATTTAAAGACCCTACACCAGTTTAAGGAGTTTTCATGCTTCATATGGACACTTGTCCAAGAAGAAATTTCATAGTCTATTTTACACTCCATTATAATGAAATGTAACTAGTTTTCATGTCTTTACATGTGGCATTGTGACCCTTTAACTTCTTTTATTCTCTCTCTTCTCATATGATCTATAAATACAAGCCATTTTTGGCTCTTATAATGAAATCCACACCTAGTATGGTGAATCCCTACTATTCTGATGCTATATTTTTATATTAAAATAATAATTTAAATCTAATTTTGAGTTCATGAATTTATTATCTAAGTGTGTGAAGTGATGTATAGTGAAGTGTCTAGTGATAAGTATCTATCCTTGCCTTCTCATTATCCTTTCATGTTTGGTGCAAGTAGTTCTCACTCTAACAGGTCATATGAATTATAACAGTGTGTTTAACTATATTAAAGTGTAAAATTAGCCTTGGTATCTACAATATAACCTTTGGTTCACTCACCTTGATTAATCCAATGTATATCACCTCCAAGATTTAAATATTGATGTAAGAGTAATTAAGGATTTTGAGACCAGTGTTATAGGTTAGATTTCATAATGCAATGGTATGGTAGTCTAGTGGAAATATTTATGGTGTATCACCTCAGTATATTATTTTAGTTTCCATATTATTTATTTCCATTTTAATCCAAGAAAGTATTTAGTATAGGTGATAATCAAGTAAAGATCAATCTATGGATCTAGCCCTTAAACCTAGAGGTCTACCTCTATCATAAGGAAATAGGCCTAGATGTATTCCAAAGGTTACCCAAATATTAGAGTAGGATTGAATAGCCAAATCTAGGGTACAATATTTGGTAGAAATAGTTATGGCATGCCTAGTGGGACACTTATCTCAAAGACATGTTGTCAAGGTGAATGCTAGTTTTGATAACATCATAACTTCATATGGTGTTATACTCAACATTTAACGAATCCATCCAAGATAATATCTAGTTATAGACCATAGATTTATCAATTCTTATGTTTATAATTCTATGTCCTTAATAGGTAACCTACTAATAGAGGTATCAACCCCATAAACCAAATCTTTCAACTTGAAATTCCTCTTGAAGTTGAACATCCTCAGCCTATCTTGACCCTTGAATAACAAGAGGACTGTGAAATCTAAGAAGATCAAGAGAGTGAAGTGGAACTTGAGGACAATATGGATAGGCAACATTCATTCCCATGATTTAACACTAAAAAGCCTATCCACATTAATGCATATGATGATATAACCCTTGATGTTACCAAGGGTATTCCTGCATTCAATGGAAAAGGTCATGTCACCCCTAGTGAGCATATTAGGGACATCTCTAACTTCTACAACTTTCATATTGTTACTAAAGTCAATATTGATATTAGACTACTTACCATGTTCCTTATAAGGAAAACACTTGATTGGTATAAGACATTTCATAGAGGGTGTATCACAAATTGGAATGATTTTAGAGAGTTAATAACCTCAAGGTTTGAAGAAAAAAGTGATCACACATTACTTATCCATCAGATGAATTTGATTTAAAGAGCCCCTACAGAGACTATACATGGCTTTAATGAGAGATTCCAAAGGACTTGGAATAGGATTCATTCTTCCATGATACCTCTTTCAATATTTTAGTTTCCTACATATCTAATGGCTATTGGAACTGACATAGCCATAATGTTGCATTCTATGGGTGGTTACACCTTACCTGAAGCTTATGACCTTTCTATTAGAGCTAAGAACGGCCTAATACAATCTAGAAAATTGCATCCAAAAGTATACATGAATCTTATACCTAGTTTTTTTTTATACTCATGATGTTTCTCAAATTACAAATGTAAATACTAAGTTTAGAGCTGCCCCTAAGAAGACAAAAGATACTATTGATTCAGATGTAAGGATCTAGGCCTTACAAGTTTAGATTAGGAAACTACATCTATAGTTAATCAAAACCCATCTCCATATCCACAACAAGAAAATATGTTCCCACCTTATATATATGGTTAAGGTAGAGGGAAAGGACAACCTAAATTAAATAGGCTATCCAATGCATACAAACCAACTTATACCTCTAACATAAGAGTCATGGTTATGGTACATATAAAATTAATACAAGGAGAGGAACGGTAGAAAGGATAGTTCGTGGATGAAGATTAATATGGAGGAGAAGATTTGGTGTCCAAATGAGGAGTCACTCCTTAGCTATTAGTAGAATATGGGAACTTCATACAAGCAAATAAAGAATGGTATAACCCCAAAAGGTGAACTTTGTAAACTTTCTAGTGGAAGATACCTTTATTCTCAATTAGAATAGTTTAACTTTAGATAATACCATATCCAAGAGGAGGGCCTTAGAATATTATCATGGTGTTGACATAATTCCAATCAACCCTTTTACAAGGTAACAAGTTATGATTATAAGTATAGTAGTCCCTACAACTTCTGCACCTACTTCAAATTAGAATGTTAGAAAGGTTACTCAAAATGCTCCAATCTCTCAAGCCCAAAGAAATTGTTTGAATTATATAACACAAGGAAAGGTGAATAATCATAATTTGAATATTTTGGATTCTTTGAAGAGTGCTAAAGCATCTATGTCTATTTGGGAAATGCTTCACTTGTTTGGTCAAAAGGAAATCCTTCAATAAAAACTATCTCAAATTCACATCAGTCATCAACCATCAAGTCATGGTAATGTTTCCCTCGCTAATACTCCTAATAAATTAGTTTAACCTTATTCTAAATCTAAGAAGCCTCCGCCCTTATACCTAACTTTCATTGTTGGAGACAAGCTTTTTCATAACTACATAGTGTATAGTGGAGCTAGTACCTCAATTATGTTTAAGCTTGTAGTAGATAAGTTAGGCTTGAAATATTAACCATATAATAAGGGAGTTATAAAAATTGATGGGATACTAGATAATAGTGGGACTTGTCAAAGGGTTGAAGCTTTTCTTGCATAATTATTCTATCTTTCCTATCTTTCAAGACATAATAGTGGTTGACTTACCTGCTCACTTTGTTAGCTACCTCTTGAGGGATTTCATAACCAAGATAAGAGGCTGCATCTTAGCTGATTGGTCCTTCTTAGCCTTAAATTCAAGTTATGTAGCAAAGGTAGCCATTAAAACTCAACCATTGGCTAAGTTTAATATTAAGCCCTATGTATAAGTAACCACTAATCTCAATTACACAATCAATGATCAAAAGGACTATGTTGTGGATGATGGAGCATCCTCTAATCTCAAGGGCATATCTAATATGTTCCTAGATGAGTATGGTATTAACACTTATTGACATGATACATAGACTTACTTTTATCAAACTGATCTTGGTACATACATCACCCATGAGGAGGATATGAACAATCTAAGGTAAGTATTGATAATTATTTTCCATAAGCTGCTGAGGGTAATTACATGATTATTTTTCATGATGATGATGTTTTTCAAAGCATGGTAGATTATGATGATGAAGAGAACAATGAAATTTTACCTACATAAGATGGATAAGTCCTTGAAAATGACATTAATGAAGAGGAAGATGACCTATGGCTAAGGTTCTATGCCATAAATCAAGAGTTTTAATAGTTGAATAGACCAATTCCCCTTTTTAAGAAGTGTGAACTTAATGATAAGGTTGTTAATAAACCTAACCAATAGGAGGGAGAGTGTTTTGTTAATCATGAGGCTGAGTAATTATCTATTATCAAAAAAGATATAGTCATAAAAAAAATTAATGAAGCTAAAGTAGAAGATTTTGTCATTAAGGAGTAGTCTAAACATCAACCTGAGGTTGAATCACTTTTAGTCCTAATGGAGCAAAAGTAAGAAAAAATTAATGGTCCTATACATAAAATGTATCATGGTAGTGGAGAGAGTGAAGTTAAGACAAATTTGATAACCCCCAAGCTGTAGTTTGAGAAGTGACAATCAAACATGATAGAAGTCAAGAAAATTTTAGAGATAATTAATAGTTTTTAAGGGAAGTATGGATTGTACTTAAAGGTTATAAGCAAGACACTTGAAGATAGAAGAAGATATAGTTATGGTAAGTCATTTAACTACTTATACAAGCAAGCGTTTATTGATAAGCATGATTCACATGATAGATTGATTACTTAGAGTAGTAATGATTTAAGAGGTACTATATTTGATCCTGGTTGAAGTATGGTGAACTATCTTTCACCTCAATTATTTGAGGTCTTGTATATACTAGGATAGGTGTGTGCCTTTGCTTATGTTGTGTGTGTGTTTTCCCTAAGTGTTCTTGAGAACATAAGTGTGTTGATTTAGTATGTTGTATTGTTTGTTTATTTCCTATTGTTTGGTATGGTTTGGTGTTATTTCAGAGGTAATTCAGTGTCCGTATAGTGTATAAGTGACTCCATAGCCTAATGGATAGGAGTAGGTTGCTAGTATTTGTCATATCTAATTTATCACCCCTAAAAAACCATAAAAATGTTGGCTAATTTGACCACAAGTCAAATTTGGTCAACCCCCTATATAGTCAAGCTTGATATAGGGGTCTAATAGGGTACAAAATGTGTTCTATGGTCTTAAAAAGAATCATACAATGTGCTTTAGCTTTGTCATAGTTGTATAGTTGGTCTTATGTCATCTAGGGGTCAGTTTTGGATCATTTATTAGAATTATATAGTTTCCTCAAGAGACAAGTGTGTCAATATGTTATTCATCATCCATGTGTTAGTTAGATGTTAGAGAGACAATTTTGAGCTGATAAAATATAGGGTTTAATATACAAAAAATTCAACTATAAAAAAGGAGAGTTTGGGTAGTTGTATGGATTATAGGATAGTACTAACACATGTAACAAACTTTAGAGTGACCTTTTAGGTCCCATAATTCCATTCCCATTATTGGGAATATTTGAAAGACTTTAAAATGGAAAAAATTGTTCTATCTTTTGATAGGAGTAAGTGAGTTGGATCAAGTGAACTTCGTGGGTGGTATTAATATTTTTCTATTACAAATCCATGGAAATAGTTGTAGTTTTGGTGCACCATGCTCTATGAAATATTTCTAAGAGTGTTAACTCTTATTTTATACCTAATCATCCCAATCACCTCATGTTTTTTACTATATTTAGATTGTTATATGAAACTAAAGTTGTGTACATGATATTGAGAGTGATGACCACCATTATCACATGTTTTATAGTCTTATTTACACATGTGAAGATCAAGGAATGAGAAAAATAATCTCACTTTGCTAGTTAAGAACTCAATTACCAGTCTATAGACATTTTCCATCATTTATAGAGGCTCATATCCCTATTTTAATATTCATAACAATAGTAATGCAAGTTAATATGTTTCATGTAATCTCCCACTTCATAGTGATCAATATTTATTTTGTAGGTTTGGTATAAAAGACTAACATTGATGAAGAACTCATTTAGAATCATAAGCACAGTCAGATACCTTGAAAATTTCACCAATAATTTGGTGAAAAGTAGTTTTGAATAGGCATGGTGATGGGATAAAAATAAGTCAAGGTCTTGAATACACTCTAAAAGTGTGAGAAATTGGTTTGAAATATTTAAAGATATTTAATATTAGTTGTATAAATAATTTGCCACATACTTCCTTGTATCATAAAATGACACCTACAGGTAGCTTCCACAGAGTTCTAAAAGAGTTGAAATGAAGGTATTGGGACTTATTTGAAACCTCCATTGAGGTTTGGGAGCATGGAGAATATCTAGATGGAAATGGTGAGGTAATTTCATGTAAGAATACTTGAGAAACATGTATACAAGTTGTAAATTTGCATTTGGGGGACAAATTACCTTAAATTCTTCAAATTAGGGTTTTATTTATGTCCAATGCCATATTATGGTAGAGTATCTTGAGGTATGGACTTGCCTGAGTGTTTCTATAATGTATACCAAGAATATGGAAAATAATTTGATAAAATAAATTGGTTGTTTGTTTAATATAAGGTAGTATAAATAAGTTTCCATTCCCAACAAGTTTCTATGTAGACATTTAGTGAAATCTATAGTACTTGAAGCTAAAATGATCTTATAGCATAAACATGACCTATAAGTGGAATAGATATATGGTATCTAAGATTAAGAGGGGAATATATATATATATAAGTGTATATATATATATATAAGATTCTTAGTGACTTAAATATGGGATAAAGATATAAAATAGCAATACTCAGATCCTATGATCACCTATAAGGGCCATAGTGTTCCTAAGTTGTCACCTATATTCAGTATGTAGACCCACAAAATATTGATGTCAGAGAAGGAAATAAAGGTATGCATGGTATAAATTTTCACTAAAGTTAGATATAACCCAATGAACCTAATTATGGAACAAAATGAGAGAGAGACAATACCTAGGCTCTGATGAGCACAAATAGGGGTCTCATTTTCTTGGAATGAATGTCTATAGTCAATAAAGTTCTTAGACTGCCCTAATAAAAATGTAAGAGATGTGGGATGGAGAGGTTAGAAGAGGTGTATGATGAATTTATAATATAAAAAAGGTATGGGAATATTTAAATTTTTTCCAAAGAATAAATTATCCAAACCTATAGTCTTAGCTCAAGGTTCTCAAGTCTAATCAGAATTCTGTAAATAGTCATTAAACCTAATAGCTAGTCTTAGGTTTTTGAAGTATTGAAAACCATAAAAAAGTGATATAACCAAAGAATTTTGAAATTAATTTATAAATTACCTATTATATCCCTATATTACTTCACTTCCAATGATAAAATAGGGGAGATGCCCTCTGTTTTATCTCAGATAGAGGCCACTCCCAAATAGTCCAAAGTTGTAGGTAGAATGTGTGGATGATATAAATATGAAATGAAAAGTATTGAAGAACAATATAATGAGGTAATAGGTTGAATTAAATGTGTATAAAAATGAAAAAAAATCCAAATTTGGTAGAGGCATTCACAAGTGGTAATGAACCTAGATATACAGTCATGCCTATTAGGCCTAAAATTAGACTTAGGCCCTTCAGGGGTCTAGCTTAATTTTCATGACCATAAAAAATCTTAAATTTATTTGATGACCTTAAGGGGAAGGTAGATATTTTACAATATCTATAAATTTATAGAGGAATACCACATAGGGATCATTTTTTTCCTAAAATCACCTTAGGGTACCCAAAATGCACTCTCAAGATCGAGAGACCATCTTTAAGCACTCAAATTTGTACACATTGATTACATGGTGACCAAAGTAATTGGGGAGAGTTTAAAGAGGTATTAGAAATTATTTTTATGGATTTTTTTCATAGATTTAATGTCTAAATTTTATGAACCATCCCTAAAAAGCAAAACCCTCTAAAACCCTCCAAAAACCCTAGTTTTGATCTGATGGAGAAAATATGCAAGGAGATGCACTCAATAAGGGAAAGATGGACTAGAAATGGTTTTGAAATTATATAGGAATATCTTATGATCCATGAAATATAATTGGTTTTTAACTTATTTATACGAACAAGTCTAAAATTGGGTTTTTTACTAGTTTTTATGTTTTGTAGGTACATAAGAGATTTGAAGAATGAGAATAATTTGGTAAGTTATATGGGGACTTATCATAACTCTCCATATCCATTTATAACATCATAATAACATAGAAACATTTATTATACACCATTCATCATAAGTAGTCTTAGATAGAGAATGAAGATATTAAGTGATTGTAAGTGAGAAGATGATAAGTCTAATTTTGGATCTTTTTAATGTTTTCCTGATGGAATGGATGGAAAAAAGTCTATATAAAACTGTCCTAACACATATTCCATGGATGTTTTTGAGAAAATGAAGGCCACCTTGATGAAAAATGTGAAGAATGAGATCTAAAAGACTAATGAATGACTGTAGATGCTGAGTACAAGTGTCTAGAAGATGGCTAGTAGTTAGGGATACATTTGATGACTATCATGGCATGTTTAAAACCTTGATAAGATAATTCACATGGGTCAACTCTCCCTATTTTAGTTTTAATAATTTAAGAGATGCCTCATCATGAAGTCAATTTTCAAGAAGGCCATTTAAAGACCCTATGCTAGTTTAATTATTTTTCATGACTCATATGGACACCTATCTAAGAAGACATCTAATGGTATATTATACACTCCATTATCCTTTAAGTTAACTAGTTTTAATTCCTTTACATGTGGAATTATGGCCCTTGAACTTATTTTATTCTATCTCTTCTCACATGTTCTATAAATGCAAGCCATTTTGGCTCTTGTAATGGAATCCACACCTGGTATGGTGAAGCCTTTATGGTTTGATGTTGTATTTTGCCTTTGAAATAATAATTGTTTTTTTTTTTGAGTTCATGAATTTCTTGTCTATGTGTGTGAATTTATGTATAGTGAAGTATCTAGTGATAATTATCTATCCTTGCCTTCTCATTATCCTTTCATGTTTGGTGCAAGTAGTTATTAGTCTAACAGGTCACATGAAGTGTAGCTAGTGTGTTTGACTATATTCAGTGGATAAGTAGCGTTGGTGTCTATAATCTAACCTCTAGTTCACTCACTTTGATTAGTCTTATTCATATCATGTCCATGTTTGAAATATTGATGTTAGAGTAATTTAGGATTTTGAGACTAGTGTTGTAGGTCACATTTCATAGTATAATGGTATGGTAGTCTAGTGGATATCTGTATGGTGTATCAACTCAATATATTAGATTATTTTATATGATATTTATACCCATTTTCATCCAAGTAACTATTTAGTGTAGGCGATAAGCAAGTAAGGAACAATCTAGAGAGCTATCCCTTAAACCTAGAGGTCTACCTCTATCATAGGCAAATCATAGGCCTAGAGGTATTCCAATGTTTCCCAAATCTTAGAGTGGGCTTGAACAACCAACTCTAGGGAAAAATATTTGGTCATGATAGTAAATATGTCAAATAGTATTTTTTAAGACAAATTGATGTAATAGATCTAGGAAGTAATTATTAGTAGATATTTAGTGGATTTTGTAATGGATGGATCTTCCTATTTCAAACCATCAATCACCTTTTTTTAAGATCCAATAAAATTAAGATATTTACCTTAATAACATAATATTACCTATTGATATCTAAGGATCTATAGGTAGAGAATTACATAGGTGGATCTCAATGTCTTAAGAGATAAAAGAGAGAATTATTGTATTGTTCATTTGATATTTCAACATACTAATACAAGTTGATATTATATTCATGTAATATATTTTGATCAATTAATTAAGATATCTCTAGTTTTCAAGTACTAAGTTTTCCTTTCACTCTTATTCCTAAGGTGAGCAAGGGCCCACTCTCTTTAGGAATAAAGAACATATTTTTGTATGGTATTTATGTGTATTTATATATTTTAGTAATTATAAATATATTTCATTTTCATAACCCATAGTAATTTATCTTTATTTTTTAATATAAAATTTAGGATTTTAAATCAGTGTGTTTATATGTTTAGCAAGTGAGTTTACTTTCAAGCAAAGTGTTTACTTTTACCAAGTGTGTTTATTTTAGAAAATTAAATTACAAAGTGTTTTAATTATGGAAGAGTTTTTATTTATTGCATAATCAAATAATTTATATAATATAATATATTATATATTTATAAAGAATAAAAACCCCCCAAACCATCTCTGTAAGATGTATAACCATAAGCATTACTACAAACAACTTTGGACACTACCCCTGGTTTGAATGACATCAATAAAAAATTTGATTAAATGAAGGGATAAATGACACCCATAATTTTTGGTTCTATTTACAAGGATAATTAAGTGTTACTAAGGTAACCCTTACTAGTCTACAATAAAAAATAAAAACATTATAAAACTAATAAAAAACAACAAAAATAGATTTATGAACTAACCTAGAGATGCTAAAGGAAATTTCATATCTAAAGATATTGAGTGAGGATCAAAGTAGTAAAGAATAAAATATTTGACTGAGAGATTTAAAAGTATAATACAAACACTTGAATCATTCTTAGATTCATCACTATAATCAGGATCATCCTCATAAAAAAAACCCTATAAGAAGACTCACATTCAAAAGATATTCTCTTATAGGAAGAATTAATCCTAAGGATCCTTTATCTAGAAAAGTAGATCTTAGACCTCAATATTTTCAAGATCAAGAGGAAGTAATAAATTAGATCTCTAATAAATTTAGGGGAGAAATAGAAACCATGGCTGATAATCAAGGAAATATGGAAAATCTTAAAGAAAATATAATGTAATTGAAACAAGATAAAACCTTTTCCTTTCCTATAGTCATAGATCTAGTAGATCAAAACCTCTATAAAACACATTTCAACTTCCAAATTTTAGGTGTAAGTACTCAAAATATATAGATAAATTCTTGTTTAAGTTTAAAGTGCTATGCCAAACCTATTATTATACAACTAACAGTCAAAAACTTAAATTATTCCCTTCTACACTTAAGGAGGCAGCAATGAGGTGGTTCATGGGCCTTCCAAGGGATTTTATTAATACATATAGAGACATGGAAGCTACATTTCATGATAAGTATCAATATTAATATAGAGTAAGGGATAGGAAATAGGATTTCTTCAAGATCAAATAGAATGAAGATGAGAGTTTAGAAGATTATCTGGATATGTTCACATTTGCTCATAAATGTAGTGGTTATACACTTATAGAAGAAGTGGTAAAAATGGACTTTATTAAGATATTGGATGATGAATATAGGGATGATATAAACCTGATGCATAAAGGAGACATTTTAAATTAACATTCAACCAGATTTTAGATTTATGTGCTAATTATTTTAGGATAAAACCAAGCACTAGGAAAGGAAAACTAGGTAAATTTAATGAGGTTAATTGATTAATGGAGGAATTTGTCAATTTTCAAACTAACATTTTGATTTAGATAAATAATACATTATATGGTATTAAATCCAAATGTAATTACACCATAGAACCCTTAGCTATTTACTATCCAAAATATAAGTTAAAACATGCTCTTAGAGATTGTCCTTTAGATAAAGTGGAAATATGTAGGATATGTGATAGTAAAGACCATTAAAAACCATTGAAACCATTTTTTTATTTTGAAAAATAAATTAAAATAAAATGCACATCCCATAGAAGATATGAACTACATATAAAGACAAAATCTATTTCCATAAAATTAGACCCAA
Organism: Torreya grandis; assembly: GCA_037957365.1. Taxonomy (NCBI): domain Eukaryota; kingdom Viridiplantae; phylum Streptophyta; class Pinopsida; order Cupressales; family Taxaceae; genus Torreya; species Torreya grandis. The sequence goes on from JARHVA010004263.1 coordinate 939,184, forward strand.
GGTTAGTTTGGCTGAAGAAATCCAATTAATGCATAGATGACACCCTGGATTACATAGACACCTCAACCTATGTGGGGATGAGTACACCCACAATAGTCCAATAAAGAATGAGTGATGCCTCAACATTGGATGATGCCTCAATAAACATTGATTCCTCAACCATAGTCATAATAATGGGTAAATATATAGTGGAGTGTCAATCCATAGTTTAACCCTCAAATAAGGTTCTGACAACAACAAAATTTGATGGCACCTCATGTATCTCAACTTGCATAAAAATTTAGTCAACCTTAATTTATTTCTCAAATAATGTCTAACCCCATGAATAAACCATCATACCCTATTTATGCAAATGAACAAGGAGAAACCATGAATGTAAGATCTATTAAATTTTCAAATATTCATCTTATATTAGGGGGAACAATTCAAGATACCCCTATTACTATGTGAGAAATACTGAGTGAAAAACCAAAAATAGATCCACCTCAACCCATAGTCAAAAGAGGAATCAGAAAAAATGATAGAGAAGATAGAGAAAAACATTATTTCTCTTCCACCTATTCCTTTTCCTGACATATTAAAGGAAGTTGAAACTAAGAAAGAATATAATTTGATTCAAGAACTAAGAAAATTGAACATCGAAGTACCCTTATTACAAAATATCAAAGATATTCTAGAATTAAATAGAGTTATTAAAATCATGTGTGTCAAAACACTTGGAAGAAGTAAACTATACACAAAGACCATACATGTGGATGGTAAACTAGCTGATATTTTATTATAAAAATTCCTTCTATCCAAATATGCAAACCTAGGTAGTCCAGTTAACAATAACCATAGGGAAGAAAGAAATACCAAACAGTCTATTAAATTTGGTGGAAAAAATCAATGTAATGACAAATGATATTGTCTAGACATTGTCTATTATGCGGATGCAACCTACCTATACCATTCTCTAAATGGTTGATCAGCTAATTGTTAAACTAGAAGGTACTATAGAAGATGTGGCTATAATAATTGAGTCATGGGAGTATCTAGTATATTTTATGGTGCTACAACCTAAAACCAATAAGTTAGGGTATCCCCTCATTTTATGAAGACCCTGGTTGGCTACTATAGCATTATTTTAGATCAGGGGATATGACTATTTATAATGGTCTAAAATCAAAACAAATATCTCTATACCCCCTAAAAAACCCTCATTGGATTACACTAAAACACTTTGGGTGGATGAACTAGAAAAAAAACAAGAATAACCTTTCATTCTTAGCCATGATAACGTTCTGTTGGGTGAATATTGTGTCACCAGCTAACTGATGGGAAAAATAGGCTGTTTCAACCATAGCATAAGGAGATTGATCAGCCAAATGTGCAGGTTTACCACATCAAAAGGCAAAAAATCTCTCCTCTCATCAAGGGGAGGTTCCCTATAACTATAAGGTACTATATACTATATATATAAGCTAAAAATAACACTTAGGGGTAGGACAACACCATCTATCTCTCTTTTTTTAGAGATGATGTTCATAGATCAAAGGAGAAATCCTAGGTAATTACTAAAGGTACTTCTCTTCTTTCAAAAGTAATACTCAGTCAACAACCAGATTCCTTCCTGGGTAGTAAAAGTAACTGGACATAGTAACACATCAAGATGAAGTTTAGCACAAAGTCTCCACCTCAACTATCAAAGAGTGAAATATATGAATGATAATGGGGGCACAAAGTCATCCTAAAATCCTTTACACAGAAATAGAAAACAACACACTAAAGACCATTGTGGCAGCACAAAGTCTCTTCACAGTCAGCTTCAGGACACCTTCCTAATTACTTCCACTAGTTCTACTTGTTAAATTAAATGGACAAGAATGCTTCTAGGAAATAGACATAAGAATAATTTCCTAAATAACACAAGCTATTCTAGCACAAAGTATGAAAGGTCACTTATTTTCTCATTCAAGTAAATAAGTATGATTAATAATTTGAGCTCAAAGACTCAGGAAATGTCTTTCAATTTGGGTAGAGTTTTGCTTCTATAACAGAGAGATCTCTCTTGCATAAAATAAGAGATTATAATATATAACAATCCAAGAAAGACATGGGAACTTTGTTTCATGGAATGGCCCATGCTGTATTTAATGCTTTGAATGCATTCTCAGTTCTGTGAAGGGGCCATGCTAGAACAGGTCATCAGCCTTAACTGTGGTGTGTCAATTCATCTCAAATGTCTCCTCCAAAGTATAGGCTACCTAGTCCTCTTCCTAATATTTGCATAGTTATCCACTTTACCTTTACTTGATGGAGAAAAATAGGCCACATCTTAGAGTGCTCATGCGCTCTGATGTCCACCTAGTGGACTATTTCACCTACTAGAATAACTTCTACATAGATATTTTTGGTCTTTCCCTCTTGTTCCCTCTTCTCTTAATACATTTTATCTCTTCCTCATGATCTGAGATCTCAGGCTATCTCTTCCCTTTCTACTGGCTCTTTTAACTTCTTCTTCAGCTGGTCACTGAGTTTGTTTTAAGGTTCTGTGCCATATTTAAAAATAAATGGGCATTTTATTACCTTAAATTTGACATCCACGGGGACATCACTAGTCATTGGTCACTTGAACCACATTAAACCTTGAAACTTTGAACCATGAGAGGTGCATCAGTTTAATGGTTCAATGGTTTAGGCAGTCTTATCAGCTCCTTGCTTTAATCACTTCTTTGGTTCAATCATTTTCTTTCCTCTTCGGTTGAATCATCACTTCGAACTTGTCTCTAGAATCTTCTCCTTCCTTCCTTAACTTGAAGCTTCCTTGAACCTTTGAAATTACTTGAACCTTTGAACCTTTAAACTTTGAACCATTTTGGTTTAAAGTTCAATAGTTCATTCTCTTTCTCAGAATCCTTTGGTACTTCAAAGTTTTTGGATCCTTTCCTTTTCTATTGAACTCGTTGAACCTTTAAACTTTGAACTCTTTTGGTTCAAGGTTCAATGGTTCAATGGTTCATTCTTTGCTCTTTGAATCCTTTATTCTTCTAAGTCTATCAAAATTTATTAAACTCGTTGAACCTTTGAACTCTTTTGGTTCAAGGTTCAATGGTTTAACGGTTTAATCTTTCTTCTTTGAAGTCTTATTTTCTTTTTGTCCTTTGATGCCATTGAAAGTTTTGCAATGGTTAAACTTTGAACTTGTTGAAGCACTTAACTCTTTAAGTCTATCGATGTCATTAAACCTTTGAACCCATTGAACCTTTGAACCTTTGGAGGTAGGGTTCAATGGTTCAATGGTTTAATGATTCAATCTTTTTTTTGAAGCCCACTAATAAGTCTTTTGATTGAACTTCAGCATTGAACCAGCCTTGAAATGCCTAAATGTTGGGAAATTATTTCTTTGTGAGAGCTCTCCTATTGAAGTTGTTGAACTTATGAGTCCCTTAGCTGAAAAAGCTTGAATAATTGAAGAATTGGAGTGCTTAGAACATTTTTTGAGAAGGGAAGAGAGAATTTTGGCCTGTAAGACCAAAATAATTGATATGTTGTCTCTAAAAACAAGTGATGGATTTTGGGAACCATAACTAGCTCTAGTTAGGGAACTTTCATCGATTGTAAAAATAATCGAAGGGAGTAGAAACCAGAATCTCTAGTGCCTTCAAGTATGCCATTGGGATATGGAGTCATGCTACCAAAAAAGAAAGGTATCAAAAAAATGAAAATGAAAAGCACCAAATAGAAATAAAGACTATACAAATATATAAATGTATAATTGGACTTATCTGATACTTTAAGAATTGAAGTACTTTAGATGTCACCCACTGTGAGATAGTGAAAATGGTGTTATGTCTTGATATATCAATAAGAAACCATTTTCTCCCCAAAAATGGTGATTGGTGAATGGACTTCTCCACTAGGAATCAAATTTTCTGTGCATTTCTTTTGGTTCTCTCCTCTTGCCCCACAACAAGACTTGATTTCTAGTCTAAAAATCATGGATCCTTGTTCTCTTGTAGAAGAGTTTATTTTCCTAATTTTGACGTGTAGCAACATGGTTCATTACCATAATTCATTCCTATTTTGGTTTAGTCCAACATATTATTTGATTTTCCCCATTAGATACCAGCCAATAATTGGCATTTTCAGGCACACTTGGTCAAAAGACCAGCTCGATAGTGTACTTCTACTCTTCAAAGTCTTTGTGAAGAACCAAGAGGGTCATAGAGATAGGCAATGAATTTGCATGACTATGAAGCTCTCTGGGCACTGTAGATATATTGAAAGCATCAAAACTTTCAATATAATCCCATACCAGATTGTGGTAATGGTGTAATCTTTTGCTCTTAGTTTGACATAGGTTCCTCACCTGATAAACCATTAGTTCAGCATCTCCTTTGTCATGAAGGAGTTTGACACCTTTGTCTTGAGTATCCTTCAACTTGAGTAACATATATTTATACTTGATAGTGTTGTTAGTGTTTTTGAATTGTAACTTGTATGAAGAAGGAAAAATATATCCTTGTGTAGATATTAAAACAATCTCAGCTCCAAAACTGGTAGAAGAATATCTGCCATCAAATTCTAGAATCTAGAGATTATCAAAAACTAATCTTTTTTCAAATTCCTCCTGGTTAGGAAGGGATGATTCTTTTGCATCTAAACTTTGCTCAACCAATTCTCCTACTATCCTATCTGAACTTTTTAGATTGTCACCTATAGGAATTTCATCAGATGAAATAGGGACATCCTTTATAGATAGGAAAAAGTTACCCATTCCTGAAGACTCAAATATAATTTGAGCTTCAGGGGCTGATGTTTGGGTGACAATATACTTTGCCTCCTTCTTAGGAAGTAGCCTCTACATGATGCATTTGATAAGGATCCTTACCTTAGATAGGTCCATGCTCAATTCTCCACCAATGTCCTTGCAGAAATTTCATCCAAGTAAAATGCCATAGGAGGCTGGAATGTCAACCACCAGGACTGTCATTTTAATTCTTTTTTCTGAGAATGCCGCAAATGCAAATTAGGCATCGTTGATTTATCCCAAAAAAGGTACTTATTTGTTTTCCATGGAGAAACATCTCCCAAAGGTCTTGGTTAGTGTGAGTCTAAGAGATTCTACCACTTTGGTAGGAATGACATTGTCAGATGTACCTAAGTCTATGATGCAATTGTTCAACTAGTGTCCATTTATCAATAGGGAGACATAAAATTGTTCTTTCCTCCCAAGAGCAGCAGGAGTAATGACAAGGTTGTACTGGGTGGATGTGGGAGTCACCTTTGGAATAGCTAGTCTTATAGGGATGGTTTTATTCTTTACACATTGTAGCAACTTATCCAACTCCTCAGGGTTGGATTGCAAGAATTCAAATTTAGACATTCAAATTTTAGTTTTCTTGACATGGTTGATCATAACAAATGTCTAAAATGAATTAGGAATAGGGGAAGGAAGTTTATCCTTTTGGTTTTTAGGAGGGGGTATTGATCTATGAAATTGAAGTTAAAGGTGTAGAAATGTTTGGGGTACTTCCTTTTTTATTGATCACCAAGTCCTTTGATTGAAAATATAGAGTTCTTCCCCACTTAGCAATTGAAATTGCTAGTTGAGGTCGCTCCTCTATTTTTTCCTTATCATCTTGCTAGGTTGATTGGTTTTGAGATTAGGTGAATACAATGTATGATCCATCAAATGATTCACCTTTACTTTTGGGTTCATCTTGGTAATTTAGGAAACCAATGTTGGAGTCACTAGATAATTCTTCTTCTCCCTTTGTGAAGAGATTATTTTCATCTTTTGGGTTCAACTTAGGCTGGAAGGAGAAATTAGATTCTATTTCAAGATATTCAATTGCTGAATTGGTTGGAGGTGCTTTAATGGTAAGTTTCCTCTATGGGGGAGGAAGATGATTTAGCTACTCTTAATTCCTGGTAGCATTGCCTTGGTATGACTAATTTGGAAAAGTCCTCCTTGGTATATCTCTATACAAAGGATTAGAAGACATCCCTTACACCATTTTCTTTTTGAGAGCTATCAACTCATTTGCCATCTTTTACACCATTGGATAATGGTGCCTATAGATGGATATTCAGAGGATGAAGAAGATTTACCTCTATTAAGATCTCTCCTTATCTTCCCCACCAAGATGAGATCATCTTCCACCTTAGTAGCCAAATCCTATGCTGCAACAAGGTCTATGTGGCTAGCACATCTCAGTAGAAAACTCACTTTAGGTAGCTGAGAGTTGATGAAGAAGCATTTGAGATTGTTGGCTAAGAAATTATAGGAATCCTATTCCTTAACTTGTCGAACTTGGTGATAAAATCCCTAATTGGTTCATGAGGCTCCTTCTTCATTTGTGTGAGTTGAGCCAACATGGCATGCACATCTTTTATGGGCTTGAACCTAGCTTCAAATTTAGCTTTGAGGATGTTCTAGTCAGTCACATTTTGTGTTTACAGATGATAAAACTAGTTTGTAATAGTGTCTTAAAATGTTTCCACAAACATCCTGACTGCTACATCCTCATACTCCACACCTATCATGCCATAGGCTATGCTGAAGGCTAAAATATGTTCATCAAGATGAACTCTCCCATTGCCATAGAATTTGGGGAAATTCTTCCTTGAACTACAAGGTAGCTCATGTAGAGGTGGAGTTAGATTGAGTGGACCAAAATAGTTATCCTAAGGGCCTTGAACTACCATGATTTGACTACTGAAGGGAGGGATACCAAATTTTTAAGGGGTATGTATTGACAAAGCTCTGCTAATAACAAAAATGGATGATTTGCCTGGTAATGGAGACCTAACTTTTATAAGAGGAAAACTCCTAGTTCGCTGAAGGTGAGATGGTGAAGGGAAAGGATCAAAATCACTTTACTGTACCAACTTGAATAGAGGGTCAATAATACCTTTAGATATCTAGCCTCGAGTATACCATGGATTTGCTAGATTGTAAAGTAAAAATGGAAAAGAATTGGCACTGCTTCAATTTGAAGCTTGATGCTTCAAACTGTGTGTTCTTCCCTAGCAAAGTCACCAAAAACTATTAGCGAGGAGCTAGAGGAAAGGGGAAAAGGAAGTGAAACATTTGATCCCCAGTAGCTCTAGTTTCATAGACTAGATTATATAATGGAAATGGATAAGGATATAATGATAATGGATAAGACATAGGTGATGCTTCAATTTGAAGCTTGAGGCTTCAAATTGTACAAAATTATTGTGTCCCCAATGGAGTCACCAAAAAGTGTTGGGTGAATATTTTGTCACTAGCTAACTGATGGGAAAAATAGGTTGTTTCAACCATATCATAAGGAGATTGATAAGCCAAATGTGCAAGTTTACCACATCAAAAGGGGACAAATCTCTCCTCTCATCAAGGGGAGGTTCCCTATAAATATAAGGTACTTTATACTATATATAAGCTAAAAATAACACTCAGGGGTAGGACAATACCATCAATCTCTCTTTTTTTAGAGATGATGATCATAGATCAAAGGAGAAATCTTGGGTAATTACTGAAGGTACTTCTCTTCTTTTAGAAGTAATACTCAATTAATAGCCAGATTCACAGCAGATTGAAGTTTAGCATAAAGTCTCCACCTTAACTGATAAAGAGTGAAATATACGAAGGATAATAAGGGCAAAAGTTTGTCCCAAGATTCTTTACACAGAAATAGAAAACAAAACACTAAAGGCCATCGTGGCAACACAAAGTCTCTCCACAGTCGGCTTCAAGACACCTTCCTGATTACTTCTACTAGTTCTAATTTATAAATTAAATGGACGAGAATGATTATAAGAAACAAACATAAGAAAATTTTTCTAAATAACACAAGCTATTCCAATATAAATTCTAAAAGGTCAATTATTTTCTCATTCAAATAAAGAAATATGATTAACAATCTAAGCTCAAAGTCTTAGGAAATGCCTTTCAATTTGGGTAGAGTCTTGCTTTTATAAAAAAGAGATATCCCTTGCATAAAATAAGAGATTACAATATATAACACTCTAAGAAAGACTTGGGCACTTTGTTTCACAGAATGGCCCATGTTGCATTCAATGCTTTGAATGCATTTTTAGTTCTATGAATGGGCCATGCTGGAATAGGTCATCGGCCTTACCTGTGGCATGTCAATTCATCTCAAATGTCTCCTCCAAAGTATAGGCCACCTAGTCCTCTTCCTAATATTTGTGCAGCTATCCACTTTGCCTTTACTTGATGGAGAAAAATAGGTTGCATACTTGAGTGCTCACGCTCTCTGATGTCCACCTGGTGGACTATTTCACCTACTGGAATAAATTCTATGTAGATATTTCTAATCTTTCCCTCTTGTTCCCTCTTCTCTTAATGCATTTTATCTCTTCCTCATGGTCTGAGCTCTCGAGATATCTCTTCCCTTTCTGCTAGCTCTTTTGGCTTCTTTTTTAGATGGTCATTGAGTTTGTTTTAAGGTTTTATGCCATATTTGAAAATAAATAAGTATTTTATTACCTTGAATTTGTTGTCTTTGGGGACATCACTGGTCGCTGGTCACTTGAACAACATTAAACCTTGAACCTTTGAACCATGAGAGGTGCATCAGTTCAATGTTTCAATGGTTTGGATGGTCCTATCAGCTCCTTAGTTCAATCACTTCTTTGGTTCAATCACTTTCTTTCCTCTTCAATTGAACCATCTCCTCAAACTTATCTCTAGAATTTTCTACTTCCTTACTTTGCTTGAAGCTTCCTTGAACCTTTTAAATTCCTTGAACCTTTGAACCTTTGAAATTTGAACCATTTTTGTTCAAAGTTTAATGGTTCATTCTCTTTTGTAGAATCCTTTGGTCCTTCAAAGTTTCTGGATCCTTTCCTTTTCTATTGAACTCATTAAACCTTTGAACTTTGAACTCTTTTGGTTTAAGGTTCAATGGTTCAATGGTTCATTCTTTGCTCTTTGAATCATTTGTTCTTCCAAGTCTCTCAAACTTTATTGAACTCGTTGAACCTTTAAACTTTGAATTCTTTTGGTTTAAGGTTCAACAGTTCAATCTTTCTTATTTGAAGCCTTCTTTTCGTTAAGTCCTTTAAAGCCATTGAACTTTCTAAAGTGGTTAAACTTTGAACTTGCCAAAGTGCTTAACTCTTTAAGTATGCCGATGTCGTTGAACCTTTGAACCCGTTGAACCTTTGAACCTTTGGAGGTGGGATTCAATGGTTCAATGATTCAATCTTTTGTTTGAATCCCACTAATAAGTCTTTTGATTGAACTTCGGCATTGAACCATCCTTGAAATGCCTAAGTGTTGGGAACTTATTTCTTTGTGAGAACTCACCTATTGAAGTTGTTGAACCTGTTGAGCATGTGAGTCTCTTAGCTGAAAAATCTTGAATAATTAAAGAATTGGAGCACTCAGAACATTTTTAGAGAAGGGAAGAGATAATTTTGGCCTGTAGGACCAAAATAGTTGATATGTTATCCCCAAAAACAAGTGATGGATTTTAGGAACAACACATTCCAAGGACATGTGGAAGAATTAATTGATGAGTTAGCATAAAATATATAATAAACCACTGGCCTTATGAGCCTTGCTATGGACTTTTCTAGTCTATCACCTAGTAACTCTACCAATATAGTAGTTATAATCTCTATTAGTCTATTAGTTCTGGACTCTATCAAATTCTTGGCTATGAACTCCAATAGTCCATTAACTATGAGCTCAACTAGACTTGTTACTACATACTCATTTTTTGGGCATAATTTCCATCTTACCTATTCAACATATGACTATAGACCATTATAATAAAGTATTTGGAGTTGGGTAAAAGAGAAACCAACTAATTTTTTAACTACATTTCATTGTCTTTTATACATAAACATTCCTATAAGAGATAGATTTGTAAAAAATGAAACTAAATTTCATCTATTATTACCCCATCCATGTCCTATTAACTATTTGATGAGTAAATTCAGAAAATTATAGTCTATCCACCCTGACACAAAATAGGTTATGATATTACTAGGAAAACATTGGATATAAATATATGGTTAACCCATGATCAAGAAATTAAATTTTTTGATGTCCTAGAAAAACATATCAAAACATTTGTTTGGGATTACATAGATGTGAGAGGAATTCATATGAGTATTTATACCCATCACATTTATACAAGCCAAGATAAACCAATTAGATAACCATAAATATGGATAAATCCAACATTAAGGGATATAGTAAAGACCTAAATTGAAAAAATATTAGATGTGGGATTCATTTATCCCATCTCAGATAGCCAATGGGTTTCTCCACTAGTAATTATACTAAATAAAAATAGGAAATGTAGAGTGTGTGTAGACTCTTGAGAGATAAATAAATACACTATGAGGGATTATTTTCCTCTTCATTTTATTGATCATGTACTTGATAATTTGACAAGAAAAAAATAGTTTCCTTCTTGGATAGATTCAATGGATACAATCAGATAATAGTGGTAACTAAGGATCAAGATAAAACCATTTTCACTTGCCCGTAGGGTACATTTGCTTACAAGGGCTTACCATTTTGACTTTTTAATGCTCCAACTACTTTTCAATGAGTAGTTTTACCTATATTATCTGATTTAACTAATGAATTTTTATAAGTTTACATGGATGACTTCACTACTCATGGACATACATTTGATGAAGCCTTACATAATCTTGACAAGGTCTTAACCAGATGTAAACAACACTGACTATCATTAAGTCATGAGAAATTCCTAATGGTGATGGATCAAGGCATATTATTAGGACACCACATCTTTGCCAAAAGAACCTAAGTAGATCATAAGAAAATTGAAATAATCTCCAACTTCCTTTCCTGATAAAATCAAATTGATATCAAGAGCTTCTTAGGTCATGCTATTTGTTACAAAAATTTTGTAAAAAATTTTAAAAAAAGGATAATGAATTTTTGGGGAGTGATGACTATCAAAAATATTTTAAAACTATTAAAGATAAATTAAGCTCTACACTAGTATTGAGAGGAGCCAATTGGGAAAAACTCTTTCACATATATACTAATGCTTCTAATTATGTAATGGGGTAGTTCTAGGATAAAAAGATGAGAATGATCATATGTATGTCGTTTATTACATCAAAAAAATCTAACACTAACTAAAATAAATTATATAACTATAGAAAAATAATTCCTTACTATAATATCTGCCATCAACAAATTCAAACACTATATTATAGGTTCAAAGGCATTCATATACACAGATCATTTATCCATAAGTATCTCATTAATAAAAATATAGTAGGAGGAAGGATCATAATATGGTTTTTACTTTTGCAATAATTTCATATAACCATTATTGATAAAATAGAAAAATTTAATGTGGTTTCAAAAAAATTATCTATAATAAACATTTGAGGTGATTAAGAACTAGCTGAAGATAGATTTACAGATGAACAAATGTTTACTATTTCAACATAATCACCATGGTTTGTTGATATAGCCAACTATTTGGCCACAGGGAAGTTTCCTTCTCATTTTAATTATAAATAAATGAAACATTTAAGTAAATAAAGATCTTTTAATGGATTAATAGAATATCATTTAATTATGGACCTAATCATGTGTTTCATAGATGTGTAGTAGATAATGAAGCCTAAGACATAATTAGAGATTGTCATGATTAACTAGGAGGAAGTCATTATTAAATAAAAAGAACCATGCATAAGATCCTAGAAGTAGGATATGATTGGCCTTCTCTTCATAGGCAAGTAAATAAGTATATTAGATAATGTGATCCATGTTAAAAGATGGGTGCACCTAGAGAGATAGTCTCATATCAAGGACCATAATTTATGTCTAATATGATCAAATATTTCATGTAAGTCTACCATGTCAATCATAGAAAATCATCGCCTTACCATCCACATTCTAATGGCCATGTAGAAGTTACCAATAGAGAGTTGGAGAGCATTATGGCCAAGATAGTCAAAAATAATAGAAAATATTGGGTAGCCAAAATACTAAAATCAATATGGGTATACAACACTAATTGGAAGACAACTATTGGTTTTTTACCTTATGATTTAGTGTATGGTAAGAAATATTTACTTTTAATTGAATTTGAATTACAAAATTTAAAAACAACAATGGAAGTAGGTACTGATTTGGATAGGGCACAACAAGATAGAATTATCCAACTAAATGAACTTAATGAGATGAGGATAGAGGCTTTAAACCAAATATAAATGATGCAACATCAAAAGAAAATGTGGCATGATTCCCAAATCAAAGAAATAAGATTCCAATAAGGAGATTGTGAAATCTTTTTTAAATCTAAGTTTAAACAATTCAAAGTCAAATTGAGAACAAGATGGGTAGGATTATATAAAATAGAAAAACTATTTAAGAATAGATTAGTACAATTTCTTCCAATAGATAGGAATCAAAATATATTATTGGTCAATGGAAATAGACTCAAATTATTTTAGAAACCTAGAAATAAGGAAGAGTTTTTTCAAAACATTAGGAATGAAGTGGTTTTCATCGAATAACCTAGTTCTTCCATGATAACAACTCCATGATGGCATATTTTACAAAATAGAAGAAGAAGACCACTCATTGGTTTTATTCTTGCAAAAATAAATAAATAATTATAAAAAAAAAAAAAAATCAATAGTGAAAATACTTTTGAAGATTCTATTGATAATGCTGATTAAAAAACTAGCTTCTTGGCTAGTCTTGCATTGAAGAATGATCCTTGACTTGAAAACTAGAAATGGATCGTTAAGGGAAAAGAATGTGTGTGTGTGTGTGTGTGTGTGTGTGTGTGTGTGTGTGTGTGTGTGTGTGTGTGTGTGTGTGTGTGTGTGTGTGTGTGTGTGTGTGTGTGTGTGTGTGTGTGTGTGTGTGTGTACACACACACACACACAAATATGTAAAATAGAAAACATAAAAAAATGATTAGTTTATTTTAAGAAATAAAATTACTGATGTAATTTTTTTTATACATTCCTAAAGACTAACTCATACATTTTGTTCTCTATTTAGAATCAAGTGGTAGGAAAAAGAACAAAGGCTATGAGTATGATTAGGTAATTAGATTATTTTATTTATCTATACTATGATAGTATAAGTCATTTTGGTTCATGCATGTTCACTTTAAGGAAGAGGTTTGAAGTAAGTTCAATCAAGGACATCTTGAAATCTATCAAAATAATATCCATAAAAATAATAGTTGATGACATAAAAATGAAATAAGTAAAAAGACACACAATAAAAATAGAGTGTCATACCAACTTTATTCACACATACAAACCACTTATCAACCCAGTCTACAACACTTTGAGTAATCATGACATGGTTGATGGTACACATGCCTAATAAGTGTGATAGTACATGGAATCTTTTTCAAAGATAATTTCATTTAAAACATCCATGCTATATCATGATTACTTTAGATTGCATCAAAGCCACTAAGACAATATTAATGAACATTTGATTACTTATTTTTATCTTCATTTTGAGATATTTTTCCATTATCATTACTATTTACACCTACTAAACTATCTCTTACTTCTAAAAAATCAATAGAGCTACCATGAGATAGAAGAAAAGATCTAAACCTAAGTCCATAGTTGAGATAATGAATGATGACATTTATATAACAATTTTTGAGGAAGTTGGTTGGCTTCTATTTTTACAAAAATATGAAGGGCATGATGAGACTTTAGTGAATGAATTTATTGAAAACCTAAAAAAATATTCCACCACAGTTAGAGGCATCAATATTCTAGTCTAGCAAAATCATCAATGAAATTTATAGGATTATTGAAGACAATAAGAGAATACTAAGAATAACTCCTTTTTCTGAGTTAATTGCATAGTTCAATGGTAAATAAAAACTATCTATAACAATCAGACATAATCATCAAGGAAATGAAAAAGGGATCAATAAGGAAACCCTAATTGAACCTTGAAAATCTATTTCATTTTAGGTTATGAAATATTTCACATGTGAAGGCCAATGTAGTTTTTAAGGGTGTGAAGCTATGAGAATAATTATTCACCTCAAGTGTGGATAGTAACAGTTTCAACATAGATTTAACCTACCCCTATAATTCTATGGATCCATTCATGTTTTAGCCACCAACAGGTCAGCTCTAATTTGTCATCATGACCTTATCCATTTGATTATTCAACATCATTTCCTTTATCAGAGTAAATTAGCCTAGAAGAAATTTTAGAAATACAAAACCAGTCAAACTTTAGCATCTCTTCCAAAAGCTTCTATAAAAATAGCAAAATCCAAGGTAAAAGAATAAGCTTCCTCTTATAGGGTTAGGGTTTCATCTAGTGAAACAAGATATATTAGATGATAAATAATACATGTGATTGGATAGAGTTCTTAGCATATTATATCAAAAATAAAATTAAGACCTAGGGTTTTATAGTCTCATATAAACTTTGAATCTAAATATATTACTTTAGTAAGCACAACATAGGTGCCTTAAATAACTAATGCATCATAAGTGGCTGAGGATACCTCTTTGAACGAGCTTAGTTATCATGTGTAGACTAAAAAAAGATGAAGAAAACTAATCTTGGCACATGATGATAGGTAAATAGGAGTAGATTCAACCATTGATAGACTTTGACAATCACCATTATTTTATTCATCAATAATAGAAAATACAACACTTTAGGAAGAACCTTCTATAGTATAAATTCCTAAGTTAGCAGAAGTAGTTCCTATTAAGGAAGGAAATATACCCACATAATATATTCTTGTATAAGAAGCACAATCCTCTCCATCCTCTTCAAAACATGATACAAGACCACTAATAGACAAAGGAAAGAGTATTATGGTATTTGAATAAGAAAAATCATTTAACTCCATTGAATATCTAGAATTACAAATCACCCTGACATTGTCTAAAGATAATGTCATCATCATACAACAGGCTGTAGATATTATTGATCTTTTGGCTAAGCTCCAATGTAAGGATCTCCTCAATTATTATTTAACTCAATGATTAGATAGTTTTAAAAATAAGGCTTTGGATCATATAAATGAAATCAAATTGATTGTTGAAAAAGTAACTCATTCTAATGAAGAAATGGTAAATTCTTACATATATATCACTAAATTAGAAGAAGATTTTTTTTTACTAAAATATAAACTCCAAAATTCTCAGCAATGAAATCTAATACTTCAATAATAGCTTTTTGTGCAAACTTCATCTTCTTCTAAACCTTCAATTGATCAAGCCTATCAAACTATTATTTCTTATTCTGACTATCTAGAGAAATGAAATCAAGTATGTCTTGAGTTTAGGGAACTTAAGACAAAAAATAAATCCTTAGAAAATTTAAAATAGATAATAAAATAATTTATAGAGAAATAAAAATAGTATATCTAGAAAAATGAAGGTAATATAAAGGTTAATTGTTAGATAGGGGAATACTTTATATCCTGTAGAGCTCTTGCCTCCTCTTACATCCTATATTTACATGAATAGTTTTATGGGTGGTAGCTACTGATAATATCATGTGATCTACCTTATAACATTGAAGATATTCTTATTTTTTTAAACATTTTCCAAGAATCTAATCTATAGTATCAAGATTTATTATGTCAAATTTACTTGTGTAATATGATATTAGGAGATTATAATAAGTTTGTGGGAAATTTATATATGGGATAAGTCCATATGAGATATATTATTTCCACTTATAAAAATTAGATAGCTTGGAAAGATAGATGTGAGGAATACATAACAAAATCCAAAACTATAGGGCTATGAATCAAACCTGCTTTTTCCAATGCAAACAATCTATTGATTAACTTAAAATTTGCTTATTTATTAAATCAAAACACAATGTATTATTATTATTTATAATATTTGTATAATAGTATTGTCTCCTTTTATCTATACAAAAGACAATATTTTGATTCTATATTTACAACTAATTGTTAGGGGTTAGGAGACACTGATAGTTCCATTGAAGAGAAGGGAGATCATATCTCCAACCAATTTGAAATGGAGCTTATGAAGAGTAAAAGCCATAAATGACATGATTTTTGATGTCACTAATTCAAGAGGAGAAAAAAATTGGGTAGGCATGAGATTTAGGCCACCACTTCTTCTTACTTTTATTCCATCATGGCATAGATGGAGTCAAATAGATGACCAATTTTAGATCTAGAAACAAATGGTGAAAATGTATCATGGTTTCAATAGTCCTCTAGATAATAATTGGGATTATGAATTCAATATATGACCTCAATCAATGTGTACAAGATATAATTTAGAGTTGTTAGGGGACAAGTGATAACTGAGTTTTCAAAAGGGACTTATAAAAGGTAAAGCATGGGGGAAATGATGAGTCTAAAATATGACTCATTATTACTACTAGTTTTATTCATTTTTCCTCCATTATCTCTCCTCTGGACTAAACAATGCAGGGATCTTAGGATTATATCTAATCTTAGTGTTATAAATAGATGCTTATATTATTTGATGCAATTAAATTATACATTATTAATTTTTTCATTTAATTCTAAATCTTTACATGTTTAGTAACCTAATTTTATGTATATATAGATAATACAACAGTATATAAATAAGGACATTTTTGATGATCTTCTATGGTGTCCTATATGAAGGATCTTGACATATAACAAGATAAAAACTCATTTGACACAATTCTAGATCATCTAAATATTTTTTAGACCTAACTATGGACTTGTCCAATAGCTACAGACTCATATAGTTAGTAGCTATGAACTCACCTAGTAGCTACATACTCACCTAGTCCATAGTTATGAACTTATTCAAGAACATATTTCATTCTACACCAAAGCATTCTATCATCCCTATTAGCCTAACAACCTTGCTAAAAACTTCCTCAACATTTAGAATACTTGAAGCATGTTGCTATGGAATCCATTAGGTTCTCACATATACATCTATGAACTCTACCAAAGTTTTTATAGACTCTACTAGAACTATTCTGGACTCTTTAAGTCTAGTTCTTGAGCTTGCATAATTGAATATCCATGTTTTCCATATTTGTCAACATGTTTAAATATTATTTTGGTCACTTATTATCTATAGTACTACTATAAATATTAAATATATAAATAGAATATATATATATATATATACATACATATCAGTCATTATAAATATGTCAAATAGTATTTTATAATATAAATCAATGTAATAGATCTAGGAAGTTATTCTTAGTAGATATTCAGTGGACTTTGTAATGGATGGATCTTTCTGTTTCAAACTGTTAATCACCTATTTTGAAGACACACTAAAATTAGGAGATTTGTATTGATAATAGAATATTAGATATTGAGATCTAGGGATATAAATTTAGAGCATTATATATAGGTGGATCTATATGTCTTAAGATATAGAAGAGAGAGAGTGATTATATTGTTCAGTTGATATTCTAGCATAGTAATACAAGTTGTAGTTACATTTATGTACTGTTTTGATCAATTAATGAAGATATCTTCAATTTTTAAGTAATGATTTTTCCTTTAATTCTTATTTTGAAGGTGAGAAAGGGTCCACTCTCCTTAGGAATCAATAATATATTTATATACATTATTTTTTTATGTATTTTTAGTTTTCAGCAATTACAATTGCATTTCATTTTCATAACCTACATAAAATTATCTTTAATTTGTAAGATTAAATCTAGGATTATAAATCAGTGTGTTTATATTTTAATTAAGTGAGTTTACTCTAAATTAGAGTTTTTACATTTAAAAAGTGTGTTTATTTGATAAAATTAGATTATAAAGTGTTTTAATTTTGCAAGTGTGTTTATTTATTACATAAGCAAATCCTTTCTATAATATATTATATTAGACATTTATAAAGAAAAACAACCCCCAAACCATCTCTTTAAGACCTAAAAACATAAGCCTTATTGTAGATATATTTGGACATCACCCTTAGTTTGAATGAGATCAACAAAAAATTTGATTAAATGAAAGGATAAATGACACCCTTCATAAGATAAATATGTTCTTGATTTGTACTTAATTATAATGAATAGTATTTGAATTTTCTTTATACCAAACCTTTTGAAAATTTATCATGGGAGGGTTAAAATAATATTATAGGTTATCCCATAAATGCCAAAATATTTTCAAATTTGACCATTTGTAAGGTTTAGACACTAGCATCAGACCTAGGACATTAATGTTGATGCTAGTGTCTTAATATAAATGGTAGTGTTTGAGAGAATGAGAAGTTGATAAAGGTATTGTAGATAATAAAATATTATTTTTATAACATATCAATATCTTATACTTGTAAGATACCTATTAGGGCTCTAACTTTTAGTTCTATACCTCCTTATTATTGAAAGGCTCACATTCACTATTTCACTGTGCCTAGTTTCTAATATTATTGATTTAACGTATCTTTTATAATGATATAGATCTAATGTACTGTTTACAAATATTAAAATGTAATATATATCCTTCACTAAAAGTTTTATATCCTCAAAAAATTCCTATATTTTTAGACATTTGCATCCCACATAGGGACACTTGCATCGATGCAAGTGTCCATATTCTTATCAAGTGTCTAGTCCTCAAAATTCATATAATTTATAGATATTTCAAATCCTATGGGTTGGAATATTTGTTTTATTTAACTAGTTTTTTAGATATTTTAAAAAAGTGTCATATAAATACAAATCTAAACATACTCATTATTCATCTAGAAAATACAAAGTAAACACCTTTTTAAGCTTAATTAATCAATTACAAATTTCAGTTTTACTACCTTATTATTTCCTATTTTAATATCAATATTAAGAATAGTCATATTAAAAATTATGAATCAATCAAATAAAAACCCATGATTAGTGTTTTTGAGGTACACTCTAGATTATTACAAGCCTTTGCATATAATATATTTCACCCTTGTGCAAAAATAAGCTAACAACTAGGAGATAACTACATATGTCTAAGGCCTTCCTTAGGTATTGGATATGTAGACAATGCTCTATTGGAGAGTTTTAAATGATGTCATGGAGTTTTCTTGGTGAGTGTATGAAGTGACTTCATAGCATAAGTTAAAATGAAAAAGTGTACAATATGCTAGTCTTAGTGTGCTTAAAGGAGGCTTAGTCGATCTTTAGTTTTAGATTTATTAGAGATGTTTAGGGATGATTATGTTGATTTAATCATGTGAAAGGGGTTATATATATGGTCAAGGATGATTAGAGATCTTGTGTTTATGAACATATTTATTCTAGTTTTCCATAGTTTTCATCTAGATAGTTTGGGTTTAGTGGTATAAAATCTAAGTAGATAGTCTATTGATGTCACCATTGCCACATGTGGATGAGTTAGGGGGATTTGGTCATATGGTATTGCTCATATTAGTCCTTAGTTTTTATGTGATAAATAATAGGTCATGTACTTAAGTTAAATAAAATATATTTCAATTCAAATTTGGGCTCCCATGCATTTTAATAATGTTTTCCCATACATAACCACTTTTGCAATGTGGCAAGAAGAGCCGAGTAAGAATTTTGATGATGGAATATATCACATGTGTGGAAATTTTAAAAGAATATGATAATATGGGTTTATTAAATTTTAATCCTATTTTATTTTCATTAAATTTTAGGTTATGCATTGAATCACGCCAAAAAATATGCATGCTCAAAGTTGGTCTTCCAGACAAGTTTTTGACATAGTTGGCTCTGTGGTAGAAAACTCTGAGTGCGAATTTTAGTTTCATTATATCTCAAACATGTGAGGGTTATAGGATTAGTTTTTCACATGTTTGGTTTCTAATATTTGAGGAGATCATATTGTCCAAATTTGATATCATACAAGTGAATGAGGTAAAAGTTATTGAGGTTCAAAGTTGGCTTCTTAGACATATTACAATGGTCCCTATACTTTGTCATTTTAACAAGAGTTAAAGTTTAGGACTAAATATAAATATAAGAGTTTAAAAATTATCATATATATATTTATATAAATACAAGTTTCAAGTCAAATAGGTCAAAGTCTTTGAGGTTTAACTTCGAGAAAAGGTAAAGGATAAGGATCTAACGATGAGTGGGTGTTTGTACAAATTGATCAAATGGTGAACACTATAAGATAAAAAAAAAGCTGATGCATAGAGATAAATGATGTGAATTGAGTTAATATTTCAAGATTACATGATATGAGTTCAAGTGTTTTAAGTTTAACTATGATCGTTTGAATTAAAATATTTAAATTTAATAAAGGGAAAAACTAGGCTATGGTTTTTGGACCATATATTTTGATCAAAGAAGAATTTGCTAAATATATGGTGTGAAAATTTTAAGGTATTAATGTATATATATATAAATATATTGATATCTAAATTTGATTATGAGTTTAACTATGTTTTGCAAGTGACCTGAGAAGGATATTTGAGCTTATTTTGATGTTGTTTGGATATCTCATGATGGATTAGATATTGGAGCATGTTTTAGACTCCATGAGGATAATTTTTGTGAATTTTTAATGTTTTATAATTCATATATATTATGAAAAAATATTAATAATTTGATTGTGTTTTTGTTCATGATGTTCCTATGCACTAAGTTAGTGTTTGAGTTGACAGTGCTTGCACAGAAGAGTACAAAGTTGAATGTAAGCATTTAAGGATGACTAAGGGGTCATGTAGTGTATAATATACATTTGGAAGTGGTATTATGTTATTTTTTTCTAGATGATGTGCTAAATTGTGAATAGATCTCCATGAGACCTATAAGAACTATAAGGTCCTTATTAAAAGGTGTAGCTACTTAAGGGTGACCTATAGATGTTATGGCTAACCTATGAATATTGTATTGAGTTGTGTCTCAATGAGATAGATGAAATAAGGGTTAAGGCATGCCTAATGTCTGACTAAGATGGTGATAATCATGAATTATATTTATATAGTGAAATTAAAGTTGTTGATATCTAGATTTTGAGAGAAGACTTGTGAGTAGGTGCTCAAAGTGAAGCATTATGCGAATGTGGAGCCAAGTAAAGGTGAGAAAATTTTAAAAAGAAAGTGAAGGTTAGTGAGGAAAAATAAAAGAGAAAAGAGGATTATAAATGCTTGTATGAGTAAGGTGATGAAGGATATCACATAGGTCATTGGACCTAATATGCCTAGATGAAGCAGAATGAGTGAGTATGCTCAAGAGGCTATTTTGAGAGACAGTGTAAGGTGAAAAAAGAAAGGTAAAGAATTTGTGTGATTACTTAATGGGTTAAAGGTTAGGTTAGGTTGATGATGGTTTCTATGACTTGTAGGTCATATTTTTTATGTCTAAATAGTGCTTTTGCAGTTTGAGGGTATATAAGGAGGTTTGAGTGTGTATATGAGGATAGTTTGAGTGAGTAAGGAGAGAGATTATGGAATGACTATGAGAGAGGCTTGTATGAAATAGAGAAGACGTTTGTGTAGGGTTTAGATAAATAGATATCCATCATCATGTGTTGAAGACATCAGTTATAAGGTGGAGGTGTTCTCTTTAAGGAGGGACTAAAGTAATTGATCTTCCTTAAGGGTAATTACTCCTTGTGAAAAGGTGTTTCACTAAGTGCCTTTGGTCAAGAGGATATGGTCAAGGTTTTTTAGTATAAAATAATTGATCAGTCTCTTGTTTGTAATTTATTATAGAATAGTAGTTAGTGTGTTATAGGCTTAAGAGTGGGTTTTATTCCTCATGAGGGTTTCCCATAGGAATTATGTGTTATGTGTTTGATCTTATGCATGCATTGAATGGATGGTCTCTCTTGTTAATATTTCTTAATCAACTTAATATATGATAATTATTTAATAGTTTTAAAGGGATGCAATTATAATTGAAATATCTACGCTCACTGATTCACCCCCCTCAGTGATTATACCTCTAATAATTGGTATTCAAGCAGGTCCTTCTTTCAAGTTTAACCACTAGAAGGTGATCAAAGTTAAAATGGTTGAAAAAAAGGCTATGGCTTGTATTCAAGACAAAAAATTATGTGCTTTATCAAATTTCAATCCAAGCATGGATGTTGTGAAGATGAAAGTGAAGTATATAGAAGTAACAATCAAGAATATATAGGGCATGATGGTTGGTGGTCTCAACCAAAGGGAGGAGAAATTTGAAAATAAAGTCATGAATTACTCAGATATGCTCTTATCCAAGGATAAAAGTGATTTTAGCTCCACCAAAAGGGTCAATAATGAGAATTAATGGATAGGTAATGATCAAGAGAAAGGTAGGTCAAATTTTAATGATGTTTTCTATGGGGACTGCTTCTCCTGTAATCAATTTAGTCATAGGTATAGGGATTGTGATTTGTTTTTAGAGATAAAAAGGAATCTTATATGCTACAATTATAACCAACAAGGTCATATATCCAAAAAATACAAGATATCTTTTTAGAAAAAGGATATACAATTCATTGACACCATCAAATGGTTCAAGAAGACTAAGTCTAAGACTGAATAAGAAAAGAAGCAAAATTCAAGTGGTATTCCAAAGGAAGAGTCAATGTTTGTTCAAGTAGCCTTTCATAATAAAAAATATGGGAATAAGAGATGGTTTGTAGATAGTGGATGCTCAAATCATATGACAAAAAACAAGAGCAAGTTTATCTCCCTCAAGAAGACCAACCCTAGTTCAGTGTGATTTGGTGACAACAAATTTAATAACATAGTTGGCAAAGGTACTATGAGTTTGGATAATGATCATTATAGGACTGAGAATATCTTATATGTAGAAGGTTTGAAATATAATATTTTTAAGTGTAATCTAAATGTGTAATAAAGGATATGTTGTTAACTTTTCATGATGATGTTTGTGAAGTAATAAAATCTATAAAATTAGTTGTAAATATTTATAAAATAGATAAAAACATGTATGTATTCCATGAATCCAAAGGAGTTATTCATGAGTCAATTAGAATAAATATGGCTTTAGCATAGAAGGCTTGGATATATAAATTTTGATAACATGGTAAAGATCAGTTTAAAGGGATTGATAAGGTATATGCTTAGAATTTCTAAGATTCCTCATTCTCTTTGCAAGGCATGTCTTCATGGGAAGCAAACCAAAAGAAGATACAAATCCAAGGAGTTGTCCACTAAAAATCCATTAGATTTGATCCACACTAATCTATGTGGACCTATGATGACCCAAAGTATTCAAGGTAATATCTACTTCATGCTTCTCATTAATGGTTTTACTAGAATGACTTAGATTTTTCTTAAAGAAAAATAAGAGGCTTTTTCAAAATTTATGGAATTCAAAGTTCTTGTAGAAAATGATAAAAGGTCAAAGATCAAGTGTATAAGATTAAATAGAGGAGGTGAGTTTTGGTCTCATAAATTTAATGATTTTTTTGAAAAAAGGGATTGTTGAAAGGAAGAATATGACTATTAAAGAGATGTGTAGAACCATGCTTCAAGATTCCAAACTAACAGATGGTTATTAGGAAAAGGAACCCAACACTTTAGTTTACATCCTAAATAGGTGTCAAGTTAGATCAAATGGTGATAATACTCCTTATGATTTATGGAAGAATATAATAACTAATGCCAAACATTTTAGAGTGTTTGGGATTAGGTGCTTCATCAAAAGAGATGAAGAGAATATTGGTAAGTTTGATTCAAGGTCTGATGAGGGCATATTATTGGGTTACTCCTCTATTATTACTACCTATAGGTAATTCAACAAGAGAGTTCACAGTATTATTGAAAGTTCAAATGTAAGGGTAGATGAGGTTAGTAGAGTAAAGAAGCCAAAATTATAGGTAAGAGAATACTATTGTAGATAATGATGAGTTATCTATTCAAATATATGATGAAGTTGAAGAGGAGGAAGAAAGACAAGATTATAAAGTCTTGTCTATAAGAATTCATAAAGATCATCTAATCTCTTAAATTATTAGAAATGTTGGTGCAAGGTTGTATACTAGAAAGAGAATGTTGATCAATAAAATCAACAAGATTTATCTCTATTATCCATGATTAAACCCAAAACATTCATGGTATATAACAAAGATGAAATTTAGAATGATGTAATGAATGAATAAATTGATCAAATAGAAAATAATGAAATATGGGCTTAGTTCCTGGGCTAGAAGATAAAAATGTGATATGTACCAAGTGGGTTTTAAAAAATAAGATGAATGAGAAAGGATAAGTCATAAGGAAAAAGGATAGATTAGTTTGTAAAGGATATGATGAGGTTAAAGGAATAGAATTTAATGAGACTTTTGATCATGTGGTAATAATGAAAACAATCAAATTCTTCTTGGCATATGAAAGCTTCAAGGGTTTTAAGGTATATCAAATGGATGTGAAATCTATATTATTTAATGAAAAATTAGAGAAGTCTACATTGATTTACTTGAAGGATAATTCATGTCAAGTAATCAAGATTTTACATGTAAACTAAAGAAAGATCTGTATAGTCTTAAACAAGCTCCTAGAGCTTGGTATGATAAGTTGCATAAGTATATTTTGAGTTAAGGTTTTAAAAGGGGGGTAGATAATAGTAATTTGTAGATTAAGATAGAAAGCAATCATCAATTAATTATTTTTGTATATGTTGATGACATAATTTTTGGATTTGATAATGATAAAATGAGTAGATAATTTGTAGCTATTATAAATATTGAGTTTGAAATGTCAATGTTGGGAGATTAATCAATTTGATGAAGGGATATTCATATAAATATATAAAGGATATGATGAGGAAGTTTGACATGATGGATTGTGATCTAATGGGAACTCTAATGATCATAGGGTGCAAGTTAAGTAAATTGTATGACTCACCAAAAGTTGATCAAACTTTATATAGATCCATGATTGGAAGTCTTTTATACTCTACTGCTTCTAGGCCTAATATCATGCAAGTAGTGGGTCTTTCAGAAGGTTTCAAGATAAACCTAGAGAATATCACTTAAAATAGTCAAAATTATCTTGAGATATCTTAAAGGCACCATAGAGTATGGTTTATGTCATCCCAAGAGTAAAGAATTCTCTTTGAAATCTTATACCAATGCAAATTGTGTAAGTTATGTGGATGATAGGAGAAGTACTAGTGGTGGGGTCTTCTTCATGGGGGAATGCTTGGTGTCTTGGATAATCAAGAAGTAATCCTCAATGTCTCTATCAAGTACAAAAGTTAAATAAATAGCAACTGATTCTTGATGCATGTAAGTCATGTGGATAAAACAAACTTTGGAATATTATAAGGTAAGAAAAAATAGACCATGTTCTATCTATTATGACAAAACTAGTGCAATTAGTATCTCAAATAATCCTATCATGAACTCAAAAACTAATCGCATTCCTATTAGATATCATTTCTTGAGATAAAAAGTGAATAATCAAAGTGTTAAGTTGAAGTATGTTCTAACAAAAGAGCAACTTATAGATCTTATGACCAATCCATTATAAAATGCTACATTTAAGTATATAAGACAAAGATTGGGTGTTATTTCTTTCTCTATGAATCAAATTAAGGTCTTTGGCTAAGGAGGAGTAACAAGTTCATGAGCTTGATATAGAGGTTTGTAAATAAGCTATAATGCAGATGCAAAGTTGGTGGTCATGGAAGTGTCTTGAAAGAGAAGGATAGTAATCTTGCATGATGGTTCTTCATGATGTATGGATATATGAAGATTCTTAAAAGGTGCAATGGATAAAAAATATTATGGGGAGTCCCTCTCATATGTTTCTTGGTGAGTCAAAGATGATGGTGATAATCATGAATTCTCTATATATAATGAAATCAAAGATGATGATATCTATATTTTGAGAGAAGACTTGTGAGTAGGTTCTCAAAGTGAAGGATTGTGAGAATGTGGAGCCAAGTAAAGGAGAGAACCCTTAAAAAATAAGGTGCATGTTAGTGAATACTAATAAAGAGTGAAGAGGATTAAACATTCTTGTCTAATCAAGGTGATAAAGGTGATCACATAGGTCATTGGACTTAATAAGCCTAGAAGAGGTAGAATGAATGAGTATGCTCAAGAGGATATTTTGAGAGAGTCATAAGGTGAGTGAAGTTAAGGTAAAGGTATGTGTGCTTAGTGAATGGATTGAAGGGAAGAGTGGGTTGATGATGGTGTTTATGACCTATAGGTCATATTTTTAATGTCTAAATAGTGTTGTTGCAGTTTGAGGATATGTGAACAGGTCTAAGTGTGCATATGAGGATAGTTTTAGTGAAGAAGCAGAGAGATTGTGGCATGAATATACGAGAGGATTATAGAGATAGAGAATAATTTTGTGTAGGGTTTAGATAAATAGAGATTGATAATTTTGTGTTAAAGACACCAGTTCTAAGGTGGAGGTGTTCACTTCAAGGAGGGTCTAAAGGACTTGATATTCCTTAGGGGCAGTTGGTCTTTATGAAACTAATGTTTCACTAAATACATTTGGTCAGGAGGATATGCTTAAATTTTGATGGTCTAAAGTATTTTATCAATCTCTTGTTTGTAATTTATTATAAGATAGTAGTCTATGTGTTGCAAGCTTGAGAGTAGTTTTTATTCCCCATGAGGGTTTCCCACAGGAACTATGTGTTATGTGTTTGATCTTATCTATGCATTGAATGAATGAACTCTCTTGTTAATTTTACTTGATAAAGTTGATATATGTTGATTATTTAATTGTTTAAAAGGGATAAAAATGTAATTGAAATATATAGGCTCATTAATTCACCAGCCTCTCAACAATTGTACCTCTAACATGCTCATTTATATAGGGGTGTTTGCAATTAGCTTAACACCTTGAGCCCACTAATCTATTTTTGTCAAGATAGAAAGACCTAAGGTAAAGAGATAGGGTCTGAACCATGTATAGTCATTTATAACATATGCAAATGAATAAATGACATTAAAAAGTGATAAAAAACCTAAAATAATCTAAGTGGTCACTTATCAATACAATTAATATTACTTATAGGATAATTGTGTTGATATTCAGATAGAAGTATCTATGTAAGTGCCCACAGGTTGATGCAAGTGTCTAAGCCTCTAAAAATAATATTTGTAGAATTTGATTACTAGATCCTGATATTGTCCCTTTTTGTTTCCACCTCTTTACTTTTTATATATGCTTGTGCATTTTTAAATAAGCTAAGTATTATATCTTATTCATTTTTATGAAGTCAAACTACTATTTTGAGTGTAATTTATATATTTAGCATAACTTTACATTTTAATTTAGAATATTTATTTATATGAGTTTTCAATTAATTTTCATGATATTGAATAGTTTTATCCATCCTTGTGTATAGGCTATTCTACCCATTTAACCATAAATAACACATCTCCAAAAAGGGTTAAACATATATTGAACATGTCTTCTAAATTTAGTTAAACCAAACCCTAACATGTTTTAGGGTTTCCTCCTACATTTTTTTTTCATATTTTCATATTTTATTAGATTTGATTCTCCTAGAATGGGCATATTATAAGTGATGCTTTTTCTCTTTTTTGCCATAGGACTTGTATTTTTTTTTATCTTAGGTGTCTTTAGGTTCACAACCTTTAAAATGCATACTCATGTTGAAAACTATAAAAAGTCTCATCATTTAAAACTTTTATTTAATCTTTCTAATGAACAATACATTATTTATGTGGATATTATGGATATAAAATTGTAATACATAGTCTTCCTTTGTATCCACTCCTTAAAATTAAAATATTGATGAATATGGTGAAACTAATAGCATGATTTATTATCCTCTTATGATTGTGATTGTGATTCCACATATTTCAAAGAGGATTATGAAGATCTTAGTTATCCTATTTCTACTATATTATGTATCTTAGAATCTAATAATGATGTGTACTAATAAACATCAAGTGTACCATTAGTTATTGCATTGCATAAAATTCAATGTTATAAAATGAACATGCATGAAAATATCATTCCAAATGTTTAAAATAATTTTTTTTCATGCATAGATAATTCTAAAAATGAACCAATAGTTAAACATACATATTATTTATTAAATGATTAGATTTTTATAAATAATGAATATTTACCTTCTTTATAAAATATTAAAAATGTTACTCAAATTGAAGCTTCTATAATTATGTAGTTCATGAAAATGAAAATACTTATATATGTATAGATCTCAATGATACAAATGCATGCACTACTTCTCTCCATATCATTTTAGGTTGGATATATGAAAAGGATAATACTATTCAAAATAGTGTGGATGCATGTTCTTATACCGTTATTTCAATTCAATATAAACAAAGAAACATATTTTCCAAAGGTTTCCTATTGAAATAATTTCCTAAGCAAAGTAGCAATAATGTAACTCAAGGTTTGAATGATAGTTATTCTAATGTTCCTTTCTCATATGGTCATGATGTATCTAGATTAGAAAGTAATATTGCATATTCTATCCCTTTATCTTTTGAATTCAAAAATGAAAGTGAATTTTTCATTTTTCCTTTTTATGATGATGTTTTAATAAAAATGGAGAATATTCCTCTTTCTCACTCTTTTACATTTTATACTCAAAAGCATGTTCTAATTCTAGATGAAAATAAATCTTGTATTCCTATTACATGTAATGAAATTTAATGTGTTCAAACCCTTATCCATTACAGTTGTATTAACCTTAGTGACATATACAATGATATCATTACCTCTATTGAATCATGTAATATGAATGTTCCATTACGTAATACTTTTTAAACATGTCATGAGCCTATATTTGAGTGTAATTATAGTATTAAATATCTCATAATTCCTATGTTTCATATGGATGGTAGACTAAAAGATATGAGTACATATTAAGACTCTATAAAATCTACTCCTAGTGATGGTATATATGATGAATAATATAGGATATCTTTAGAAGCAAATGACAATTCTTAAGATAAAAGTAATTTCACATGTTGTTACTCTTAATGATAGCATCTTAGAATATCAACCCCTTACATGAATTTTTTTTTATCATACTTATCCTAAATTTTTTTTTATGCCTATGTTACCTTAAATTGATTGTAAATGAGACCCTAGAGGTCATTTGAAATAATATTTACACTCTTTTAATCATTGGGATAAATATGGATGCTTATTATTAAAATCCTTCCATATATTTGTAAGACAAGGGGATACTAATTGGTTATATCACCTTCCAAATGGTTCCTTAACAACTTTCAAGAAACTTTAGGACATATTTTTATCTAATTTCCATAAGTATAAACTACAAAAGATACCACTAAAACATTTGCAAGGCTCAATAAAAAATGTGATGAGTCTATTCAAGATTAAGCTATTAGATTTAAAGATGTATTATATCCTTGAACCATATACCCTCATATTTGGAAGCAAAATTTATATTTAACAAGTCCCTTCTTTCTCCATTAAAATAAAGAGAATTGTACAATCCCTCTAGTTCCTTTGATAACTTATACATGCATGTGAACTAACAAATACCAATACTAGGTCACTTGGATCTTCACCTAAAGGAAAACATGTTACAAGTAATTCCTACAAAGTGAAAAAATAAAATAAGAAGGTTTATGAGCTACCTCACATACCTTATTACAAATAAAGAGTGCATACCAAGGGACAAATAGGAAAGGTTTTACATGTAAAAAAATAATCCACATGAAATACATTCTAAAATAAAAGAATATACCTATACTAAGAGGAAATAAGTTTATTTTGATCAGCTAAGATATCGACCACATAGTATATTGCATAAATTATTAGATAAATGGTTTATTACCCTTTCTATAAATTACTAACAACAACCACAACTATTTGAAAATTTGAAAGGATATCTCTTTTTCACCTACCATGGTATTAATGGGCATCAAGACAATGATTTTTTTACTCTAAAGTA
This sequence comes from Torreya grandis, assembly GCA_037957365.1. NCBI lineage: Eukaryota > Viridiplantae > Streptophyta > Pinopsida > Cupressales > Taxaceae > Torreya > Torreya grandis. The sequence goes on from JARHVA010004263.1 coordinate 969,044, forward strand.
AAATCTTACACAACTTTGAGACATAAGCGTTATTACACATAAGAAAGAGACCATAAGATTTACTTCTCATACTTTTTCTAGAGGTCAATATATGAGGGTTGAGACATCCGATGTTGCTACTATTAAGGAATGTATGGTCTATCAACCCTTACTAAATAAAACCACTTAAATAAGTATTTATACTAGGGTACCTTCTACAATGACTGATCTCTCCCATATTAATCCTATGTTTAACACAAAAATAGATGAAGATCCTAACTTGGAGTTATTTAAGGTTAAGGATATATAAATGATAATGCACAATTATGATAATCATATCTAAAGATGGCCAATTGGGTGCTAAATCATAAATAGATATACACTGCATTTATTATGTTAAGAATAGGCTAAATATATAAATTATAAATAATATATGCATGAAAATGACAAAGAATTAATATACTTAGTTGGTTATAATGCTAACATAGTGTTAGATCTATAATAGGAAGAAATTAGGCTCGAAGATGATTCTAAAATGGTTGTTAAATTATATATCTAATATTCCTAGAGATATAGACACTAACATCAACCTGAGATGGTTACATTGACACTACTATCTAGGTTAAACACATGTTTCTTATACAAAATACTTGTTAGAAAAAGATGCAACTAAGTGGATGCTTCTAAGTTTAACTTCACCTTTTTTTGGTGAATTTAGATCTGGATCATAGAGTATCACTCATGAATTTACAAAACCCTAGTTCATCATCATATTGACCTTGTGGGAAAATGGTTTGGTGAAACATTGTTTTGAGCTGACCCCAAAAACCTTTTTATCAGTGAGTGATACCTTCATAGCCAATACTTTGAAGAAATAATTAGATTGATGTAGTTCTGACCTACATGTTGGATTGTGTGTGAATCATACAAGATGTGAAAAGCAATCATAATAATGACCTAGATTGTAACTTATAAAATATATCTTTTAGGGTTTTCATTTAGTACTTTAGTCCTATAGATGTGTTTTTCCTATGACTGGTATGGAAATAGTGAAGATTTATTCAACTGAATGCTTGATAGAGTCATTTTGATAGTTTACCTTGGTCTCTTTGGTATTTTATTGATATTATATTTATATCAATCCATTTTTAGAAGTAACTCACATTAAATAACTTAGTCTAACAATTATAATATTTTTAATTTAAAAAATAGATGAATTTAGGGAACTCAACACTTACATCAAGTCAAAACATTAGCATCGATGCTAGTTTTTATCTTAGATGTTAGTGTCTAGGGAATAGAAAGTAGGTACATGATCATAACTTTTAGATATGGAATATAAGTACATTTTTAACATTATAGGAAATATTAAAGGCCTGGGTCATCAACATAAGACTAGTTATACTAAGAGATAGGCCAAGGGGAAATAAGATAAAGTAGATGTGAGACTTGTGGAAGGTGGGAGAGGTCCAAAACTAAAAGGAAGAACTAAGGTATGAGTTTTTCAAGTGTACAAGATTGAGGTGTTATATAATCCATAAATATCATCTACATGTCTCCCCTTTAATATAATAATGTAATTACTAGTTTAAAATAAAGGAATGCGTACCTGAGTGTGTATAACACACCTTATATTTATGTCCTCCAAATTGGAGTGATTTATTGGTTACTAGCCTAAAACCAATATCATGTTAAACTATATAATTAGTTCATATAATATGGAATTACAAGTACTTGAAATAGATTGAAATTAATAGAGTAAGGTTTAAGAGTACACCTATGCATTGATGTAACTACCTTGCCTATTGGAAAATTGATTTTATAAAGATAAATCATTGTAAGGCTTTGAGATTGAGATTATTGCACACACACACACATAAATATTAAAATTCCATATATATATATATATATATATATATATATATATATATATATATATATATATATATATATATATAGAGAGAGAGAGAGAGAGAGAGAGAGAGGCCTATACCACTAACCTAGGAGAAAATATGAGTTACCACCTAGTAGTTGAGATTAACTCAATTATGAAACCTAATGATACTTATAACATAGTGAGGCTAGATGATATAATCCATTCTAACATGAAAATTTAGAAAGATTGTATGATTTAACCACCTCAAACACATCAAAAAATGAACTAAATACTACAGTAAACTAGATCAATAAAGTTAAAATTGATATAAGTACTAATATGTAAAACATGTTTCCAAAACATGCCCTTATTGTAACTTAGATATGCAGAATGTTGTACTTTAGATATGAAGAAATATTAAAATTGATTTACATACTAATATGAAGAATATGTTTCCAAAACATGCCCCAATTGTAATTTAGATATATTGTATATTGAATAGGTGTGGAGTACATGCTTCTAAAGCATGCCTCCACTGAATCTAAAAATTGTGAATGTGTGGAAGCCATGCGTATATGACATGCCCCCATTGAATCTAAAAACTTTTTAAATTATGGATAACACACATATATGAAATTTCCCCACTCATATTCCCCCCTTTTATGTGAGGTAAATATAAGAACTAGTAGTTACCTTACCTAAAAATGATAAGCCAACTATATAATCTGTGAATGGAACCATGTAGCTTATAGAAGGAACATGTCTAGGTAAATATAGAATTAAAAACACATAAAACCAATGTGATCACATGAAGGCCTAAGATTTGTTGATGTTTAAAATTGTGCTTTGTTTCAGACACCAATAATGGGAAGTTTCAAGATGTGGGACATGTGACTTGAAACAACCTTCAAATTTTTAAGAAGCTGGTCTCTTCTTTATATCAAGTGTTGGGGGGAAAAGGGATAAGAATTTAAATAGAAACACAAATGCAAAGAAAGAATATATAACTATGGTGATGTGCCTAAATGTAATTTTGATCCTTAATCCTAAGCATAGTGAAACTATATGTAAGATTCAATTACATTAAAGAGCAGATGAGGCATGATCAATGTAAAAGATATAAACAATAGAAACAGAGGCTCACAGCTTAGACTAATTTTGTAATGATACAGGAAACATCAATAAAGGCATATAACTCTATCTTATTATTAATTCTCTAGCCACATAAAAGTCACATAAACATGCATAGTTACATAAACTTTACAACTTAAGAAAATAGAATAAAGGCAAATGATATTCCTAATCACAGCTCTAGAAAGTCTAAAACTCTTGACAATAATTTTCTCAAAAAATTCTCTCTCTCAGTATCTAATGCTGATTTGGTGATCCCTGCACTCCTCTTTATAACCTTGGATTCCCTCTGGATTGTCCATGCATTCCCAAACTTACAGCCCAAATTGAACTCTAACTGAGCTGGAAGTGTCTGTCAGAAGATAGTTCTTAGATTTTGAAATGTTCTATTTCCTTGTAGTTCACTTGCTGAAATAGATAAATAAGATGCTCTGTTCTATCAAATAGAAGAGGAAACTTAGTCAATTCCCTAAAAATCTTCTTATTTCTTAGGAGACATCAGATAACGACACTTGGCATGTTTCACAACATTTACCAAAGACACGTGTCACTTTCCACTTTACTTCAACTTTTACTATATCCTTGCTTAGGAACGTTCTAACTTTGACACATGTCATAATATACTTCTTTGACACTTAATAACTTAACAAAAATAAGAATCACTACATCTCTTACCTGAGTAACTTTTAAAAGGGGCATAGGGACAGGTGGCAATCTCTGCTTGCTTTAACAAAGGACACGTGGCAATCTCCACTACTCTCTAGCTATACTGTGGAAATGTTTGGGAAACATGTTAGGCTCTTATAGATGGTGAGACTTGGAAGATTATACAAACTTTTAGAAATAAAACTCAGGACCTACCACAATCTTTATTCAATAATGAAAAATGAAGAAGATCTTTCAGATGGTGACACGTGGTAGCTTTCACTACTTCAGGGAAGATACATGATGTCTTTTGATACTTTTAGAAATGGAGTAGAAAGGGGCTTAGTAGATGAGACTTGGTAGCCTCTGATTGAATGGTTTGGTTGTGCCTTACTGCCTTCTGAAAGGGCACTTGACCCTTTTTTTTGGGATGCTCCTTTGAACTGCCTGATTATACTAAGCCATTGAACTGACTGATTAAACCAAAAATGGTTCAATGGTTCAATATTTTAACACTACACGCCATCTAAACATGAACCAAGGCATTAAATTAAAGATATTAAACTAAGGATTTGAACCAAAAATTGAACCAAGGCATTGAACTAAACATATTTCAGATGCTGACACATGGTGACTTCCACTCTCTTCAGCTGGGATATGTGGCATCTTCCACTCACTTTCAAAAAATATGAAAGATGCCTCAGATGATGACACTTAGAATTTCCACTTGAGAAAGGATGCCTCAGAGGATGAAACTTGTCAGCTTCTGCTTTACCCTAACACTTAGACAAAAATGAATCAAAAAGGAAAATAGAGCCCGTGCTCTATTTCAAAACTTTGCCATCTCAGACCAAAGTATGCAAAGACAAAATTTGGCAACGTGCAGCTAAAAAAATAGGATGAAATGTAGATTAATTTTTACTCTATAGTTATTGGTCACCTCAAGGACTTTTGAGCCTGCTCAAAAAGAAACCACAACTCCTGCTAGATCAAAATTTCAAAATTACAGCTTCAACAATGTTGTCTGGTAGGTGGACCATTCTTCATCAAATAACCCTTGCTTATTTTGAAATTAATTGAAGGCTAAATCAAGGTTAATGATATCCTTGTGTGAAAAATTTTGCAAAATTTGAACAGTAGCCTTTAATTTGAATTTGAGCAGGGAAACAGGAACCAAGACAACTTCTACTTTAGGGACTGATGAATCATCCTCTAGATCTTGGAAAACTGTTTGATCATTCTATTTGGCCAATAGCAAGGGTTAAATTTCTTCTACCATTATCATGGTATTGTCATCAAGAAATGGAGAAGGAATACCTAATTGTACTAGATATTCAACATGCTATTTCATTTCATTGATTCCTTCATGACATCCAGAAGCTCCTCGCAACTATTGGCTACAGAATTGCAAATGAGAACTTCATTTACTCACTTGGTAGTGACCATTCTATCATTGATTCTTGCTGCAGACAATGTTGCATCTATTGCATCATAAAGCTTTTGTAGCAATGTTTGCAAGTCCATTACTCTCTTAGAGACTGTAGCTAGGGTATTTACATCTGAACTCTCCACCTTTTTGCACAATTTTTGTGCATTTAGCAGGAAGGTGAGAGAAGGCCTGAGCTAATTAATATCTAAAGAGATTCTATTCCACATGGATTCATATAACTCCCTTACCAGACTTAATACTCTAACACTCTTTGGCCTATTGGCCAGCTCTAATTTCAGTTGTGCTACTCTCTGTTGCTCTGCTTGGAATTGGGCTTGTATTGCTGTAGTATTTTTCTATTCACTTAGCAGCTTGTGTTGCAATTGGGTAACCTATAGTAGGTGTTACACGTATTTTCCTTACAATGCTATTTTTTCCCACCTTAAGGTCATCACCACATCCTTTACATGTGTTAGCTCTACCTTTAAGGAATCATTTTGGGCCTGGACTACCTAGTGAATCTAAAGAGAAATAATATCTTGCAACTGTTTATTTAGATTTGTTATTTCATTGTCCCTTCTAGTGATCTCAGTGGTCAAACTTTTACAATTTGCCTATTCCTTGGCCAAATCAGCCTCCATCTTCTATAGCCTCCTTGATGTTTTCAAGTAGTCTTCAGTAACTGCAAAAGTGGATTCGGTCAACATCACAATTTTTTCTTGTGTCCTGAAAAGGGATATGTCGATGGCTACTGCATTCATCATGTAGTCCTTAGGTTGCATCTGGTTAGCTAGCTTTATTACATTTGGTGATAAATGGGTCACCGTCAATTACTGTTGAATGGGGTCAAATTGTGACTGTAGATGGGTTATATCCAATTCTTTATTTTCCTTGGTCTTCTTTTTCTCTCTTCGGGTTTCCCTTGCCTTCCTAGCAGCATCTTCTTGGGTCTAAAAGGTAGAAGGAGAGGCAATGTACCCACCCAAAAAATGATGTCCTTATGGTAGACCATATTGAATAGCCAATTATTGGCTATGGGTAATCTGAGGGGAAAGCTTCTTGGGAATAGAGGGAGAGAAATGAGGTAATGTTAAGGCATGAGGTGGCACAGATGGGGTGAAGTGAGAAATGGGGATGACAGAAGTGGTAGAGGATGTCATCTGGCTAGATGAAATCATCATGCCAATGGGAGAAGAAATAGATTGAGAAGGAGAGGGAGGAATAATACTTACTTGAGGAACAATTATAGTACCTATAATTGGCACTATGTGGTGTCTGTCTCCTCTTCTGAATCAAATTGAAACTATACCCTCTTTCATTTATTGGGTGTCTCTTCCTCTTGCTACATCTTTTTCCTTCCACATCTACTTATTGTGGAGAACTAGGAATATCTATAACTGGGGCCAATGGGGAAGCTTGTGATGATGAAGGCACCACACTTTTTTGCATTTCTATGGCACTGAGAGATTGAGGCCAGACTAATACAATTATTGTAGCTGCAATTTGCTCTGAGGCTTATGACTCTTGACTTGACCCAGCCCTAGCTTCTTGCTCTAAACCTGATGTCATAAAATTACTTGTCTCTAGGCTAGATATAGGGGAGAGATGACACTCATCCCATAGTTCTTCCCATCTTTCTTATGTCTATGTTTTTGAAAGAATGGGTTGTTTGACAAATTTCCTACCTATATTTCCAATAGGCCTCTATCTTCTCTATATCCCAATCTTTATTCTTTAATGTTATCCTTAAGCCAGATGTCATTCTGACTTTAGGATCATAATCCCTTTGTTTGACATAGAATATCTCCCATGGCCTATTTTGTGGAAGTGGCAAGTCTGTTAACTCAACATAAAATCCAAGAGTGTCTTCCCTAGGATTTTTCCTGGTTTCCCAAAAAGGATGGACCTCATGTGCAAATCTGATTGTGACTCTATTAGTTCTTATCCAGGAGGCTATGAAATCATTTGGGTCATAAACCCATTTGTATTCTATTAAAAGGAAACCCAGAAAGGCTAGCTTTTTGAGCAACACAACTTCAACGTCTCTAGTTTCCAAAATCATGCTGGTTGTCATCCACGATAGATTATACATTTTTATTTTCCTCTTCGCCAAGCCAAATTCATTGCCAATTATGGATAACTACCTAGTGACCTCTAGGAATGCTAACCTAAGAGTCAAGATCTCAGGTAGCAATATTGGTTCCCCATAAAAACCATGAACTCTTATAATGATATGGTGGGATCTAAAATAGAAATCACAAGGAATTGGCCAACTAGCCAAAAGATTTGAAACACTAGGGAATAATCTATTCATAATTGGTTCAAGACTAAGGTGGTAAAAAGTAGGAGTGACAAATAATTCCCGAAACTCATTTGGGTCACTAGTTTTTGACAAAATGTGTGTCCATGTAGACACAGGAATGGTCCTTTGGAGATCAAAATCTAGGTCATACATATTAAGATACATATGTTGGGCAAAGCGTTCAGAGTTATAAACAAGCATTAGGTGTAATAAATAGAAAGAATACCTAAACACTCCTTTTGATTTGAAATGGGCCAATTGTTCTACCATCGAGAAAACAAATTGTTTAAAAAAGTCAAGCCTATACTCCTGGGTTTTGTCAATAGTCTTCAACCTAAAAAGGATAGCCATTTGTTCTACATATAATGCCATATCATCTTTCATGCCAAAGATGAGAGCCATCATAGACAATGCATCTTGGCTAGCCTATGTGAATTGATATCTTAGTGCAGGGAGTGTGGGTATCGTAGTGTCATCATCACCCATTTGTGACTCAGATCTCAAGAACCTTGTCTGAGTGTTGATATTTGCCCACATTCTTTACATTTTAGCAATAGTGGGAAACGTAGCTGTACTATCATGATGTAGGGCTAACATATCCTTGATAGCTTGTGGTGTGATTTGAATTGTGAATGGGCCTCATTAAATGGTGCATGAAGGAGCATGGAACAAGTCTACACATAATTTGACCAGGTCGGGGCATGAATGAACAGCTGGGACAATGAACTAAGCTAGTTTTGAGGTCCACATTCTCATGGCTAATGTTTCAAATTGCCCTACTCTGGCCCTTTGCAGGCACCTTTGATGTGCCCCTTATCTAAGATTTTTGCTACTAGCTCTCTGAAGAATTGGATCCATGGTGCCATCTACATAATCTTTTGTTTTCACTAAATCACTTGCTGGACCAGCTTTAGGAAACCTGGTTCTTAGATAGGTCATCAATGGTTGTGTGGGAGCTGAATCATACAATTTACTTAGAAGAAACTTATCAAGGGATTCATACATCCCAACTCCTTATTGTGAAGATTGTGCCCCCTCCATCTTTGTATCTTCTCTATGGTAACTTGTATGAACTTTTGTAAAATAGAGGCACTTTCACTAAAGCAAGTTTACTAAGCAAAAAAAAATGAAAGTAACGGGATATTTTCATGTAGATGCAAGAATGTTTGAGAATTTTTAAACTTTAACTCTTTCTAAGAGGTATTTATTGACCTATCAAGTCTCAAATGGCATTAAACTCATATAACCATTAGCAAATCCTACTCAATCTTCCTGGGACAGTGAGATAGACACATTATGCAAGTGGCAATGCAAGGTACCTTGGAGATTTTTAAAGATTTGGGAAACATTCAATGTTTCAAGAATTTGAATAATTTAAAAAAATTTCTGAGCCACTGATAATGTGTTCAAAGAACACTTATTTAAAAGAAAAGTGGGAAAACAACAATGGGAAAACAAAGCAATATGGGAATGGGAAACTATCTACTATAATACGTTAGAGACCCAAGTTAACTAAAATGCTTCACATAGATTCCATTTATAGGAATCTCTTCAATATTCCTTCCATTGATTTCAACTCGAATGAATTCCTCTACTTATACACATGAATTTTATATGGGTCAGTCCATAATGCTTCAAATTTAGCATGTTGACCCAGCTTGGCGGCTCTTGCATCCCATTTCAAAACAATTGAGCCTACCGAAAAAAGAGGATTCAAAGTCCTTTTATCAAAATATTCCTTAACCATTCCTTGATTCTTAATTAATGAATCATGGGTTGTATCCCTCTTCTCCTAAACTTCCAAAAGCTCCGCAAGTCTAACCTGCATGGGGCCATTTTCCTCAATTTCAATTTGTTTGATTAGCTGGAGGGTAGAGATATCCAAGCTTAGGGGGATTACAATAGAATTTTCATATACCAACTCATATGGGGACATTTTTATCACCTATTTAGGCATGATTCTATCAGCCCATATTGCTAAATTAAGCACTTTATGCCACTCTTTGTGATGATCAGCCCCTACTCTTTTTATGAGTCTAATCAGGTTCTTGTTAGTCAATTCTACAAACCATTACCTTTTCAAAATTAGGAGATCTTAAATATAAAAGTGTAAAAACATAATAATTGTATTGTCTTGACTAAATTTGGGTGTATACATCCCCCTTTTTATTCTAGTAATGTAATAAGATGAAAGTACAAGAGTAAAAGGAATAAAGTTATACTTGTACTTACTTTTATTGGATGTGCTCACATGTAACTAGACATGCCATGGGTTTTATGATATTAACCCATATAGAGATAATATTAGATCTACCATTATCTTCTTTTTATCCATAGAATTGAACAACACCTCAAGTGATGTCAGTGGAAATGAACTCATAATGTGGAGTTCATATGCTAAAATTGAGTAAAATATTGTGATACAAGGAACCAATATTAAATTTCCCCCAATAGTTTATAGGTATATATTTTCCTAAAATTAAAAATTTGTTTAAAATCATCCCCACACAACTCATTATACTATATATTGGTGAGTTTTTTTTGAATCAACTGATGTAGATGGCTATAAGATTCATTCTAATGAAAAATTGGTGTAAGTATAATTTTAAACTGAGTTTGGTATAAATAAAATTATAATGGAAGGATTTTACATTATTCCTATAAAATATAGTACATAAATTGGGATATAATACCATGCATCAATAAACATACACCCAATCTGATAAACAAGTACACTGAGTCATACAATCTGAACAAGCAGTTTAAATTTAGTAATAATTTTATGTTTATGCAGACATTTAATATGTAATGCCCCCATTATAATAAAATGTATTAAAAAATAATCCAATATACATAAAATTTAAATATATACCATATACATTATTTATTTATAGTTTCATATGTAAAAACTATATAAATTCTCTATGACTGTCTAAGAAAATACTACAACAAATTATGATAACTTGTAACAACATGAAACCATTGTTATATGTGAAGATTAAAAATAAAACCTTTCAATATATTTTTAATGGATTAGAACTATTTGAGTTATAAAATTCTGAGCTGAATCTAAAATATATTGAACTTTTTTGGGTAACTATGTTAACCAACCAATTTCCTATGTCAAAAACTATGTATAGTTTGTGTAAAAATGCAATGTATTGAGAATTTTTTATACTAAAGCATTTTGAGATAAAAATTTAGGTGTAATAAATTTTAAAAAGTATGATATAAGTCAAAATATGATGTATTTATTGATTCAAATTCCATCTATGAGTCTGGGTTTGTATAGATAATGCCTATGTATGCCCCACTTTTGGTGAGAGGGTCAAAATTGGTATAAAGAGATCAAACCAAAAGTAATAGTGTATGTATTTATATTTATTAGTTTAATTTGTTTTTTTATAATGTTTATTATTAAATTTTTAGCATTAGTGATAGATTAAACATTGATTAATACTTATATGATTTCCATATCAATAGAGTAATTTCCATGGAGAGGTGAAGTACATGCTATCAAGGTAACAAAAATGTCATAATGGAATTGACACTTGTGCCAAATAGAAGGTGTCATAACCATATTATATAGGAAATGAATAATTTTTGAATTTTAAGATATTAGGCATTTAGTTTGAGAAATTCAAGATTTTGATAATGCTAGCCTATACTTTAAGGATATGGTATAAGCAAAAATGCATATATTATTTTAAAATTTAATTTTTTTAAATTTATTTCAAAATTGTAAATAATAAACTTGAACTCTAAATTGTTAAAATGTCCCAAAAGATAGTGATTTACTACAACCAATTTAAGGAGGTAGAGGTGATGATCCTAGTCGATGAGGAATTAGATTGGTAAGTATTAAAAATAAATATTTGTATTTAAATCAAAATGAACTAGGGTAATTGTAATTGTAATTGTAATTTATTTTATTTTTAAATTTTATTTATTTTTCCCTATGGCACCATATTGAATGAGCTATTTGTGTCTAGATATTATGTAACTTTATCCAAATTACCACAGTCTTATCCCATGCTATCATCCCTTACAGAGTGATTATGCCCAATTTTTATTCTAAACTAAAATTACAACATTACATATTAAATTTTATGACTTATGGATTGTATTTGGTAGTTTATGGTTTCTGACATTGCATTATTTGTTATGTGTAGGAGGATATGCATTGTAGATGGTTCTAATCAATTTAGATGATGGAGACCATTTATGGCCTACCCCTATTTGATGAGGAGAGATCTATTGTTTAGAGGGAATGCCTCAAATATGTGGTTTGATTAGACTTGATGCCATATGATGTCTATATAATGACTACATTGTCTAATCAATGGGATTCATATACCTATCCATTCTAGTTGCCTATGGGTGAGATAATGGTCACTTTAGAGGATGTCTAAAAGATAATGAGACTATTAATTACTTTCACTAGATATGTATTATAGGGTTTTCTGGTTCTAGCCCCCAAATATATTACCCATATATATTTGATTGGTATACCTCATAGATGATGTGAGCATAATTATTTTGATGTTTTACTATATGCGATTATGTTATCTGATGTTCTACATGTGTGTAATTTCCTTAATATTATATTATATTCATTCATAGTGGTGGATGGTGGTGGGGTTTCTATATCATATAGGATGTATATGATCATACAAGATATATAGGAGTATGGGACCATGTATTCCTGGGGTAAGACCATGATTGCATACTTTTATTGAGATATTTACATATTTACATTAGAGGAGTTCAATGGAAGCACTGGATCAAGCACCTTACTACATTATTTAGCTTATGAGTACACAATGATTATTCAACAAATGGGGATTCCATGCACTAATTGGGAACATCCATAATAATTTATGTTGAGATGGGATAGTATAGGGTACATGCAATATCAAATCACTATGCACTATACATAGATATTATATAAGTTTACCGATGACTCCATTATTTGGAGTCCATACAAAGGGTTTGATGGGTGGACAAAGGATGGTGCACAGTTGTGTCAAATTCATGTGAGTTGTTGGTGCCATTATTGGTGTCCAAATATTGGTGTCCAAATATATTTTATATTTTCTAGTCTAAGAGAATCATATGATAATTAAGGGTGCAATTGGATGCACACCTAGTTTCATGGGTACATGCACATAGTTTTTGGGATTTAATGAGACCTAGATATAGGGGTAGGTTATTTTTAATAAATATTACCCCAATTCAAGTAGATGATAAAGATATTGTGATATACATCCTATATTTGGATGATGTGGGGTTTACTAACACATATGCCACATGGTGGATATAACATAGGTGGGCCTAATTATTCTCATGTGGATGAGATGGAGTTGTTGACAATGTGATAGACCTAGAGCCTATGAAGATGTTAGAGGTATGGGATGTTTCAATTATTTTTAATATAATTTTTTGTTTTATAATCATTTAAATAATAATAGATAATGCTTTTTAGTTATATGTCTATGCAAGTGATTAGGATTACTACATGATGATGTATAAGTATAAACTATGAGAGTTGGCATGTCATGTGCCTTTAGATGTTATGGAGGGTAGTATTATTAAGTGGGGCACAATAGTTTTTGGTTATAATATACACCTATTGGATTGAGGTGTAACTACCACTACTACATATGCTTGAGATGTGACAAAGTGAAACTATTTGAGAGTAGAGGTGGTGGAAAGATCACTTATACCCCCACTCAACCCAACTATTACTCTAGGTCATAAATTATTCAATGAGTACATATGATTATAAAGATATCACGTAAATATTAAGGTGTATTTGGATGTCTACGAGTATTGAGAGAGGAGAGAGAAACCATGGTCTAGGTCATGAGGTCATCCTAGGGATTCTAGTTTTAGGTCTCCTATATCATTCAATATAGAGGATGTTAACATGGATGAGGAGGGTCATGTGGACTATGCTATGATTATATAATGATGAACTACTTATTTAATTTTAGAAACACTTTTGGTATATTATAATTTTTATGATTATACAAATATAGAAAATTATAATTTTAGATGTATGCATTCTAATTTAATTACACATGTTCTAATGTTATAATTTTAACAAGTTTTATCATTTTTAAAATATGATTATGATGTATATATGAGAATCATGTAGAAACTATCTATACCCTATATGACCATATAACCAAATTTAAGGGAATAAGAAATATGAACCATATTGATCATGCTATATATTTGAATCACTATACTCTATTTGTGTCATTACACTATGCATAGTTGTAGAAGGAATATGTGTACTAAATATTGTAAAAATAATTATTTTTTGTCACACTATCAGTATGTATTGATTATTATTTCATTTTATTATGATTCTATTATAAGTTTTCTTATATTTCTATACTAGCTTAAATTTTTGGTACAATATATCTATCATAGTGTGTTTCTTTAGATGCACTTTTAACAACATGATGAGTAACCATTGGTTCTTTAATAAAAACATCTTGGGATAAATCAAACATAGTAGAACATGATATAGTATAATGAGGATATATAGATTTCTTTTTTATAAATGTGATAATACCTTTATCAACATAATAAATTCTATATCTGAGTTCACAATAATCATTATCTTTATGACCATTAATGTGATAGTAGTTGAAATAAGGTCAATTTATGACTCTATCCAAATGATAAAATGGATGATAATATTTGTGAATAATTTTGATCATATTTCTATCTAATAATGTATGAATAATGTCATTAGGCCTATTTTTAAATGAATTAAATTATATAGGTTATCTCTTGGGATAGTGTGCTTAGTCACTATAGGAGTTGCTTTGTAAATTAAGTTGCTTCCTTAATTGAGTAATTTAACTTTTTATTATATTTTGTATTTAACTTTAGAATAAGTGTATTAGGTGACTGGACCATGTTGGATTACTTTGGTGATAATGACTCAATATAAAAATCTACCTCTATATTAGTTTGAACAAGTCCCAATTTCTTCTCTAATGAAATAGTCTCATTAAAATATATTGAAACAACTTAGATGTTTGATACAAAAATTATCCATTAAGATGGAAAATGATTCCTATAAAAATAGATAACATTGTATTGAATATATTGGTTGATAAATTAATTATTGCATGCATGTCTCAAACCATAATATTTGGTCATAAACTAACTATAATTTTCCCTTATGTAATGATGGAAATCTCTCATATGTAACTATGGGTCCCTTATCCTTGATAAAATGCATAAGGAATAATTCCTCTAGCTCATCATATGTATGTAAAGACCCATTATGAAGTTAATGATTAAATCAATTTTATGCATCATCCTCTAATCTCCTTGGAAATAATTGTAATAATATCCAATTACCATTACAAACATTCATAGTTTTTCTATAATATCTGACATGTAGATAAGGATTCCCACTTCCATTGAACTTATAAAAAGTTGGTATCTTAAAGTTTTTTAGGAATGGTTTATAAAATATATTGTGTACTATAGGGTTACCATATATAGAATTTGAATCGACCCAAGAATGGCATGCCTTTATAAAGTAAGTTGATGTAATTTATATTGTAAAGCACTAATGACATGCATTAGAGAAATAAACTCTTGTGATGGAACATTTATATCATTAATGGTATCATCTAATAATTGAATTTTATTATTAATCTTATCTATTGGTACACTATTTGGAATAGGATACGGAGGATTAGGAATAGATTCTACCTTAGTAATGTGGGGTTTGGGAGGTTCATTGGTATTTAATGTTGTATTGGTTTGTAAAGGCATATTACATTATATTAAAAAATAATAAATAAAATTATTATTTTCATTACTATAACTAACATGATCACATATTTTATCTTTTGAAAGATAACTAACAACATCATCATGGGTTATAAGAATATTAGCATTAAGAAAACTACAATTTGATTTTTTATCTATCACAAAATCATTATCATTATGGGATAAGGATAAATAAGAAATAATACGAGGTGTGTTAGAGACATTTTAATATTAACTATAAACATAATAATTATCATCATTCAAATTTTCATCAGGATCATAATTTTTTTACTTGTAGAATCAACATTCGAAACAAGCACACTTTCATGTTTAGTATAAAGTGTAAGAGATGAATTTATAATTTCTAATTTATCCATAATACAATCACATGACATATAATGTGAATTTATAATTTTATTATTAACATTATAAATTTAAATAATTACTTTTTGAGAAGGGGAGAAAGGAGGAGAAACATTAATATTTCATATATTGTTTAATTATTATCACATTCAAAAGTAATACTAGTTGCATTATGAACATTTAAAATAAAAACATTTGAAATATCATAAAGAGAAAGGATAGGATATGCATGTGCATTTTCAACCTTAGATATATGATTATTATATGTAACAGGAATATTATTATAATTATAATGTGTGTTTTGTGATGCACAATTGTCGTTTTCATCATGTAATGGAATTTTAAGCTTCTTTGCTTTCTATAGTGAAGTTTTAGAAAGATGTAGAATTTTTTTTTGATAACCTAGGAGTATTATCAAATAAATTTCAATAATATAAATTTGATTGATAATTATATTATTTATTTATTTCAATTTATTTGGTATAGATACAATGAAAGGCTTGGGGGAAGAGCATGCATCTACACTACTTTACTTAACATTTTTATAATCATTTACATAAAATTATTCATTACCACCATGAAAATACTAATCATCATTACCATTATAAAAATAATAATGTTATTCATTATTATCTTGAAAACAATCTTGTTAATTTATCCATTATTTATTATAATTATTAGAAATGCCTAAGAATGCATCAATCAAATGAGGGGGAAGAGATTATTTATTAGTCATTTTAATTTTTTCTTTTGAAATATAAAATGAGAATAAGTGGAGAAATTAAAACTAATGCTAAAATAAAATCCAACATAATAAGGAAACCATAATTTAATTTAAAACCCTAGGAAGACCAATTTAAGAAGGAAACCTAAGGGACAAAGCTAGGGTTTGGATATGTTTAATAAATAAAATGGGTTCACCAATAATTTTTAACAAACTTGAGATTAATAAAGTTTTAATCTACTATGAAAAAAATGATTAAAGTAAATGGATAATGAAATGATCATTTAAACATGTGTTTACTTTAAAACTAATGATAAATGAGCAATTAGCGTTTTCACCTAACAATACAAATGGTGATGAACAACTTATCTCTTTTTTGGAAAATGTAAACTATAAATGATTGTTTATGAATCTAATATTTCCTAAGATAATTTTTAATTTGATTATGTGACTATCATGTTTTCCTAGGGAAAGACTTAAAGATTAGGACTAAGGAACCATAGTATGTTATCCTTACAAAGTATTATTGCCCAAGTTTCTCTTGCAATGAAAGTGTAGACTGGTGTTTTGTGTGGATCCATCTATGTGTGTGTGTGTGTGTGTGTGTGTGTGTGTGTGTGTGTCTATATGTATGTATGTATGTATATATATGTATGTGTACATATATATATATACATATATATATATTATATATATATATATGTATATATATATATGTATATATATACATATATATATATATATACATATATGTATATATATATATATATGTATATATATGTATATATGTATATATATATATATATATATATATATATATATATATGTATGTGTGTGTGTGTGTGTGTATATACACACACACACACACACACACTTTAACTTTTCACAGATGTGAGAACACATAATCTATTTTGTGTTTCACATTTTATTATTCAATACACCTATCTAAATTATACACACATACCCAATGGATATAAAATTCAAAATGGGAAAAAATGGAGAAATAAGAATTATCAAGCTGGCCTCAGAACCTTATTGAACTACAAACTACCTGAATAGTTCCAAAATAGGGACCTTAGGATTATGTAATTATTCGTCTAATGTGTATGTGTGATTGGATCATATGTGGTGTGAATCTAAGTTCTTTTCATCTAGGTCCTCCCTTGATCCAAGCATGTAGTCTAGATGTGATATTATAAACTTCAAATAAAAATATAGGTGTGGAGCTTACTATATTATTTTTATTTATTACTCTAGTGAAAAATTGATATGTGTTAGATGTAAAATCCTTAGGGATCCATTTAAATATAATACTCCCATTTTTGAATTTTAAAAACCCATTGACATGTCAACTAAATCAAATAAGGATAAAATGTTCATAAAAATAAACTTAAAATAAATATGCTTTGGAAAGACTTCCAAAATGTATGATAGACAAGATTGATCCTTTTAAACAATTCAATAAAGTAGGATAGTCCAAATAGGATGATCCTGTATAAAAATAATAAGACATTAGGATGGAAAAGAATGAGGACCAAGGATCCATGTGACTTAGATAAAGGATGGTGTAGAAGAATAAAAATTCAAAAAATATAGTGAAATTAGTGTGAAAGATTGATGTAAAAAGATAGAGGACTATAAAAACATGCACTAATGGATCTTAATTCAAAATTAGGAGCTCACAAATACAAATTTTTAAAATAAATATACTTATGCTAGTTTAACCATATTTGGGTGTATATAAAACTATATGTAATGGTAGATTCCTTTAGGAGGTCAAGGCACATGGTGTAAAAAAAATCAAGGACTATTGTGATTTTTAATTATTTCCCATAGTCATGTGTAGAAAAAATTTGGCACAACATATAATAATACTTACAATGTCAAAATATTACTTAAGTCAGAGATGTAAGCACTCACCTAAGGTACATTAAGATATTAATAAGAACATATTTATGAGACAAAAAATAAAGACACAACCATGAACATTACTATACTTAAACCTAACACAAACATTAAGTACATTAAAAATAAAAAATAACATAGTCATACTTATTTATGCAAGAAGCCATATTTATCTCCTTCATAAAAAAATACAAAAAATAAACCCATATTATATTTATAGGATGATATTTGCGGTATAATTCCCTTAATACTCTTACAAATTATTCAAATTATTAATTTTTCTTAATATTTAGGTTATCTAAATATGATAAAACTATTGAATTTTTAAATTTCACTGTCACACCCAAATATGTCGGAAGTCACACTTTTTTGAAAAAAGATAGAACCAAAAAATATGGACATTATCAACATTTTTTTGGTCCTTTATTATGCATTCATGTCCTTGCATGCATTAAGCTTACCAATGATATTATAAAATCTTATCTACATAAAATTTAAGTTTCAATAGTTTTATCATATTTAGATAACCTAAATATGAAAATAAATAAAATAACCATTCTATTATAAAATATTATCTACCATGATGATGTGAAATGAATCAATTAAATGTTATTTCATAGTGTTTTAAGAAGGAAAAATATGCATTGGAGAGTTCAATAATCTTAAGGTTGACCCTAAGGATAATTTCCTTTTTGAAAAGTTGATTATTTATAAGGAAAGATAAGATTGACAAATAGGGATAGGAATGTTGGAAATCCCTATCCCTTTAGGGAAAGTGCTAAATTTTGGGGTGGAGTTAGAGCATAAAAATGTGTAATGTTGTTTTTAGTAGTAATATCATTTATATAGGTGATAATATATATCATTATGGTGAAATAAGGTCTTATCTTATGCTTAGGATCAATTAAATTAGTGAAGTGTCAATTAAGTGCATATGTCAATTAATTTTAAAAAAGGATAAAATAGGAATGATATTAATCATAAAAAAAGACAAAATAGGCATGATAAATTATTCATGACCAAATTTCGGTTACTACATTTTCCCAACTGTAGTCTAGAAATAAAATTACTAAATGAAGGGAAATCCATACCTTAGTGTGTAAGACACACATTGTCTTTGAGTTGGATACTTCAATCATGAAAATCACCATATGATTTATAAAACCATGTAAAACACATGAAGTAGTTATTTTTTTCATTTGAAAACTTGAATGTTAACATTTGAAACTTTTCTTAAACTTTTCCAATTTATAATTTGAAATGAAATTTTCCAAATTGAAATTTTCTTATATGAGTAGTATGAAATTTGAATTGAGAGTATGGAATGAATACACTTTAATGTGTTACATCAATGATATTTTTTGTGACCTTTTTCTATGATGATGCTTCCTTGAAGTATTAGATAATTAGTACCTCCCATGATGCACTTGGAGAAGATAGTTCCTTAGCAAAATCATTGGAGAAAATTGGGGGTGATCAAATCCCAACTTATATTTTCTCTTTTGAAGTGAAATTGTTGTTCATTGAAGAATGTAGAAAATTTATTATTACTATCCATATTTGTAACCCCAATAGGTAAATGGGTTATAATCATAATGGATACACACACATAATTTTAGAATACTTAGTGACTCCAAGTCATGTAGTATGAAATAAAACTAAATAAACCATTATCTATGGATTTCAGATTCAATTAAAAAATCTTGGTAAATCTTGGTATTTTAAAACATTGTCACAAGATAATGGATTATACCCACACTCCTACCATGTAATTATCTAAAAAATTTGGTATTAAATTATACCATGCCCCTATTGTAATTTTAAAATTTGAAACTATATGTGAATTCTCCTTGTAACATTGTTTAAAAATTTGAAGCTATATGAATTTTATACTTAGAACTGAAATAGGAGTGCATATTAAATTGAATATACCCCCATAATATGTTTTAATAATTAAATTTACAACTTGATACTATGAAACTACGATTTTGAAACTTTGAAAGTGTAACTTGTTCTTTGAAAATGGCTTATCTCATGCATGAAAATCCCACTAAGATGCCCCTCTTTTAAGGTGAGGTATTTTCATCTTCAAAATTCACCCATCTCAAAATAAAAGTTAACTTTAAACATGTGTAGTAAGATATTATCATTGAAAATTATATCATATGGGAAAATCTAAGCATAATAAGCTTTGAATTTTACATAAGACTTAATAATGAAGGCCTATAGATTGTATCATTGAAACTCATGGAATTATTATGTTACAAGTTCATGATATAGATCATGGAACTTATCAAACTCATCAATCTCAATAAGGACACACAAGAAGAAAAAAAATGTACTAGATAAAGATTGGATTTGTTAAATATAAACCATGAAATTCACACTCAAAGGTTCTACACTAATTCCAATTAAAATACCTCATATTGAGAATAAGAATAGAGAAATCAAACTAAAAACTAAATAAGATACAAACAATAATAGTTATACCTCAAAATTTCCTTTAAGTATCCCTTCATTCTTATTGTAGATTTACTCCAAGTAAATAAGTAGATGAGTGGATGATTGATGCTTAAATGTATGATTGTTATGGATTTCCTCAAGATTTTGAAAGAACTTAGGTAAAATATGCTTGATTTCATAGAAATGGTTGATGGATATCCTGGCTACAAGGATGAAGAACCTTCAAGACTCAAGGACTCAAAGTTTTAAAGATGGTTTGCATGGGGTGTACTTAAATTTAGAGGATATTCATGGAGTAATGGAGTTATGTATTTCTGCCATGGAGTTTTGACGTAAATGGTAGAGGATTGATGAGAGTATTTGGTAGTTGGGAATACAAATTAAAATTTCCTAAGAAATATCTAGAGAAGGTTATGATGAGCTCGAATCATGGTGTGGAGTTCAAAATGATAGATTAGGAATTTCTAGAGGTGGTTAGGCTAATAAATGAGGGATTTAGTAGATATTAGATAAGGATTAAAGAGTTAATTTATAGGATCCTTAGTGGTAGTATTTAGAGGTAGGTGGTAAGGAATATAAAATTCCTTAAAAATAAAATGATAATGAAGGAGATTAATGGGGATAAAATAATAATGTGAGGAGGAATAAGATTAGTATGATGAAAAAGGATGTAAATGGTTATATTAGGTTACTGTTAGTGATGATATTAGGAGTGAATAATGAAAAATTAGCAATGAAAAAGGAGGGGATAATTTTAGGGTCTAAAAAATGAATAGAAAATTTACATAAATGGGCCAAGGGATAAAACCAAGGACATGTTCAAATGTTCTAAATAACACAAACAGACATGAATAATGTCACTAATTTAGATTTTAAAATGATTATGGAATGTAAAACCCTAGGTTTTTAAATTGATGAAATATGACAATAATGGAATAAATATGCAATAAATACATCCACTAATTTTTATAATAATTTCCCTAATCTGATTATTCTAAAAATAGCAATAAACTACACAAGTATGTAATTAGCTAGAAACTATCTTAGGAAAATTAATTGGAGGCTAGAAATTGATATGGAGATTGATCAAAGTGTCACTAACTAGAATATAAAGTTAAAATTCTTCCCAAATAGTAAAATTATCCTATAAATAGTAACACACTATGCTAGTGTCCCCAAGGGTATGACAGTGTCCCTTGCAAGTAAGGATTGTGAGCTTCTAGATATACCTTCACTTCAGATTGTGACACCTATGCCTATGAGGATGAACATTAATTCATTTAATATGATCTATTTTTAACTGATTTGGAAGCTAAACTCTACATCTCCATGTTGTTAGGGTATTCAAGGAGCACAATTATCAAAAGTATAATGTTAGATGGATAGGATAGACATGACCTCAACACCCCACTAAGTTTAGAGTTACCTACATAATAATACCTCAAGAGGGGATCAATCTTGATTTAATTATCCTCCTTAAGTTCTTGGTAATAGTACAAGTGAATGATATTATGAGTGCTAGTTTGAGTGTGCTTGAAACTGGAAATCTAAGTAATTTGAGCTTAAGAATATTGTAGATAGTTATATGCAATAGTAAGGTAGAATAGGGATTAATAACCTTGATTTTCACAATAGTTTTTAAGTTTTTTTGTGTGTATTTGCAAATGATTTCCATCTCATGGGTAAAGGGATAAAATTAATGTATATATATTAATCTAGTGCTTGTCAAGATATGATTTCCAAACCTAAGGTATTTTGAGAAATGTAAATATGTTTTTTGAAGGAGAAAAGATATAATGGATAATAACACAATATTTTGGTCATTGACATAGTGTAAGAGTGTCTAAAGGGGTGTGCTAGTTTCTAGGTGGTAAAATCTAGTGTACTAGGGGCCTATATGTCTAGGATATGGTTTGGGACTTATCTTGGTACATCTAGGGATGGGTTAGACCCTCACAAAAGATAGATAAGGATTTAAATGGGCCTTCAAATAAGTTTGGGGATAATCTAGGTATAGGTGGTCTCAAGTAACACTCATTACACTCAAGTGACATTTTATATGACTATATTTGTCCCCCCTCTTTATTCTAGAAATACATTAAAGAAATATGATTATGATAAATGAAAAATAAGTGTACCTAGACTTACCTAAGAGGTGAAGCCTATGAATATATATCTATGTATGAAAATTGTGTTCCATTACATGTTCTACAAATGAAACATGAATGGATTAGTCGCTAAATAAAAATAAATAAAAAATAAATACAAAATTGAGTAAAGAGATAAGAGAAAGAGGAATTGAATAAATAACCCTCTTTCAGTGCATGAACCAATGAAAAAACCTAGTGACATCTTGTGTGTGTAGTTGGTGATCAAATGGTGAATAAATTGGACTTAGATGATGGCTTGATCAATCCCAATGTGTGGGTAGCTCAAGAAATCAAGATGGCCTTGACTCCACCATTTCCCACCCCTTCTTGGCAGATCATAATTTATAAATAACTTGGATTGGATTTATGGCTTTTTCAACCCTCCTATGTAGGTGGATAAAGAACTCATGTAGGCTATGAATACATCATTTATCACCGATTTTTAGTAGATAAATATATAATTTAATATTCATAATAGAACTAAAGTTGTTTGATGTAACTAAAACTATGTAGGATGGATTTAGGGCCACATATAAACTTTGAAAAGAAAAATAACTCATGGGCCTCTCGAGCACTCGAATATGTAGCTTAGGGACTACTCAGTAATATAAACCATTGTAGATGGATTAAGGAATCAATATGGTGAAAAAAATGGTGTAAATGGTATCTAGAATAATAATATGGAAAATAACAGAGAGTTTTCCATTCCATCTAATCAACTGGTGTAAAAATGAGCATATATAAATAATACTATGTGCACATCCCCCCAATTGTAATATTTGTGCATATGAATTATGGATTGAGTTAAAGTAATCTATATCTAATAATATATAAAATTGAAATGGGAGTGATCATGCCATGTATGATGCCCCAAATATGAGCATAACTGATAATTAGTGATCATTATTATGTAAACCTAAAATGTAATTGTTGTAGCTTTTTGGAAAATCTATATTTTCTTATTTATAGAGCTACTAGATAGTAACATGGTCCCTTGGATAGTAATCCATCACACTAATTTCCACTATAATACACTAGTATCCTTATGTATTGTTTTTGTGACAAACTATAACTAATATGTATATGACTACTTTCTATGTTTTCCTAATTCTATACTATGTATTTTACGTCTACATGCTGAAAAATATATTCTAAGTGCACTTAGATGGGTTGATTTATGTGACAAACCTCTATGAATCCCCCCTCTTTTTAGGGGAGTTTTAAATTTGTGTAATAACTATCCTCAAAATAAAATATATGAAACATGTATGTTAGCCTAAGAAAGAATATATGATATATGCATGATAAATTAAAATAATGTGTATATGTGACATCAGAATGTAAAACAATTTGAGCACAAGTTCGTAATGTATGATGTATGCTAGATATAGTTGTATTCATACCAATTTGATCACCTATTATAGATTTATAATTATGTCACTAATTCTACCTAATGATTCACTAATTAATTTATTTCATCATTATTTCATTTGACATTGCCTATTTCCCCTTAGTCAATAATCTACCATTAATCAATTAAATTCCTCTTATGCCCACTTGTGAATTAAAAATTCATACAATCACACCTATCTCCTAGGATCTCCTACATGCATAGTACCTAGTCTTCATCTAAGTCCCCATTATCTACTAACTAATCCCAGTTATCCATTATCTTGGAATTTAAAATTCCCTTCTATCTACCCTAGACTATGATTAATTTCTCCTACTCCCCTATATTCTATAGAACCCCCTAATCACATGAATAATCATATAATAGTTATCATTAAGCTTCCAAAAAGACTCTAGAGGCTTTTAACTCTAGAACATTACCTCTTCTAGAATCATCCAAGTAATTTTTAATTCCTTGAATAATTTTCCACCATTTATATTCCTACACCCAAATTTTAATTTTGTCCATAGATTCTCCCTCTTTTATCTATTTAAATCAGTCACTTCTCTATTGCCAAACTAACTAGAAGATACATGTTCCTTCATGCTAAAATCTTATATCAACTAAATCTATCAAACTATTATCCAAGTCTTTTTATCAAGCAAATATCATGATAAAATTAGGAGTCTATTTGTAAGTAATATCCATCTATAATCTTTAGTCTTTTTTTTTAATCTTGATTGGGAACATTTGTATTTATATTAGAATGTTATTTTAAATATTTATTTTATTGCATTTTGATCTAATGGATTCTAATTTTAAGGGAAGATTGTTGATTTGGGTTGTTTGGATTTACTTTTCATATCTAAATCTAATTTCTCAAATTTATCATCTCACATTTGGCAACCACTATGGGAGCCTTTCTTTGTGTTAATATTATGTATGAAGTGTGATTTTGAAGCTTATAGGAAATATTTAAGACAAATTTGGGGCCAAATTTTTCATAAATATCATCTTATAGGTGAAAAATGATTTTTTCTATAAAAAGTGATTTTTCATTTACAGTTTTGAGGATGACAATGGTGATTTTGACATAAACTACCAACCTAATTTCTAGCCATAAGAGTAGCTTAGTTGTGTTTGTCCTTTAATCAAAATCACCTCTTATAATCTACAATATTGAACCCTATCTATGATTTTGAATATATAATTTTTATTTTTATTTTTTAATCATGATTTTGAATACACAATTAAGATTTTTTTAATATACTTAGGCATGATTTTGACCAATAGTAAATTTTTTAAAATTTTTAATCTATAACCTACTTAATTTTTATCTGTAAATATCACTAATTGTTTATAAAAAATTTCTCTCCATTTCTATCTTTTGTTTTATAAAACTAAACCAAAAATCTACTCTAAAATAATGCCATAACTAATTACTTGTGATATTGAATCAAACTCAATCTAATCATGTTTTAATCATATAATCCCTTTAAAATCATTATAAATAATAATTTTTTAATCATATAAGCTTCTTAAAATCATTACAAATAATCACAATTTGATAAAACTGTTCTATAAATCTTTTAGTCTTTTTTAAATATGTAAATATCTCTATTTTTTTTGAATCTACAAAATCACTTATACTTAGTTATGATTTTGATTTCAAGTTATGATGTTGCCTCTTCCAGTCACAATTTTGCCCTAACCAATAACAATCTACCTAACCATATTGGAAAAATTGCTTCTTTGTATTTATGGTTTTGACATGCCATATATAGTTTTCCAGGTTATATAAGCAATTCTGAACTAACTAACCACCCAATAATTGTGACATTTTGCTTGAATTTTGTAAAATAACTTGTCCTAATCTATGATTTTGACTTGTCATAAGTTATTTTGACTTTTTGTATGTAATTTTACATAATATTGAATGTGTATCTATGATTTTTATTACTATAGTAGTGATTTTTCATTCATTATTTCCTTTAAATTATCTTTTTAGTGCATTTTTTAGATCTTTTTTAGTGAATTTTGAGTCATTATGAGCATATCATAAGTCCCAAATTACTTTTGGAATTAGGGGCACTGCCCCTTGACCCCATATTAGTGCTTCCCCTTAATCTTATAAGGGATTATTCCCATTGACCCCACTAGGGGATGTCACCCGCAGAACCCTACACACCCTCATTCAATTAAAAAAAGCTATAGTGCAAAATCATGATTTTTTGTGTTTTTATTAATGTTTATTAGACTAACATTTTGTTTTAATTTTCATAAGGGTAAAATTAGTGGTAATTTTATCTTTCCTAAGACTAATAACCACTTATATTATAGGTAAATCTTTATCTTTGTCTAAAATCTTATCTTGTAGGTCATATTTTTGTCTACCATCTTGTCTTGCAAGTTGCCCCTCAAGATCACCAAATTAAAACTACTAATCACTTGCCTTTTAGGACACTTATCAAAGATTTTGAAATTTTTAAAAACATCTTGTATATATTATATATTTATTAAAATTAATTAATTGGTCAATAAATATTTTTATTTGATTGTTTGTTCACAAGGGCTATAGTGGTGTATGATCTCCTCCCTGCATCTTAGCAGTGAGTCTAAAAGGATAAAAAACCACTAATAAATGTTCCCATTTTTTTTAGGGGAAAACGTGACATGTAAATGATACACACATAACTACCATAGTCCTATGGGATTATGAATTTAGATTTCACCACCATATATAAATCCATACTCTATATTTTAACAGAGTCTAAATAAGAGGGAGAACTATCATTAGGCCAAGCGATTGACCCTATTAAAGTCTTACATGAATGGAAATATTTAATTCTTGGACCCATGCATTAGATAACACCATATATGGATTTAGGCCCCATGTACTTAGTGTATATCAAGGATGCCATAAGAAAATCTTATCAAACCTAGAATAGGACCATCAACTATAACATGTGACTTGCTTCTAGAGTTAGTATCAGCTCTCAAGTGACCGTTAAATGAAAATTAGGTTGAGAGGATTTAGGAGATTTCATAATGGGTTACTAGCCTACAACCTCACTTTCATAGCCATTTGATGGTGTAGTCATTGAGTTAAACTCCCAAATAAGGTTACTAGTGATATGTTTGTGGTTTTTCGATTTGGTGTGTGTTGTGCTAGACCAATGTTGTTTGTGAGCTGAGTCATCTTCTTACCCAAGCATATACACATCACAATTATTATGTTGGTCTTGTAATGTCTTTAAAATATTCATCTAATGCCTTGCATAACAAATTTTAAGTTAGACTTGATGAAATTAAGGTTTTGATCATCATAGTCATTTGCTTGTCAAGCCTCCTTTATGACTAGTTTTAGTTGTGTCAAGAGCTGAAAAGAGTATATAACATCTTAAGAGGTGTTATGTCTTGTATTAGAGTTATGTCATGCTATATAATTGATCTAACTAGTTGTTGATAGGTTTGGTTAACTTTATGACCCAATTTACTATAGTTTGGGTCATTTTATGGATTTTGGAGAAAGTTTTGAATGTGAATGATAGTCTGAGGTTAGAATATGAAAATTATTTATTTTTTTAGGCATGAAAATTAAAATAGATCCATTTTTTATCAGTTTCATCAGACTTCTAAAGTGTTTCTAGTTGTTTTAATGCCAAAAAGGCATATTTTGAGACTATCTATATAATTCTTTTAAAAAAATTGATCTTCAAGCATCTTAAGGATAATATTTGTCCATGAAAAGGATGAAATTTTTTTTTAAGAGGTTTTATGTCTTAAAATGAAGAACATCATTTTATTTCCCATATCAACCTCCTTGACAACTCTAAAAGGGTAGTTTTCAAATGCTCGATACAAACAGAGGAGAGAGAGTTAGGATATAAAAATTTGGAAAATTTTAGGGAACATAATTAAATTCATATTAATGTAATTATTTTTCATATTTATCCCTAATATTTATAAATAATTTCTAAGAGCATAAGGGGGTCACTATGAGATAGTCATCTAGACAGGGTCCAAGTTTGCCTCCATTCCTTCACTTATGAGATATATGGAGAAAAATTGTTTTATGGGAATTATTTCATGGGTAAATAATATATTTTTCATGTTTATATAATTATATAATTTTTCTTGAAAAGGGATTTTTTGACAAAAAATTGGTTGCCTATCTTAACTTGAGATTTGACAATTTTAAAGCAATATTGGTATACCAATGGAATGTATTTGTTTTTAGGAATTCAAAAGATAATTTTTATTTAAATTAAATACATTTAATCCAATCAAGGTTTTAGGTACTTTAATTTTTTAAATCTCTTTCTTTAGATAACCCAGTTGGTCATTTGGCCCTTGGACAGGGTGTAGTTATAGATATAATGAAATGTTCAGTGTGTAAATACAATATTAGTAATTTTTTCATGATATTAAGGTATTATATAGGATTATAATTCTTAATTTTACTCTATAATATTTTCCATATAAGTTTAAAGGACCATGCTCTCTTAGGAACTCAAAATCTCAATTGTAGGCCTAATAGACAGGCCAAAAAGATATCATGGTAGGTAATGGAAGTTATGATAATTAATGGAGGTGAATAGGTTAATTTTAATGTCAGAACATAATTTTATAGTGTTTATGGAGTCGTCAAGTTTTATATAAACACTCTTGGGTGAAAGATTTAATTTAAAACCTAAAATTACTAAAATAACACTAAAAGACTGTATGCTACTATGTTTTTAGCTTAAGAGACCTTATAAAATACTTTATACTCTTATTAACTATTATGAGGGTTCCAAATGAGTTTTAAAGGTGATTTAGGTCCTAAAAAATAATGCAAGTTCTTAGTTGAGACTCAAGGTTCATCAAAATCATGAGGAAAACTTCACTAAAACTTAGTTTAATAGAGTTTATGGCAAGTTTGCATTATTTAAGGTGATAGGTTGATTCTTGTTTCCATATTATTCAAACTCATTATTTAAAATTAATGAATAAATAATGAGAATTTTAAACCTAAAACATATCGGGATCATGAAAGTGGATGGAATGGTCTAGTGGACTGACAGTCTATACAAGTGCAAAGCTCACCTACAATCATCATATGTTGGCTTAAACAGGGGGTATGGTGATGAGGTTGACATGGTTTGGTCTAAAAATAGTCAACTTATTTTGTTTTATGAGTTTTGAATACAAATATAAAGGAATCCTCAAGCTAAAGGTCTCTTAATAAATTTTTATGGTCAAGGTTATCGCCAATGGAGACTTTGAGAAATCATCACCTATAGGCTTATTGAGAGACACCTACAATCATGAGGTGAAATGATGTCTTGAGGAATATAATACATTGAAGAAATAAGAAAATAATAAAATGGAAATGATTTTAAGGATAACATATTAGAGAGGTTCAAGGATCCATCAAGGTGTTGTAAGTAACCTATAAAGTAAAAAGAGACCTACAAGCCCTAGGCCTAGAGGTCATCATTGTAAACTTAGCTCCATTGTATTAAAAGTTAAGAAAGAACCTAAGACATGGATACCTAACCCCATGGAGGATGAAATAGACCATATATCATCAAGGATCATCTAGGTGATTAGATAGTCCCATGAAGGATAGTGGATTGAGTTGACAACCCTAACTAGACACTTCTCTACCATATTTTGTACAATATATAAGAGATACACCTAAAGCCATGAGGAGATCATTTAGTCAATCACAAAGCCTAACCTATATGAATAAGGAAATAAGACTTTAAATGAGTTATTTTTGGTTTGAATAGAGTATAATAATGGTGTATTCCTCCTTTTAAGTTTCGTAAGAAGTTGACAAACTAGACTTTATCCAAAAAATAACCTACAACCAAGCCTATACCTAATCTCCACTTACAGTCACCAAATGGCCTATAGTTAGTTAGGTTACAAAACATGAAAATCATAACCTATATGAATATAAGGACATAATACCAATCATAATAATCTTTTCATATTACATATCTAAGGATAAATAATGGACTAAGTTTGCAGTCTAAAAAAATGTCTATAATCCATACAGTGGGCAGAGATGGCCATCTACAACCAAGTCAAATTGGTAAACATGTTGAGGTATGGTGAAAGGGATAGAGGTTTTAAATATTTTTAAAACTCAATTGATACTAAAACATAGTTTAAGGAACATTTAAGAGTCTAGTGGTGAGTTTTATGAGATCTAAGGCATAAAGAACATAGATAAAATGTGCACCTACAAGTTACTCTAAGAGTAAGTTGGTCTTAGGTCTAGAGGAAAGAGAATAGGTATAATTATTTGGTCACAAGACTAAATTAGGATGAATCTAGGTCCATGGATCATTTTAAAGGTCAAAATTTTAACAATGTGATCCTAAACCTAGAGGACATAGTCAACTATCCTAATATGATGAGCTACATGCTTGTTTGAGTGATTATCTCATTCTCTAAGCCTAAGAAAGAGGAATAAAATATGTTTGAAGATGATTTATATATAAATAAGATTAAATCAGGTTAAATATAATTGTAATATCATATAGGTAGGATTCAAACTAGGTTTTTAAACCTCACATAGTTAAATACTATAAACACCTATAGGATGCAAGTAAAGATTGGTTAGTTATAAGCTTGGGAGAAAGAAAATAGAGGTGTTGAGTGATGTTTCAAGGTTATTTAAATAATTTTTATACTTAAATAAATATCATTATAATATAATAAGATTATTTAGGTAATATTTAATCCTAAATTCAAGAATTTAGTCAACATATATAGTCAAAGAATGCAGTCCCCTTTGGAGAGCTACTAGTCCACTTACAAACTAGGTATGAGGAGCATGTTTTCACTAAGTTATCATAATGGTAGTTGAATGAGGGTGTGGATGTATTTATTATGCACTAAATTAATTTTTTCATCATGTTTCATAGAGTAAATAAGGAGGATAAACTCATTCTACTAACTTCAAGGGTCAATAATGTTTGTTAGAATATAATACCTTAATGTGAGATACAAGGTTCTAAACCATCTTGAGAGGTAAGTGGTGATGGATAACCATCATTGATAATTACATGGAGGTTTATAAAAAATTATAAATATATCCATTTTATATTAAAGTGACTTAACAAGTCTTGAATCCAAAATAACTTTCCTAGACTTTTTGTACTTAGACAGTCCTAACCAGTCATGAGAGTATTTGGTGTTTTGAGGGCTCTAGAGGTATGATCAATATCTAAAATTTGGTAAAATTTGTGTTTATGATGGATTAATAAAATAATTTCTACATCAAGGTCATGCAAACAAGGGACATACCTATTATTTTGTCTCAGACCTAGCCCACCCCATTGGCAATGAGAAAACTTGAGACTAAGTGTATCCATTTGCTCTGAAAGAATTAAACAAGTTGATAAGACTCATGAAGGGATATTTAGGTATAAAAAATTCATTAATAATGTATATATACACTTTAAGGTGCAATAACACTTAGGATTTAGTCCAGGTGACCTTGAGGGCTAGCAAGAAGAAGATAAGCCTAAACCCCAAGTGCTCTAACTAGTACACCATGAGCAAACAGAGGGGTAGCCAACATTTCCAAGACATGTAAAATAATTTGGGTTTTTTTTAAAAAAAATTATGAACTATTAAATGTATTTGGAGTGACTTATAAAACCCAAAACTCAGATTATACCTCTCTCAAGTCAAAAAAGAGTTAAGCAAACCACCCAAAGAACAATTTTAGATGCTCGTACCATATCTAAAAATTATAATGGTGAGATGATAATTTTTTAATAGTTTATTAGGTCATTAAATAATTTTTTAAAATTTTAATCAGTTTAGTTTGATGTCCCATCTTTATGAACAATCGTTAAGACCCCAGACAGGTCTTAAACCCTTCTAAATCCCTGATAGTGACCAGCCTTTGGAAAAAGATATAAAAATATATATAATTACATAATTTTATCCTAAAAAATATTTTATGTTGTTTATGAATCCAAATGGGTTATCCAAATGTGTTTTATTTCTAATTCCACTTGTATAAATTGCTCTAAAAACCCTATTTTTCATGAGTTGTGGTGTTTTTTAGGTGTTCTATGAAGGGGATAACTTACCAATAATGGGATGAGGTAATTTTATAATAATAATAACCTTATAAATTTAAAAAAAAAATCATTTTATATTCTATAATTGGCTAAACTAGGCACATTTTTGAAGGCATTCCCAAACAGGGTCAAAATAAGCCTAGGAAACAAGGTGTTTTTTTGGTTTGCACACTTCCATAGGGTCTTAGGGCCCAAAAATTATCATGGAGTTTTTTGATAGTGTGATAAAATTTAATAAAATATTTTTATATAGTTTCACATGTGTGGTATATTCAAACATCAAATTTTCCACTTTCTAGGCTTAGGAGGGCTAATTAAGCGTAATTTGGGAGAGAGAATGAGTTAAAAAGTACATATACACTCAAGATATAATAACCAATTTTTTGTGAAGATTTAAGGGGATGTAATTTTTCTAAAAATAATCTCAAGTTTACATATTCACTTCCATATTATTCTAAGCAATGAGATTTAGTTGTTTTAGGGCTATAAAGATTTGAGGATAAGTTCATCATTTTGGTGCAAAACTAGGTATTTTTAACTCATTGATGACTTCAAAGTCATTTATAAATGTATTATATTATATTGGGATACCATCCATGGAATAAATTTTCATAATTGAATACAATCTCCACTTTTCCCTTCTACGCCATGATGAAAATGAGATTTCTAAGGAGCCTAAACACTAAAATCATTGTATAAAACTTATAACGAGATTTGTAAAGTATAATACACATTATCCAAGCCATAAATGAGGTAGGAAAAATTCAAGGATAAATTTTTAATACATGGAAATGTTTTAAAGAGTCTCAAATTATCCAAAAATATCTTCTCTCCTTCTAACACCTAGGCTTGTTGAAGGAGTCAAAATTGCATTTAAAATCTTGTATAGATCATGGAAAGGCTTCATGAATATACTAGAATAATGTTTTAATTTAGAGTAAAGGAGGAATTAAATTCCTATTTTCAAGGGGAAGACTCATTATTCCATAAAGACACATGACCTAGTATCTAGGGGCTCTAGCAAGGATTTAACCACTCTCCAAGTCGTCAAGGCTTGACCAATCATAATGAAGATGTTTCTATGTATCATGTTGGAATTTAGCCTATCAAGCCCAAATGCCAACCCCTAAAATTGAAAAAATTTCATGAAAATCATAGTGTTCTTAACTTTAAAGTGAAGAGAGAGTTATTATAGGGTCATGTCAATGGTGTCAAGTGTCATTTTGAGGTTTTGATAGAGATTCAAGTGGTCTTGTGATGTAAAAGTGCTCTAATGAAGATGGTGAAAAGATGGAAGTTGATGACTTATCATGACATTATATATAAAATTTGGTATATGTAAGGTATGAAACAAACTATAATATTAGAAGGTGTGATCAAATACATATAAGCCTCATTCAAGCCTTTTAAGATGGCTAAAAGGTATTCTTCATAGTATTTAGTGGTAATTTTACTTTGTAAAACTATGTGTATATTTCCTAAAAATACAAGTTTTGGTATTTAAATTTTAAATTTGGTGTAAAAAGGACAAAAAATTAGTCATAATACCTTTAAACACACTCATATTTATGTCATAACGTTTCATTCTTTGAAAATATCATTTCATGCATGTCCAAGTGTAGAAAAGGCATCTAATGAGCTCACACATGCCAAGTTTAGCCCCATAAATATGTCAAAAGTTTTAATATTTGTTATAATATCCTTAATGACTTGTTTTCTCTCTCTCTCTCCTTCCTATAAATCTGTGTTTTTAAGATTTAAGTGTGAAGAGAATTCAAAATAAAGGCTATTTTTATTAGTTTCATGCAAGGAGTACATAATTATACGACCCTTTTCTATACTAAAGGAATCATGATATTAAAATAGGATATATACAAAAATTTCTATAGTAAATGTATGGAAAAATACATCATATAGGCCCAAAATTGGTTCTCTACATCCATCTAGCTTCCTTGCATATAGTGAGAGCCCTTCAAGTTTACATGTGGTATAGCCATGAGAGAGAAAATCAAGGTCTAAAATTTTAAGTAAATAAATAATTATTAGAT
Organism: Torreya grandis; assembly: GCA_037957365.1. NCBI lineage: Eukaryota > Viridiplantae > Streptophyta > Pinopsida > Cupressales > Taxaceae > Torreya > Torreya grandis. The sequence continues at coordinate 1,003,348 of JARHVA010004263.1, forward strand.
AGAATATATCTATGGAAATTGGTTCTCAATTTATCTCTCTCTCTCTCTCTCCTTCATGATCCATCCTTTTTGAGTCAAGGCACTCATTATGTCTTCTTCGTCTAAGTAGGCAATAAATTTTCTAGGATTTCTTCTCATATAGGCATCATGATAGCAAAAATCATGTTTGTGGAGTTTATTAAGAGAAAGATTCACTTTTCCATGGAATTATTTAGTTCTTTTCAACATGTGTGAGGGTCATATGGAGCTCAAGAAGGCATATAATGCAAATCTATTGTATGCAAGCAATAGAGAGATATTATATGGTTCATGAGAGAGAAAGAATTCAAGACTTGTTGGATTCTTGTTTGTAGGGGTCTCCTTCATGTTCTTGTTTTATAATTCAATATTCTCAAATATTCCTTAAAAAATCCATAGTAAGGAATCCATCAATGTGATTTCAACATCTTTATTGAGAAATAATTTAATTTTTTTAAGATTTATTACCATTTTTTAAGGTTTTAATAGACTCCTAGGTTTCCATTTTAGCACCATATGCTTTGTTTAAAGGCCTCCAAACTATTATATATTTTTGAAAATTGAATATGATTGATTAATAACCTCAAGATGGTATTGACATACTCTTTTCATTCTCTTTTTCACCTCCATCATGTTGCATCCATCTAAACTATCTTCTCACTACCATTCTTCACTATTGTAAGGCTCCATCTCTATCTCCATTCAATGTTCTCATCATCATCACATATCAACACCTTCCATCCACCTTCAGCTTAGGTATTCACTACAAAAAAAGAGTCAAGGACACCAAGAAACATCATGGTCATGAGGGTATGCTTATGCTACCTTACTAACATTGATAAATAATCAATAATCACCACCTACAACCAATAAAAAGCATAATTAGGAGTTTTTATGGAAATTCAACAGAAAGAGAGACTAGTGAATATATCATTGAAGGCCTTAATTCATTCCTCTATCCTCAAGTTATAATGATTGAAGGACAAGTTCACTAAGACTATTTTTTAAATTTCTCAAGGTATAATTCTGACACATTCCATACAAAGGATCCCTATATCATCACCTGTAACCATGCTAGAGAGGATAAATCAAATGCATTATAAAGAGAATATTGAGACCTTAATACAAATATTAGAGTACATGGAACATATAACTCTTATTTGAAACTAACAATCATTCAAATATCTTCTCAACAAGATCACTGAGTTGATCAATAATCAATCTAAATAGACCTATAGTCATCTCTTCAAGGACATAGTCATAAGCCTAAGAAATGGGCAAATCAATGAGTAAAGACTTTAAGAGAGTTTGATATTCAAGTGAAGTTATTGAAAGTAATAGATATAATTACATATATGTATGAATATTCATGGAAATATTTTAACCTGTTCAAGCTCTCCAAGAATCCTAAAATATCTACACAATATGTACAAGGGTCTGAGTTAGTATACATAGTCAAGTTTATGATGGAGAAAGGCCTATTTTTAAGAAGGTATAGAAATGAGGGTGAAGAACATAGTGTGAAGAGTGATGCACATTAAGAAATATTAAATGTATAACATAAGTGAGAATCAAACTCAAACATTTCAAATTTCACAAGAATCTCCACCTACAATAGAGTCATTTTAAACATTGAAGGCTCTTAAAGTATGCCAATTTAAGATCAAGATCAAGGCAACGATAAATATTATCATGTCTCTAAGATCAATAGGGTTTCTATCTAGGTTTTATAATCACATTGAATGATTTTAAGTTCTATAACAACATGCGGTCAAAATTACAAGATAACACAATCATTTTCTTATTGAATCATCATCTACAACCATGAAAACATAGGCCTATCTCCAAGTTGCAAGGGAATGAGAGTAGAATGATATAATGGTAGATTCTCATTGCATATGAAGGATTCATACAAACATGAATATGTGAATAGGTAAGGTCATGAACATTCAATGTCTAAGTAAGGCTATACTCAAATTCAATCTTGAAATTAGTACCTATAGCCATCCTAGAGGGTCAATTCCATCTCATACATCCACATACCCTAAAGGTGTAGTTCAAGGTAAATTAATTCAATAAGGAAGATTATAAAATCACATTGGTTATAAATAAAAAATTGATATCATAAAAAATCCATTAATATCATGGTCTCTATGAAAGTATTGCCAACTCAAAAAGTAGAACACATAGGCTTGTGTAAGTATTAGGACTATGTAAGAGCCTAAAATCACCCTTGAAGAGAAAATACACCAAAGGTTGAGGTGAGATAAATATTTAAGATCAATTTTAACGTATAAAATTTCCAAATCATGGTTAAATGGACCTCAAACACTTCCATCTTCTCCAATCACCAGTTACAATAGTATGATAGAGGTAGTCACTTTGAGGTTTCTTTAAAGATACATGCTGTTTGATGGGATATATAAGACTAGGTTGAAAAATGAATAAAAATAGGGATTTTAATATCCTAATAAAAGTATTTTTTATCATATTAAAACTCAAATACAAAGGTGATACAAGAACTCAGTCTTATAAAACATGAAAACACAGAGGTAACCTGCTAGTCAATTTTGGAAAAAAACATCTACAGACCTCTATAGGCAATATCTAGGTATGAATCTTGTTAGAGTTGGTCATAATAAGTGGTTATAAGTGTATATAATATTTTTAAAGTCAAACTAAGAGTGTATTTATCATTTTTTTCACACAGTCACCTACCTATCTATTGATAGTCAGAGGTGGAGATAAGAGAACTTATTGGAGGGATACATATATAATAGATGGTTTCAACCTCATGTGAGAGGTTTTAAAGTATAATAAGGTGATATTTATTCATAAAATACATGATAATAATGATCAAAATTATTATTTTCATGAAATTAATGCCCTTGATGGCTAAAGCAGGTGGGTAGGCTCAAAACCCTTAAGAGACACACTCATCATTTTAAAATCATGTTAGATTTATTTACACATGGTGATAATTATAATAAGGTGGAGACTCATTTTAAATCCTCATAGATATTTTATATTTAATGAAATGAAAAAAATTGTGTGTTATGACTCCTAAATCTTCTTTCTTGCACACATAATCCATGATAACCACTTGAGGCATAAACTCACCATGTAGACATATTTTCACATATTTTCATGGGATATAATTATTTTCATGGTTTTTTAAGGGGTAAATATATTACATATTATGGAAATAGGTTTTCTATTAGATGTTAGTACACTATGAATTGTCATTAAGAAGTTGTGGACCCCTAAAACCCTTTCAAACCCCTAATAACTACCTGATGGAATAAATAATACTAAATATTAATTATAATGGTATGTTTTATATATTAAATAAACTTTATGGTCTTATAAACTACCATAATAACCTTCATGGACTATTTTTTGACATGTGTAATACCTTTACTAAATAGACAAGGCCAAATAAGGCTAGTTTGAGCCTGAAAGAAAGAAAAAGAAGGGTAATTACACATTAAATGAGTTTTAGAAGTAATATGAGGTCTAAAACCTCATATGGAACATTTTTATAGTCATATAAAAGGGTCTTTTTGTCATTTCCATAGGTAGATAGGTCTACAGTTAAAAATAATAAGCTATGTTCATATAAGGTGAAGGTGTATGTCTTGATCACGACAATTACATGACTTAAAAGTACCTTATTTAGGTTATTATTGTTGTATACATTGGATTTGAACCTTTCAAATCATTATAAAGTTAAAATATTTAAGAGACTATGCATATACCTATGATTGTCATTGACATCACTAGACAAGGTCATGAAGAATGAGTAGCAAGAGAAAAAGAAAGGTCACGAGGGCACTCCAAATATTCAAGAGAATCAAAATAAATTATTGAGGGATATGTATTCCAAATTGTATCCATAGGAGATGCATTATGATTGGTCATCTTGGCCTTAGAACACCAAACATTCTTTGAAATCATGTTTTCCACTCTAAGAGGTGACTTCACATGCTCACCATGGTATGGATAATTTTCATGGGAAGATGAAGAATTTGGGAGAGTTGGAATCAATAATAAACTAATGTTTTGTGTCATTATTTTAGGAATTCAATTCCCAATATTTTTGAATCATCATTAAGAACCCCGAGCACTTTAAAACCCTTATAAAACCCTACTACAAACTTGTTTGTCAAGAATTACAGAAGAATGCATCCAATATAATTAAAATCACATAATTACCACCTAGGTAATCAAGTACACTCTAAGATATTCATGTTCATGGTAATTTTTTGTATGGATGGTGTACAAACACGGAAAAAAATGGAAATTTGAGTAGAAAAAGTACACAAGGAGAGTTACAACGTAGTTTAAGGAAATTCCAATCATTTGAGAGTCAATCCTAACACTTTCTACTACTTATATAATAATAAAATGATCAAAAACATGCCTTAATGTACCCTTAGGAGCTCATTCAAATCAAATAGTCTATAGGATTGAAGGATAAAGAGCCATAGTTAACTAGTTTGACCAAGTTGTAGGATTTTATCATCAAAGAGGAGCTATTTCATGATATGGTATATTGTTAAAGATCTAAAAATCATTGTATTGGAAGTTTTTCAAAGTATTATGTATGTTTTAATACCCATAAATTATAAATAGTTAGGTTATTATACCTAATTAGCCTAGTAAACGTACTTGGTCAAGCAAGTAAAGTGGAGAATGGTGTAGAATGTTAAGCACAAGATTATACTGAGAGGGGGGGTGAATCATTATAATATATTTTTTTGATTTAGAATATTAATATTAAATCCAAAAATTTAATTACTCCATAATTAATATATTCAAATCAATCAAAGAATACAATGCAAAACCACACAATGCAAATAGACACAGATTTGCATGGAAACCCTTTTAGGAGAAAACTATGGAGAAATTCTCTTAATATCATTTTAAAATATTCTTAGGCACCAACCTATAGGATATACAAATCCCCAATTACATTTTACAAGCACTAACCCATAGGAACACCAACTCCATCCACCAAGAACCAACTCAGATTTAATTTGTGAGAACTAACTTATAGGAGCACCAACCCCTTACAAAATTCTTCTTACCACTATAGATATATTGTTAACTCAATGAATGATGGAACCCTTCTTTTATATCTTTCTTCTCTCAATGATTTTTAATGCATTTTTGTCTCTTCTCCCATACTTCTCTTAGACTTGAATGACATAAAATATATTTCAAGTGCTTGTTCATCTTATTTTTTTCATCCACTCATATATCCTTTTATATCCTTTGTTACCTTTTCCCAAAAGGGGCATCCATTCCAAGAGACACCTCTTTACCAAAATATGTGACCATTGACATTTCTGTCAATAATTCCATTAACATTTTTGTTTACTTCTAGAAATAATTCTATTCACTTCCAGCAACACTTCCATTCACTTCTGACAATAATTCCATTCACTTCTAGCAAAAATTCCATTCACTTCAAAACACTTCCATTTAATTCCAACAGCAATTTTGTTTGACATTTCCATTCATATCCATTACAATTCCTTTGACATTAATGACAATTATTCTAATAATCTCCTCCTTTGTCATTGATGGCAACCTTCCAAAAATATCTTATTTTATACAACTCCCCATCTTCTTTTCTGCAACTCCCACTTGTTGTAACTCCCCGTACTACCATTCTTTCCCTTTGACATCAATGGAAAAGGGTCATTCAAGGAGCTAAAAAACAAATAAGATCCCCCTTAACCAATGCTTCTCTTGATTTTTAATGAGTAAAAGTAAAAGATATTAATCCCAAATTTTGTCATAGGTGCTCAAATGTTTCCTTTAGAAGTGGATTAGTGAAGATATCTACCATCTATTTGAATGCAGAAACATATTCCAATTTTAATCGTTGTTCTACTACCTTTTCTCTCAAGAAGTGATATTGTATAGGGATATGCTTAGTTCTGGAATGCATGACTAGATTCTTTGAAATACTTATCACACTAGTATTATTATATAATATGGAGATTATATGATCATGCTCTACTTTGATATATTTCAAGGTTTGTTTCATCCATAGAACTTGTGTACAACATAGCACTACTGCTATTTACTCTGCTTCTACTATAGATAGAGATATAGAATTCTACTTCTTAATAAACCATGATACTAGGCTATCTCTAATAAATAATGCTCTCCTACTTGTACTTTTTCTATCATCTACACAACCTACCCAATTTGAATCCATGTACACTACCAATGTGAAGTCTTTACCTCTTGGGTACCACAACCCATAATCCAAGGTTCTCTTTAAATATCTGAATATACATTTTATGTCTTGCACATGTGTTTCTTTTGGATCTACTTGAAATCATGCAACCATACCTACTACTTGCATGATATTTGGCCTAGATGTTGTCATATATAGTAAACTCCCAAACATTAATCTATAAAGAGTTTGATCAGTATTCAAGGATTCATCATCTTTTCTTAACTTCATACCTATAGCCATAGGTATGTTAACAAGGGCACACTCCTCCATATGGAATATCTTCAACATCTCCTTCACATACTTGATTTGGGATATGAATATTCCTTTGTTAGATTAAGATATTTGTAAACCAAGGAAAAATGATAACTCACCTAACATGGACATCTCAAATTCCTTTTGCATATCTTCGATAAATCTCTTAGACATTTCCTCATTGTCTCCTCCAAATATTATATCATCTACATACACCACAATAATTAACTAGTGATCTCCTTTAGTTTTGATGTAAATATTACTATTAGCATATCCTCTCTTGAATCCTTGGTCTTATAGGTATTTATAAGGCCTATCATACCATGCTCTAAGAGTTTGTTTCAATCCGTATAAAGCCTTCTTCAACTTACACACATAATCCTTGTTTTATGATAAGAGGAATCATTCTAGCTATTCTATGTAAAATTCCTCTTCTATATTTCCATTTAGAAATGTTGATTTAACATCTATTTGATAGACTTTGAAATTTTTGAATATTAAAAATGCAAAAAAATTTGAATTGCTTCTAATCTAGCAACATGATCAAAAGTCTCTTCAAAATATACACCTTCTTCTTGAGCATACCCCTTATATACCAACCTTGATTTTTTTCGAGTGACTTGGCCATTTTAATTCAATTTGTTTTGAAAAACCCACTTAGTGCCAATCATATTCTGATCCATTAGCTTGGGCACAAGTTCCCAAGTCTCATTTTTCTCAATTTTATCTAACTCTTCTTCTATTACTTTTACCTAATGTTTATCATGACAAGCTTCTAAAAACTTCTTAGGCTCTACCTTGGATAATAAAGAGAAATTTACATACTCAAGTATACTTAGAATTTTGCTTCTAGTTTGCACCCCAGCATCAATGTTGCCAATGATCTGACTTTGAACATGATTCTTCTGGACAAAGTGAGATGGTGTTTTGGTGTCCTACCTTTTAGATTCAATCAATTTTTCTACATTTTCTTCCTCCCCTTCTTCTTATACAAGATTGGGTATTTCTAGAGGATCTTTTGAAGGTTCTTTTTCCTTTTGATTCATGATCTCATCTATTCTAACACTAGCACTTTCTACGATAGTTTTTATCCTTTTGTTATAACATCTATAGGCTTTGCTTTTGATGGAGTAGCCAAGAAAAAATACTTCATCAACTTTTGAGTCAAATTTTCCCAAGTTTTATTCATTCCTATTGATATAGCATTTAGTTCCACAACTTTAAAATGTTTGACTAAAGTTGGTCTTCCTTTCCACAATTCATAAGGAGTTTTATCATTATTAACTCTGATTTTCCCTCTATTCAAGATATATACTATTGTATTAACTACTTCTCTCTAGAATATATTTGATAGATTAAATTCATTCAACATAGTTCTATCCAGCTCTTGAGCAATTTAATTTTTCCTTTCCATGACTCCATTTTGTTATGGAGTCCTTGCAGCTCAGTATTATCTCTTAATTCCATGATCTTCACAAAACTCAATGAATTCATTTGAAATAAGATCACTTCCTTGATCTGACCTTAAGCATTTTATTTTCAACTCTTTTTCATTTTTTATTAATGCCTTGAAATCTTTAAACTTTTCAAATGCTTTTGATTTTTCTTTTAGAAAGGCTACCCACGTCATTCTAGTATAATCATCATTGAGCAACATAAAGTAGCTCTCACCTTCTATGCTTTGAGTTCTGGTAGGACCATAAAGATCCATATGAATCAGCTCTAGTGGTTTGGTGGTCAAATATTCCTTCATTCTAAACCTTTCTCTGGTTTACTTCCCATGTTGGCATTGCTTGCATAAAGTGCTTGAAGGTTTCGTTATCTTGGGTATATCTCACATAGCCTATTTATTGCTAATTTTCACAAGATTATCAAAATTTATGTGCCCTAACCTCATATGCCATATTCAAATCTCTTCAACTTGACTTAGACAACATTTGTCTCCTCTCATTTCTCCAAGCATGTATAGGTTTTTTGTGTTTATATGAGTATCTACAACTAATTCTCCCGTATTTGCCTTCCTTATTTCACATCCTTAAACATAAAATTTAAGTGTGTGCCCTTGATCACATATTTGGCTTACACTCAAGAGATTATGTTTTAATCCTTCAACATATAAAACATTCTCCATTTTTTTTACCATTATCAAGACTCAACGTACCTTTTTTGGCAATTTTTGCTATAGCATTATCACCAAATTTCACCGTACCTTCATTCACTTTCTTCAATGAGATAAATTTGCTTTTATCTCTGGTCATATGTCTTGAACATCCACTATCAATGTACCATTTCTTCCCTTCATCTCATGCATGAAATTCCATTTGAACAAGCATGGATTTTTCTTTATCTTGTTTAACTTCCTCTAACTTCTTTTTCTAGATCTTCGTACGTTCTTTTTTTTTCCTTTATATTTGAAGATTTTTTTAATCCTATTTGGATAATTTAAACCCACTTCTACAAAAATATACTATATGTCCATAATTTTTTCTATTTTAATAGATAATAGCATCCTCATTATAGTATGATAGGGGAGTAAATGAATTATAGTTTCTATTAAAGACTTTATGAATGCCTTTGTTTGTATTCCTTGATTCATTATCTCTTGCTCTCTTTTTATATACTACCTTCTTATGACTGAAGTGATTAAAATAAAATTAATAACCATGAAATGAACTTATAAACATGGTCACATTCGTATAACGGGATCATATGGTCTCTTGATGGTGTTTTCTTCTTTCCCCTATTTATGCACAATGCTTGTATTTATGGTGTTTTCTACCTTCCTACTTTCATTCTTTGTAGGTTCCTTGAGAATTTCTGCATAGCTTTTGGTCTTATTAGTAAATTCTTATTCATCTCCATAGCTAAGACATAACTTATTGAAAAATGATCTCTGATGGTCTAGGATCTCATATAAAACCTCAGTTCTCTTTTCAAATTTTAGATTATTTATATTTCCTCTCTCTAAGTCCTTTTTCAAATCACTGATCTGAGTCTCATGCTTCCTATATTATTGTTATTTCATTTGTATCTAACTTCTCAAATCTTCCTCAACTTGTTTAACTTTTTTGATTTTATTTTTCAAATCAATGATTAACTTATTTGATTCCTCAAGGACTTGTGATGTCTTCACTTTGAAGTCTCAAATCTTTTCTTCATATTTTTGAAGTTGTAACTTCAGTTTCAGATTATTCTTCTTAAATTCTTTCATTTCTTCCAATACAAAAATAATTTATTATTCAAGGTTCACTTCACCTTCTTCTTCCATGTATTCATCTTCATCAAAAATATATTTTCTAGTGGTGGCATTTTCTTCTATAGCCATGAACAGAATCTCTTCATTATCACTCTCAACATCACTTTCTTTATTTTCTTTAGATGAGCTGATATACCTCTTGGAGTATAGGCTTTTGTTTTATTTCTCGAATATTTGCTTTTCTTTTCTTGGATTAAATCCCCTTTTGTACTTTGTTTTGTTTCCCTCATCATCGTTATTTCCTTTATTCAGAAATTTGGTTACAAAATGACCAATTTTACTAAAATTAAAGCACTTAAATGGTAACTTTACTTTATATTTGCCCAATCCATTTTTTATCTTCCAAATTAATAGAGCTTCATTTTAATCTTCTTCACTACTTGAATTTTCACTTGATTTTGGTTCTTTGATCTTCTCTTTCTTTGAGAACTTGAATGATGCTTCCTTCTTTGACTGTCTCTCAGATTCGATTCTCATTTCATATGCCATAAAAATTCCATGGAGTTAATCCATTTTCATCATGTCTAAATCCTTAATTTATTCAATGGTAGAGACCTTCACATCAAATCTCAATGGTATAGATCTCAGGACTTTCTAAATGATCACAGATTCTTTAATTTTCTCTCTGAGTCCTTAAATGACATTAACAATCTCATCGACATAAAGAAGATACCCATCAATGTTTTCATCATTCTTCATTTTTAAACTTTAAAAATGCCTCCAGTGGGTTTGGAGTTTTACTTTTCTCACCTTATTATCACCTTCATAAATAGTGTTGTGTTTATCCCAAATCTCTTTTGTAGATTCATAATGCATAACCTTAACAAATTCATTTTCTAAAATCCTACATAATATTACATTCATAGCTTTCACATTTTTCTCATTGGCCTTTTTTTGGTGGCATCCATTGGTGCAATTTGTGGTGTTGTGTATCCTATTACTACTACTTGCCAAATATCAACACCTAGGGCCATCAAGTAAGTCTTCATCCTTATGCTCCAAAATGCATACTTCATTACATAGAACAAATGAGCCTTGTTAGTGGAGAAAAAATATAGCCCTTGAGATCTTACCATATATGCTTTCTAAGATCTAGCTTCTAGTATCTATGCTAACACCAAAGGAATTGGCTCTGATACCAATTATTAAGCACAAGCTCACATTGAGAGGGGGGTGAATTAGTATAAGATATTTTGGATTTTGAATATTAATCTTAAATCCAACACCTCAAATTACTATGTAATAAATATATTCAAAGTAATCAAAGAATACAATGCAAAACCACATAATACAAATAGACACAAATTTGCATGGAAACCCTTTCAGGAGAAAACCATGAAGAAATTCTCTTAATATAATTTTCAAATATTCATAGGCACCAACCTATAGGAGACACCAATCCCCAATTACAATTTGTGGGAACGAAACCACATGAGCACCAACCCCTTCAACCAAGCACCAACTCAAGCTTAATTTGTGAGAACCATCTCATAGGAGCACCAACCCCTTATAAAATTATTTTTACCACTATAGACTTGTTGTTAACTCAACAAATGATGAAACCCTTCTTTTGTCTCTTTCTTCTCTCAATGTTTTTAAATGTATGTTTGGCTCTTCTCCCACACTTCTCTTAGATTTGAATGACATAAAATATATTTCAAGTGCTTGTTTATCTTTTTTTTCATCCACTCATCTATCCTTCTATAGCCTTTGCTACCTTTTCCCAAGAGGGGCATCCATTCCAAGAGACACCTCTTCACCAAAAGATGTGTTCATTGACATTTTCATCAACATTTCCATCAAAAATTTTGTTAACATTTCCATCAACATTTCCATTCACTTGTGGAAATAATTCCATTCACTTCTATAAATACTTCCATTCACTTTTGGGAACAATTATATTCACTTTTGGTAATAATTCAGTTCACTTCCAAACACTTCTATTTACTTCCAACAATAATTCCATTTGACATTTCCATTCATATCTGTTATAATTCCTTTGACATCAATGACAATTATTCCAAAATATAAGGGATACAAAATGAGTTCATATGGATTTATCATGTTACATAAATAGTATTTAAGTGGCATATCCATGCATAGTTTGTCTAAAATTGCTATCACATGCATGAATCATCTTGAGTGTCAATACATGAGTTAACTCACCTCAAGTGGAGATATATAATTAAGTTATGGGATATCTTGATATTAAATTATTTTTAACAAGTGAGATATGGCCCACCACCTTGTTCTCAATGCCAAAGATCTCATGCAAGGAGCATGTAAGGAACTAGACATAGAGAAAAGTCTTGAGGAGTATTTGTTACAAGTTGTAAGTGATTTTATACTTGAGTTAATGATTAGAGGACTCCTTATTCTCTCCTCTAAGCCACATTGGATTCTCTTCTTCTCTTCTTCTATATATTCAGGCCTTGAAGCCTTTTTTAGGATCCCTCAAGTTGGTATACAAAAACTATGCTGAAATTGTAACTTGCACCGAGAATTAATAAAGAAAGTTATTGCAGAATTATTCATGGTTATAGTGTGTTCATTGATTTTTGTTTTCGAGATAAGTGTGATATTTATCTCCTTTTATAGGTCCTATCATTCACCTATTACTATGTTTTCATCCTCTATAGGTCACATGAAGTGTTAAAGAATATAAATTATGTTGAAAAGTGTTATTATGTAGTGTCTTTATAGACTTACATTCCTCTAATTTCAATTTGTAGAACTTTTATCAAAACTTCATCTAAAAGAGTGATCAATTACACTTTTTAGAATTTTTTTTATGAAATTATTATTGACAGGTTATTTATATTTGATTCAAAAGAGTTATCAAGTACAAGTTTACATAAGATCATTCATCATTTAGGTGCATCACCACCAATATCATAGGTTTCCCTTTCAGTAATCCTTTTAACACTTTTCACCCTAAAATCAAGTAGGTTTTAGTAACTAATTTAAAATAGATAGATTTAGAGGAGTTATCCTAAAAATATAGAGGTTTTATCTAGTTACAAGTATCCCAAAACCTTAGACCATTCTAATTTTAGTTTAGGTTTGAAGTAGATATGACTAGTCTACTTCAATAGGGTGCAACTTAGGTTGCTAATATTTTTGACATGCTTGATGAGACTACTTATTCATAGGATTTGGAACATGCATATCAACATACAATAGAAATATTCAAATGTGTTAGAGGTATATGTATAGACATTTCATGCCAAGAGTGGTTACAAGATCTTCCTCAAAATGGAAAGAGATTGAATTTACTAAGTTGTATTTTCAATCAACTAAGAAAAAGAAGGTTTCTTAGTCTAATACAAATCCTACAACTCCTATTTCTTCTATTTTTACCAAAAGGGTTCCTCTTCAAATAAATATTGTCTAACTATAAATTTTTGTGAATGCCATACTCCAAAAGGCTATTCCCAAAAGATAAGCTTTTGTACCTTTTAATGGTGGAAATCCATTGAACACTAATCATTTTGGTGAAATTTTAGCTACTGCCTTAACGAGCCTTCCTTATTTCATAGGAAAAATACAATTACCCATATTAAACTTATTATAGATATATCCAATATTTGTTCAGTGCCCAATATAACTTAGGAAAAGGTGGTTATGAGGGTATTGGCAATTATTTTTATAGGCAAGACACTCCAATGGTATAAAGGATTGACACTTGCATCTATTAACATAAGGGATGAATTTGAATAACTCTTATGTAAGCATTTTTTGGACAAAAGTAATCATATTTCCTTAGTAGAGAAATTGACTACAATCAAGAGATTACCTCATGAGTTCATGGTGGATTTCAACCACATGTTTCATAAAAATTTGGAATAGGATCCCTATAGTTATCAAAACCACTCCTAACTATCCATTCTTGTACTATTTGAAAGCTCTCAATTTAGATATGGTAGTTATAATAAAATAAATGTGACAGAGTACTTTACCAAAGGATTATGAAGTAGTGATAAGGGCTAATAACTACCTAATACAAGTAGGTAAATTATCTCCTAGAGCACCTATGCCTTTGTTTCTTGAGATACATCATCCTATGCTTACTGTTTCTCTATTACCAGATTCAACCAGTCTTCATCAACTAGATGGTAATTAGGTAGATATATTGGGTAAGATAGAGAGTACACTCAAGGCTCAGAATAACAAGTTTGTATCTTTAGAAAGGCATCAAGTTCCACCTTACATGCCTTACCAAGATCCTGACCAATCTTATCAATATAATAGGCCTCCCTATTATCCCAATCAATAAGGGAAATGACATAACACATAATCAAGGCCATTAAATGCTTACAATCCAAATCATACTAGTATTTATAGAGATTTATTTCTAACTCAAACCAATTATGCTTAAGAAGTCCAATGGTCTAATCAATGGGATCAATCAAACAACATGGTAATGGGTCTAACTAGTGAGGGGAGTCAACAATATTTCATGTAACAAGGTTTAGATCTTCCTTCACATGATGATTAGACATATTATCAACACAAGGAAGATTATCTACCACATGGATACATTCCTTATTTCACTCAAGCTGAGGTACCAAATTATCAAGGAGTAGGTAGTAGTAAAACACTTATTGAAACTACTTTTTTTTAATTTCCAAGAAGGTGATAACTCTTCTAATCAAATGTCGAAAAATCAAGGTCAAAATATTTCCAATGTGGATAACTTAGTTCCATATCATAAAAGGTCCAAAAAAAGGGTAATTGGTGATGGTTTAGTTCCTAAAAATGTATCCCCTCTTACCTCTCAACCAGCTCAAAATACCATCACTCAAGATGCACCTAAAAATTCATCATCAACTCAACAAGTAAAAGATGATAAGGGGTAGAGTTTGAAAGGTCCTTTCATTCCATAATTCACGCAACATTTAGGTAGCACTTCTACTCCTAAATTATAACCCAAGATAACCACTTATCCTCTTAGAATTGTTCATTAGATGAATAAGGCCTCTATATCTATTTTTATGTGAGGCACATTGATAATTTTAGGTTAAACATACCTCTTATAAGAATATATTTCAAAGATTCATGTCTCAGATAAATAACCAGAAAGAGTAAGTGTTATTCTCATAAAATTTAATCAACCACTTTAGCTTCAATATAAAAATGTGATTAACCCACCTCCCTTCTATCTTTTATTTATCATAGGTGATTGTCTTATTCATAATTTCATGACTGACAGTGGGGCTAGTACCTATGTCATGCCTAAATCCATAGCTAATAAGTTGGGACTTCAGTATAAGCCTCATGAGAAAGGATTTTTACAATTATATGGGTTTATTAATAAAAATATGGGTGTTTTTTTGGGATATTAAGGTCATAATTGCTTCTTATCCTAATTTTACTATTTCATAAGATGTTGTAGTTGATCTTCCCCTTTACTTTGCCTTATGCTTGTCTAGAGATTTCATTGTTAAAATAGGTCTATATCTTTATTATAATTGATCTTACATGGTTTTTAGAACAAAGTATGAAAAAAATGTCACTATAAGGTCATGACATATATCAAGATTCCATTTATAACCTTATATGCCTAACTTGTCAAATGTTAATTGTAGCATCTCAAAAGAAGATGAACATTTCAGTGATCAAGAATCATGTAAATCACTTGAAAGTATACCATATATACTCTTTAATGAGTGGAATATTGATAATAATAGATATGATCTATACAAAAGTATCAAATAATTAGGTATGGGTGTCTACTACATGCATGAAGAAGGTAACATAATGCCTAGTCTCAATAGCATAATATAAGATTAGGAAGGATTATGGAATTTGTTCTTTGATGGATCTAGATCAAAGAATGGGAGTGGGGATTGTGTTATGCTTGTTTCTCCTTTCAGTCAAAATTATTATTCTTTTATAATATTTCAATTCATTTTTATCTCTAGTACTTTATAATATGAAGCTCTTATTCATGGTCTATAGTGGGTAAGAAAGAGGGGTATTAAGCTTATATAGGTTAAAGGTGACAATGAATTGGTAGTGTATCAAGTAAGAGGTATAAGTGAAAATAAAAATCCATTGATAAGGGCCTAAAAACATAGGGTTTGGGACCTTATGGAAGCATTTCATGCATTTAACATTTGCTCCATTCCTAGAGGATCCAATCAACATGTAGATAAGCTAGCTTCAATTAGAGCACAATATAATGATATTGTTGATGAAATCAAAGGAACTAAGGAGTAGTACCAATAAAGTTTGTATATAGGCCCTTAGTTCTTAATAATGAAGTAAATTGACAAGTTTTTGATGGTGACAAATAGATTACCTATTTCCTACAACATGAGGTAGAATTCTACCCAAAGAATCATGAAAAGTTACAATGCCAATATGAGGACTAGATTTTCCAATTGAGATAAAATAAGTTACCTAAGGGTTTGGTAATTTTGTAAAGCATAATTAATGAGGATGATTAGTTGATAAAAGATAGGGTAAGCATCTCTACTAGAAAGGAACATTATGAGCAAATTGTTATAGATAAATATAAGCTATTCAAGTTAGGAAAAGTGAAAACTAATAATTAAAGATAAAATTTGATAGAATTGTGTAAAGATTTTATGGATGTTTTTACATGGGAATATCATGATTTGAAAGGTTTTAATCCTAGGTTAGCACAACATATTATAAAACTAGAAGAAGATGCCAAGTCTATGAGATAGAAATAAAGGCCAATAACCCCAAGGTTGAGATCCTTATGAGGAAGGAACTAAAAAATTTGATTGAATCCCTCATAATATTTACCATCAAGCATTATACATGGGTTTAAAATCGTGTACCTATGAGGAAAAAGATTGGAGAGATAATGTTATGTGTAGATTTTAAAGATCTTAACATAGTGTCATTGAGAGACCACTACCCTCTTCCCTCCATGGATCATATTTTACAAAGAGTTTTAGGTCCACAAAGGTTTTATCTACTTGATGGATACTTAGGTTATAATTATATATTGGTGATAGATCAAGATCAATACAAAATTAAATTCACAACTAAGCGGGTTACCTATGCATATAATAAAATACCATTTGGACTCTCTAATGCTGGAGCTACTTTATAAAGTGTAATTGATGTGGATTTTCAAAGCCTCATAAGTGAAATGGTACTTTTTTATCTTGATGACATTATTATTTTTTTTAAAGATCATAAATGTCATTTAACACATTTAAGATTGGTATTCTATAGGTGTAGATAATTTGGAGTCTCTTTGAAACCCAAAAAGTGTATCTTTGAAATGCATGAGGGAAGACTTCTTGGACATGTTTTATCCAAGTATGGAATTTATATTGATCTCAAAATAATAGAGGTAATCCCCACTTTATATTTTCCTAAACATAACAAGGGATTGTAAAGCTTATTGCGAAAGATCAATTTCATTAGGGTTTCATATCTAGATTTGTAGAATTGGTAAGGCCACTAACTCATATGCTTAAGAAACCTCAAGAGTTCACATAGAACAAAGAATGTAAGAGAAGTTTTGAGGCCATAAAGTAGTCCATTAGCCAAGATCATACTTTGCTCAATCCTGATTTTACTAAAAATTTATTTATGTATGCCTTCTACACATGTAACACCATTTTTGCCATGCTCATTAAACATAAATAGTGAAGGATCAAAATAGCCTATTTCTTTTTATAGTCAAGCATTGGAAGGGTATGAAGATAAGTATTCATTTTTTTAGAATAATGTGCTTTATTTTATAAGATTTCTGAAAAAATTCAGATATTTGGTCTCCAATAACAAGATCATTTTGATGGTAGCTCATCCTAGTGCAAAGGATTTTATCCTTAACAAAGACTTAAGTGAAAAAAGGATTGGTTGGGTGACCAAATTCATGGAATATGAAATTAAAGTGAAGGTTAAAAATTTGGTCAGAGGTAGAGGAATTTGAAATAACCTTACAATAGATGTCAAAGAAGAAAAAGAAGTGATTTTGATAGTTCAAGACACTCAACATGTAGTTGTAAGTATCTCTCCTTCTAGCTGGACACATGACATAGAAATATTCATTCAAATAGGAGAGTGTCCTATATAATTAGATGGAAAAAATAGGAAATATTTTAGAATGAAAAATATACCTTACATATTTATTGATGTAGTACTCTTCAAGAAATACATTGGACGTATGTTTTTAAGATGTGTTAAAACTAGCCAAATAGATAAATTATTAGAGAAATATCATGATGGGTCTTCAAGAGGCCACTTTTTAGCCAATAATACATCATCAAAGATCATAATAGATAGTTATTTTTAGCCTAGTTTATTCAAATACTCACTTGCATGGGTTAGAAGATGCTCCAAGTGTGTAATGTTTATTGGGAAATAGAGACTCACTACCATGCCTTTAAAACCTACTCAAGTCGAGAAACCCTTCATATAATGGGGATTAGAATTAATTAGAAAAATTAATAATCCATAAATATCTAGACATAAGTGTATTTTTATAACCATAAATTACTTTACTAGGTGGGTGGAAGTAGTTACACTAAAAGAAGTAAATGAGAACTTATTTTTAGAGTTCTATGACAACTTAGTGACTCATTTTGGAGTTACTTCAACCATCATATCAGATAATTATTTGAATTTTAACAATGAAAATGTATTTTAATGGGATATTGATCACGTTAATTATCTTAAATCATCATCAAATTAATATACATAGGGTAATGGACTAGCAAAGTTCACCAACAAGAATCTAATTAGGATCATCAAGAGAATAATGGAAGACAATCAGAGAGGATGGCATACCAAGTTGAAGATTACCTTATGGGTAGATATAATCACTCCAAATAAGGCTATTGGTCACTCTCATTACCTCCTATTTATGGTAGATAATCAAGGCTTCCTATTTCATTGAAACTTCTAACCTTGGAGCTTACACATTAGCTATAATTTCTAAAGAATGATGGAATAGAGGTAAGAATGAATGAATTGAGAGAATTGGATGAAAAAATAGACAATGATATGCATACCATGTGGTCCAACCAAGATCAATTAAAAATATCTTTTGATAAGAGAGCTTCATCCAAGAACTTTCAATAAGGTGACATTGTGCTCAATTAGGATGAAGACTATGCTAAACTAGGTAAACATTCAAAATTTGATAGTTTTTAGAGTGGCCTATATATTATCTCTAGTTGTAAGAAAAGTAATGATTTATAATTATCCAATATGAATGGTGAGGAGATCCCTATTCTTGTTAATCAGATGTTTCTCAAGTATTTATATTATAAGAGTCATCCTTTTGTACATAGTTGTAGTTTTATTCCTCTAAGTGCACATGTTGCACATGTTTGTTAGTTGTTATTTTGCTTCAATTATCTATTGCTATTTATTGTTTATGACTTATTTGTTTTATTTGTGTCAATTATAAAAGTTTTTATATTTTTATTGGGTAGTCCAAAGTCTGATATAAAAAATATATTCTATATTTTCTTAACCAAAAGGCTGGTTAACCCCTATGAGTCACTAGAAATTTTGGTAATTTGGCTTGTCAAAGCCAAATGCCAACCCATCTAATCAAAAGCTTCTCATGGCCGTCATAGTGTTCTTAACTTTAAACCAAATAAATATTTGTTTTAGTGTCATGTCAATGTTTTCAAGTGTCATTCTAAGGTTTTGATAAAGACTAAAGTGGTTTTGTGATCTGAAAGTGCTCCAATAAAGATGGTGAAAATAGGGTAGTTGATGACTTATCATGACATTATTTATCATATTAGATATATGGAAGGTATGAAACAAACTATAATCTTATAATCTATGATCAAAATACATATAATCCTCATTCAATCCTTTTAATATGGTTAAAAGGTATTCTTCATGGTATTTAGTGGCAATTTTCCTTTGTAAAACTATGTATATTGCTTAAAAAGACAAATTTTAGTCTTTAAACATTAAAATTATTGAAAAAATACAAAAAAACTATTCATAATACCTTGATAACATTCATATTTATGTCATTACCATAGTTATAAGGTTTCATATTTTGAAAATATCATTTCATGCAAGTCCAAACATAGAAAAGGCATCTAATGAGATCACATGTGAAAAATTTGGCCACATAAAGATGTCAAAAGTTTTAATACTTATTATAATCTCCTTCATGACTTGATTTATCTATATCCTTGCCCTAAATTAATAGTTTCAAGCTTTAAGTGTGAATAGAATGTAAATAAAGGCTATTTTTATGAGTTTTATTTAGGGAGTACAGACTTATATGACCCTTTCCATACAACAAGAATAATTATCTTGAACAAGTAGTTGTCACTAGTGTTCTATAATAAATTTAGGGAAAAAATACATCATATAGACCCAAAACTAGTTCTTTCCATCCATCTAGCTTCTTTACACATAGTGAGAGCCCTTCAGGTTTACATGTGGTATGACCATGAGAGAGAAAATCAAGGTCTAAAATTTTGGGTAGAGAAAGGGGTCTTAGAGAGATTATAGTTATGGAAATTGGTTCTTATTTGTTCTCTCTATATTTTATGAACCATCCTTTTGAATTCAAGGAACTCATTATGTCTTCTTCATCCAATTAGGCAATCAACTTTCTTGCATTTCTCCTCATTTGGGCATCATGATGGGAAAATACAAGTTTGTGGAGTTTTTTAGGATCATGAACCACTTTTACATGGAACTATTTAGTTTCTTTACACATGTGTGAGGGTCATATGGAACTCAAGAAGGAATATAATGCAAATCTATAGTATGCGGGTAGTAAAAAGAGATTATACAGTTTATGAAAGAGAAAGAATATCAAGACTTGTTGGATTCTTGTTTATAGGGGTCTCCTTAATGTTATTATGTTTCTCAATAATTATTCTCAAATATTCCTTAAAGAATCCATAGAAAATAATCCATCAATATGCTTTCAACATTTTCATAGAGTCACAATTTAGAAAATTTTAAAGATTCTTAGCATTTGTTAAGGTTTTAGTAGACTCCTAGGTTTAAATTTTAGCACCATTTGATTTTTAAATGGAATTAAAACTATTATATATTTTTAAACATGTATTATGATTACTTATGACCCTCAAGATGGTCTTGACATACACTTTTCATGCTAATTTTCACCTCCATCATGTTGCATCCATCTACCCTATCTTCTCACTACCATTCTTCAATATTGTAGGGCTCCATCTCCATATCCATTCAATGTTCTCATCATACATCACATATCACCTTTTGGGTGTCATCATCCTGTTCATTTAATCCACTTTCTATTGATGTCATATTTAACCAGGGCTATGTCTAAAGTTATATGCAATAAGAAGAATCATAGCAATTTAGTAATTGAATGGAGGTATTTGTATTTTTGTTGTTTTGGGGGGTTTTTAATGTTTTAAGGATTTCTTGGTTAAAACCTTATTGGAATCAAACTATGCAAACCTGCTGGAAATAAACACACTTTACATAAATGAAATAGATTACTAGAAATAAACACACATTACAAAAATGAAATAGATTGCTAGAAATAAACACACGTTGTAGAAATGAAATAAATTGCTGGAAATAAACACACATTATAGAAAATAGATTACTGGAAATAAACACACATTATAGAAATGAAATAGATTGCTGGAAATAAACACACGTTGCATAAATGAAAATTTAATCTTAAATGCCTACAAGAACAAATTTACAACAAATCTTATCTTTTAAAGAATTGGAAGAATTTATAAATTTAAAAAAGTTACCTATTTACTTTTGTGAACAGAAATATAAATACTGAAGAAAATGAAGATCTTGGTTCTTTGGAGGAGTGGGCCCTTGCTCCACCTAGAACAGGATTTGAACTATTTAATTTGCTTTCAAAATAGAAATGGTTATTTCATTGATAAAATGTTATGTATTAAAAATGTACTAATCTATCCTTTATCTCTCTATTCTTCAATGATTTTCTCTATCTTCTATCTTCTATATCTCCATCACTAAATTCCCAGGTTTGTATATATAGATACTTTGATGGCTATAACTATTTCATAGATATGATGGAACTAAATCGTACCCAAAATAGATGCTAAATCAAGATGTGGATGGATGTTTAGCTATGTGATAAATGTCTTGATTTTGCAAGTTTGGAAAATTGGGAATCTATTCCTAATTTAATGGGATCATTGATCTGATAGATCACTGACCATTTGGAATGGATCCTCATTAGTTCCATAACTAGTTGTAAAAGTTTTGGAGCTTATCGATAAGAGTACCATAGCTAAATATAGAGTTCCAGAGCTAAGTCTGAAAGTGCGATGACTTGAAATAGTATGGTGGAGTTCTAGAACTAACTATGATGGTTTCAGAATAGATTTTATAGGTTTCAGAACTAGCTATTATGATTCCAAAATCGATTTTGCAAGTTTCAAAACTAATTTGAATTAAGTCCAATGCTTCCAAAAACATGCAATCCACTTCATATTTGTTCTTTATCCTAATGATGACCTATTTTATTGCAAAACTAGAATTTTCCAACACACTTGTTAGGAATTATAGGTATTTTAAAATGTTTGAATCATAATAAATAAAATATGGATAATCACATCCTAACTCATCTTAGATCAAAATAAAAGTTAAAAAATGTAATCAAACTTAATAGAAAGAGAGAATAAGATGAGCTCATTTATTATACATTTATTGGGCATATCCTGGCCTCATCACTTCCCTCATACTTACTTATTTTTAAGTCCATTTACAAACTTCACTCTTCAAATTTAGGATTGTATATCCTGCATTCCATTTGATTGCTTAGATCAAATGGCTGAAACTCAATATCCCAATGCTTTGATTCAGAAGTACTATACCTTGCTCCTGCTTCTACTTTTCTTTTCCATTCCTCAAATTTAGTGGGATGTTGAGGTTCTCTTTTTTACCAAGGAGATATAAGGGTGAGAAGTAGAGGTGGCCTTGTCTGCATTCCTATCCATATGCTTATAGGAGTTTCATTGATCTAGGGAATTATTGTGCATAAAGCTTTTGCCCTTTCTAAAATCCAAATAAAATTTGAAGGGGATATTACTTCCCTTATTTTCAATGCCACGAGGAGAAAATCCCATCTTTCTAAACATGCATCATAGATATTATCAAAATTTTCCCTTTCATAAGAGGTAAAGACATCCATTCTTTGCTATAAATTGAAAAGATAAGGTCCCTTGAATTTATCATTAAATGCATGGGATTGGAATTATTTAGCAAAGGCGGGTGGATTACCATAATGAATTCTCATATAGAGACCAAATGAACTAGCCTTTGACCAATGCTCTGACTCCCTTTCTTTCCATGTAATCTAATTTTGAAGAACAAAGACAAATGCGTTGACCTGGCTTTCTCCTACATATAAATTGATCATAAAACCTATATTTATTTCTATCATAAAATTGTAGAGGTAGACTTCACAAAGAAGGTTTTTCTATTCTATATTAGCTAAGGATTAGGCAACTAAGAAATTGGCTTCATCTTTTGTTTCATGTGGAAGGCCACATGTTATCCTTGCCAACTACTAGCGAGTGAATTATTCCTCTAAAAACATGCTATAAATAGGAGAAGGTCTTCTGCATACAAGCAGCTTCTCACTCATCATATAAATTGTTTGTATTTTCACAAGACATTTATACTTATCATTTTCCTCCTTATAAAATCTATCTTCCCATTCCTTCCTTGCTTTCTCTTCTTCTACCAGTTTGCCTTTGAAGTCTGTATTAGATGCTTTGATTTCACTGAGTTCTCTACATGTGTCATCCCATAACTAATTGAGTGGTAGATAAGTCAATTCAGTCTGTGTAGAGACTATTAACATAGAGGTCTATCTTGTACATTTTTCCTCATTTTCTATTAGTTGCCTTTTAATTTCTGCTAATTCCTCATTCTTGGCTATGAACTGGTATGTTAATTATATAATGAGCATTTCCTTCTGTTCTAACTTAAGTTTGAGGAAGTTTAATTCCTCATCCTTTTCCTTGATAATGAGTTCTACTCTAGACAAAAATAGAGCCTATTTAATTTGGTGGTTTTGTTCTTTTTCTAAAAGTTCTTTGGGAGTTAAGCATTCCTCTTCCATCATAGGGGATTTCCCTTTCCTTCTCCAAGATGCCTATTCATCTTCTACATATGATGGTGTTGTAGTCTCACCCATTTCTTGGAAAATTGGTTCCTCAAATCTTTCATCCTTTTTTTCCTTTTTTGCTTAGCTTGGTCTACGAGGAGTCATGGTCATGCTACCCAAAATATCAGTAGCTTTAGTTTCTATCCTTTCTTGTTTTTCTAGCTCCTCTAAACTTTCTTTAGACTTTTTATGATGTTTTCTTTCTTGAGGAGCCTCAAAATGTGTAGACATAGGTCTCCTCTTAAAACTTCTTCTAGTTTTCACCTTTTGATTAGGCCTAGGTGAACTATCATTGTCAGAGACAGGTATCGGTTCTTCTATAGCTTTAGCAGAAGAAGAAATGGCTTGAGAAGGTATAGTAGGGTCTATAATTTTAACTTTTCTTCCAAATTTTATTCATTTTGGTATTTCCTCTTCCCTTAATATTTTTTTCCTCAACAATAATAGTAGTTTTCAAATGAACTTAAGGAGCAAGAGGATTTGCTATTGTTCTTCTGGGAATACCAGGTTTTGTCCAAACTTGCCAAGAAATTTGTCCCACATTTCTCCCCCATTTTTCTTGGAAAGGAATTGGTGTTGGCATACTAAATGGACTAATCCATGATGTCTAATTGTTCCTACACCCTAAGAATACGTCTGGGCCATGGTATGGATGGATTCAAAAAGAAACCCTGGAAGGTTTACTATATACTCTAGTTTTTCGGCTTCATATCTAAGGTGTATAAGGATTTTTAGGACTTCTTTTCCTACTATCCCAAATTGTCCATCATAGGTTAAATATTTAACCATTTAGAATGCTACTCTATCAAAGGGTTTGGGCAAGCTAGCCCTCTTAACTCTTTTTATGGTTTTCTTTGTATTATAAATATATTGGGGTTTAGCTTCCCCTTCTTTCAACAGGGTTTTAGCCAGGTCTTTCAATGTCCCTTTGACAGGGTTTGTGACATGCATTATCGGTATTCCAAACATCTCACTTATGATATTAATAAAAAAAGGAATGAAAACCTTCTTAATCTTTGTCCTTGTTTGCTCTAAATTGATAATAAATTCTCTTGCTAGTTCATCACTGTACTTGGGAAATTTCCTCAGAAACTCTAGCCATCTTGCCTGTTGAAAGATATTTGCTACTTCTTCATCTACAAGGAGTTGTGTATCATTGTCTGGTTCTAACTTCTTTTTGATTCCCATGATTTTTTTTTGAATATATCACAGGTTAACTAAAAATTACTTCTTGTGTTAGTGCAACTAATGATTTTGGCTATGGAGCTAGCGGATTCAATTGCTGATTTGGCAAATTTAGTTGTGGAATTACTATACTCAGCTGTGAAACTTATCAATTTCAGCTATGGAACTACTATACTTAGCTATGGAACTAGTGGATTTAGTTGTTTCAATCATAAGAATGATTATTTATGGTTATCTGCCAACTCATTCCATCATCAATATTCTTCTCATGATTTTTGCACATTTAATCATGATGTATAATAGATGACTCATCATACTAATCTTTCTAAATCAAGTCTAATCAAACATGCAAAATTTTCATTTAACCTTTAACAAGTTAAAAATGTAATTACTATCCTTGATGATGTAATCCCTCCATCATGTAGACACATCATCCCTAAAAAATAGTTAGAAAATAATTAGAATTTAGAAAAAGTTTTATTTAAATTATCCATTTATTTGAGAAGATCAACCATCATCACTGATTTTCAATTGATCTCTAATTTATTTTTATTTTTTTGGGGAAGAGAATGTCATTTACTAGTTTTCATTCTCTTCTCTTTATTTTGGATCTTTTCATCTAATTATTTAATCATTTTAGAAGAACTAGGTTCTTCCATATGATCAAATTCTTTGTTTGCTTCAATCTGCTTCAAAAATTCATCCTTAGTAGGAGGCTTCCTATAAAGTTTCAGCATGTGTCCATTAATCAAGAGTATTATTTTGTTGCCATCAATGGGAAGTAATTGGATAGACCCATTGCCAAATATCTGCTTGATCTGATAAGGTCCCAACCAACTGGTTCTTAATTTACCTTTGAATTGTTGGTACTTAGAATCAAATAACAATGCCCAGTCTCCTACTTTGAATTGTCTTTCCTTGATATGTGAATCATGCCATTACTTCCTTTGACCTTTGATTATCTCTATCTGGTGAAGTGCTTCCATTCTGAATTCATCTAATTTGTTGAGTTGAAAGATTCGCTCCTTTTGAGCCACATCCAATTCAATTCCCACCTTAGCTACTGTCCTTAATGTCTGTAGTTCAAACTCAATAGGCAACAAGGGATTTTTCCCATAGACTAACTCATATGGTGAAAAATCTATTGTGGTTTTTTCAAGTTTTATTGTAATCCCAGATAGCTTTAGGTAGTCTTTTTACCCAATCTCTTCTTTCAGCTTCAACTATTCTAGTGAGAATGTTTTCTAATTCTCTATTTGTTACTTCAACTTTTCCATTTACTTGCAAGTAATAGGGAGATGACTTCCTATGATTGATCTGATAATACATTCTGAAGGCCTAAATCATATTAGACATAAATTGTGGTCCCTATTCTAAAACTAAGCTTTTTAGTGCTCCAAACTTTACCATAATTCTATGCCAAAAGAAATCAGCAACTTCTTCTTCAGTGGCATTTGTTAAACCCTCAACTTCTACCCATTTTGTTACATAATAAATACACATAAGAATATGCTATTTTCCTTATGAAGGAGGATTAAAAGGTCCAACAAAATCCAATCCCCATCTCTCAAATGGTTTAATTACTACTTGTGGTTGCAGAGGTGTTTCATTGGTAATGGTTGGGTGTCCCATCCATTGACAAGTATCACACCACCTGATATATCTCTTCAAATCTTTGTATAGAGATGGCCAATAGTAACCAGTGGCAAGTATCTTGTGAGCTATTATTTTCACTAAATAGTGTCCTCCACCTGGTTCATCATGACATGCCTAGAGGATGTCAAAAATTTCATCTTCTCTTACACACATGTGTAAAACCAAATCAGGACGACATTTAAATAGCACTCCATTTAACCATTTGAACTGTGTACTGGTTTTGATTAATTTTTTTATTTGTTTTTTAGTGAAAGAAGGAAACTTCCCTGGTGTAAGATAATTTTCCTTGTTAGCAAACCGTGATGTGTTAGCTGAAATAACAAATAATTGTTCATCTGGAAAGTTATCCTTGACTGGATCATGCTCCCTTGTACTGGTCAATCATGACAAGAAATCAACCACCACATTAGATTTGCCTGGATTGTCTACAATGGTAATATCAAATTCTTATAGAAGTAATGACCATCTAATTATTATACCTCCAAACATTGGTTTGTTCATTAAATATTTAATTTTTGAGTGATCTGTATGTACAAATATTTTTTACCCTATAATGTAATGTCTAAATTTATTGATTGCATAGATCACAGTTAGAAATTCTTTTTTAGTGGTAGTGTAATTTATTTCAGTGGGAGTAAGATTTCTACTGAGATAGTAAATAGCATAAATCCTTCCTTGTTCATCTCTATGTCCCAAAACTACACCAATTAGGGTATTTGAGGCATCAGTTTGGATGTGAAAAGGTTTATCCTAATTAGGTCCTTGCAATATTGGGGCAGTTACTAATTTCTCTTTAATTTTTTCAAAAGCATGTTGATACTATTTATCCCAAAGAAATTCACAATCCTTGGTAAAAAATTTAAACATGGGGGCAACAATTTTACTAAAATCCTTAATAAAATGACTATAGTATCTAGTATGTCCTAAGAATGATTTCATACCTATGGAAGTTTGAGGAATAGGCAAGTTTGAAATAATATTGATTTTGTTTTGGTCAACCTGAATTCCTCTTTTTGAAATATGGTGCCCTAATACAATTCCTTCATCAACCATCATCAAACATTTCTCATGAATAAGAGACAAGTGATGTTGTTCACATCTTGTTAATACTCTATCTAAAATTTTTAAGGCATCATCAAATGTATCTCCATACACAGTAAAGTCATCTATGTATACCTCCACATAGTCATTTGTTAGGTTTGCAAAAAATGCTAATACAACTCTTTGAAAGGTTGTTGGAGCATTACATAGTCCAAATGGCAATACCCTGTAAGCAAAGATACCCCATGGACAAGTAAATGTAGTTTTGTCATGATCCTCAATAAAAATTTTGATTTGATTGTATCCACTAAATCCATCCAAGAAGGAAAAGTACTATTTACCTGAAAGGTTATCTAAGACTTGATCTATAAATGGTAAGGGAAAATAATCTCTTAGGGTGGCTTTGTTTAGTTCCCTATAGTCAACACAAACTCTCCATTTTATATTCTTTTTAGGGATAATTACAAGAGGAGACACCCACTGGCTATCTGAGATAGGGTAGATAAAACCTACTTGTAATAGTTTTTCAATTTCTTATTTGATTATATCCCTTAAGGTTGGATTAATCCTTCTCTGAGGTTGCCTAACTAGTCTAATATTTTTAGTATAAATGTGATGGGTGCAGATACTTGGATGAATTCCCTTCACATCTCTATAGTCCCAAGCAAACACTTTAGTATGATCCTTCAAAACATCAAATAGTTTGACTTCTTCATCATTCTCTAACCAGCTATTAATATTCAAAAAAAATTCTTGGTTGAATCTCAACATGTTCGGTTCCAAGATATGATGAACAAATTTGTTGAAATGGTTTCCATTAAGGTGTCTCTGAAGTACCTTTATATATTTATTGGACATATCTTGGCCTCATCACTTCCCCCATACTTGTTTGTAAGTCCCTTTACAAACTTCACTCTTCAAATTCAAGATTGTATATCTTACATTCCATTTGATTACTTAGATCAAATGGCTGGAACTGAATATCTAATGCCTTGATTTAGAAGTACTATACCCTACTCCTACTTCTAATTTTATTTTCAATTCCTCAAATTGAGTGGGATGTTGAGGTTATTTATTTTCCAAGGAGATATGGGGGTGAGAAGTAGAGGTGGCCTTGTCCGTATTCCTATCCATATGCTCAGAGGAGTTTCATTGATCCAAGGAATTATTGTGCATAAAGTTTTTTCCCTTTCTAAACTCCAAATAAAATTTGAAGGGGATATTACTTCCCTTATTTTCAATGCCATTGGGAGAAATTCCCATCTTTTTAAACATGCATCATAGATATTATCAAAATCTGCCCTTTCATAATAGGTGAAGAAATCCATGTTTTGTTGTAAACTAAAAAGAAAAGGTCTCTTGAATTTATCATTGAATGCATGGGATTGGAAATATGTAGCAAATGCAGGTGGATTACCATAATGAATTCTGATATAGAGGTTGGATGAACTAGCCTTTGACTCCCTTTCTTTCCATGCAATCTGATTTTGAAGAATAGAGACAAATACATTAAGCTGGATTTCTCCTACATATAAATTGATCATAAAACCTATATTTCTTTATAGCATAAAATTGTAGAGGTAGAATTCACAAAGAAGGTTTTTTTTGTTCTGTATTAGCTAAGGAGTAGGTAGCTGAGAAATCAGCTTCATCTTTTATTTCATGTGGAAGGCCACATGCTATCCTTGCCAACTGCCAGTGAATGAATTGTTCCACTAAAGACATGTTATAAATAGGAGACGGTCTTCTGTATGCAAGCATCTTCTCACTCATCATACAAACTATTTGTATTTTCACAAGAAATTTATACTTATCATTTTCCTCCTTGTAAAATTTGTCTTCCCATTCCTTCCTTACTTTCTCTTCTTTTGCCAGTTTGCCTTTGAAGTCTATATTGGATGCTTTGATTTCACTGAGTTCTCTACATGTGTCATCCCATAACAACTTGAGTGATAGATAAGTCAATTTAGTCTATGTAGAGACTGTTGACACAGAGGTCTGTCTTGTACATTTTTCCTCATTTTCTATTAGTTTCCTTTTAATTTTTGCTAATTCCTCATTCTTGGCTATGAACTAGTTTGTTAATTTTGAAATGAGCATTTCCTTATATTCTAACTTGAGTTTGAGGAAGTTCAATTCCTCAACCTTTTCCTTGATAATGAGTTCTACTCTAGATAAAAATAGAGCCTATTTAATTTGTTGGTTTATTTTTTTTCTGAAAGTTCTTGGGTGTTAAGAATTCCTCTTCCACCATAGGGGATTTCCCTTTCCTTCTCCAAGATGCCTATTCATCTTTTGCATGTGATGGTGCTGCAGTCTCACCCATTTCTTGGAAAACTAGTTTCCTCAAATCTTTCATCCTTTTTTTCCTTTTATGTTTAGCTTAGTCTAGGAGGAGTCATGGCCATGCTACCCAAAATATCAATAGCTTTAGTTTCTAGCCTTTCTTGTTCTTCCAGCTCTTCTAAACTTTCTTTAGACTTTTTATGACATTTTATTTTTTGAGGAGCATCAAAATTTGTAGACATAGGTCTACTCTTAGAACTTCTTCTAGTTTTCACCTTTTGGTTAGGCCTAGGTGAACTGTCATTGTCAGAGACATGTATCAGTTCTCCTAATAAATATGGTATGTGGTATGTTTTAGGGATGGTGAAAAGTTAGGAGTAGGGGGTTGACTACTCAATTGAGAATCAAAACTTTCCCTCAATGGATCTTGAGAAATAATCCTCCTCTCTAAGGTTTGACTTAGTTTTGGTGACTGATAATTCCAAAATGGCAATTTTGCTTCTTGTCTTATAAGAGATAATGGTGCCTCCAATTCTTGCTCAATGTCCTTTCTGAAACTAGAGGATGATGGAATTTCTTGTTCAAATATTTTGGGGAGAAATTTATCCTTGGAATATTGTGGTCTACTCATAAACTAGGGAAAATTTCTTTAATTACTAAATGAATGATTGTTTCTCTTGTTGACACCTAATTAGAAAATTCCAACTAGTGTTCCCTAGAAATGACACCAAAAATGTTGGGTGTCATCATCCCCTTCATTTAATGAACTTTTTTTTGATGTCATATTTAACCAGGGCTATGTCTAAAGCTATATGAAAAAAGAGGAATCATAACGATTTAGTACTTGAATGGAGGTATTTGTATTTTTGTTGTTTTGGGGGGTTTTTAATGTTTTAAGGATTTCTTGGTTAGAACCTTATTGGAATCAAACTATGCAAACCTACTAGAAATAAACACACTTTGCAAAAATGAAATAGATTACTAGAAATAAACACACATTGCAAAAATGAAATATATTGCTAGAAATAAACACACATTATAGAAATGAAATAGATTGCTGGAAATAAACACATGTTGCAAAAATGAAATAGATTGTTTGAAATAAACACACATTGTAGAAATGAAATAGATTGCTAGAAACAAACACACATTGTAGAAATGAAAATTTAATCTAAAATGCCTACAGGAAAAAATTTACAAAAAATCTTAACTTTAAAGAATTGGAAGCATTTATAAATTTAATAGATTTACTTATTTACTTTTACGAATAGAAATATATATACCGATGAAAATGAAGATCCTGGTTCTTTGGAGGAGTGGGCCCTTGCTCTACCTAGAACATGATTTGGACAATTTAATTTTCTTTCAAAATAGAAATGGCTATTTCATTGATAAAATGTTTTGTATTACAAATGTACTAATCTATCCTTTATCTCTCTATTCTTCAATGATTTTCTCTATCTTCTATATTCTATATCTCCATCACTAAATTCCTACGTCAGTATATATAGATACTTTGATGGTTGTAATTGTTTCATAGATACGATGGAACTAAATTGTACCTAGAATATATACTGAATCAAGATGTGGTTGGATGTCTAGCTGTGTGATAAATGTCTTGATTCTGTAAGTTTGGAAAATCAGGAATCTATTTTTGATTTAATGGGATCATTGATCTAACAGATCACTGGCCACTTGTAATAGATCCTCATCAGTTCCATATCTAGCTACAAAATTTTCAGAGCTTATTTATAAGATTACCAGAGCTAAATATAGAGTTCTAGAGCTAAGTCTGAAATTGAAATGACTTGAAATAGTATGGTGGAGTTCTAGAACTAACTGTGATGGTTTTAGAATAGATTTTGTAGGTTTTAGAACTAACTATGATGATTATAGAACAAATTCTATAGGTTTTGGAACTAATCTAAATTAATTACAATGCTTCCAAAAACATGCAATCCACTTCATAGTTGTTTTTAAGCCTGATGATGACCTATTTTATTGCAAAACTAGAATTTTCCAACACACTTTTTAGGAATTACATGTCTTTTAAAACATTATATTCACAATCAATAAAAGATGGATAATCACATCCTAACTCATCTCAGATCAAAATAAAAGTTACAAAATGCAATCAAACTTAATAAAAAGAGAGAGTAAGATGAGGTCATTTATTATACATTTATTGGGCATATCCTAGCCTCATCATCACCACCTTCCATCCACCTTCATATTAGCTATTCACTACCAAAGAAGAGTCAAAGACATTAGGAAACGTCATGGTCATGAGGGTATGGTTATGCTACATTACTAACATTGCTAAATAGTCAAGAAACTTCACCTATAACCGATAAAAAGCATAGTCAAGAGTTTTTATGGAAATGTGAAGGAAAAAGAGACTAGTGAAGATATCATTGAAGGCCTTAAATCATTCCTCTGTCCTCAAGTTTTAGTGATTGAAGGACAAGCTCACTAAGACTATTTGTTAACATTCTCGAGGTATAATTTTGACATAGTCAATATAAAGGATCCCTATATCATCACCTATAGCCATGATAAAGGGGATGAATCAAATGCATTATAGAGAGAATCATGAGACCTTAATATAAATATTAGAGAAGATGGATCATTGAACTCCTATTTTTAAATAAGAATCATTCAAAGATCTTCTTAACAAGATCATCAAGTTGATCAAGAATTATTCTAAAGAGACCTACAATAATCTCTTCAAGTACTAGTTATAAGTACCAAAAATGGCAAAGTAATAAGTGAAGAGTTTTAGAGAGTTTAATATTCAAGTGAAGTTTTTAAAACTAATAGATATAATTTCATGAATGTATGAAGATTCATGGACATCTTGTAACCTGTTTAAGATCTCCAATCATCCTAAAACTTGTACACAATTCATATAAGGGCTTGAACTAGTATACATAGTCAAGTTTATAGTGGAAAAAGGCCTATTTTAAGTAAGGTAAATAAATGAGTGTGAATAACATAGTGTGAAGAGTGATTCACATGAAGAAAGATCAAATGAACAACATAAGTGATATTCAAGCTCAAACATTTAAAAATTCCTAAGATTTTCCACCTACAGTAGGGTCATTTCAAACCTTTAAGGCTCTTGAAGTATGCCAATTGAATATCAAGATGAAGAATATGAGTAATATTTTCATGTCTCTAAGATCAATTAGGTTTCTATTTATGTTTGAGAATAATATGAAATTATGTTGAGTTCTATCGAAACATGAGGTCCATATTACAAGATAACATAGTCATGTAAGGGAATATCATGAGAATAATATGTAAGGGAATGAGAGTAAAGTGATCTAATAGTAGAGTATCATAAAGAAATGAAGGATTAATAAGTTGATGAATATGTGAATAAGGTTAGGGAATTAACATTTAATTTCTAATCAAGGCTATAGTCAAATTCATTCTTGAAATCCATACCTACAGCCATACTAGAGGGTCAGTTCCATCTCATACATCCACATACCCTAAAGGTGTAGTTTAAGGTAAATTCATTCAAAAAGGAATATTTTAAAATCACATAGGTTATAAATCACATATTGATATCATAAAACCTCAATCAATATCATGATATCCATGAAAATTACTACCAACATAGCAAGTGCAACACACATGCCTATGTGCAGATTAGGACTGTGTAAGAGCCTAAAATCACACTTGGAGAGAAAATAAACAAAATGAGGAGGTGAGAGAAATATTTAAAATAATTTTAAGGTATAAAAGAGAAAAATCATGGTGAAATTGACCTCAAACACTTCCATCTTCTCTAATCACCACCTACAATAGTATGATATAGGCAGTCACTTTGAGATTTCTTTGAATATACATGGTGTTTGATGGAATATATAAGAATAGGTTGAAAAATGAATAAAAATAATTAAAATTTTGAATTTAATTTCCTAATAAAATTATTTTTCATAATATTCAAACTCAAATACAAAGGTGATACAAGAACTTAGTTTTATAAAACATGAAAACACACAGGTAACCTACTAGTCAGTTTTGGAAAAAAAACATCTACATGCCTCTATAGACAAGATCCAAGTAAAAAAATTGGTATATTTGGTCATAATAAGTGTTTATAAGTGTCCATAATATTTTCTAATTTAAAATAAGAGTGTAAGTATCTAATATTTTAACACAGTCACCTACTTATCTATTGATAGTCAAAATTGGAGATATGAGGCCTTCTTGGAGGGATACATGTATAATATATGGTTTTAACCTCATGTGATAGGTTCTTAAATAGAATAGGGTGATTTTTATTCATAAAATACATTATTATAAAGATCGCATTAATTATTTTCATGAAAATCATGCCCTTGAGGGCTAAAACAAGCAAGCAGGCTCAAAACCCTTGAGAGACACATTCATCATTTTGAACTCATCTAAGATTTGTTTTCACATGATGATAAATATAATAAGGTGGATAATAATTTAAAATAATTAGAGAGATATTATATTTAAGGGGATGTAAAAAACTTATTTTTTATGACTCATAAACCTTCTTTATTCACACATAGTCCATGATAACCATTGGAGGCATAAATTCACCAAATAAACATATTTAAACATATTTTACATGGGATGTCATTATTTTCATGGTTTTTGAATGGGTAAATTTAATCCATATTTATGGAAAGAGGTTTTTAATCAAGGGTCCATACATTATGAATCATCATTAAGAAGTTGTGGACCCCTAAAACCCTTTAAAAACCCTTATAGCTACCTAATGGAAGAAATAATCCTAAATATTCATTAAAATGGTATGTTAAAGTTATGAAATGAACTTTATGGTATTATTAACTCCCCTGAGCACTTTCATGGCCTATTGGTTGACATGTGTAGTACCCTTATTATAAGGACTAGGCCAAATAAAGATAATTTGAGACAACAAGAAAGAAAAAGAATGGTAATTGCACATTCAATGAGTTTGAGAATAAATATGGGGTCCAAAAATTCTTGGGTAAAATTTATACAATCATACACATGGGTATTTTTGGTCATTTCTGCAAGCATATAGGTTTGTAGGTCAAAACAAGAAGTTATGTTCATGCAAAGTAAAGGTGGATGGCTTGATCAAGATAACTCCATGACTTCAAATAACCTTATGCAGATTGTTCATGTTTTATACTATTGATTTGAACCTTTAAAATCATTATAAAATCAAAATATTGAAGAAATTATGCATACACCTA
Source organism: Torreya grandis (assembly GCA_037957365.1). Taxonomy (NCBI): domain Eukaryota; kingdom Viridiplantae; phylum Streptophyta; class Pinopsida; order Cupressales; family Taxaceae; genus Torreya; species Torreya grandis. Next base: position 1,038,654 of record JARHVA010004263.1, read on the forward strand.
TGATTATCTTTGACATCACTAGACAAGGGCATGAAGAAGGGGTAAAAAGAGATAAAAAAAGGTTATGAGGGAACTCAAAATCTTCATGAGCATCAACATCAGGTCTTGAGAGATATGTATAAAAAATTTGAGACATAAGAGATGTATTATGACTGATCATCTTGGCCTTAGAACACCAAAAATGCTTAAAGATCCTATTTTCCACTTTGAGAGGTGACTTCACACATTCACCATGGTATAGATATTTTTCATGGGAAGATGAGGAATTTCAGAGCATTTGAGGGACTAACACACTAAAGTTTTGTGACATTGTTTTATGAATTCAAGTCCTAAGATTTATGAATCATCATTAAGACCTCTAAGCACTCTAAACCCCTTGCAAAACCCTACTACATACCTATTTGTGAAGAATTGATTAAGCTGATTGAAATCACCAAAATACCATATGGATCATATATTACACTATAATATATTAATACCTATGGGAATTTTTTGTATGGATGGTGTACAAACATGATATAAAATAGGATTTTGAGAAGAAAAATTGCTCAAGGAGAGGTATAAGGAAGTTTAAGGAAATTCCAAGAATTTGAGAGTGAAGCTTAACACTTTATTCCTCATCAAATCATTAGATGATAAAAACATGCCTAAAAATCCTTTAGGAGGTTATTCACATCAGTTAATCTACACTATTGAAGTACAAGGAGCCACAATCAACTATTTAAACTAAATTGCAAGAGTTTCTCATCAAAGAGGACTTATTTCATGATATGGGAGTCAAGGTCTCAAAATCATTATATTTACAAAGTTTCAAAGTTTTATGTAGGTTATAATGGCCATAAATTAAAAATAATTAGGATACTAGGCCTAATTGGTCTAGTAGACCTACTTGGTCAAGCAAGTAAAGTGGAAAATGGCATATAAGGACTAACAAATGAGTTCATATGGAGTTATCATGCTTCATTATTGGTCTTTAAGTGGAATATTCATGCATAAATAGTCTACAAATAAGGATCACATACATGACTCATCTTGAATGCCAATACATGAGTTAACTCACCTCAAGTGGAGTTGTCTAATCAAGTCATGGTCTTGTTTTCAATGCCAAAAATCTCATTCAAGGAGCATGTAAGGCACTAGACATAAAGAAAAGTCTTGAGGACTATTTGTTGTATGCTGTAAAAGATTTTGTACTTGAGTTAATGATTAGATGACTTCTTAGTCTCTCCTTTAAGCCTAATTGGCTTCTCTTCTTCTCTTTTACTATATATTCAAGCTTTGAATCCTTTTTTTAGGTTCCCCTAGGTTGGTATACAAAAGTTATGCTAAAATTATAACTTGCACCTAGAATAGACTAATTCATGGTTATAGTGTGTTCATTTATTAGTGATTGTAGATAAGTGTGATATTTATCTCCTTTTTGAGGTCTTTTCATTTACCTACTACCGTGTTTTCATCCTATATAGGTCACTTGAAGTGTTAAAGAATATAAATTTTATTGAAGAGTGTTATTATGTAGTGTCTTTATAAACCATTCCTGTACAATCAATTTATAGACCTTCTATCAAACCTTCTTCTAGAACCTCATGTTTAGGATTTTTTAATAAAGTATTGCTGACAAGTTATTCCCTTTCAATTCACAAGTGTGACCAAGAACAATTTTATAGAGGATCATTCATCATTTTGGTACATCACAATCAATGGCATATATTTCCCTTTTAGTAATCCTTCTAACACTTTTCACCCAAAAATCAAGTAGGTTTTAGTAACTGATTTAAAATAGATATACTCAAAGGATCTAGCATCAAAATCTAGAGGTTTGGTCTAGTTATAGCTATCCAACAAACTTAGACCATTCCAATGTTAGTCCAAGTTTGAAGTAGATCTGATCAGTCTACTTTAGTAGGGTACAACATGGGTTACTAACATATCCTAATCTCATACACCCCCTATGGTTATTAATGTTTCAAAAAGTTTGAGGAAATGCTACACAACACCTAAGGAGGAAGAATACCAATTTTAAAGACACCTATTTTAGGTCTTCTTTGTCTCCAAGAATTTTATTTTTCTATTTGAACTCATTTTCCAAAATTTAATTCATCACTCTTTTATTTTGGTTGTGTTCAAAGGTTGATAAATTTTGTACTAACCTTTTGAGAGAAATAAGAAGCTGTTTTTCCTCCAATTTTGAAGTTTTTGAGTTAAGTGTATTTGTTTGCCATTGATATATAATAGTGAAGCACTTATTTTATTATGATATTATCTATTTTTTATACCTTCAAGAAAGATATTTAATGTTATACAAATCATTCTAAGTGGCTATATCAGATTTATTCTAAGCATTGGATGTGAATTTAGTTCTTTCATATTCATTCCTTGCAAAAAAACTAAGCTTTTAAAGTCCTTGTGAAACACTATTGTAGGAGTCATTATTGAGTGTAGAGAATGTGTGAAATATTCTCTCTTTAATAAGAATGTTCATTAAAATAATAATTGGTCATAAAATATTGGTAGATCACCTTCATTTCTAGTTTTCCATTTTAATTCCATTACAACCAATGCCATTTTCACCCTTTCCATTGCCAAAATCACTAGATAGTAGGTTTAAGAGTAAGTTTTAGTGAGATCACTAAGGTAACCAACCATCTCTATATAGTATCTCCCTTCCAAAGTTACCCACACTTAGGAGAGATTTCATGTTCCAATAAGAGTGAGAAATAACACACTTTTTCTCAAAGGCATACTCCAAATTGACAACATTTTTTGGTATGCCTAATGGGATGCATTCTCCTTGGCATAATTGAATATTAGATATGAGGAAAATTAATTAAAATAGTAGAGGATACTCATCATCATTATAACCTAAATATTTCTTCAAGTTACATAGCTCTTAGCAACATTCAGACAACACTTTCATGCCAAAGGTTACCACAAGATCATCTAGTAAAGGTATTCCTCTTGAGTTAATTGAGTTGCCTTCTACTTATTATAAAATATTAAGGTTTAATAATATCAAAACTTATCCTATAAATCAATATATATCTCTTGCTCAACCTATTATCCTAAATAATTAAATTCCCACTATCTAGATGGCCATCAAAAACCAAGTGTTTATCTCATTCAACAAGCGTATCCCACTAAAACTATCCCAATTTGATGACATATCTATATCAACTCTTAATATCATCCCATTATTCTTAGGATAAGATTAAATAGCTCCTATTGAGCACATCAAGGATGTTTCCAATCTCTGTTTAGTCCACAATGTTGTTTAGGAGAACGTGGCTATTAGACTACTTGTTTCTTCCTTAAAAGGAAAAGAATTGTAGTGGTATGAAAACCTTCCACTAAACTTTATTGCTTCTTGGGATGATTTAGGTTTAGCCTTATTTAGATAATTTGAGGACAAATTTGATCACTTTTCCTTTGTTGAATAGCTAAATCATAAAGAGAGCTCCTTATGAGTTCATGAGTAACTTTAACTTTAGATTCCAAAAAACATGGATTGGGATACCTCTATTTATTAGGCCATCCCTAGAGTATGATTTATTATACTACCTAAGATCCCTCAATTCTAACATTAGTGTCATGATACAGTCAATGGGTGGAACTAATTTGCCTAATGCATTTGAAGTTGTAATAAAAGTTGAGAGTAGTTTGATAAAAGCTAAAAAATTTGCACCTAGGCCTCTTATACCTTGTTTCCCTAAAACACAACCCATACAATCCCCTCAAGCTCCTAACTTGATTTCTATTCTAACCCCCAAGAACAAGATTTAGCCCTTCCTATCTAATCAATTGAGATGGGAGAGCTAAAATGGATGTTTTAGTCCTTTATAAATGAGGTTATCCAACTGAAGAGGAAGTAATATGAAGAAAATAGGCCTTACCAATTGCTTAATCAACCTACTTATCAACCTTTCAAAGATAATAGGCCACCCTATCAAGGTGTAGTCATATAAAATGTGAAAATTGATAACTTGAGTGTGGTTAATGAGACCCAAATCATAGGTCCCTCTTACTTTCTCTCATGACCCTTATAGGATTCCTTTTAGTCACTCCTAATCATCTATAGCCTTCTAGACCTGATCCCAACTCAGTCAGACTACTCTTTCCATGACAAATCTATCCCCATAGTCTTGTTAGCTCAAGACAATAGCACCCAACTAGGACTATAGTGTCAAGACCTCTAGTGTCTACTTTGGGTGCTCCTATCCAAGTGAATTTTCTCCTCTAATGATTAGTTCCTTATAGTTATTATCCCTCTTATTATCAACTTATTATGATTACATTCAACCCATGACCAATAAATACCTATAAAATCCCATTAAAAGGTCATTTACAAGGGGTTGGAAAATATCACAAAGCAAGGAAGAATACAAGTAAGACTACTCAAAAAATCTTCCCTATACTCTATATATAGCTAGCCAATACTACTATAAGATTATTAAAATCCTCACATCAGTCCCTAACCACCTCAATCATACCAAATTTTATAATTTTCATCTTCATAAACACTTGTGCTCAAATCACATCAAGTGGGAGAACTACATGACTTGATCCCTCTTTGGAGCAATTGTATGTAGGTAGCATGCCCACACAAGGGGTATGGATACATGTTTAGTGCATACTAGACACACTAACCCCCCTCTTCCTCAAAATTTTTTCAAAGCATAATAGAGTCTAGGGTTTTAAGACTAAATTAGATCTATAGGGAGTTCCATAGACATCTGACAATCAAAATTTCATAGGTAGGCTCACACAAACATAATTAACAAAACCCAAAAGGCTTAAAACTCCTAGATAATAGTGGTAGAAGAGGACTATAGCACTAAACCCTAGGGTTTCCTATTTCAATGCTCCTATCCAATCATAAAATGAAGGCCAAAACTTGATTTATGATAATGAGCCAGTCCTGCACAGTGAATTTTAGACCTTGTAATAACCAACTCAGTTAGTTTCTAGCTAAGTCTTATTTTCTCTCCCTTATTATTATTTTTAGAAAGATTAAAATTACATTCAAATTATACAAATCAGTAGCTTAATTATTGTATATTTATTTATTGATTTTCTATTCTAGACCCTTAACTAAATTAAGAATAATACACCAATATTTCCAAAATTGTTAATTCATTTAGTGAATATGACTTAATTTGAACATGCATAAAAACCCTAAAAACCCTAGGGTAAATTCCAAATATTTTTCCCTATAATTTTTTGATTTTTTACGTTCATAATAAAATAAAAAATTATTATTAAATTTTAAAATATATTTCTTTCAAACCTTAGTTGCCCATATTAGCTCTAATATTTTCTGAATTTTTTTACTATTTTTTTCTTATTTTTTAACTAAATAATAAAATCAGAAATTAGCATCAAATATTAAAATTCTTTAGTAATTTTAAAAATAATTCCATTCAAAACCCTAGTTGCATATAATGGCTCTTATTTATTTCTTGAGGTATCACCTTACATGTTTGTGAGCTTCATATCTTTTTTAAGCACTTTTCAATTTGCTATTTTTAGGACTTTACATCTCCTATATTAAACATTTTCCTTCTTTAACACCTCATGTATTATAAATTACTACAAAAAATTCAAACAATTTTCAATTTGTTTTCCTACTTTAACAATGGTACATTTGTTTTGATGAAATCGATAAAGGGAGCTTCAAGAACTCTTACCTAAACACCCTAAAATGTAAGATAACATGCTTTAAATACTTCAAGAGGAACCAAAACAATTTAACAATGGTTAATATTTTAAAACCATAGAGAAACTAGTTGCACATGACACTATGGAGGCAACTATGTCTCAAAAAACCCCGATAGTAGCCCAATCCTCCTATATGCCACCAGCTACAACTAGTACATCTTTGTATCCTAATGTGGAAGCCCTTATGTAAGAGATAATATCTCTTCAATCAAAAGTGATACATCTTGAGCAAGGTAATTATAGACCTATGTAAGCTTTGGATTCTTTTGCTCTACTGCATACACCATGGCATGTCATATTGCTTTTACACCCTTGCCACAAGGTTTTGTTCAACCCAAGCTTACTCTATATGATGGCAATGGTGATCTATAAACACATGTGAGAGATTTTCACACAACATGCTTAGACTATGTGATAAATGATAAGATACTAACCAAGATATTTCCATGGAATTTGAAGGATTATGCTTTACAATGGTTCTATAGTCTACCAAATCAATTGGTCAATGCATTTAATCCTTTAGATGACATTTTCTTAGCTCATTTCAACATTAACATTGGTGATAAGGTTTCTTATGCCCAAGTTACACCAAAAAAAAAAAGTTCAAATAAGCATCTCACAATTTATGTTCTTTGATATAAGACTATCTTGGCTAAGATGACTAGCCCCATGGTGGATCAAGAGTTAGAAGATCTCTTTAAATAGAGTCTTCTACTAGCTTTACATGAATTAATAATGTTCAGAATATTCTCTTCTTTCATTGAGTTATGTCATACACTAAAGGAGAAGGAAGTCAAACTAATTTCAATGGGAAAACTCAAGTACAAAATATATCAGAAACAACAAACAAGAGTAACAACAAAGTCCCATACAAAGTCAAGGTTAATGATAACATAATTCAAAATCAACCTATAGTCAATGAAAATTCTAAGCCCCCTCAACATGTGGTTTTATTAGCACCTCCTTGGTGAACCTTTACCAGTCTAGTAGTTCCTCTGGCCAAAGTTTTACAGTAGCTATTAGAATGCAATATCATATCTCTCCCTCCTATTTAGGAAGTTGATCCAACAAAGCCTCTTCCATGGGGATATGATTAACATGTATTTTGTGATTTCATAGGACACTAGGTGTTAGGACTTATATACCCCTATTTTATGAATTGGGATACTTAATAAACCCTTAAAATAAAAACATGGAAATTTCAACATGTCAAAATATGTTATAGAATTTCAATATCATCCAATTCATTAAAAGGAAGGATCATATGGTTTTGATTTACTTTAATCTAGACTAACAATGCTGATGACATTCATTTAGATTTTAGTTATGGGTCCCATAGTGTGTGTTCCCAAGAATTATGTATTTCAAAACCCTAGCAAACCCTCAATCTAGATTTGAATAAAGGTAGGAAACAAATTGGTGGGAACCAATTTAAAATTTGAGATTTTATGGACTTAAGAATAAAATTCATATTCTAGGCTTAGTTGTGTTTTGTAACACAACTTAACTAAGAAACTTTGTCCCTCTTGATATTTCCCCCTCTTTTAAATTTTATTATGACCTAACTAATGTCATCATGTAGGGTCCTTTTAATATTTCCCAACTTATCCTAAGATTTTAATACTAACGCCCTGACGTATTCATTAATATAATCATGACCTTAGTCTTAACACCTTAATCCTAAGTCTTTTATGTCTCCATAGTCCTAAATTAACTTCCTTGAATCTTGTAGGATCTTATGACTATCACTTTATCATGGCATTTGATTCAATAAAGTGAGGATAACCTAAACTTTGACTTAAATAACATGCATCTTTGGTGATCTAATGATCCATGATTACCTTATAGGACCTAATCAGATAGAGTGAAACATAGTTTAAAAGTCAAAAGGATATATAAGGATTAAAGGATTGACACACATCACCTTCACATTCAAAAACTAAATGAAAATGGGTCACACCTATAAAGTGACCAACCATAAGTAAGCTCCTGGATCGTGATCGATGGCTGATGCTTCATCACCAATTTTGATCCAACAGAGTGACTGTATTCCAAGATCCTAGGAGATCCCACAGACATGCCAAGTGGCATTCTCACACTAGGCTAAAATAATTTTAGGATCCTAAAATTAATGTTTTCATGACCATTATTTGACATCCATGAGGATGTATTTGATATCTTCATGACCATCAACTTTAATACCATCAAATAAAATACTTCACTAGCTTAAAATTGATGTTTTCATAACCATCATTTGGTGTCTATGAGGATGTATTTGACATCTACAAGATCATAAAACTTAATTTGATGAATTATTATGATCAAGGTCAAAATGCATTCCTAAATCTTGCTAGAAGGCTTAGAAATGGTTTTATAAGCTAAAAAAATGCTCAAAATGGGAGTCTTCAACCTAAAAAATATGGAAGTCATCTTATGATATAAATACTTAGTGTAAATTTATACATAAGGGTATTCATGGATTTTTTTTCAAAAAATCATGAACCTTAAACTATGAGCTTATGCTAAGTCTTATTTTAAAAAATGAGGTCCTTATCACACTGAATATAAGCTAACCAAAGGATTTGATATATGGTGGCCTAGATTATTTAGACCCTCACCCCTTTGTTATAAATTAGGAAACTTAAGAAAAAATTCCTTAGCCTAAGGTTTATTTTGTGCTTAATAAGCATGAAACAAACCTTATCTTAAGGAACATAAGCCTAAGTTAAAAATTTAATAACGTACTAACTTAACGTTCATGAATTTTTGCATATCAATGGTTCATGAACCATAATTATATTTGATCCAATTATGTGGGGGGGGGCCTAAAGAATTTTTCAATAGAACCTTGAGAGCCCATAAGTTTGATGCATGGCATAATATCATTCTAAGCATAGCTGATGAGATAATCAATGACTCATTCTTTTTAGTTAAGAGTTGATCTAGTGGTGAGAAGGTACCAAAGAATTTTTAAAGTCCCATGAGCTCATCACATGGCTAATACTCATTCAATAAAGGACTAATAAAATATTTGGAGCATGCAAAAGATATATAAATATGGCAAGTGTCACAACCATAGGGTTTACAATAGAAAGACCCTTTCATGACCAATGGACCAAATTATAATCAATGGCTCATGCTAATCTAGGATTTTGATCCTACAGTATGAAATGAAAAACATAATTTAAATACCAATGGCTGGTATTCAAAAGGTATTTATGAAAAATTCCATGAAAGGTCTAGACTAATGCCATATAGGTACATGCAAGTAGAAAAAGATAAAATTTGAGATTTTGTGGGCTCAAAAACATAAAGGTATAAAGGTAAAGGTCTAAATCAAATCCAAGGCACGTATAATCCAAAGACTTGCCATGAAAGCTCCAAACCCTAAACCCTACATAAAAGTAACCTAAATAGATTTAATTTGTTACAACTTGATCAAAGGAGAACTTAATTTGTGTTTCTTAAGCATAAGAGATATATCTTAGAGATCATCTATAATTCAATGTGAATAATTAGCAGAGACAAAGACCATGGTAGCTAGAAGGCAATAATTGAAGGAGGAAACTAATCTATATTTGATAACAAACAATGAGGGCCAAATTTTTGAGGATACTAAATTAGACCTCACAACTTAAACATATAGGGAATTAAGAATTGGTCTAAGCTCTTCTTCATGATAGAAGAATTGTAACCCATTTCATAGGAGGAACAAAGGAATTACACCATGAGGAGATGATACTATGACCTAGTTATGATCTAGATGGCTGGCCTTCATCACACCATGTTAAAATTAGAGGCATTACATTATATTTACATCCTTTCCCCCATATTTATTGATTATATAATAGATATTTAATGGATAATTAGGGAGGGGAACTCAATAGGGATAGCCTACATTTCCCCTATTTCTTTTAAGAAGTACTACAAGCTCCCTCTCCCCATGTGGACCTTTCTAAAATAAAAAAGTGGTTTAATAACCATGCCCTAGATTCTATCCTCATACCCTAGCTAGACCAAGAACCTCATATCTTTAGAAACTTTGAAGGAAAGATCCATATCATAAAATTTAGAGAGGCCATTAGGGTAATAATGACCCTATTTAACTAAGCCTTTAGTTCCCCTTTAGCTACTTATGTCAATAAGATCTGGGTCCCATATGTGCACTTCATTATGGAGGAGAAACTTACCCCTCTAATTTGAGACTTTATTAGTGTCTTTATAGACAAGCAATTCAATGTCATAAAAAAGACCTCAAAATAATTATTTATGATGTCATACCTACTTGATTCCCTTCTCACCTCAATCACCTTCCTTTGGATCAAGAATTGCTACCATATGGAAAGACAAACATTTCACATTACTATTCCAAACTACACATCTTTAAAGACAAGAATCACGTGCAATTTATTTTTAACTACATTTATCCATCTATAGTAGAGGCCATCATAGGTGTTCCCATGCCTAGGGTCCACCCCCTCATCTAGAGGTATGTTGAAATGATAGGGGAAGTATGGTATTACACTAATTAAACAATTATCAGGATAAAAGGAATCATGTCCCAACCTTATAGGCTAACAATATATGTTCCAAATAAGCTTATAGAGCAAGAAATTGTCTCCAAGCTCATCCATGGCATTGATAGGACTTGAAAATAAAAGAGGAAAGGTCTAATTCACCCCTTCCCCTTGAATATTAGTAAGACCATAATAAAAGAATAGAAATAAGAGGAGATCATGTCCACACACATGGATTCATTTGGATTTTACTTGGATAAAATCCGGATGTGGGATCTAAAAAACATAGCAGGTGAGCATCTAAGGGACAAGAAGCTTCAAAATCTAGAATATGTACATTAACTCAGTATCCATGACACCATATATATTTAGACTAAAAACTAAAATAAAGTATTATATAGGGTCCAAGGCCACAACATTAAGCTTAAACATAGGCTAATCACAAATAACAAACTATCTAGGGAAACATGGTAAATGAATCCTTTCTAATATAACTTCCTACTTGGTCCATTTGGAATAGCCCATAAGAAACCTTAGGTAGAGTAACCATAGCCCCAATAATAGGTTGAGCAGATTCAAGGTGAACAAAGCAAGGGAAAAGAGAAATTTGGAGAAGCAAGATTGGAATAAAGGACTAGAGATGGATCCTCATCTTTAACCCTCCTACAAACACCACCTTCTTTGTTATAATTTTTGGATATGTTTTCCTTGGAACTAGAAGAGACACTTGAGGGTGCCCTCAAGGATATTACAGAAGCTTATGACTCTGGTAAGGAAGGGGAGTCTAAATAAGATACAAGAAATTAGTTTATCCTAATAGTAACCCATGAAAAGAAGAAGGCAAATCTAGCACTAGTCCCTATGGGACCAAAAAAGAGACCAAGATTAACCTTCACTCATCCCACTAGTGAAGTCAATATATTTAGTGATGAGTTCCCAATTCATGGACCAATCATTACTGATTGGTTTATCTAAGGAAAGTTACAAAAGATCCCCTCCCTTTCTCATTCTTGCACCATGATAAGGGTCACTAATGTTGGGATACAAGATAATATGAAGCCTTAGATAAAGGTTATAATAAAGGAGAAAGAATAAAGGAGAATTGTGGTCATTGAAGGACCAAGAGGTGAGAAGATATTTGATCTAGGAGCATTTAGTAGGTTAGATGTGGAGGTCCCAAAACCTCCCAAGTTTTAAGGAACTAGTTACTATTGTCCATTTTAGCCCTAAAATAAATGGGTTAGAAAGAGTAATAATAAGGACAACTATGGTTATTAAAAAGGAATTCACCTTTAAAAAGGTGGAACCCTTTGTGGGATTAACCCTTGTGGGAGGAAAACAATTAGGTGAGGTTGCCATTCATGAGGAAGATGTGGAAAGTTTGATTGAGGCCCAGTCTACCTAGGATAAAGATGGATTCCAAGGCTTGAAGTAGAGGATCCATAATTTTAAAAAGGAGAAAGAAAACTTACAAACACAAGAAATTATATAAATGTTATATGAAATGACCAACATTCTTGATGAGTTATTCTATGACATGTTTGAAGCCCTGAATTTAATGAATCTAAGGCAAAGTGCTTTAGAGGGGTAGTGTCCATTGGCCAAAAGTCTAGTTACTTAGTGGCAAGCCTAAAAAGACAAAATTTCCCAACTCCTCAACATCCAAACAAAGAAACAAATCCCAAACTTCATGACCATCAACTTGGGGCACTTGAGCATAATTTTAGGAATTGTGATTGAAAAGGTTCAAATCTTAAGTACATGGCATAATTGTTTGGAAAGGGTTCTAAAAGATAATAAAGAACTAATTACAAGAATTGAACAACTTCTTGGGACCATTCTCGAGGATATTGCACAACCCACCATCTTAGCAATCTTAAATGATGAAGAATTTAAGCACAAGGATACTTTTTTAACCCAAGAAATCAAAGGAAAAATCCAAGGTAAATCTAAGACTAACAACATCAAAATATTAGACATGATATTCAATATAGGGGAAAGGATAAACAAATCTAAGAGTATTAAAGAATCCATGGATAGGAATGACAGGGAATTTGGTGACTTGGTAGATCAAGATAAGGAGAAAATCTTAAATCCTACTATGATCTAGAGCTAATTGATGAGCAACATGAGAAGACCATGAACATCCTCCAATAATGAAAATCAATGGCCCCACGAACTAATTAATCAATATCCTATTTTGTAGAATTTTGAAACATTTTGAAATAGAATATTTTCTTGTAAAGGCATATGATAGTTTGTTAGCATATTTTCCTCTAAGTCAGTATGATTGTAAAAATCAAGAGTATTTTAGAACTTATAAGGATAGTTGTCCTTATCTTTGTACACCTATATCTTGTTATTGATTGGTATACTACCTAATCATCCTATAAAGGCATGTATTACCATTTGTAAAAGGTAGAGATTTATGAGAAACTTTGTATAATTTAGGTAATTAATGGAATCAAAGGAATTTTTTAGAGATTATCCATGTTTGATGTGTTAATTATATTTTTTAATATTTTCTCTCAATTGTTAGTTAAGGTCTTGAATTTGAATGGTGTCTTGGAATTCTGAGTTGTATCCTAGTAATAACAAGGTTTCTAATTTATGAAACCTACTAGATTAGCTAAAATATATTTTGTTCTCCTTCATTTTTATTTTAATTTGTTTCTAGATGTGCATGTGTTATCTGATAATAGTAATAAATATTTCAAGAAAATATGGTTCTTACTTGTGATTTTTCATGCTATCCTTTGAAATCAACCTGGTATATAGTGGAATTTGAGCTTAGGCTATTTTAAATTATATATTGGTTTGAATACATAATAATTTGAAATGGATGCTTTGTCATAATGTTTAAGGCTAAAATTAGTAATCACTCTTTTCTTTTTTTCCTTACCCTTCTCTTTGTTCCTTTTTATCCCAAGATCACTTTAGTTTTATATTCATTATAAATATCCATTTATGTTAGTTTGTAGCTTAAATATGGAGCATATTTCACTAAACATTAGCATATATTCTTAGCAATTCATTAAGAATAGACCAAGGTGGCCCCCAACCACCAAACTATATAAATAATGTTGAGCAGTTTACCCTATTCTACTGCTATTTCACCATAGGAAACTAGATTTCCAAAATCTCTAACTCATGACTTGAATTTGAAAATTATAAAATGAGAAGTGTATTCTAAGCACTAAGAGTTTTTATGGTTCAATTAAAAGCATTAAGAGGAAAATATCTGCTAGCACTAGAAGAAGGGCTAGATTGAGTTCTTCAAATCTTTTTTATTCTTCATCTATTTTGTCTAAAGATCAGTATATCTGTATGATTTTAGTGAAATATTTGTTAAAAATTATAAATGTCATTGATCATTGTTGTTTTGAATGCATCTTTGTGCTTCCTTTGAAGTTATGTGAGCAGTGATGCTTGTTTCTAGTAAATTTAGCTTTAACATTGAAAATCCATAGTATCTAAGGTTGTGACAGCTTGTTTTGATCAAAGGTTGGCATATATTTCATAGATCTAAGTTATTTTAGGCTTAAAATTGTAAATATATATTGTATTTATGTAACTAAATTCATCTTTCAGCTAATTCAATTAAAGATCAATGTCTTTTGCAATTTTTCATACCACCTTTGCAAAATAATTTCAATGTGTAGGTCCAAATCGTGTTCTTTATAAAAATTGACTTGATAAATTTTATTTTAGGTAGGATTTTAAAATTTGAAGATAAAATTTCTCAAGATTATAACAAGATCACCTCAAAAACCAAATATCCTTTACTTGAAATTGAGGTTCATAGAAAGGCTAGATGTGACAAAGGTATATGAAAGAGGTCTAGATCTTTGCCAACATCACCCCTTTAAGTTATCTATGCTTTTAGTATTCATCCAACTATGGCTTGGGTGGGAGTGTCTTCCATAAAGGTACTAAGTGTGGTACATGATCTCTATAGAAATCTTGAGAAATATTTTCTTACATTTAGCCCAACAAGTATAGTAACTATTGAGGAACATATAAAGTCTTTTAAGGATAGCTTAAGATTGATTAATGTTATGCATAAGGATTTAGCTTGCCAATTATTCCCATTTATATTTAAAGATGTTTCCTATGAATGGTTTTTGAACTTACCTAATAATTAAATCATAAGCTAGGATGATTTTGATAATGCATTCATTGATCAATTTGGGAATATTGTGAGTCCTTGTGTTATCTACCATCAGATCACCATTATTAGAAGAGATACATGTGAGCATATCAAGTCATTTAATGCTACATTTTAGAAAATGTTTACTATAATTGTAGACCCTTACAACCCTGATGATGTCTTAGCTTTAGAGATTTACAAAGATGTATTAGATCCCATGACCTCTATGTTTTTGAAGAGATCCATGCCACCCATAACTTTATTAGCTAGAACCTATAATGAAGTAGTAACCATCAATGATAAAATGCAACCCCAAGGGAAAATGGCATATTTTGTGCCAAACATCAACCCATAGATGCTTGTGATGAACTTGTTCCCAAATAACAACAAGAATATCTTCATATTAAACTATCTCCCAAACTTAACTTAATTACAATTGAGTCATGCAACTCCCAATCATAAGTTAGGATTCTTAAATCATCCTACCAATGGATTCAATCAAAATGATCAAAGGGATTTTTTACCATCCACTAACAATAAACAAGTAAATAATTATGAAACTCCTAATAATGAGAATGACTCTATCTTAAAAATGATCTAGAAGTTAAGCACTAATTTTCTTTAGTTGCAAAACTAAGTTAGAATTACTACTAAAATTTTAGGTAGGAACATCTCATTTCAAAGGTATAATAGGCCAACTAATAGGTTTTAGAATGATATATTTCATAATAATAGGAATAATGAACCATCTTTTGAAAAGAAGACTATGAACATTAACCTCATTCATATTGTATTTCTTGACTATTTTAGGGTACATTACACAACCAAGCATGGGGAAATTGATTTTATAGAATTTTTCAAAGCCTTTAAGGATTTACAAGAGGAGTTGGACACATTTGAAGTGGTCCATAAAAAATAAAATTGTATAAGTTCCTATGTACTTAAGTCATCTAATCAAGCATTTATGGTAGGCACCTTTGATTTCCCCTTTCAAGAGGAAAATGAACCTGATGAGATCCCTGAAGAGATCCAAGAATTTCAAAATTTATCAAAGAAGACCTATCCCTTAAGGAATAGGGATTAAAGGTAGACCTTGAATACCTCAACACCTCCAAATAATTTTGGAACTCTTCCAAACACTTCTTCAAGCAACAATCCTGAGCCACCAAAAGGGAGTATCACTAAACACAGTATTAAAATTCCTATTTCTTCTAAGACTGGTTATAATATAGTTAAAGACATGAAAAGGATAAAGGATAATATCACCTTACATTAACTTAAATATATCACATAAAAAGGGGACCTTCTATTGGAATCTTTGTTATTGAAGTCCAATAATCCACCACAGATTGACCATACCAATGTAACTATGCACAGGGCCAAAGTTGAGTCTCCTTTTTTCTTGCTCCCCGTCAGGATATTTGGTAAGAAATTACATAATTAATTATTATATTCTAGAGAATCTACCAAAATCATGCCTATAGGATATGAAAATAACTTTTCCTGAGTCCCATTAAGTCTGATAGGGTTATCCCCAATTAGACAAATCAAAAGTTAGGGTGATTGGGGAACTTTTAAATATACATATGTAACTAGCTTTTGAGCCTAGGGTGAAATGATTCATTAGAATTCATGTTATTGATATAATTCATGTCTATGGAATATTATTAAGTATGGAATGGACCAAGGCTTTGAATGGTTGCATGTCTATAGATTGCTCGTGATTGTGGCTACCTTGGAAAGGGGTTCCTAATCAAATTAGGGTTGAGAGAAAACTAAGAATGAAACATATGAGAACTATCTACAATGTTATGAATGAAAGGGTAAACATAATAGAATCAAACTTAAGGGTTTTCACCCTAGATACTAATAAGGTATGTGATCCTAAGAGTACTCATGTTATTTCTTGACTATGGAAATTACATTTTGATGGAGCTAGGTGTAATGCTAGATCAGATATTGGTATTGTTTTAACTGACCCCACTAATATAAAGTACCATGCTTCTTATAGAGTCGAATTCCATTTTATAAAAAATCTTGATGAATATACATACTTTATCCTAGGCTTACAATTTGATATAAAAAATAGAGTTAAAGAGCTATTAATTTATGGGGATTCATAACTGGTGGTTAACCAAGTTAGAAGTAAATACCAATATAAGCTCTCATACATGAAAATGTATAAGATCAAGGTTTGGGATCTAATTTAATCCCTTAATTTTCATTGGCATCATCTCCATCCTGAAGGGAGAAAACCAATCTACTAATAATTTGGCATCTATTACAACCAAGCTCATGCCCAACCAAGATTCCCCTAATTTTAGTATTGAACTGATCTCTTATCCTTTAGTACCTGACAATGTTAACCATTTCCAAGTCTTTAATGATGATTAGTAGATATTGGATTTCATGACCAATTCTAGGGAATTTGATGTTCATATCATTGATGATATGGATGAAATAATATCTAAGTTGGACAAATTTAATGGTAAAGTCATTCAGCTAAATGATAATAAGATCTCCAAGGGGATGATTGCTTTAGAGAGACTATTTGATCAAGATAAATTGGCTAAGGTTTCCAAGGTAAGTGATAAAGACTATAATTTTATTGATCTTGGCCTTCATTATCAACCTCGATTGGTAAATGTTGGAAAGGCCTGTATAAATATTAAAAATTAGAAAGCTAAAGATCTTTGTGCCTAATATAAGGATGTCATAGCATGGTCCTATGATGACTTAAAAATATTTAATCCAAGGGTCATCACACATACTATACCTCTTAAAGAGAGCTACAATCCATTCTGGTAGGACAAAGATCTATAAATCTTATCTTAGAACTAATGATCTTTAAAGAGGTTAAGAGACTTATAGATGCTAGGATAGTCTTCCTCATTAGGGATTCCACCTAGGTGGCTAATTTGGTGCCAGTCAAGAAGAAGAATGGTGAGATTAGACTTTGTACTAACTTCAGGAACTTGAACAAAGCATCAAAAAAGGATAACCATCCCCTTCCTTCCCTAGACCAAGTGATTCAAGTTATTTTAAGTTTAGCTATGATGTCTTTTCTTGATGCATTTTTAGGTTACAACCAAGTGTTTGTTGATAAAGAGGACAAGATGAAGACATATTTCACCACAAAGTGGGGGACCTTTACTTACAAGAGGGTTCCCTTTAGACTAATCAATGCATGATCCACCTTCCAAAGAGATATGGACCATGCCTTCTAAGGCCTAATAGGTAAATGCATCATTATTTATATGGATGATCTAATAGTTTTTTCTAAACATAGGGAATATCACTTCATGAATTTACAATAAGTTTTTGAAATACGCAAAAGGTATGGTATTTTCTTGAACATTAAGAAGAGTATATTTAATGTGATTGAAGGAAAATTAGTGGGTCATGTTATAACCAAATACATAATCTCTATATATCCTAAAAGAGTGGAGGCCATATCTAGAATAGAATCTCCAAATAGTAAAAAATAGCTAAATTCAATTTTTGGTAAAGTAAATTTTGTAAGAAAGTTTATTTTTGGTTTTGCAAAAATTGTCAAACCACTAAATGACATGCTAAAGAAAGATGATAAAGTCATATGGAATGAGGATTCCAAAAAGGTATTAAATCATATGGAATGAGGATTCCAAAAAGGTATTAAATTATATTAAGAAGGCCATTAGTCAAGCTCCAGTCCTTATAAGTCCTTATTTCTCAAGGGGCTTATACCTCTATTCCTTTGAGTCTAATCACACTATGGTTGTAGTGTTAACTCAAAAATTTGAAGGGTGTGACCACCCAATTTATTTTACAAGCACTAACTTTAAGAATGTTGAGTTAAATTATTCATTAATTGATAAACAAACATATACATTAGTTAAGGCAATCAAGAAATATAGACATTACATCTTTAAAAATAAGGTACATGCTATTTTACTTGACCCTACCACCAAACTTATGTTAATTTAGAGTAAATTAGGGGAGCGTATAGGTAAGTGGATGTCAATTTTGTAGGAATATGACTTGGAGATGAAACTATAAAAATTGGTAAGGTGCCAAGGTTTGATCTAGATGATTTCTATTACTAACACTAGGCTAAGTATTATCAAAATAGATCAACAAAACTTTCAAGTTAGTGAGTGGTATTATTCAATCATACACTTTCTAATTAATAATACTTGTCTTATAGGATTATCTAGGGAGTAAAATAGGGCCCTAAGATTGAAGAAAATCCATTATTTGATCAAGAATGGGATCTTTTATAATTTTTTTTTTGAAGGTATTTACTTGAGATGTGTCTCACAATAAGAAGCCACCCAAATCATGAGTACCTTTCATGAAAATCTGGGTAGTGGACATCAATGTAAGAGAACCACAACCCATAAAATTCTTAGAGATGGCTATTATTGGCCAATAATTTTTAAGAATACTCATAAACATGTGAGGGAATATCACTCATGTCATATCTTTATCACCAAGGAGCCAAAGGTAGTAATGCCTATACAACTAATCATGATTGACAAACCATTTACTCAATGGCAGTTAGACTTTGTTGGGGTGATAAACCCCAACTCATCTAAAGGTCATAAATATATCCTTACTACTAAAGACTATTGTAAAAGGTGGACTGAAGCTATAGCCACTAAATAATTTAAGATGGAAGAAGTGATTAACTTCTTGAAATAAAACATCTGTACTAGGTTTGAAACTCTAGTATCTCTAGTGTGTGATAATGGGTCTACATTCATATATATAGAGATGATCTAATGGGATTATGATAATTTCATCACTTTTAAGTTTGCATCCAACCATTATCCCTAAGGGAATGGAGTATTTGAGTCAAAAAATAAAAACCTAAAGAAGGAAATCAAGAAATATTCTAAAGAGAGGCCTACAACCTAGCATAAGCTCCTTAAATTTTCACTTTTGGTTGATAGAATAAGAATACAATAAGCCTTAAGAGATTCATAATTTATATTGGTGTATAGGAAAGAACCCATTTTTATATCACTGTCAAATTTCCTACATACAGATTTATGCAAAAATATATGGAGTAAATCTAAGAACTTCCCAACTCTAGATTGTTGGACATCATTTAAATGGAAGATGTAAGAGACAAATCCTTTGCTGATTTCAGTAGGCATAAAACCATAGTCAAGAGATGGTTTGATAAAAGGTTCAAAATCAAGGTATTCAAACAAGGATACCTAGTTCTCCTTTGGGACAAAGCATCTGAGCCTAAGGGAAAACATGGTAAATTCACACCCTTATGGATTGGTCCATACTAGATTGTATAAACATTTGAGAATAACACCTTCAAGCTCAAAGATCTACAAGGATTGTAATTTACATTTCCCACCAATGGGTAGTATCTCAAACACTCCTTTTCCACTTCTCCTCTTGGGGTCTTCATGGAGTAAATTGTAAGATGATTAGATTAGTGTGGGTAGGCTAGCTAGTTCCTTTTAGCTCTTTCTTTCCTGCCTATTATTTGTATATAAGTATGTGTATATTTATTTGTTTTCCTTTGATATCTTTATTTTCTACTTTCTATTATGTGTTTCTTTTAGTTACTTTGTTACTTGGTCCTATAAGTCCTCTTAGATGATCTTGAGCTTCGAAGTTATGAAGTTTTCTTGAAATCTTGTCCCCAATTTAGAAATGTAGGTGTGAACACTATGCATATGATGACCATGGTTTTTAAACATAAAGCATAATGTTATAGCATGGAGAAACTGGTAAATACCAATGAAAAGGCCAATCATTTCATGAAACCCTAACCATTGCCTTTACCTCAAACTAGTTTTAAGACAACTTACACTTGTGGGGTGAAAACTTAAATTATTGGGGTATACCCCAAACTAGCACTTAATAAACATCCTTACCTAGGATAAGAGTTAAAATCATATGTTATTTTATAAAGATTAAATACTTAACCAAATCCTAAAACATGGCTATCCTAGTTCCCAACCTGGCTGAAATCTTAAAGATCTAAGAAAATCCAAAAATAAGGATACAATGCAAAATCAAAAGCTTGTAGGCATAAGTGATTCTAGTAATCACTACTAGGGATATAAATGCCTAGCTAGCATTGGAGCAAGGTTGTGAGTTAAACCAAAGGCATCTCTATCAGTGTTTTAGACACCTAGATGGTAGTAGAATAATGCACAAGCCTTCCCTATGTTGAACATATTAGAGTATTATAAGTTAGTGCAAGTGATTAAGGACATGAAGCCTAGAAGTTATTTATTAAACCCCATGGAAAATAGTAAGTGGAATCAAAGCACACACATAGTTTAGATATGTCTTGATATTTGACCTTCAAAACACAAGTGCAAGGTTTGTTTCAACTATGACATGGTGTGGATGATGATATTGATCAAATGAAGTGGATGACTTAATTATGTGTCTGATCAAAGTCCCTAGGTTCTAACATATTTTTATGTTTCCCTTATGATTAACCATTTATTGGGACCAAAATACCCCCATTTTTTAATTTGGGACCCTTGAGAAACCCTTAGAATAAAACATGAAAGTTTTAACATGTCAAGATATTTTATAGAATTTGAAGATCATCTAGTTTGTTAAAAGGTAGTCTCATATGGTTTTAATTTACTTTAATCGAGACTAACACTGCAGATGAGACTCATTTGTATTTTAGTTGTAGGTTCCATGGCATGTGTTCTTGAAAATTATGTATTATAAAACCCTAACAAACCCTCAATCCATATTTAAATAAAGGCAAGAACTAAATTGGCAAGAACTATTTTAAAATTCAAGATTTTATGGACTTAAGAATAAAATGCATATTCTAGGCTTAGTCATGTTTTATAACATAACTTAACTAAGAAAATAAACCCTCTTGATATTTACCCTCTTGTAAAGTTCATTATGACCTAACTAATGTATTTGTGTAGGGCCTTTTTAAATATTCCCAACTTAGCCTAAGGTTTTAATACTAAGGCCCCAATGTATTCATTAATACAATCACAACCTTAGTCTTAATGCCGTAAGCCTAAGTCTTTTATGTCTCCATGATACTAACTTAACCTCTTTACATCTTGTATGATCCTATGGCTATCACTTTATCATATAATTTGATCCAATGGAGTAAGGATAACCCAAAATTTGACTTAAATAACATGCATCTTTGGTTATCTGACAGTCTGTGCTTACCCACTAAGACCGAATCAAATAGAACAAATCATAATTGAAAATTCAAAAGGATATAAAAGGCCTAAAATATCAACACACATCACCTTCACATTTAAAAACTAAAGGAAAATAAGTCCCACCTAACAAAGTAACTAACCACAAGCAAGCTCCCAGATCATGATCGATAGTTGACACTTCATCACCAATTTTGATCTAACAAAGTGAACGTAATCCAAGATCCTAAGAGATCTAGTGGACATGCCAAGTGGAATTTTCACACTGGGCCATACTAATTATATGAGCCTAAAATTGACATTTGTGCAACCATTATTTGATGTCTATGAGGACATATTGGATGTCTACACAATCATCAACTTTAATCCTATAAAATAAAAAAATTCACTAGCTTAAAATTGGCATTCACACAACCATAATTTTACATCCATGAGGATGTATTTGACATCCACAAGACTATAAAATTTTATCTAATGAGTTATTATGTTTAGTGTCAAAATACACTCTCAAATCTTACTAGAAGGCTAAAAAAATGCTCAAAAGATGCTCAAAATGGGAGTCTCGAACTTGAAAAATATGGAAGTGGTCATATGATCTAAATAATTAGTCTAAATTTATATGGAAGGGTCCTCATCAAATTTTTCTCAAAAAATTGTGAACCTTAAACTATGAGTGTATGCTAAATCTTATTTAAAAAAAGGTCCTTGTCACATGGAATATAAGCTAAGCAAAGATTGTCATATGTGGTGGCTTAGATTATATAAATTAAGAAACTTAGGCATAAATTACTTATCCTAAGTCTTATTTCATGCTTAATAAACATGAAACAAACCTTAGCCTAAGGAACTTAAGCCTAAGTCATGAGTTTAATAATGTAATAACTTAACATTCAATCATTTTTTGTAGATCAATGGTTCATGTCCCATTGCTGGATTTGATCCAATAGTGCGAGGCCCATAAAGACTTTTTAAATAGAACCTCAAGATCCCATAAGTTTGATGTATGGAATAAGATCATTCAAGGCATAGTTGATAAGATAATCAACAACTAACACTTTATAGTTAAGAGTTGATCCAGTGGCATGAAGGCACTAATGAATTTTCAAAGGCCCACAAGCTCACTACATGGCCAATACTCATTTGGCAAAGTAATAACAATAGATTTGGAACATGGAGAAGATATGTAAACACACCAACTATCACAATCACAAGGTTTGAAATAGAAATACCCAATCATGGCCAAGGGCCCAGATTATAATCAATGGTTCATGCTAATATAAGATTTTTATCCTATGGTGAAAAATGAAGAAGGTATTTTAAATACCAATGGCTAGTGTTTGAATGGTATTTATGAAAAATGCTATAGAATGTCTAGGCCAATGCCACATAAGTGCCACATAAGTAAAAAAGACAAAATTCAAGATTTTTGGGCTTAAAAACATAAAGGTATAAAGGCAAAGGCCCAAATCACATCCAACACGTCTAAGCTAAAGCCTAGATATATTCTACCATTAAAGATCCAAACCCTAAAACTTGTATAAAAATAACCCAAACAAACTTAATTTATTATAAATTGATCAAAAGATAACTTAATTTGTGTTACTTAAGTGCAAGAGAGCTTTCATAAAGATCATCTATAATTTAGTGTGAATAATGAGCAAAGATAGAGACCATGGTAGCTAACAAGTAGCAATTGAAGGAGGAAACCAAGATCTATTTGACAATAAATAATGAGGGTTTGATATTTAAGGATACCAAATTAAACTTGATATTATTAAACATCTAGGGTATTAGGAATTGGTATGAGTTCTTCTTCATGATAGAAGAATTGCAACCCATTTCATAAGAATAATAAAGTAATGCCACCATGAGTAGATGACACTATGACCTAGTTACAGTCTAGATGGTTATCCTTCATCACACCATGGCAAAAATATAAGTATTACATTATATTGATGTCTTTACCCCCATATTTGTTTTATGTAGAATAGATAATGAATGGTTCATTAGGGAGGGGAACTCAATAGGGGTAACCTAAATTTCCCTTATTACTTTTGAGAAGTACTACAAGCTCACTCTCCTCCGTGTGGACCTTTCAAAAATCAAAGAGTAGTCCAATAACCATGACTTAGACTCTATCCTCAGACCCTAGTTACACCAAGGACCTCATATCTTTAGAAACCTTGAGGGAAAGATCCTCATCATCCAATGTAGAGATGGAATTAGGGTAATAATTACCCCATTGAATTGAGCCTTTAGTTCCCCTTCAACTATGTATGTGAATAAGATCTAGGTCACATATGTTCATTTCATGGTGGAGGAGAAACTTACCCCTCCAATTGGTGACTTAATAGTGTCTTCCTAGCCAAGTAATTCAATGCCATCAAAAGTTCCTCAAAATAATTATTTATGATGTCATACTTACTTGACACCCTTTTCACCTCAATAACCTTTCCTAAGATCAAGAATTGGTCTCCAGAGGGCAAGAAAACCATTTAATATTACTATTCCAAACTACACATCTTCAAATATAGGAATCACATGCAATTTTTTTATGATACATTTATCCAGCTATAGTGGAGGCCCTCATAGATTTTCTCACGCCTAGGGTCCACCCCTTCATCAAGAGGTATGTTGAAATGATAGGGGATGTATTGTATTACCTTGATTACATAGTTATCAAGATAGAAGGAATCATGTCCCAACCTTATAGGCTACTAGTATATGCTCTAAATAAGCTTGCAGAGTAGGAAATTACCTCCCAACTCATCCATGGCATTGATAGGACTTACAAAGAAAAGAGGAAAGGTCTACTTCACCCCTTTCCCTTGAATATTGGGAAGACCATAATAAAAGACTAGAAATAGGTGGAGATCATGTCCACACACATGGATTCATTTGGCTTCTATCTGGATGAACTCTAGATGTGGGATCCAAAGAATATAGTGGGTAAGCATTTAACGGACATGAAGCTTTCATATACAAAATATGTATATAAACTCAATATACATTAGGCTATATATATTAAGGCTAAGAACTATGAAAAAGTATTGACCAAGGTCCAAGGCCATAAAATTAAGCTTGAACATAGGCTAATCAAGGATAACAAGCCATCTAAGAAAATATAGAAAATGCATCCTTTGCAATATCACTTACTACTTGGGCCATCTAGAATAGCCCATGAACAACCTCAGGTAGAGCAACCACAACCCCAATAATAAGTTGAGTATATTAAAAGTGAAAAAGCAAGGGAAAAGAGAAAGTTGTAGAAGCAAGATTAGAAGGAAGGCCCGAAGAGGGATCCCCATCTTTAACCCTTCCATAAAGACCACCTTCTCTGGGGTAATTTTTAGGCATGATTGCCTTGGAACCAAAAGAGAAACTTGAGGGTTTCCTAAAGGAGTTTGTGGAATCTTATGACTCTAATAATGAAGGGGAGCCCAAATAAGATATAGGAAAGGAATTTATACCAATAGCATCCCATGAGAAGAGAAAGGCATAGCTAGCACTAGTCCCTATGGGACCAAATAAGAGACCAAGATTGACCTTCACTCATCCCATTAGTGAATTCAATCTATGTAGTGATGAGTTCCCAATTCATGGATCAGTCATTCTTGATTGGTTCATCTATGGAAAGTTACAAAAGATTCCCTTCTTTTCTCATTATTGGGCCATGACAAGGTTCACTGATGTTGGGATACAAGATAATATGAAGTGTTAAATAAAGGCTATAGTAAAGGAGTAGGAATAAAGGAAAATTTTTGTCATTGAAGGACTAGAAGGTAAGAGGATAGATGCTCTAAGAACATCCAATAGCTTAGGTGTGGAAATCCCAAAACATCCCAAGTTTAAGGAACCAATTACTACCATCCATTTTAACCATGAAATAGCTAGGTTGGAAAGAATAACAACAAGGACAATTATGGTTGGAATAGAGGAATTCACCTTTCAAAAGGTGGAACCCTTTGTGGGATTAAACACTGGGGGAGGAAAATAACTAGGTAAGGTTTCCATTCATGAGGAAGATGTGGAAAGTTTGATTGAGGCCTAGGTTTCCTAGGCTAGAGATGGAGTCCAAGGCTTGAAGCAGAGGATCCAAAATTTATAAAAAGAGAAATAAAACTTACAAACATAGGAAATTCTATTAGTGCCAAATGTAATGACCAAAATGCTTGATGAGTCATTCCATGAAATGTTTGAATCCATCAAGTCAATAAATATTAGGAAGAGTGATTTAGAGGGGAAATGTGCATTGGTCAAAATCTTGGTCACTTAGTGGCAAGCTTTAAAAGATAAAATTACCTAACTTCTCAACATTTAAGCAAAGAATTAGATCCCAAACATCAAGACCATCAGCTTGGGGCACTTGACAATCTTTATAAGAATTGTGATTGAAAAGGTTCAAAGCTTAAGTACATAAAAAAATGGTGTGGAAAGGGTTATAAAATAGGATAAATAACTAATTACAATAATTGAACAACTTCTTGGGACCATGCTCAAGGATCCTACACAACCCACCATCCTAGGAATCATAATTGATGAATAATTTAAGCACAGGGATACTTTGGTAACCCAAGAAATTAAAGGAAAAAGCCAAGGAAAATCTAGGGAAAACAAAATAAAAATCCTAAGCATGATATTCAATGTAGGAGAAAGGATAAATGAAGCCAAGAAAATCAAAGAAGCCATAGATAGGAATGACAGGGAATTTGGTGGCTTGGCGAATCAAGAGGAGTAAATCCTAAAGCCTACTATGGATCTAGAGATAATTGAAGTGAAACATGAGAAGGCCATGAGCATCCTCTAAAAATAATAATCAGAGCCCCCATTAGTCAATTAAGCAATATCCTATTTTATAGAATCTTGAAACATTTTGAAATAGAAAATTCCAGTGTAAAGGCATATGTTATTTTATTAGCATATTTTCCTCTATGTCAGTATTATTGTAAAAAATGTGTCTTTTAGAACTTATAAGGATAGTTATCATTATATTTATACACATGTATCTTGTTTTTCACTAGTATACTGCCTAGTCTTCCTATAAAGGCATGTATTACCATTTGTAAAAGGGAGAGATTTCTGAGAAAATTTGTACAATTTGAATAAATTAATAAAATCAAAGGAATTCTATAGAGATTGTCCATGTTTGATGTGTTAATTGTATTTATTTTAGCTTTTATCTCAATTTCTAGTTAAGGTCTTGAATTTGAATGGTTTCTTGGAATTCTAAGTTGTATCCTAGTAATCAAAGGGTTTCTAATTTATACAACCTTCTAGATAAGCTGAAAGATCTTTTGTTCTCCTTCATTTTTATTTTACATTGTTTCTATATGTACATGTGCTATCTGATAATAGTAGTAAATATTTAAATAAGAACTGGTTCTTACTTGTGATTTATGTTATCCTTTGAAATTGGCCTAGTATATAGTGGAGTTTGAGTTTAGGTTATTTTACATTATATATTGGTTTGAATAGAATCTCAATTGAAAGGGATGCTTTGTCATAATGTTTAAGGCTAAAATTGGTAATCAATCTTTTCTTTTCTTCCTTACCCTTCTCTTTTTTCCTTTTTATCCCAAGATCACTTTAGTTTTACCTTCATTATAAATATCCATTTAGATTAGTTTGTAACTTAAATTTGGGGAATAATTCACTAAACATCAACATAGATTCCTATAAATTCATGAATAATGGACCAAGGTGTCCCCCAAACACTAAATTATATAAATATTATGGAACAGTTTACCCTACTTTGTTGTTATTTCACCACATGTAACTAGATTGCCAAAACCTGCAACTCATGCCTTGAATTTTAAAATTAT
This sequence comes from Torreya grandis, assembly GCA_037957365.1. Taxonomy (NCBI): domain Eukaryota; kingdom Viridiplantae; phylum Streptophyta; class Pinopsida; order Cupressales; family Taxaceae; genus Torreya; species Torreya grandis. The sequence continues at coordinate 1,066,024 of JARHVA010004263.1, forward strand.
AAAATGACAAGTGTTCTCTAAGAAATAATATCTCATATGGTTCATTTAGATGCATCAACACCAAGATATACAATACATAGATGCATTATTTTGAGACACAAGATACTTGAATTGATAGATGGAAATGTTATTGATCTTGGTACTTCAGTTGAGCCTCCTCAAGCAAAGAAAACATAGGATAAAGATTTAAAAATCTTCTCATATACATTTATGCATAATTTTTAAAAAGAGATAGGGAATACATCATGTTTTCACCATGAATATCATGCACATCCCCCATCAGATACATATAGGACACCTTTAGTTGAGTTACATCCTTTGAACAACAAGATTGGTGTATACAATTCTAGAGTTCCAACTGGACCTTCCATCTCCTTCTCATAGCAAAAGATAGTTGAGGATGATTTAGATTATCATGCACTCTTTATAAAATATTACATTCATAATCATCCTATTCATAATGTTCTCATAGATAATGGTTCTAATATGAAAATGTGTAGTATGACATTATTGTAGCATTTATGATATTTAGAGTAGGATATTACCTCAATGGGCATAATTATCAATAGATTCAGTGGGTACATATATAGATCATTGGGTGATATTATAATTCCTCTATTGGTTGGTCTAGCACACATGGACACACCGTTCACTATTGTTCCCAGTGCAAGAGTTTTTGATATGTTACTTGGTTGACCATGGATTCAAAAACTTTAACCAATACCTTTTATAGTTCATAGATATGTGAAATTCATTCATGCTAATCAGGTTTTCATAATTGGTAGAGTTCCATATGATTTACCACTCCCCACTTTAGAGCCATTTTTTATAGCTTAGCCACCATTTTTAGTTCTACCACTAGTTTCAGTTCAGCTTCTAGTTTTAGTTCTTCCTCTAGTTCATATTCAGACATAGTTAAGGCCTCCATCACCAACATAGAGAGTTCATAAAATTATATAGAGGTCTATTTTAGAGAAACCATAGTTGTAAGATTATATATATCTTTCAAATACAATGTTCACACCCATGGTAGTATGATTGAGGTCTCATGCATCCACTCATAAATCACATGTTTCGAGAGCTTCTCCTACTTCTAGATAGTTCCTTAAGAGCCCTACAGTTGCATCCACTTATCTTTGTTATAGGGGGACCCCATAGTTGATATCTAATTCAAAGATTTTAGAGCATTTATAGCATATATATCTATCAAATTCATAGTCTCATCCCTTCCATTATGTTTCATGATCACACATGATCTCTTTCCTTGATACATGACACCATGATAGGGAGTTTCCCATGAGACTCATCGGTTAGTATCATTTATTTTCATTTTTTTCTTGTACATAATTTCCTTATGATTGATTATACATATCTTAAAATATCAAAAATACAAAAATATTCAAATAATTGAAAAATTCAAAAAAAACATTTCAATTGTATGAAACATCCATGCTTTACATTTCTACTACCATGCTAGACTTACATTGTTGTTCTATGATATTGTTTGTTGATTTATCTACATTACTATGCTTCACTTGATCTCCTTTGGGTGTCTATGGTAACATCTAGATCCTCGATTGATTCACTCTACCCATTGAGGGGCCATCCTACTTCTACATTTGAGACACACATAGACATACATACCCACTAGGGGCATATTTTACATGACTACATTATCCAAGTTATGTCATTCCTATACCATGGAATCTAGTTATCATAATATACATTATTTACTCACATAGATTACTCTATCAACATTTCACTAATATATATCACTTGTGTATTTCTTAGCATATACCTAGTCTTGTACTAACATGTCTTTCATATTTTCACTTATTGCTTCGCTTAGTTAGATATGATTTTATTTCTAGTATATTACATGCTTTCCTTCTTTCTTAGCATAAATAGATTGTTTGCATTTCTCAATTCCTATTTGTCTCTTGTATGTTCCTTAGGATATTTACCAATGTTCTTTGCTTTTATTCTTGTTTGTGCCTTGGGACATTTTCCAATGTATTTTGCCTATACTCATCTATGTGATTGTGGATTTCACACCAATGTTGCTTATTTCAATTGTATGTGTATGTGGAATTTGAACATGTCTTATATGATTGCTTTCCAATTTGAGTGACATGTGCCCATGTCCCTTATTTTCTTGGCCTCTTGGCCACTCTTGTATGCTTCTTGCTTCTTTCTTTATGCACTTATTACTTTATTTCTTTTCAATTTTTTGAAATTACGTGATCCACATCTTGCATTATTCTTACTTTCTTGGATGCCATGATGAACATCATGCTCCACCCCTCCTTACCAACTAACAACTAACCAAACTTCCAATTCTAGTTCATTATATTACACATGCTATTACATTATTATATTTATCTAGGCATACCAATATTTATCTAACAATATCTCATTAAAAATCATGCTATATCTTGAGATATCTTATCGATTATAATTCATATATCACATATCTTTATAGCATAACACAATTGTAGGGATATTTCTTCTGAGGGTAGTCATTATAGGGTCTCTATTCCTACCATTAGAAGAGGGGAAAAAAATAGAGGTTTTGTTATAGAGATAAAAGCTCCTAATGGTAAAAAATGTAGTTTTTAGAACACCTATAACAATAACTAAAATTAAAACTAGGTAGAATAGACTAGGCAGATAGTGAAAATGTCATAATAGTTACCAGATTTAGCCTAAGACAATAGTGCCAAGATTGTAATATGATGTTGGACCCTCTAGTGTCCACTTTTGGTACTCCTATCTAAATAATAAAAGAAACAAACTTTCCATAAGTAGGTATAAAAGTAGATTCAACTACATTTTTTACACATTTAGACTAGTTCAAAATTAGTAGTTTTCAATACACTTTTGCTTAGAGAATCTAGATATAGGGGGAATTATGCATGACATAATGGATCTTGCTTTTAGTTTTAAGTAAAATAGTTGGTATAACTTCTAGATAAGAGTCCATGTTGTAGACACCAGTGATTGGGAGTAATGTGTGTGATATATATATTTTCTTTCTTTCCAAGTTTAGTACATTGCCTATTGTCTCCAGATCTTGCACCCTAGAAGAGGGTTGTTCAAGCCTCCTCTAGATTTGGGCAATGTTGGGACATTTCTAGGCTTGTGGGTGTGCCTATAAGTGGAAATAAACCTCTAAGTTGAAAGGGATATATCCCTATATTAAATTTTTATGTAATAAAACTATTGAACCAGTTTGTATGAGTGAAAAGAGTCAAAAGTTTACATAAATGAAAAGCCTAGTCTAAAATGGTGATACGCCATGAATTAGTATCTACATGTATTCCCTATACTTATGCACAATATAATAGATTATATTCTCTAACTCAAGCTCTAGAATATTCCACCATAAGTATTTCAATGTAGAGACAAAATGAATGAGATCACACAAGGTAAATAAATGGAAAAGACAACCTGCATAGTCCAAAAAAGGGTTGCACATGTACAAAATCTCATATAGCTATAATGAACTCTACATGACCCATTGGATCAAATATTTGCTCAAAATCATGAAAGATAGAGAGAAAAAGAATAAAACATCACTTGTTATCACTCTGTGTCTCTTTCATGCCTAGGAAAATGTCTAGAACTTAGAAAGAAAATAGACTTATGCTTCTTTGCTCAAAGGAAAGAAAATGGAAAAAAATTCCAATAGGGATTTGTCATACAATCTATGGATGATAAAACAAGATCCCAAGGGTCCTATTTATAGAAAAAAGGGAGAGAATTGAGATCTCTTAGGTGCCAAAATAGAAGCCTCCAAAATGGTTTGTTATTGCCATCCTGGTGAAACTGATTCCATCTATTCTCTCATTCAATTGGATTTTGTCCCTCTCTTTAATTCACCCTCTTGAAATGACCAAGATCAATAAAAAACCAATGGTGAGATGACCATCCATAATAAATGGCTCATATCACTACTGTGAACTTTAGATTCTTCCTAAAATCTTTTTTGTTTTGCATTGTAGACCCATTCAGGTCTTTTAAATGGATTTACTTATAAAACTTATAAGTCAATCATGTTGGCAAACCCAATTTTCACTATCCTTACTCTTTTGGGATTTTTTCTTGCTTCTACTTATAAAATTAATAAGCAAATCTCTTTTAAAAACATTATTTTACTTAAGACCCTTTCAAGTTTTTTGAATGGCTTTACTCCTTGCTTGCTCCTTTCGGTTCTTTGATTGCTTCTACTTAAATAAGTCATAAGCAAAGCTCTTTTGAAAACCCAATTTTGATTAAGACCCCTTCTAGTTTTTTAAATAGATTTAATCTTTGCTTGTTCCTCCAGGTTCTTTGATTAATTTTACTTATAAAAGTCATAAGTCAAGCATGTTGGGAAACTTGATTTACACTGCAGAGTCATTTGAGTTTTATTAGTGACTTTACTTCTTATTTGAAGACTTTAGGCATGAATTTGAAATCCTATTACACAGCACCAAATTTCACCCCAATAAAATTTGGCTACCCTAAATTTTATTTCCTACAATATGTCATGTCTTTGAATCCCAATGGTTAATTGGCAATAACAAATTTGACATTCTACAATATGTCATGTCTTTGAATCCCAACAGCTAGTAGCTGCATCAAATTTTGTGTCCTATGGCACATTATGGGGATCCATTTGGGTTGGGCTTATGTTTTGTGTAATTTTATTGAATTAATTACTTTAGATAATTTGTTTGAAGGAATTCTTTCAGGAAGTTTGCCTAAAAGGCAATCGCTAGTTCCTTTAGGAACTTTCCTTGAAGGACACTTGGGAAAGTGTCCTTCAAGAAACTTTTGAAGGACACCTAGGAAAGGCACAAGGTCCCTTCAAATTTTTTTGAAGGGCATATATAAATGAAATATCCCTTTGAAATTTTTTCTAAGGGCATTTCTAAAGACAAAGTGCCCTTTGAAACTTTTCTAAAGGGTCACTTGGACAACAAAGTTCCCTTCAAAAAAGTCTAAAGAGACACTTGGGTGAAAAAGTGCCCTTCGTAACTTTTTTGAAGGGTCATTTGGATAAAAAAGTGCCCTTTAGAAAAGTTTGAAGGGATACTTGGGCAAAAAATTTCCCTTCAAAATTTTTCTGAAGGGTCACTTGGATAATAAAGTGCCCTTTGGAAAAATTATGAAGGGTACTTTTTAGCCCAAGTGTCCCTTCAAAAATTTTCTAAAGGGCTCTTTTTTTCCCAAGTATCCCTTTGGAATTTTTTTAAAGGGATACTTAGGTGAAAATTGCCATTTAGAACTTTTTTGAAGGGTCACTTGGACAATAAAGTTCCCTTCAAAAAAGTCTGAAGGGACACTTGGGGGGGAGGCAAGGCAAGAAAGGACCTTTAGAAAAGGTTGAAAAGGGCACTTAGAATGGAAGTGGCCCTTCACAACCTTTTTTGAAGGACACTTTAGTGTAAAATAAAGAAAGAAAGGCCAAGGTAAATGAGGCAAAGGGAAAAACAAAGAACAAGGGAGAAAAACCTGAACCAGGAGAGGCCGAAGGGAAAAGACAAGAAACAAAGAAAGAAAGGCCAAACATAGAAAATAAACAAGGGAAAAGTGAAAAGAGACAAAAGGAAAACACAAACTGGTCATGTATAAAATGGTCAACATTTTGGTGATTTTTAGGGGAGACATTCCCATTATGTCATAAGACCAGTTACCTAAATACTTCCATTGGGCATGGAGTCATGCAAGGTAAACAAGAGTTGAAAGAATAAGTCATGGCTAAATTCACAAATTGGAGAGACACATGCATAACCAAAAGAAGGAAAGAAAACACTTAAAAGGGAAATACTATTTTCCAAAGTACTTAGGGAAAATAAACACAACAAAGGAAACACACTAAAACAAGGTATATATAAGACATGGATAGATAGGGTCAAAAGTAAGGCTTTAAATGGATTCCATTCACCATAATAGGTAGCTCTTCTCCATACATTTTGGATAGCTGAAAGGTGTTTATTTGATTGCACATGATGATGATGTAGGGAACACTCCACAAAGTATCAAACTTTGTATGTTTACATAGTTTTGCTCTATATTCATCCCATTTCAAGACCAAGTCACCTTATTTTAACACCCTTGCCCTTGCCCTTTTGTCAAAGAATTTCTTCATGAGAACTTAATGGCGTTCTAAATCTTTGTGTGCATCATCTCTTGCCTCTTGTATCTACATTAATTATATCAATATGACCTCCATGGTAGTGTTTTCAATTAATTCTAGCTATTGTACAAGTTCTAAGGTAGGGAGCTCTTATGATATGGATATCCTAGCTTCTCCCCCATACACAAGTACAAAGGGAGAATTACCAATTGACCTCTTGGGAATTATTCTATTTACCCATAAAGATATATTTAGGTTGCTCTACCATGCTCTTTGACTAGTTTCTAACATCCTCTTGATGATCTTGATGAGGTTCTTATTGGTAGACTCAACAAATCCATTACCTTGAGGGTAGTATTTGTATGAGATACTCAAATGAATTACACTCTTTGTTACCCAATCAAAAAATTTAGCACTTATGAAAGCAATTGCATTATCTAAGATAATGACATGAGGAGCTCAAAACCTCTTTATAATGCCATCATATAACTCCAAGATATAATTTTCATTTATTTACTTTAAAGTAACAACCTCTACCCATATTGTGAAGTAGTCTATAACAATAAATATCCATTTGTTTCTAGCATTTGATGGAAGGTTAATCATGCTAATGAAGTCAAGGCCCCATTTCATGAAAGTCTAGTCCACTTAGATAGGATTCAATGGAAGAGCAAAAATATTTTATTTTCTAACAAAGACACCACATTGAGGACAAACCTTATCCCAATGATAATATTCCTTAAAAATATTAGGCCAATAGTAACTATTTCTCATTATTTTTTCAAATATTATTCTAGGAGATAAATGACCACATCTACACCATTATGGAACTTTTCAAGTAGCGTATCAAACTGTTAATTGTTAATGCATCTTAGTAACACATTGGTCACATATTTCTTAAAGATAATGCCATATAAAAGACAATAAGGAATATATTTCAGCCTAAAATACCTTCTTTGATATTTGTTCAAGCCATTGGGACACTCACTATTATAAAGAAAACCAATGATGTCTTATGTCCAACTTTGATTTTGCATTTGACCAACTGGTTGGTCTCGAACTTGTTTTAGCAAGGATTGTTATTTTGGCTCTTGAAATTTGGATGCTAAGTGCTCACATAAAACTTTTACTCTTACTAGGATGGTTACCTTGATGTCAATGTAATATTCCATCACCTTCATGATCCATCCAACTCTCTTCTCATTAAGATCCCTACTTAGGAGAAACTCCTCGGTGCTAGGATAGGAGACCATGATGTCGATATTGTTGTTGGAAACCATATGCTTAAATTTTTTCAATACTCTAATGATGGTTAAAGCTTACTTCTTAATATAATAATATCTCACTTCATACTCTTCTAAACCTTGGCTAAAGAAAGCAATTAACTGCTCAACATCTTCACATTTTTTTGCATAAACATAGTTAAGATTGTGTCAAGGTTAGAAAAAGTATAAAGAATGAAATATTTAGAAAAATTTGGATTTAAGAGAGTGGGATATGCTATAATTTCTTTCTTTATTGCCTCAAAACTACCTTTACCTTCATTTGTCCAAGTAAAAACTTGGTTCTTTTTTAGCATGGTTGTGATAGGATTTACCATAGTTACAATGTTTGGGATAAACCTCATTATAAATTTCATTTTTACCAAGAAAATTTGTATCCCTTTCTTGTGTTGAGTAAAAAAAAAGCCTAGAATAGATTCAATACTTTTGGTGTCAATAGATAAGCCTTATTTTGAAACAACATGACCCAAAAGCTTACCTTCATGGATAGTGAAGATGGACTTCTTTGGATTGAGGGATATGCCATACTCTTTACACTTCTCAAACACTTACCTTAGATGTCCCATATGATCAGAAACATGCTTTGAAAAAATGGTTATATCATCAAGGTAAACAAGCAAAAACTTATTGATCAAACTTTTGAAAGCCATGTCCATTATGCTTTGAAATGTAGCTCTAGCATTGGATAAACCAAATGGCATCTTCTTGTAGGAAATGGTCCCCAACTTGGTGGTGAAGGCTATATTGAATTGATCCTATTAATTTACCAATATTTTATTATAACTTGAATAATCCTCAAGAAATGAGAAACACTGAGAACTTGAAACAACTTGTATAATTTATTCCATGGAAAGGAGTGGGTAATGATCCTTGAGAGACACTTTGTTTAGATCATGAAAATCCACACAAAGAATATTTTTTCCATTCTTATTTTGAACTAGCACAAGGTTGGCTACCCAAGTTTAGTGCTTAAAAGTAAAGATAATCCTAGACTCAATCAATTTGATCATCTATTTCTTCATGAGTTTTTCTACCTTGGGGTTGATAGGCCTTTGCTTTTGTCTTATTGGTTTAGCTCCATGCTCCAACTCAATGGTGTGATGAGATAGACTTGGGTCAAATCCTTTAAATTCCTTGTATTCCCATGCAAATATGTCATGAAAATCTTTGAATGATGCAATAAAATCTTGCCTTTCCAGCTGAGAGCAAGCCTTACCAATATTAGAAAGTTTGTCCTTGAAAATCAAAACTCTCTCACATTTTTCTTCTTTTATTTACGTACTCATTCTTTGGTTTTTATTTTGATCATCCTCATTGAAGAAAATCTCCAAGGTAATCATCCCCTTATCTATTTTATTTTTCTTCAGCTATATAATTTCATCTTCATAATGATCATGAAACTTCTTTTGATTTCTTGAAGAGAAGCCTACCTCATTTTGAAAGAAGTGTGCTATGTGTTCATCACTTTCAAACACTCTCCATGACACTTAATTATCTTCAATGGAATGTCTCACAATGATCTTGATATGGGGTTTATCCTTATCTTGTTAAACATCAATAGCTAAGTCAAAATATATCCCTATTGCAGCCAATCTATTAGTGTGCTTGTTCAAGTCTCTTGGTATGGGCTAGATGTTGAAGGCATCAAAATCCTCAAGTAGATCCCATACCCTATGATTTTATGACTTGAGAAAGGGGTTATTGGTTATATCTTGAATTCTCACTTGATAAATGACCAACTCACTATCTCCATAGACTTTCAAAAGCTTGATTCCTCTCTTTTTTGCCCATTGGAGACCATGAACTAAACCTTCATATTATCCCACATTGCAAGTGTAGCTTAGGTGAAACTTATAAGAAGATTAGTAATGATTATTTGATGGGGAAACAAAAATGACACTAGATCTTGCACCTACTTTTCTCCTTGAACCATCAAATAACATTTCCCACATGCTATTAAGCTCATGATCTTCATTGGTGAGTGAAGGAATTGGGAAATTCTCCTCATACATGAAGTAAACTCCCAAATAATTTTCCTCAATGAAAGTTTAAGGATAAAGGCCATGTGTTTTAGTGGTGTAATTTTCAAGATAGAGGTTAGAAATAACTTCAATAGTAGAATATGTTTCACTATTTGGGACTGTTTCTTCCTCCTTGCTGATTAGGAAATTTTGATCTATCATTATCTCCAAATATGGCTCAATTTGGAACCTTAATAAGGGTTGAGTCCTTATGGTTATCTTGGTTCCATACCTTATCTTGAAATCTATAAAGGACCAATCAATATAAATGTATCCTCCTATCATGGCCATAAAGTCCCTAGACAAACATATAACAAAGTGTGTTGGAAGGTCCACTAACACAATATCTTGCATGATAGAGAAGCTTGGGTAGCCATGTAAAAACACTTTCATACCTTTAACCAATCATAAAATCTTGTTTGGAGTTACATCCAAATATAACATGCCTTTACTATGTGGCTCATAGTTCAAACCCAACTTATTAGCCACTACTTTAGGCATAAAAGTAGTGCTTGCTCCACTATCCACAATACAATTGAGGACTAACTTATCTCCCATAATGAGTGTGAGGTAGAAGGGTGGAGGATTTTTAGCTTTATTGGAAGGATCTAAAAGATTATTTTGATAATTGTGGGAGCTACACTATGATACTTTGAAGATTGAGGTGCAACTTGCATGCTTGCTAACTACTCTTGCAAAAGCTCATTTTGACCAGGTATATGTAGAACCTCCCAAAGGGATATGCTTTTCTTAGTGATATTTAATGAGTCCATAATATTTAGAGATGGAGCATTCACTTTATCTTACATTTTTGATGGTAATAAAGGAGCTCTAGCCTATTATGTTGCAATCTTGGTAACTACATTTACATTCTAATTTTGTTGAGGAATATGGCTTGTAGAATGTGCAACACTTTGATTGGTGCTTTATGGCCTTAGAGAGGCATCACTTGTAACTATTTTTGGCTCTTGGCCTCCTCCCAAGGGTATCTTCTTAGACATTGTATTAGCTACAGTTGACATGACTTGAATCAACACAAAATCATCTTTTACTTAAAAATTCATCATTCCCACACTTGGGTTGTTACCTTCTCCATGACTATCCCTTTGGCTAGGACATGCTTCTTGTACTATAATGTAAGGAGAATCTTCTTCTTGTGTAGTTAAATCATATTTAGTTCCTCTATCATCATGTGTAAACTCACCTTGAGGCTGCCCCTATTGGTCCACATGATCTTCTCCTTGCACTAAATTTGTATGAACTAGAATAATAGCCTTTATGAGAGAAGTAGAATTTGGATTATATACATTGGGATACCTAGTGTAACCTTGTTTATTTTTTCCTCTCCATTGATAATTGTATTAGGATGGAGCTCTATATCCTTGTTGAGGATAGTGGTATGCATTAGGAGGAGCACTTGACTGATATTAAGCTTGATTGAGTTGAACTCTCAATGATCTAATTTTTTCATCCTTGTCCATGAATTATCCACCTTCTTGGGAAAGGATATTGGATTCACATTAGCATTGGGAACTTGTGACATTCTTGGAGTGTCAACCAAATTATGGGACAACAAAGGCATGGAAACTCTTGGAGGAAATCTTCCAACCTGAATTAAGCTATTCTCAGCCTTAATTACTAGCTCATATGAACCTAAAAGAGTGAATCCTACCATTGACTAAAAAATAATAGAAATATTAGTACCAATCCCTTTGAGGTATGTTGGGAACACAAATATAGGTGGATATCTCATGATTGGTGGTAGCATATACCATGTTCTTTGAAATCTCTCATTAAAATCTCCTATGGATTCATTTGGACCTCTTATTATTACATTCAGTTGATGTATTAGAGAAGCATGATCAATATTATTTTCAAATCTTATCATCAATAGGTCTCAAAATTCATCCCAACTTGTAATTCAGCCCCCTTCCAACATTCTATACCAGTTAGGTGATTTTTCTTTTAAAGACATAACAAGCAACCTAGTGGCTATGTTGGCCCTAATAACCTTATGGAAATTACATAAATTATAGATGTCTCTAATATGTTTGGATGGGGTAATATGACCCTCCCAATTGAAAATAGGAAGATTTTTGGTAGCATTTGGAGGGATGGGGTCATATGTAGGAAGCTCTATTGGGTTCTGGGTATAAAAAATAGGGAAAGTTTGATGTCTATCTATCCCTCCCATTTCCCCATTTCTCTTCTTCCCCTTTGATCCTCTATTTATTTCTCTTATTAAACTTATTCCTCTCCTTTAAATTCTTCTATTTATTCCTCTTTTTCCCCAAAACCTCCTTTCCAAGGATTTAATAGGGCTAGGAGTGGTTTAGTGTGTTGTTTTTCAGGAAGAGTTTCAGCTAAAGGGGCTCGGTCAGAAAATATTAAGGACCTTGTGAGGACCATGTAGGATAATGCATAAAAATTGGTCTACAACCAGGGATTCACACCCTTTTGGAGTCACCAAATGATGGGTTAAGGGAATTTCTACTACTTTAGGCATGTCAAGACCAACATTCACCTTGATTAGTAATGATTTGGGTCCCACTAGGCATGCCAAAACTATTGTCTCCAAATCTTTCACCCAAGAAGATGGTTGTTCAATCCTACTACAAATTTGGGTAATTATAGGAAATTTACATGCCTTTGGGTGTGCCTCTAAGTGGAAGTGAACCTCTAGGTTGAAAGGGGTATCTCACTATTTTATCTTTTTATGTAATAAAACTACTGAACCAGTTTGTATGAGTGAAAAGAATTAGAAATTTGCATAAATGAAAATCCTAGTCTAAAGTGGTGATACACTAAGAATTAGTATCCACATGTATGGCCTATACTTATGCAAAATATAATATAATGTATTTTATAACTCAAGCTCTAAAAGATTCCATCATAAGTATTTCAATGTAGAGACAAAATGAGTGAGATCACACAAGGTAAATAACTAGAAAAGAAATTTTGTATAGTCCAAAAAGGGTTACACGTGAAAAATATCATACAACTAGAATACACTCTATATGATCTATTAGATCAATTCTTTTCTCAAAATCATGAAAGATAAAGAGAAAAAGGATAAAACATCACTATTTGTCACTTTATGTGTCTTGCATACCCAGGAAAATGTCTAAAACTTAGAAAGAAAATAGACTTATGCTTCTTTTCTCAAAGGCAAGAAAATGGCAAAACATTCTATAGGTCTTCACCATACTATTTATGAATGATAAAACAAGAGTCTAAGGGTCATATTTATAGAAAAAGAGGGAGAGAAGGGAGAGCTCTTGGGTGCCAAAATAGAAGCCTCCAAAATGGTTTGCTGTCACCATCTTGGTGAAACTAATTTCAACTATTTTCTCATTCAGTTAGATTTTATCTTCTTTGATTCACCCTCTTGAAATGACCAAGATAACTACAAAAATAATGGTGAGATGACCCTCCATAAGAAATGGCTCAGATCACTATTACAAACCTTAGATTCTTCTCGAAATCTTTCATGTTTTGTACTACAAACCCATTCGATCCTTTTGATTTGCTTTACTTATAAAACCTATAAGTCAAGCATGTTGGGAAACCTAATTTGCACTATCTTTTCTCTTTCAAAATTTTTGATTGCTTCTACTTATAAAATTCATAAGCAAAGATCTTTTAAAACTTGATTTTTCTTCAGACCCTTTCAAGTTTTTTGAATGGCTTTACTCCTTACTTGCTCCTTCAGGCTCTTTGATTGCTTCTACTTATAAAAGTCATAAATAAATCTCTTTTGAAACCTCAATTTTTCTTAAGACCCTTTCAAGTTTTTTGAATGGATTTACTCCTTACTTGCTCCTTCACGTTCTTTAATTGCTTATACTTATAAAAGTCATAAGTCAAGCATGTTGAGAAACCCAATTTGCACTGCATAGTCATTTAGATTTTCCCAATGACTTTACTTCTTATTTGAAGACTATATGCATGAATTTGACATCCTACGACAAGTCACCAATTTATACCCTAATGGCTAGTTGGCTACCCTAAAATTGATGTCTTGTGGCACATCATGTCTTCGAATCCCAACAACTAATTGGCCATATCAAATTTGATGTCCTATGGTACATCATGTCTTCGAATATCAATGGCTAGTTGGTTGCATCAAATTTGACATCATGTGTCATGTCATGGGGATATATATGGGTTAGGATTATGTTTTGAGAAATTTTATTGAAGTAATTCCTTTAGATAATTTGTTTGGAGGAATTCTTTCAGGAATTTTGCCTGAAAGGCAACTTTTAGTTCTATTGGGAACTTTCCCCGAAGGACACATGGGAAAGGTACAAGGTCCCTTCAAAAAATTATAAAGGTCACTTCCAAAGGAAATGGTGCTTCAAATTTTTTTTGAATGGAATTTCCAAAGACAAAGTAACCTTCAAAACTTTTTTGAAGGGTCACTTGGACAACAAAGTGCCCTTTAGAATAGTCTGAAGGGTTACTTGGGTGAAAAAGTGCCCTTCAAAATTTTTCCAAATGGCCACTTAGACAAAAAGGTGCCCTTCAAAAAATTTTAAAGGGACACTTGGGAAAAAAAGTTCCCTTCAATTTTTTTATGAAGGGTCACTTGGACAACAAAGTGCCCTTTGAGTCTGAAAAGACACTTGTGTGAAAAAGAGCCCTTCAAAACTTTTTTGAACGGTCACTTGGACAACAAAGTTCCCTTCAAAAAAGTTTGAAGGGACATTTGGGGGGAATGCAAGGCAAGAAAGGACATTTAGAAAAGGTTTTGAAGGGCACTTAGAAGGGAAATGGCCCTTCAAAACCTTTTCAAAAGGGCACTTGAAGGAAAAACAAACAAATAAATGTTAAGAAAAATGAGGCAAATGGAAAAACAAATAGCAAGGGAGAAGAGCCCAAACCAAGAGAGGCCAAAGGGAAAAGACAAGCAACAAAGCAACAAAGGTGAAACACAAAAAATGAGCAAGGGAGAAGAAAAAAGAGACAAAGGGAAAACACAAACTGGTCATGTAGAAAATGGTCAACATTACAAAAGCATTCTCAATATTTCCATGGATTATTCCATCTACAAGTGGTTGGCATCATTTTGGAGTGGCTTTCATATAAGCCTAGTACACTAGTTTTGGAATGGATTTCATACAAGCCTAATCTCCACCTTTTTAGAGTGGCCAAGAGTGGCCTAGTTTCTATCATACATTTGGCTATAAATTTTGACATTGTTAGATTATGGAACATTCATAGGTTTAAATATCCATATTATATGACACACATTTCATACTGATATCAGTTCATAGATTTACTTCATAGGGAAATGATGGAGCTAAAGGACTAATTAGCCTTTGTATTCTTGAGTCACCTACTTAAAAGGATTTGGAACATAGTCCAAACATTTATCAATATATGCATTACCACCTAGCTTCACTTAGTGGTTGATGATGGATCTAAAGGGACAACCTTTGCATTCTTGAGCCACTTTTGAGGAATTGAGCACTCAACTCCATTCATGATATTACTCTCGGTACAACATCATCCAACATTACTCAACATTATTCAACATCACTCAACATCACAATAGGTTTTGTATTGGTTCACATATCCAATGAGGTGTATTCATTCTTTTTCCTTCCTTTCTCTCTCTCTCTCTCTCTCTCTCTCTCTCTCTCTCTCTCTCTCTCTCTCTCTCTCACCCAAATTTGTATATTCCTATTTCAGATATAATGTATCTAGTAAGAACTAATCTAATCTTCATTTTCTTTTATATATTTACACTTCACAGTGTACTTTCTTTATAAACACCTAGTACCACACAACTTGATGGGCTTGACCCTTATAGGTAAGTTCAGGTATGCTTTCTATTTTTTCCTTTATTCTAGTATTTTGCTTTGATATATCACTAGAATAAGGGGGGATGGGAAATGTAGTCATGTAAAATGTAAAAATTGGTAACTTGAGTGTGGATAATGACACCTAACACATAGGTCCCTCTTCCTTACTCTCATGACCCTCATAGGCTTCTTTTCACGAATTCTCAATCATCCATAGCCTTTCAAACCTAATCCCAGCTCAACTAGATTGATCCTTCCATGACAAATCTATCTCCTTAGGTCTTGTTAGCTCAAGACTGTAGTGCCTAATTTAGACTATAATAGTGGGCCCTCTAGTGTTTGCTTTTAATTCTCCTATCTAAGTGAATTTTTGCCTCCAATGGTGAGTTAGTTTTTGTTCTTATCCCTCTTCTTATTAGCCTAATATGATCACATTCAATCCATGACCAATAGATCGCTATAAAATCCCATTAAAAGTTCATTTAGAAGGGGTTGGTAAATTTTACAAATCAAGTAAGAATATAAGCAAGACTACTTAGGCAATCTTCCCTATTATCTACATATAGCTAGCCAATACTACTAAAATATTACTCAAATCCTTACATTATTCCTTAAAAACCTCAAGCACACCTAGTTTTATCATTTTCATCTTCATATGCACTATTACACAAAGCAAATCAAGTGGGAGAACTACATATGACTTGATCCCTCTTTGGAGTATTAGTATATAGGTAGCATTCCCACACAAGGGGTGTGTATACACATTTGGTGCATATTACACACACTAACCCCCCCTCTTCTTCAAATTTGATCAAATAACAATGGAGTCTAGGGTTTGAAGACTAAATCAACTCTATAGGGAGTTTTGTGAACATCTAATAATCCAAATTTCATAGGTAAGTCACATGGATATAGCAAACAAAACCTAGAAATCTCATACCTCCTATAAAATAATGTCAAAAGAGGACTATAGAACTAGAACCAAGGGTGTCATACTTTGGTGCTCCTATATAATCATAAAATGAAGGATAAACCTAATTTGTGATAGTGTCCCTATTCTACATAGTGAATTTTAGCTCTGCAACAACCATCTTAGTTAATTTTTAGCTCAGTCTTATTTTCTCTCCCTTATCACTATTTTTATAAAGATTCAAATTATATAAATTAGTAGATTAATTATTGCATAGTTATTTACTAATTTCCTAATGCAGACCTTTAACTAAATTAGGAATAATACACCAATATTCCCAAAACTATCAAATCACAAGGCTTTAGAGAACAGAGGCCATTCTAATAAGATAAAGGAGATATAACTAAATATAAACCATATGAACCTATTGATATAAATGCTTCATCATCTTCTAAGGCTATTTTTCCCATGCCTACTTAGAATAACATGATGCCAAATTCATGTTGATAGCCCTCAAATCAGAATGACTTATTGAATCAAGAATTGGTTACCCAATCCATAATCATGCCTTAAATGACTCAAGAAGAGGCTTATTTTAAAGAGGGTAAACATAATTAAGGTATGTCATGAAAATAAAATATAGTGGAAAACCGTAATTTACTTTTATTAATTGGGAGATAGATGATCATGTGGCCTTAAATCAAGTTGGTGACTCAAGTACATCAAGTAATGTGGTTGCAACTATGACTAGAGCCAAAAATAGAGATATTAAGGAGACCAAAGAGCTTATAAATTATTCAATTATACCTTAAAATTTTCATAAGATTGACAACAACCAGTTTTCTACCACTATACCACAAACAAATTAGAATGTAGAGGTTAGCAAGTCTCATCAAGCATCACATGTTCAGGATCAACCAGTTGTTTAAAAAGTGTAGCCAAAGGTAAGTGTAGTTCCTTATAGAATTTTCGATCATATGAAAAATTAAAATATTATTATGAGCATGTGGGATTAATAATCAATCATGGGACAAAAGGACATGTTTATACAAGAAATTTTATCTCTCAAATTAGTGTCAAAACTAGCTAAGAAGGAGAATATAGTATTGAAAAATTTAGATTAGATAGAAATACATAAGGTCTAATAAGTAAAAAATTAGGTAAAGGTGGTTAAGGATAAATTGAAACAAGTAAAACACATCCATTTTATCTCTCTTTGGTAGTTTGGGATACATTAGTTCATAACTATATGGTGGATGGTGGAGTCAGTAGTACTATCATGCGTAAAAAAATTGTGGATAAGCTTGGTCTAGTTTATGAACCAAATGCAAAATGGGTATTAAAATTTTATGGTTCACCAAAAACTAAATTAGGCATGATTAATAACCTAAATTTAACACTAAATTCTTCTCTAAATGTTACCATTCAATAGGATGTAGTGGTGGTGGATATACCTCCTTACTTTGCCATGTATTTTACAAGAGATTTCACCTCAAAGATTAGGGGATACCTATCAACTGATTATACATACTTAATGTTTATAACTAGGTATGGTATGAAGGTAAAATTCCATTCTAAACCCATTAAAAATTTCCAATTAAATCCTTATATGCCAAGTGTTGTAAACATTAACTATGTCATCTCAAATGAGGTGATAGAAAATAGTGAACTGGAAACTAACTCACCTTTAGATGGAGTTAAAAAATTATTACTTGATGAATTGGCCTCAAATTTACATAAGCATGATACTTAGAAGCTGATTGAGGAGGAGGGGCTTGGCATTTATTGCCTCTATGAGGACGATGCACTAATTTCAGCCATAGTGAAGGATGATGAATCTAATGATGGTGTATGATAGCTATAATTTGATGGATCAAGGAATAAACATGATACCAGGGCTATAATTATGTTGATATCTCCAAAAAAACAAATGTATTTGTTCTTAATTAAGTTTTAGTTTGGTTTTTCAAACAATATTATAGAGTATGAGACACTAGTCCATAATTTGTAGTGGGCTAGGAAGATATAATCAACACCTTGCAAATTTTTGGTGATAGTGAACTTATATTTCACCAAGTAAGAGGTTTTAACTTATGTAAAAACACATTGATTAGATATTATAAGCATAGAGTGTGGGACCTACTTTAAGATTTTTAAGATTTTTACATTTAGGTAGTGCCAAGAGATATGAATAAACATGTAGATCAGTTGGCTCCCATAAGGGATCAGTTCAACATTCTCGATGATATAAAAAATGAAAAAAATTAGTCACACATTAAGGTGGTTGTGAGGCCCTCCCTTCTAGATAACCATGATAACTAGTAAGTATTTGAGGATGATAATCAGATTGTTAGGTTCTTTTAAGAGGAGGTTGAGTTATCTTCCAAGAACTAGGCAAAGTTTTTATAATAGTATGAAGATCAAATTGTGCAACTCAAAACTAATAAGCTACCCAAAGGATTCATCAAACTTGATAACATATTTAGTGGAGATTATGAGATGAGAAAAAAGAATTCATCTTTGTCAACCAAACAAGAACACTATGCCAAAGTGGAGATTGTATCTAGAAAGAACTTAAAATTGGGTAAGGTATGTACTCCTTCACAAAAATAATATTTCATTGATTATGTAAGAGTGTTGTTGATGTGTTTGCATGGAAACATAGTGATCTAAAAAGATTTGACCCAAGTCTATCTCAACACACCATGAGATAAAGGCTAAAAGTAAACCAATGAGACAAATATAAAGGCCCATAAATTCAAGAATTAAACCTCTAATGAGAACTAAGATGCATAAGCTCATAGAGTCAGCCATCATATTTATAATCAAGAACTCAACATGGGTGGCAAACATTGTTCTATTATGAAAGAAAAATAGTGAGATTAGACTATGTATTGACTTCCAATATTTGAACAAGGCTTTCCTTAAATATCACTATCCATTTCCACCCATGGAATAGATATTATAGTTGGTTGTAGGTTCAAATAGGTTATCCTTTTTATATGGATATCGTGGATACAATCAGATCTTGGTTAAGGAAGAAGACCAATTTAAGACGACCTTCACTACAAATTGGGGAAGCTTTACATGTAGAAAGATGCCTTTCAGTTTATCCAATACTAGAAAACCTTTAAGAGTGCCATGCATATCACATTCCAAGGTTTTATTAATAGGTTTGTACTTGTCTATTTGGATTCCATAACTATGTTTTCAAATAATGCAAGTGAGGACATGGTCCATCTCAAAGAAGTGTTTGAAAGGTGTAGGTAATTTTGGGTGTCTCTTAACCCAAAAAAGTTTGTCTTCTTGCTTCATGAAGGTAATATTCTTGGATATTTGGTTTAAAAACATGGCTTAAGTGTATATTATAAAATGATAGATTCAATTATTTATCTCTCCTTGCATAAGAACAAAAGGGACTTTCAAAGCTTCTTAGTAAAAAACAATTTTATAAGAATATATATTTCAATCCATGAAGAGTTTTTATGATATAAATCAATCCATAGATAGTTATCCTTCACTTATAAATATATATTTATCAAAATACTTTATTTTGTACACCTAGGCTAACATGGACACTATTTTAGGTATTCTTATGCAACAAATCATGAGGCCTTGGATCAACCAATAGCCTTCTTCAGTTAAGGCTTAGTGTAGTATGAAAAAAATGTATTATTTTGTTGAAAATAATATGCTTTCAGTAATTAGGTCTATCAATAACTTTATATGCTATTTATCTAATAATAAGATAAATCTAATGGTTGCCCATCCAAGTATCAAGGAGTTCCTTTTGAAAAAGGATATTAATGAGAAGAGGGCTAGTTTGATAACAAGATTAATGGAGTATGATGTGTAAATATAGGTCGAAAAGATGATTTGAGGTAAATTAATTTGTGAACATATATTCCAAGACTTTTAAGAAGCTAAAGTGCAGGTTTTAGTATTGAATGATGAAAGTTGCACATGATCATACCTCAACTTTCAACTAGTTTCATGACTTAGTAAGATATCTTCAATATGGATATTATCCTAGTCATATAAGTGATTAAAAATTAAGATATTTCAGATCTAAATCTATTATATTTATTCTTATTGATGGTGTTATTTTCAAGAAAGACATCAATGGTATGTTGCTAAGGTGTATAGAGCCAAACAAAACACAAAGTTTTCTTGAAGAGTTCCATGATGGACATGGTGGAGGACATTTATTATCAAGGACTAAATCCATTAATATCATGAGAGGTGGGTACTATTGGCCAAATATATTTGGTGATTGTCATGAATTGATTAGGAAATGTGAAAAATGTGTGATGTTTATCAGAAAAATGAGACTTGCAGTCTTACCTCTCCAATGAATTGTGGTGGACCACCCAATTATCAAATGGGGATTGGAATTTATTGGATTCATTAACACTCCTTAAATATCAGGTCATAAATAGATCCTTACTACCCCAGATTAATTTAGAAGATGGATATAAGTAGTAGCATTGAAATAAGTAAACAAATCTAATGTACTAGAATTTTATGATGGTTTGCTTATGATATTTGGAGTTCCTTCAACCATGATTTCAGACAATGCCATGGATTTTGTGGGAGATAGGATTAGATAATGGGGTATTCAACATGGTTTTTATCTCATCACTTCATCAAACTAATATCCACAAGGTAATGGACTTGCTAATTCAATCAATAAGAACCTGTTGAAGATCATAACAAGGACTGTTAAAGATAATCAAAGATCATGGCATTTAAAGTTTAAGTTAGCTTTATGGATTGATAGGATAACATATAAAATATCAATAGCCAACTCTCCATACAAGTTTATATATTGTAATGAAGTAAGCTTACCCATTTCTATTGAGTTTCTTGATTTAGAACTAATTCACCAACTTGAGTTGTTGGATAATGAACCAATGGAGATTAGGTATGTTGAGATTTTGGAGATATAATAGATTAGAAATCAATCCATACTAGCCATGGAAATTTATTAAGCACAAGTGAAGAGAGCCTTTGATAAAGGAACTTCTTCACAAATTTTTAAAGAAGGAGATTTGGTTCTCAAGTGGGATGAGGATGGAGCTAAACTAGGAAGTCATACCAAGTTCAAATCTTTAGAGTGGCCCATACACAATCTCAAGAATCAAATCCCATAATGCCTTCCAACTTGAAAAGATGGATGGTGAGGATCTTCCAATCCTAGTTAATGGGATACATCTAAAACAATACTATTGAGAGCTAATTTATTTGTACACAGTTAATTTTTTTCCTCTAAGTGTTGTAATAACACATTAGTTTGTTTATGTTTTGTTTCAAATAAGTACTTTGTTTTCACATTTACTTTGTTAGTTAGTTTCTCTAATTTTCATTATCATTATAGAATGTAAGAGTGATTTTTTGAGTCTAAAATAGATTTCAATGGTCTGGTTCTCAAGCATAAAAGGCATGCTCCTCAGTTGAGTCACAAAAATATTGATAAGTTTGACCTCATAGGTCAAACTATCACCCTTATCATTTGAAAATTTTCTTGTCATGTTGTTTAACTTGATAAATGGTGTGTTTGTCTTATAATGTACTTTAAATAGTCATCCATTGTGTTGATTAATAGAGTTTAAGGTATATTTGATGAAATTAAGGTTTTGATCATCATAGTCATTTACTTGTCAAGCCTCTTTTATGATTAGTTTAAATTGTTTCAAGAGGTGAAAAGAGTACATAAAATCCTAAAAGGCCTTATGGATTGTATCAGAGTCAAGTCATGCCATAAAATTGATCTAATTGGTTTACTGTATTTTGGGCCATTTTATGGATTTTGGAGAGTCTTGAATGTGAATTATAGTATGAGGTCAAAATAATAACATTATGTACTTTTTTAGGCATGAAAAGTATAATGGATCTATTTTTTACTAGTTTCATTAAAATTATTAAGTGTTTCTAGTAGTTTTAGTGCCAAAAAGGCCCATTTTGAGGCTATCTATATAGTTATTCAATGAAAATTTAAGATTTATGAATTTTAAGGACCTTATTTGTCCATTAAAATTAAAAAAAATTAATTTATAATATTTTTTAGGTATTAAAATTAATAAAACCATTTTATCTCCCATATTAACCTCCTTGGAAGCTCTAGAAGGGAAGTTTTCAAATGCTCGATATGGATGGAGGAGAGAGGGTTAGGATATAAAAATTTGGAAAAATATGGGGAATTTAATTAAATTAAATTAGTAGACTTTTTTCTCATATTGAACACCCATATTTATAAATAATCACTAAGAGCATAAGGGGGTCACTATGAGCTAGTCATCTAGATAGGGTCCATGTTTTCATCCATTCATTCACTTTTGAGATATATGGAAAAAAATGGTTTTATTGGGGTGATTTTAGAATTATATAATACCATTTTAATTTTTTTATAATCAAATAATTTATCTTTAAAAGGGTGTTTTTGATAGGAAACTAATTGCATGTCTTAACTTGAGATTTGGCAATTTTAAGGTAATCTTGATATATCAGTAGAATATATTAGTTTTAAAGGGTTTTAAATATAATTTTTAAGGTAAATTAAATATATTTAATATAATAAAAATTTAAATTACTTTAATTTTGAAAAACTCTTTCTTGAGATAGCTTGGTTGATCATTTGGCCCTTCCACAAGGTTTAGTTATCCATATAATGAGATGTTTAGTGTGTAAATAGAATATTATTAAGGTTATAATTATATTAATGGTATTATATAGGATTATAAATCTAAATTATTTTCTATAATATGTTCCATTTGAGTTTAAAGGACCATCTCTCTGAGGAGCTCAAACTCTAAGTTATAGGCCTAATAGGCAGACCAGAAGGATATCATGGTAGGTAATGGAATTTATAAGAATTAATGGAGATTAATTGGTTAATTATAATTTATTAAAATTATTTTAGAGTGTTTATGGATTATTTAAGATGTATATAAACACTCTTGGGAACAATATTTAGTTTAAAGCATCAAATGACTAAAATAACACTAAAAGAATATATGTTACTATGTTTTAAGATTAAGACACTTTATAAAAGAATTTATAATCTTATGAACATGTTATAAGGGTGAAAAATGAGTTTTAAAGGTCGTCTAGTTCCTTAAAAAATATATGAGTTCTTAGTTGGTCTTCAAGGTTCATCAAAATCATGAGGAAAATTTCCCTAAAACTTAGTTTAGTAGAGTTTAAGGTAAGTGTGCATTGCCTAAGGTAATATATTGATTATTATTTCCATATTATAATTAACTTATTATGGAAAATTAATGAATAAATAATGATCATTTAAAACCTCAATCATCTTGAGATCATGAAAGTGGATGAAATGGTTTAGTGGACTAACAGTTTGTACAAGTGCAAAGCTCACCTAAAACCATCATATTGTGGGTTAAACAAGGAGTAGAGTGATGAGGTTAATATTGTTTGGTATACAAAAAACCAATTTATTATGGTTTATGAGTTTTGAATAAAAAGATAAAGTACTCCTCATGTTGAAGGTCTCTCAATAAGTTGTTATGGTCAAGGTTATAGCCAAGGGAGACTTTAAGAAATCATCACTTATAGGCTACTTGAAAGACACCTGCATTCATGAGGTGGAATGACATCTTGAGTCTTATGAGCCATTAAAGGAATATGATAATGAGATAATGGAAATGGTTTTAAGGATAATTTATTGGAGAGGTTCAAGGATCCATCAAGGTCTCCTAAGTAACCCATGAAGTAAACATATATTTATAGGCCCTAGGCCTATAGGTCATCATTATAAACTTATGTCCATTACCTTAAAAGTCAATAAAGTACCTAAGAGATGGAGGCCTAAACCCATGGAAGATGACACAGACCATATATCATCAAATATCACATGGGTGATTGATAGTCTCATGAAGGATAGTGGATTGAGTTGATGACCCTAACTAGACACTTTTCTACCTCAGTTTGTACAAGCTACAAGAGATACACCTAAAACTATGAGAAGCTTAGTCAGTTAATCACAAAGCCTAACCTATATGAAAATAAAGACATAAGACTTTTAATGAGTTATTTTTGGTTTAAATAGAGTATAATAATGTTGGAATCCTCCATTGAAGGTTATGAGGAAGTTGACAAATCATATTTTATCCAAAAAAGAACCTAAAACCAAGCCTATAGGTAATATCCACTTATAGTCACCAAATGGCCTATATTTAGTCAAGTTCCAAGACATTAAAAGCCTAACCTCTATGTAGATGAGGACATAATACCAATATGAGAATAGTTACACTTTTTTTCATATCTAAGGATAACTAATAAATTGAATTCACAATCTAAGAAATTACCTACAGTCCATACAATGGGTATAGATGGCCATCTACAACCAATTCAAATTGGAAAACATATTGAGGTGTGGTGAAAGGGATAGAAGTTTGAAAGATGATTTAAAACTCAATTGAGACTATAACATAGTTTAAGGAGCATTGAACAGGCTAGTGGTGGTTTTTATTAGACCTAAAGCATACGAAACACATAAAAAAATGTGCACCTATAGGTTACTCTAAGAGCAAGTTGGTTTTAGGTCTAAAGGAAAGAGCAAAGGTAGAATGAGTTTTGGTAAGTGCATAGAGGTGGGGGAAAATTCTATGGAAAATTTTCATAGTGTGATCACATTATTTAATTAATGAGATCATGTTATTTAAATTATGGCTCAATAATTATTGAGCCATAATGTTATCATGTTATTAAATATCACAATCACATTATTTAAAACAATAACACAATCAAATTAATAATGTGATCACATTATTATTATTTTCAATAATGAAATCATGTTAATAACATGATCAAATTATCTAAGTAACACAAAAATAAAAATTGAAACTCAAAAGTAAAATTCCTCATTTTTCATTCAAGCTTACTTTGTTAACCTTCTTATTATGCGATCACATTTTGGGTGAGAGAGGCTAAACCTTTCCATAATTCATCCCAATAATTCATTAATTGATGATTTTACTATGTACAAGAGGTAAGTGCTAAAAAACTACACTTGTTAACCCTATATTTTAGTAATTTTCATTGTTTATCCCTAATTTTTAGTAATTTTACTAAATTTTAGTGGTAATTTATTTTTTTTGAATATTCCATCTTTCTAACTCTTATATTCTTATGACTAACCCTCCTAACCCTCCATATAACCCTCTTATTCCTCCTCTTAACCCTCCATATAACCTTCCACATAACCCTTTTTTCCACCTCTTATCCCTCCACCTGACCCTCCTATAGTTACAAAAAATCCCCCAAGTAGTTAGGAGAGTCTAGTTGACCACATTATGGGAAATAAAATTCAAATTGAATAATTAATTAGGAGAATGAGGGATCCCACTTCCACCAACACCCACCACACCTTTTTAGCCAATTCCCTAGAGACATTATTAGCTCAAATTAACTTTATAATAAGTTGAATTGATAAATGGGCTTCATGTCAGGATAGTTAGAGGGCTTATTATTTTGATAAATTGTTAACACTTGAGGTCACGAACAAAGACATATCAAAATCTTCCATTTGTGCCTTGTTCATTGACCCAACCACCAATGCACCATTTATGGTAATGATTGAATGTTTTGCAATCCATCACTACCAACATAATTTAATCATAGCCAATTTTTGGGATCAATGGTGGATGGTGTTTTATTATCCACCATATAACAACCATGATGTCTTATTATATTTTTTGAGGAAAATCTAATGTCAGTTTGTCCTAAATGAGATTATGAACTATTTTAACTATAGTGAGTTTTAGGGCTAAGGGAAAGGCTTTGTATAGGATCAACTAGGTACATGTTGTGCACTTAATCAACCTACAAGGATCTTTATCTAAAATCCACTTGAGCTTGATATCCCATTTATAGTTCAATAGGTCATGGATGTTGACACTCTACATGCACTTAGTCCACTCACTAATACACTCATTTAGCATATGAGTAGGCTCTCATAGTCTGATGCTAGAAGTACACCACCTAGTGTGCAGACCTAATCCCACTCTTATATTTATTATACAACTATATGCATGAGACATGATGATGATGTCAATGGTCATTTAGAATAATTGGATAATATACTTATGAGTGATGAGTTTTTAGCATGCATATTTAGTGTGCAAACATTAGCCACTAATAAAATGTAGTTATATTTTATATAAATGCCATGTTAAATTTAAGTTATATTTACAAATTTAATTTAGCTAATAATTAATTTACATAAAAATTGAATAATATATATGTCATTTTTTATGTCCCAAGAGTGACATTACCTTTATCATCATAATTGACATATGTAGCATTTTATTTGACACAACCATTGTTTACATTTTTAGATCTAGTTATTGGCCCATTCACTCTACATCTGTCTCTATTAGGATGACACATTTTACTTATACAAAGGTAAAAGTTTTAGTTCATATTATACTCTACATTTAGTCTATGTATATTTGCCTTGTAAGTTTAAGTTAAATTTATCTATCAAGGATATTGATGTAGAGGTTCTAAATTTTTTCTCTGATATGAATGGAAACACACACTTACCTTTTCCAAATACCCATCTCTGATCTTTTCTTGGCCTTCTTTGTCTTCTATATTCAACCTCTTTATCTCTTTCATCACTTTGCATTTACTAGGTCTTTCTTGTTCACTCTTACCTATTCAATGGATCTTAATATTCCTTGTTCACTTAATCCTCCTTTACATGAAGTTATTTTACTAATCGACTACCTCTACAATATTTCCTTTTCACACCAACCCCCTTAGTTCATACTCTATTTTCATGTTCTCTCTCTTTATCCTTATTCTATTCTTGTTAATATTCTTATGTTTTTCATATCTATTCATGATAATTTTATTATATCATTCCAAATTACTCATAAGACCATATACCTACTCAATTACATCTCATTTCATTCATCCAACCATTCCACACAACCCCCAAGCTTCAACTCTTCACTTAACTCTTCTTTCCTCTTTGACACCTTCCTTCTACTAACCCTTTTTTGAGGTAAACCTCCTTATTATGATTAAAATACAAAGATAAAAACTAAAATAAACCTGCATTAAGATACCCCTTTACATCACATAACTCCACACAAACTTTCATAATTTAATTCTCTTTGGATAACACCTAACTTAACACCCCTTAGGACTAATTAGGTATCCTAGGCCTAATTCAAGGATAGTGACTATAAAACCATAGTACACAAACTCAAATAAGATTTAAAACTTCAAAATACTCTTTCTACTATATAAATACACATACCCAAAAATTTTAATGACTTTTCATTTATTAAATCACTTGTTATCTCATTTTCTAGTTTTAAACCCTAACTTGTGTTGTCTTAGTCCATCACCTACCTAAGGGGATAATAAATGAGATATAATAACCTTTTAACACTTATAAAATATTATAAGGATTTAAATTTATATTTCCTTACCCAAAACATCTTCTCAAACTATTAATTTTCCTTTAACAATACTAAATCATTCCCAACATGTAATTTTACATAATTCGATACCCCTCCAACATGACTATGTCAAAAAATAAGACATAATAAACCATTAAGACCCTTTACCTTAATTTTATATAAATTAAAATAATCACACACATGGAAAAAAAAATATCCCAAAACATTAATAATACCTTAAATCCTCAACTCTATTTCCAAGAACTCTATATGGTCTATCTTTATAACTATACAAACTTAGAATTGTTACTAATTGGATTGTATATAGTATTCCCATGTATTTTGAATTTTCTCAATAGTATTGATAATTTAAATGTTTTTTAATTAATTTAATATAGATCCTCTATCCATTAATCATATTTTAATAGTTTATAATGACACACTTAAACAAACTATGTTCTCCTCTTTCTGACTGTCCCTGAAGACAAAGTATTGAAACTTGGGTTTCACCACTTGAACATGTAGAATACTAAATTGAATATTCTTTTTCTAGAGATATGAACAAAAAAGGATTGATCATAAAATTATAGAAACTTATTTACATTTTAATCTATCCAAATAAGCTTTACAAGTAAGGACAAAGTTCTTGATATGTCTCTTATTCCTTTTCTCTCCCTAACTCTAAATTTTTCAAATTGCTACTATTCTTTCTTCCTCTTACTCTTATAATAAGACTTCATAAATGTATTAAAATTTTTATATTACCTCAAACATGAAAAATACTTTATATTATTATCCATTTCACATTCCATGGTAGTTACACTTCCATGATTCTTGTATTTGAGTGTATTTTATGTTAATTTTGTAAAAATACTTGTATCTAAATAGGTTCAGCTACAAATAATCTATGAGCATAGGACCAATATTCATACCTTTGATTCATCTAAGACATTAAAGGTATATACATCTACTATAAGGGTATGCCAAGGTGATTCTTATTCAATGAAGGCAAAGAGAGGGAGGTTGTTTTATGAATAGGATGTCTTACATGAGATGTGCTTTTTCATATGCCTATATGGAAATTTATGCATTTTTTGCATTATATATGTGTATATGACATTAAAAAAACATTATTTACTACGTTTTTAGATGTAATTTTTTTATTCGTATCATGGAAATCTATGTATTATTAACATTTTACACATGTGCCTATCATGGTAATCTATCTAATTTATATTCAATTTTAATTTAAAATGTCATTGTATAATGTTGTTTTGATCTTCCAAAATATTATCTATCAGATATTTTATTTAATTTTGTAAATAAATGAGGATTAAAAAAAAATATTTTCAATGTTTTAAATCTTAGACCTCCCATATTTTATTAAATTAAAGTTTTTATTTGATTGTGTAGTGGAAATGACTAATAACACTCTTATCTATTTTACAATTTTCATCACCCATATTCATATTTTAAATTAATCATTAACACAATTTTATTTCACTTAAAAACCATACCCAATCATGTTCAAAATTTTATAATGCAAATACATAAAATCATTCATAAATCCCTTCAATTTCTCACTCAAATACCTATACCTCTAAGTTACTTGATCTTTCACCTTAACCTAGCTCTAATGCCTTTTTGACTAAATTTTCTTGAAACTAGGCCTACTAATTTCATGCCTTATATGATTATTATTCCTTTATATTTTTCCTTACCTCTCAATTAATCTCTATCAATACCTCTTCTGCACTCAACTCCTTTTGGTAACCATGTACATGGCTTACTTCTTCATCTTTACAGCTTTATCTTTGCTAAACTTTCAAGATGATATTATACATAACCTTGAATATAGTGTATTTATTTTGATAAAAGGAAACATTAATAACTTGAAATAAAATATTCATTTATGAGACAATGATCCATATTTGGCCAAAACCCTTTGTCATCCCCAAATACCACCTAATGCATAGTTTGTTCTTCTATGTTTAAGAAGGAGATGAAATTAATATTAATATGTTATAAGATCATGAATAACCAAAATAACTTAACAAATATTGTTCTAAACTTAATTAAAAATCCATTCTCAAACAATCTTATTTTAAAGTAGTCAAATACTCATTAGGTCTTCTCTTAACTGGTCACTAATCTCTCAAATCTGCTCTCTTTATTTCGAACAATCTTCTTTAATAAAATTTAGATAGGTATAAATAAAAATAAAGGATTTATGTATGTTTAAAAACCTACAATAAATAAACAAACTACAGGTCTCTAAGATATTGAGTTTTCATTTTTAAATTCTATCTTTTTAAGTTTCTAGGTCTCTAGACATAGTTATTGATCCAATAGATCAATATCTCATAAATAGAGTTTTTAGATCTTAAAAATTATATTTATAGTATTATTTTATCAAATTTAACATGTTTTAACCCTTACCCAAGTTTATAAAACTGAAATCAACCAAAAACTCATCTTACCTTATGCACAACTTTCTCAAAAATGTTCCACAAGTGTACATAAAAATAATCCTTTGTACCTATAATTACAAAAATATTGTCAACCCAATCATAATTATAATAATTTATAAGATACATTACCCATATGATAACAAATTTTTATACCTTATTTTTCTTTTTGAGTTTTAGAGGTGTTTTACTCATGAAACCCTTACTTCAGATTTACTAAGAATTTTTATAGGCTGAGAGCTTAGTATAACTATTGATTTGATGCTTCTTGACAATAAAATGTAATTTAAAACAAATTAAATTGTGATTTTAACATATAGTAAAATATTATTGGCCTCCCATCAAGATTGATCGATAAACCCACCACCCATTCTACCCTCAAGAATGCCCTTCCTAATACAAGAAAAATGTAATTTTTTAGTCTAAGTTCAAACATTCATAAAATGAAACAAATAAGTCATTACTATGAAATATAATATCCATCTCCTACCTATTTGAGACCTATAATATCACCCCAAATTACTTAGGTGGAAAATTTGAGAGCAATCCATTAGATAAGTTATAGTGATGGGTCCAAAAATGTAACTTTTTGGCATTGAACAAGAAACTTCTTGAGTTATAACTATCATTTTTACCTCTAGGATCTCCACATTGGAATATATCACTTTTATCACATCCAAATAGGCAAATTAAATTTTATCACATTTCCATTATTTTCAAATCCACCCAAAAGTGCATTTTCACTACCATTTAGGAGAACATAAACACTAATAGCAATGTTGTCAAAGTTTAAGTTATAGTTGTAGAACTATTGTTCTGATGCTTCTTGATAAAAAAATAACACTACCAACACCTCAAATGGGGTAGATAATGTCTAGGACTAGGTTCTTTTCTTTTGATCAATCTTTATCGACAATCCCACCATCCATTCTAGCCTCAAGAATGCCCTTCGCAATATAAAAAATATATAAATTTTTAGCTAAAGTTCAAACTTTCATATAATGAAACAAGTAAGTAATTTATATGAACTATCAAAACCTTCCCCTACCTATATAATCCCTATATTCACACCATATATCACTTAGGTGTAACTTTTGAGAGTAATCCCTTGGACAAGTTGCAATGATGGGTCTAAAAATGCAAATTTTTGGCATTGAACAAGTAACTTCTTGAGCTGTAAATACCATTTATACCTTTGAGACCTCCACATAATAATATATCACTTATATCACATATATATAGATAAATTAAATATTAATACACAACCACAATGTTTAAATCCACTTAGAAGTGCATTTCCACTACCATTCAAGAGTGCAGAAACATTGACAACAAACGTTGTCAATGTTTAAGTTGTGGTTGTATAACTTTGATTACAATGCTTCTTGACCAAAAAATGACACTAGAAACACATATAGGGGGGATTTTAATATCTAGTATTAGGTTATTTCCTTCCCATCAGGCTTGATCGACAAACCCACCACCCATTCTAGCCTTAGGAATGCCCTTCCCAATATAAAAAATGCATTTTTTAAGCCTAAGTTCAAACATGTGTAAATTAAAACCTATAATTGATTTAAATTAACCATAAAATCACTCCACTACCTATTTAATCCATATAATATCACCACAAATAACTTATGTGTAATCCATTGGACAAGTTGTAGTGATGGGTCAGAAAATGAAACATTTTGGCACTGAACAAGTAACTCTTGAGCTTGAACTACCATTTTTGCCTCCAAGACCTCCACCTAATAATATATAAATTTGATCACATATAGATAGGAAAATTACATTTCACACTACCAAAACATTCAAATCCACTCAAAAATGCTTTTTCACTATCATTTAAGAGTGTGGAAATACTAACAATAAATGTTGTCAAAGTTTAAGTTATGGTTTAAAAACTATGGTTTTGATGCATCTTGACTAAAAACTAACACCACCAAAATGTCTAGGGGGTGATAATTTCTAGGACTAGGTTCATGGCCTTCCATTAGGCCTGATCAACAAACCTACCAACCATTTTGGCCTCAATAATGCCCTTCCTAATAGAAGAAAAATGTAAATTTTAACCTAAATTCAAACATGCCTAAAATGATACGTGTAAGTCATTTTTATGAATCATCAGATCCCTCCCCTATTTTTTAAGCCCTATAATTTCACCCCAAAGCACTCAAGTGGAACCTTTGAGATAAATCTATTGACAAGTTGAATTGATAGGTCAAAAAATGTAACTTTTTAGCATTGAATAAGTAACTTCTTGAGCTCCAACTTCCATTTCTACCTTTGAAATCTCCACCTAAGAATATATTACTTCAAACATGTCCAAAATGAGAATCTCTTATCTTGAATAATATATAATTATGTATTGATAGTGCCAACCACAATAATGTGTAAGCTTATCTAACACCACTAACCCACAAATAATTATTAATAAGTAATTAAAAATGAAATTCATATGTACTACCTAGAAAATAAAAAACATTTGGTAAAATTTATTACATCTACATTTAAAAATTAAACATACTTGCATATTTCAATCCAATAAACCACTAAGATCTACTCTAACCTTGATATTATTAAGAATAGATTCATAGTCTGACTCCCAAGCTTTCCATAGTTTCATGTTTAATGACCTCCCATTATATTTTTGTAATTGAATATTCAATGCAAAAATCAAATTTGAATAATATAGTATCTTCCTATGAATTTCAAACTCTTCAAACAACCATTGATATATATAATTTATAGGATATCATCAAAACCAAGTTCCAATGACTACCACTGACCTAGTGGGATATTCAATGTTTTCTCATCTATAACTAGGGAACTCAATTTTTTCTTTCTCTACACACTGACACAAGTATTAATTAGTGCCTTATTCATTATACTCATCTATAATAATTTCAAAAACATGCCCTATATCACAAAATATAGTTTTCAGTGACAATATGAAGATATATAATGAGAATAAATTATACATAATAAAAAATATTCTAACTAACTGCACTAGATCAAATACATGGTCAAAATTATCTAATAATATCATATTTGTAAGTCAAAATGTTGTTGGAACCTGATATGTGGTGATTAGAATTATAGGTTTGAAACTCCAATCATCCATTTAATCTTGTGACTCAGACTTATTCCAAATAGAGTCCACACATGCAGAATAAAAACATGCCAAGTGTCTCATATTAACAGTCCAATAACTTGCATTTGAACTACATAATGAGTGGAGGTCACTTGAACCCATTAGAGTCATACAATCTTCATACTTTGCCAAGTGTTATTTATCCATTAACCAAAAATGTCTAAAAGTAGTAGAATTTTGTTGAGCATCATGACACATGTTCTCATTAAACCATTCAACCATGGTTTTTTCATTTTTCAAATGAACACCTCTAAAAATTTTAATTCCTCCCTTGCCATAGCTCTTTTTACACATGCTCTAACACCGTCATGCTCCCATTTTCTATGGACAACTTTAGTGAAAATCCAAATGTGTTATACACTAATGGTAATGTGTATTTTTCTCAACTAATATTTTTTTTTTAATTTTTGAATTGTAATATGTAATTATCTAACCCATGCCATGTTAATTGAAAGTAATGTTCCTTTGACTCAACCATTCATAGATCTTATAAAAATAACCTTGAATATACTCTAAAAAATGTGATTATTAATCACTAATATATAAATGGTACTCCCTTAATATTTTTTGTTATTGTTCAATAGTATTAATTACATGAATGAATGTTATATGCATAAATATGCCAACTTATGATGAGTTATAATATTGTGATTAAAATTCTATTTGGGGTTTGAATGTGTAATTTTTAGAAAATTCAATTACTAAAACAATCAAACTAAGTGTAAATGTATCCTTTATTATCTTGAAATGTTCATCCAATCATCTAGCCTTTTGTGTGTGCCTTACATACTTATAAACAATATCCTCCCTAAATTTGACAAAAAATTTAGAAATAGGTATATTTTTTGTAATAAGCTCACATCTTTTAGATTCTTTGGCATATTTTAATTGATAAGTCACTAATTTATATTTGATTAAACCAAATAATTGATATCCAATTGCACTTGTAATCTCCTCAAGGATACATTTTTTTAATTTTGGCAATCCACCGCAAATGTTATAATTTTGATTTTAACATGATTTGTTATTAAATAATTATCCATCTAGTTTTTTACAAAATATAGTTGGAATAAATTCCCTAGCTAATTTTGGTGGTAATTTAATGCCATAATCCTAAAAAAAATTAGTATGAAAATTAAAATGAATATGGAGAAAAAAAACCATAGTGCATTGAAAATTCAACATGTTGCCTACAACAAGTGGTACATGTGTGATTTATTTTTACATAAAAAGGTTTGGCCATCTCAAAATATATTTGACAAATAGAAATTTGTAGATGTTTTTCCAAAAATTTTGAGTAAAATTATGTTTGATTCATATCCAATAAATGTTTTAGTTGTGGTTCATGGTTATGAGAACCAACTCTTCTTTTCACTACATCTCTTGCATTGGGAGAAACTCTTGTATAGTATTTCTAAAATTGAGCAAGTGACTCTTTGAGAGTATTGGCTATAACCTTGTCCTTTTTTTTAAGTCTACCAAAGAATTCCTAAACCTCATTGGTGTTAGGTTTATTAAGTCTTTAAAATATTTCAATTTCTTTCATTAATGCTTTTCTATTTATATTAAGTGTTTGGATTATTTTCAAAACCATTCATTTTTTGCCTATTTGGTCACTTACTGGACAAATTATAAGTATACTTTAGGAAACATTACAATCTTGGGTTCATGATTTTGGGCCTAAAGTATGATACGCATCATATATATTTTTAAAAATTTCATCATTTTCATCATCCATGTTATATGTTATTAGTCCTAATATGTACATTATAGGTCTTATCTTAATCAATTTTATTAATGAAATAAATAATTGACATCTTTGAATATCATAATCCAAATTATGAAAGAAACTATCCCAAATTTGTTGAGCCAAGATTCTTGAATAGAAATTAGACATTTATTAATGTATTGGTTCTAAAATATTTTCATCAACTTCAATTAAGTGCTTGTATTTTCTATGCACAATTACTGGAGGTGTTTTTAATGGTGGAATTTGTTGAGAGGGTGTTTCAAAATCATTATTACTTTCATTTTTTAGAGGTGGGATGACATTTTATTCATTGTTTATGTCTTCATTATATTTTTTCATGAAATTTTCTTGATGTTTAATTTCATAATTATTTATTTCCATGAAATTTTCTTCATTCATGGGGGGTGAAGCATCATACATAGACTCATCATCAACAAAATCAAAATTTTGGAACTTTGAATGTAAACTTCTAAAATTATCTATTTCATTATTGTCAATTTCATTATTATTCATTTCCTTATGGTCAATTTCATCATTATTCAATTCATTATGGTTAATTTCATCATTTTAAAATTGATTAATATCAATTGGATCATTATCTATGGCATTTGGTTCATTAGGATTAAGGTTTGTACCTTGTCTACCATGATGTTTTTGCATTCGTATATTTTTTCTCTCAAATATTCTAATTCATCTGGTGTTATGTTATTCAAAATATTCCTCTTCCTTGAACATGATTTTTCACCCATCAAGGAAAATTGATATATTTTCAAAGGTGGGGTTAACAATACATAGGTACTACAAGTCTCATAGAAGTACATATAAAATGTTTGTGGAGATAGAATTCTTCGTTTGGGTTAAAAATAGACATTGAAAAGTGAGATTAGTATATAATAATAATAATTCAATTGTGTTATATAAAATGATCATGTTATTTAATAATGTGATCACATTATTCTTGATACTAAATTCTTCTTCAACATACACATTGAGAAGTGAGTTTTGTGAATATTAAGAATAACACTATCATATTATTTAATAACATTATTATGTTATTATTAATACTCAGTTGGGGTTAAACATAGACATTAAGAAGTGAGTTTTGTCTATATTAATAATAACATGATCACATTATTTAATCCCTAATATATATTAAGAATAATGTGATCACATTATTTAATAATGAGATCACATTATACGTAATATAGATTAGGGATTAAGGCATTAGTTCATAAGGGTAGGGATTAGGGCATTAGGGATTATAGCTTACAATTTATGTTTTGGGGTTTAGGGATTAGGGTATGTAGGGTTTAGGTTTAAGGGTATATATAAGGTCTAATTGCTTTATTTCATGTGAATCTAAGTTTTTTACTACAAAAGATGTTAATTGGGACTAAATAAATTGGTAAATAGGGAAGGTTTATGTTTTACAATTTAGGGTATAGTGTTTAGGGTTTAAAATATAGGGCTTAGGTTTAGGGTACATAGGGTCAATTGTAAAGATAATTCTTAGTCTAAATGATATTAATTTGGGATAAAATGATTGGTTTAAGGTTTAAAGAGTTTATATTTATGGTTTAGAGTTTAGGGATTAGTAAATTTAAGGATTAAGGCTTAGGATATAGGTTTTAAGGTGTATAGGGTATTATCATGAGGATGTTTGGGAAAAATTTGATCTCATTGGACCTATATATGTGAGTAAAGAATGTGATTTTAGGCTTAATTATCCCCCACATCATCATAGATTGAGCCAATTAATTCAATTGTGGTTTAATGAGTGATGTGATTTTGACCAAGTTCTTCCTTATGAACATAATTCTTAATATATATAAAGGATGTTAATTGGGTCCAAATTTATTGGTTTAGGGTTTAGGGTCTATGGTCTATAATTTAAAGGGTTTGGGGTTTATGGCTTAGGGTTTAAGGTAAATGTTATAGGGTTTAGGGTTAAACTTAAATGGTACAAGGTTTAGGGTTTAATATATCAGATATAGGGTCTAATCACTAAGGTAACTGAAGAACATTTGAGTTACTTATTCACCCATTTATGAAATCTACCTTCATGTTTGCATTTATGATAAAAGTATGGATAGTTAAGTAATACATATTATACAATTAATTGAGACATAAATTTGGTTTAGGGGATCAATTTTCCCAAAATCACACCCCTAATTACACAAACTAATTAATTGGATCAATTCATGATAGAATCAAACTTTTAATTTTTCATGAAATCATATATTGCTCTTGAAGGGGTTCAAATTGGCCTCAAATGCCTCCTTAATTAAATGAATAACATATTTTTATAATTATATATGACATGAAATTAGGGTTAATTTAACTCAAAATATGTTCATGTGGCTCATTTTGACCCTAATTATCTACATAATTTAACTAATTGACATTTACATTCATTAACTGATGACTTCAAGTTTATTGAGCTCAAAAACACATTTTATACATGTATAACTTACATATAAGTAAATAATGTCTCTTTTATTCAATCAAGCTAATGAAATTGGATCTAATCAACCCATAAATCACATTTTATAGTTATGAAATTAGGTTGAAAGAGATTGAAATAGCCCCAATTTATTTCAAATACACAACTATATTGGTACTCCAAAGACTAAGTTTTGGCCATAGGTTTAAAAAATGCATTTTATGACATCTTGTGATAAAATAAATTATATTGTAAGGCATGTATGTTTGTATCATGTAGTGGGAATTAGGGAATATGGCTTAAAATTTATGTTTTAGGGATTAGGGATAACAGTGTAAGGTTTAGGTTTAAGGGTGTATATAATGTATAATCACTATATGTCATGTGAACCTAATTATTAATAAAAAGGATGTTAATTGGGACTAAATTAATTAGTAAATAGGGAAGTTTATAGTTTATAATTTAGGGTATAGTGTTTAGGGTTTATGGTTTATGTCTTAGGTTTTAATGTATATATGGTTTAAGGTACATAGGGTCAATCACAAAGATAATTGAGGAAAATTAGAATCACTTGGACCCATTTGTGACTATATAAAGTTTTTTTAGGTTTCCATTATACCCCATGTCATCATGTAGACTAAGTGAAATAATCAAATGGGGTAATCAGTCATGTGATTTAGGTGAAACTAACCCCTATGAACCTAATTCTTAGTCTAAATAATGTTAATTTAGGCTAAAATGATTGGTTCAAGTTTTAAAGATTTTATATTTAGAGTTTAGAGTTTAGGGATTAGGAACTTTAGGGATTAAGGCTTAGGGTATATGTTTTAGGGCATACAAGGTATAATCATGATGGTGATTGGGGCAAATTTTAGATCTTATAAACTATATCTATGAATAAAGAATGTGATTTTGGGCTTAATTAGCCCCCACACCATCATAGATTGAGCTAATTAAGTCAATTATGGTAATGATAGATGTGATTTTGACCAAGTTCATCCTTGTGAACCTAGTTATTACTATATATAAAGGATTTAAATTAGGGCCAAATTAACTAGTTTAGGGTTTAAGATCTACAATTTAAAAGGTTTGGGGTTCAAGGCTTATAGCTTAGGGTTTAAGGTAAATGATATAGGTTTTAGGGTTTAAGTTAAATGGTATAGGATTTATGGTTTAAGATATTAGATATAGGGTCTAATCACTAAGGTAATTTAAGAAAATTTGAGATGCTTGTTCACTTATTTATGACAATTACCTTCATGTTTGCATTTATTATAAAAGTAGGGATAATTAAGCCATGCACATTGCATACATGTTATACAATTGATTGATCCATAAATTTGGTTTAGGGGATAAAATTTTCCCAAATCATGCCCCTAATTACATAATTTTACTAATTAGATAAATTCATGATAGAATCAAACTTAATTTTGTCCCAAATCATATCTTGCTCTTGAAAGGATTCAAAATGGCCTCAAATGCCTCCTAGATTAAATTAATCAAATCTTTGATTAATTATATATGACATGAAATTAGGGTTAATTTCACTCAAAATCAAATTGAATATACAATTTAAATAAATTCAAGTGGCTCATTTTGATGTTAATTACCTCCATAATTGAATTAATAAACATTTGCATTCATTAGTTTGTTAGGGTGTGGAGCTAAAAACTTCACCAAGGAGCATTCATTATCAAGTTCGGGTCTACATAGACACTGGCATCAGTCAGGAGCGACCGACATTGGTCACACGCAGTTGCAGAGATGCTGACGTCGGTAGAGGGTCGGCCGACAGTGGTCACAGACAAGCAGCAGGAACTGACATCGGTTACCTGCGTGTCCAGAAAGCTATTTCCGTGGACAGAAGCAAGTGTTTGCATGATAAGTTTGAGTTGTAGAATCAAGCTTGCATCTCTATTATTGGCATTACTATTTTTAGAGCCCTTGTTCAAGTGGCTTAACTGCTTGTTGGTTGTACATGCTCAAGTCTCCTAATTCTATATGAAGAATTAGATCTTCTTAGCTTAGTAGTAGTTATTGTTGTAGAGAGTGAATTATTGTAATTCATTATGTGAGAAGAACAATACAGAATTGAATCAATCCAGGCTTGTTGGAGTTGATTGTTCTTGAGAGAGAGAGCTCTTGAGGAATAGAGATCTATTGAGAGATCTATACATCTAGGAGAGGTGTGGAAGAAAGAAGCTTTCTTCAATTGTATTCCTTTTGTAAAGAGTTTGTTAATACAAGTTTTCAGGGTGTTTTTTTGTATCTCTTGTTCTTGCTATTATCATTCTAATTACTTGTCAATCTGGTTTAATTCCACATTTATTGCTATCACAATTGTAATCTATTATTGGTTTGATCCCCCAACAAGTGGTATCAGAGCCTTGGTTACAGGTTCAGAGCTTGATAATTGGTATCAAAGTTCAGGTTCACTAACAGGTGGTTCAGATCTGTATAGTGTGTATTGATTACAAGTTCTCACAGGAGTTTCTACAGGGATTTCTGTTTGAGTGGGAGAAGCAATGGCAGATGAAAGTAAATTGAGAATGGAAAAGTTCAATGGCAAAAATTACCAACACTGGAGAATGCATATAGAGGACTATCTGTATCAGAAAGATCTCTACTTACCGTTAGGAGGTATTGCAAAGAAGCCCAAAGACATGGAGGATGAAGAATGGGAAGTTCTTGACAGAAAGGCTCTGGGTTCTATAAGACTGAGTCTAGCATCCACTGTGATATCCAATTTATCACAGGCAAAGTCTACGGTAGAGTTGATGACTACGTTAGCAAATTTGTATGAAAAACCCTTAGCTTCCAATAAGGTATATCTTATGAAGCAGTTATTTAATTTGCATATGAATGAAGGTGGATCTGTTTCTACTCATCTGAATGATTTCAATGGTATTGTGAATCAATTAAGTTTAGTAAACATAGTGTTTGATGATGAGATAAAAGCTCTTTTGATATTATGTTATTTGCCTGAAAGCTGGCATGGCTTAGTAATGGCAGTAAGTAATACTGCATCTGCATCAAATATTTTGAAAGTAGAGGATGTTGTTAGTGTTATCTTGAATGAGGAAATACGTAGGAAAAGCACAGAAGAGGCATCTGGGAATGCTTTAAGTTTTGAGAGCAGGGGAAGGCAGAAAGAGAAGAGCAAGAAAGGCAGATCAAGATCCAAGTCAAAGGGGAAAGGCAGATCTAAATCCAGAAATGGCAAAAGGCCACAATGCTGGAATTGTGGAAAGATGGGGCACATAAGTAGAGATTGTTGGTCAAAGCCTAAGGAGGACAATTAGCACGAAGGAAAGGAAGAAGCCAAGATTGCAGGTATTGCAGAAGATGCTTTAATTTTCTCTCTGCATAATAATATAGAATCTTGAGTATTAGATTTTGGTGCATCTTTTCATGCTACTCCTAATAGGGAATATTTTAGTGACTATATCCATGGAGATTTTGGAATAGTGTATCTAGGGGATGATGAGCCCTGTAAAATAATTGGCAAAGGTAAAGTGCAGCTGAAGATGCAGAATAGCAACACATGGGTGTTGAGAGATGTGATGCATGTACCTAGCTTGAAGAGAAATTTGACTTCTGTAGGAAAGTTAGGGGATGAGGGTTGTATAGTAACTCTCATAGCAGAATCTTGGAAGGTGACCAAGGGTGCACTTGTTATGGCCAGAGGTAAGAGAGAAGGTACTCTCTATTTGTGTTACTAACAAATCTCCTTCTGTATTATCTACTTCAGATGTGGATGCTAAATTGTGGCACTTAAGGCTTGGCCACATGAGTGAGAAGGGGATGTCAATTCTTAAGTCTAAAGGTATGCTTTTAGATTTAAAAGGCATAGATCTAGAGTTTTGTGAGCACTGTGTATTTGGAAAATAGAAAAGGGTTAGTTTTCTCAAAACTGGGTCTACTAAGAAGCAGCACAAGTTAGAGCTTGTTCACAAAGATGTGTGGGGACCAGCTCAGGTTGCTTCCATTGGAGGATCACAGTACTATGTATCTTTCATAGATGATGCCACAAGGAAGGTATGGATCTATTGTATTAAAAATAAATCTGATGTATTTGATACTTTTAAAGTTTGGAAAGCTATGGTTGAGAATGAAACAGGTAAAAGATTAAAGTGCCTGAGATCAGACAATGGTGGTGAGTTCTGCAGTCATAAGTTCAGAGATTATTGTTACATGCATGGAATCCGTAGGCAAAGGATGGTTCCAAGGACACCTCAGCATAATGGAATTTCTGAAAGGATGAACAGGACAATAATGGAGCGTGTAAGATGTATGAGATTGCATGCCAGTTTGCCCTTACAGTTTTGGGCACAAGCTGTTGACACTGCAGTGTACCTGATTAACAGAGGACCCTCTACAGCTCTGGATGGTGGTATTCTAGAAGAGGCATGGACAGGTAAAAAGGTTGATCTCTCATATCTCAAAGTTTTTGGTGGTGAAGCCTTTGTGCATATAGATAAGGAAAATGGAAAGAAGCTTAATGCTAAGTTTATGAGATGCACGTTTATTAGCTATGGCTCAGATGATTTTGGTTACAGATTGTGGAATCTAGAAACTAACAAGGTAATCAGGAGCCGTGATGTTGTTTTCAATGAAAGAGTGATGTATTGTGATCAGCTAAGGAAGTTGAATCAGTCTGAGCAGAGCAATGGTGAATTAGACGAGGTGAAAGTCCAAGATGAGCTCACAGGAAAAAGAAATAATCACTTACAGGAAAACATAGAGACCGACGTCAGTAGGTTAGGAACCGGCATTGGCAGGATAGAAACCGGCATCAGCTATACAGGTACCGAGGTCGATCAGGCAGAACCGATGTCGACCAGTAATAGGTCTGCAAGTGACCGAGGTCGGTCACTGTCAGAGAATTTGGGTGGACAGCGTGTTGTGGACGAGTCTCAGACACCCATCAGGAGGTCAGAAAGGGTGAGTAAGCCTCCAATTAGATATTCTCCTTCTTTATTTTATTTATTGCTAACTGATGGTGGAGAACCAGAGAGTTTTGAAGAAGAAATACAGGTGGAGTCCAAGAGTGAGTGGGAGCGTGGCATGGTTGAGGAGTTGGAGTCCTTAAGAGAAAACCAAACATGGGATTTGGTTAAATTGCCAGCTGGTAAGAGAACACTTAATAACAGATGGACTTATAGGTTGAAGGAAGGTGAGAATGGATAGATGAGATATAAGGCCAGATTAGTGGTAAAAGGATTTGCACAAAAGCCAGGTATCGACTTTGGTGAGATTTTTTCTCCTGTTGTTAAAATGACTTCAATAAGGGTTGTATTGTCTTTGGTTGCTTTTGAGGATTTGCATCTTGAGCAGCTAGATGTTAAGACAATGTTTCTTCATGGAGACTTAGATGAGGAAATATATATGGAACAGCCAAAAGGATTCGAGGTCAAGGGTAAGGAGAAGTTTGTGTGCAAGTTGAAGAAAAGCTTGTATGGCCTCAAGCAAGCTCCTAGGCAATGGTACTTAAAATTTGATAGGTTTATGACTGAGCATGGCTACAGTAGGTGTCAATCAAACCATTGTGTGTATTTCAAGAGATTTGATAATGGTAGATATATTATTCTATTTTTGTATGTAGATGACATGCTGGTTGCAGGGTCTCACATGCAGGATATCTCAGAGCTTAAGGTAAAATTAGCTCAAACGTTTGCTATGAAGGATTTGGGAGCAGCAAAGAAAATCCTTGGCATGAGCATTAAAAGAGACAGGAAAAATCATAGGTTGATATTGTCTCAAGAAGATTATGTGGACAAGGTGTTAAAATGGTTCAATATGCAGGATGCTAAACCAATAAGCACACCTTTGGCTGGACATTTTAAGTTGAGTAAAGAACAATGCCCTAATTCATATGATGAGGTAGAGTACATGAGTAGGGTTCCATATTCTTTCACAATAGGGAGTTTGATGTATGCAATGGTGTGTACTAGACCAGATATTGCCCAAGCAGTGGGAGTTGTAAGTATATGGCCAATCCAGGTAAGGAACATTGGAAAGCAGTTCAGTGGATCCTTAGATATCTAAGAGGAACCAGCAGTAGGCACTTGTGCTATGGAGGTTCAGATACTTCTCTACATGGCTATGTAGATTCAGATATGGCAGGTGATTTGGATGGCAGGAGGAGCACTATAGGCTATGTTTTTACTGTAGGTGGAACAACGGTTAGCTGGATATCTAAGTTGCAGAAGGTTGTTGCCTTGTCAACTACAGAAGCAGAGTATATTGCAGCCACAGAAGCTAGCAAGGAGATGATATGGATGACACGGTTCATGGATGAGCTTGGTAGGGAGCATGAGAGTTGCAGATTGTATAGTGACAGTCAGAGTGCAATCCATTTGGCTAAGAATTCAGCCTTTCATTCAAGAACAAAGCACATACAGCTAAGGTATCACTTCATATGACAGGTATTGGAAGATGGTGAGTTGAAGCTGGAGAAGATCCATACAGATAGGAATCCTGCTGATATGTTAACCAAGCCGATTACAAAGGAGAAGTTGAATCTTCATTCAACTTCTGTTGGTCTTCATGATTGAGTTGAAGATGGAGGAGCTAGAAGATGTTGCTGTACAGGTACTGGTGCAGCTGTTTATCTCCAAGTGGGAGATTGTTAGGGTGTGGAGCTAAAAACTTCATGAAGGAGCATTCATTATCAGGTTCGGGTCTACACAGACACCGGCGTCAGTCAGGAGTGACCGACGTTGGTCATAGGCAGTTGCAGAGACGCCAACGTCGGTAGAGGGTCGGCCGACGGCAGTCACAGACAAGTAGCAGGAACTGACGTCGGTTACCTGCGTGCCCAGAAAGCTATTTCCGTGGACAGAAGCGAGTGTTTGCATGATAAGTTTGAGTTGTAGACTCAAGCTCGTGTCTCTATTATTGGCATTACTATTTTTAGAGCCCTTGTTCAAGTGGCTTAACTGCTTGTTGGTTGTACATGCTCAAGTCTCCTAATTCTATATGAAGAATTAGATCTTCTTAGCTTAGTAGTAGTTATTGTTGTAG
This sequence comes from Torreya grandis, assembly GCA_037957365.1. Classification (NCBI taxonomy): domain Eukaryota; kingdom Viridiplantae; phylum Streptophyta; class Pinopsida; order Cupressales; family Taxaceae; genus Torreya; species Torreya grandis. Next base: position 1,110,448 of record JARHVA010004263.1, read on the forward strand.
AGAGTGAATTATTGTAATTCATTGTGTGAGAAGAACAGTACAGAATTGAATCAATCCAGGCTTGTTGGAGTTGATTGTTCTTGAGAGAGAGAGCTCTTGAGGAATAGAGATCTATTGAGATATCTATACATCTAGGAGAGGTGTGGAAGAAAGAAGCTTTCTTCAATTGTATTCCTTTCGTAAAGAGTTTGTTAATACAAGTTTTCAGGGTGTTTTCTTGTATCTCTTGTTCTTGCTATTATCATTCTAATTACTTGTCAATCTGGTTTAATTCTGCGTTTATTGCTGTCACACTTGTAATCTATTGTTGGTTTGATCCCCCAACATAGTTGATGACTTCAAGTTTATTGAGCTCAAAACCACATTATAAATAAATAATGGTTATTTTATTAAATTTATCTAAGGAAATTGGAAATGATCAAACCCAAAATCACATTTTATATTCATGCAATTAGGTTAAATGGGCTCAAAATAACCCTAATTTACTTCAGATACACAACTAGATTGGTGCTCCAAAGGCTAAGTTTTGGCCATAGGTTTAAAAAATGAACTTTAGGACATATAATGATAAAATAAATTATATAATAAAATTTATGACGAGTTACACCTTAAATCTGAGTAATTATAAGTTCTCAAGTCAACATATTAGAATACCCATAAATTTTTTGAAGTCTAATATGATATCATGACACCGTAACTCGCTATCCAAGGTTAGGTACCTTTGACATATCACATGAAATAACACCAATATTAGAGATATAAATAATAAATACAATCATATATAAAATTAAGGTAAAGAGAAAATTTGGGTTTTTGGGTGTTATGAATATGTAATGCGATCACGTTATTAACTAATGTGATTATGTTACTATCATTGTTAATAATGCAATTGAATTAATAAAATGATCAAATTATTAATGTGATCATTATATTTTAATTTTAATTAAAAAACCATGAATTTTAGATCAATAATGGCTTAGACTCTTGAGCCAAAGGCTTAGACCTGCCAATCTATAGTTGAGTCTAAGAGTTTTGGTAAAAATAATAAAATTCAACTTAGATCACCAAATAAACTATGAATTTCAATGGTAAAATTAAAAAAAACTTAATACCATAATTATGATCACACTCTCTTATTTCAAAAAATATGATTTTTATAATTTTTGACTAATTTAAGGTTTCAAACTATGTTGATTTATAATTATACCTTTTTTATGAGACTACATGCCACAAATATATATGCCTATACATGTTCATGTAATTTTTTTTATTGATCCAAGTGGAAAAAATTTATATGGTCACAAACTAGGCCTAATTATACATAGATTAAAAAAAAACTATTTTTTATTTTTTTTGAGGTAGTTAAGCACCTCACACGGATGACTATCCATATTTTTGTTAGCTTTTTGGATCTATTTACTTGAAAATTTCATAAAATAAAAGTATTAATTTAAATATATATATATTTATATATATATATATATATATATATATATATATATATATATATATGTCACAAACTAGAATATATTATATGAATTTTCACCAAAGGGTTTCAAATAATATTAAACACTACTAAAAAAGTGGTGTGCCACACAACCATCTATCTGCTCTATTTTCTTAAAAAAATAGGAGTTCCTATAAAAATTTTAGATTTTTGACATAGTTATACTTAACCATTTTTAAAAAACATAGTTTTTTAGAAAGTATACTTAAAATTATACATTTTATTTTATTACACCATCTTCAGATTTGAAGTGTAAATATCTCAAATTATCTATAAAAGTTTAGATTTTTGAAATTTCAAGAAAATCATGTCCACTAGTAGGAAACTTTTTGTCCCCCAAATTTATGCAATTACCCATTTGTATCAATCCTAATTTAGGATTATTACAAGTCTATAGATATTTTTAAATGTCAAAATGTTAACAATGTTATCTTAAACCTAGAGGACATTGTTGACTACCCTAATATGACAAGCTACATGCCTATTTGAGAGACTATCTCATTCTCTAAGCTTGAGCAAGAGGAAGATAATATGTTTGAAGATGATTTAGATATAAATAATACTCAATTAAATTCAATATAATTTTAATATCATTTATTTAGGATTAAAACTAGGTTTTTAAACCTCACATAGTCAAATACCCTAATCACCTAATGGTTGCAAGTAAAGATAGGTTAGTTGTAAGCTTGTTACAAAGAGAGTAGAGATGTTGGGTTATTTATAGAGGTTATTAAACTCATTTGTATAATTAAATAAATATCATGATCATATAATAAGATAATTAAGGTAATATTAAAGCCTAAAAACAATAACTCAATCAACATATACAATCAAAGAATGTAGTTCCCTTTAAAGAGTTGCTAGCCCACTTACAAACTAGGTATGAGGATCATGTTTTCACTAAGTTAGCATAATTTAAGATTAAATATAGTGTGGATGAATTTATTATTACATCCTTTAAGTTTTCCATCAATTTTAATAGACTAAATAAGGAGGAGAAACTCATTTTACTAACCTTTAGGGTCAATAATGCTTCTTAGCATACAAAGCCTTAGTGTGAGATATAAGGTTCTAGACCCTATTAAGAGGTAAATGTTGATGGAGAATAATCATTTATAATTTAATGGAGGTTTATAAAATATGATAAATAGATCCATTTTTTGGTAAAGTGACTTAATATTTCTTGAATCCAAAACAACTTTCCTAGGCTTTTTGCACTCAAGCAGTTCCAACCAATCAAGAGAGCATTTAGTGTTTTGAGGGCTCTAGAGGTGTGATAAAAATATAAAATTTGGGTAAAATTGTGGTTGTCAATGGATTAATACAATAATGGTTACCTCAAGGTCATACCAATAGGGGTCATACCTTCTTGAGACTAAGTGGGTCAATTTCATCTCAAAGCATTAAACAAGTTTTCAAGCCTCATGAAGGGATATTTCGGTATTAAAAATTCATTAATAATGTCTCTATGCACTTAAAAGGTGTAATAAAACTTAGGTTTTAGTCCAAGTTCCCTTAAGGGCTAATAAGAAAAAGACAAGCCTAAATACCAAGTGTTCTAACTAGTATACCATGAGCACATAGAAGGGTATCAAAAACTTAAAAGACATGTAAAATAATGTGGGTTTTTTAAAGGTGTATTAAATACTAACAATAGTGGTAGTTAATTATAAATCACAAAACTTAGATCACACCCCTCTCAAGTAAAGAAAGAGCTAAGCAAGCCACCCAAAGATCAACTTTAGATACTCGTACCATCTCTAAAAATTATCATTGGGAGTTGAGACATTTTTTTATAGTTGATGAGGTAATTAGATAAGGTTTTAAAAGTTGAAGGAGGTAATTTGGACATCCTATATTTATTAACAATTGTTAAGGGTGTATTAAATATTAACAATAGTGGTAGTGAATTATAAATCACAAAACTCAAATTACACCCCTCTCAAGTCAGGAAAGAGCTAAGCAAGCCACCCAAAGATCAACTTTAGATGCTCATACCATCTCTAAAAATTATCATTGGGAGTTGAGACATTTTTTTATAGTTGATGAGGTAATTAAATAAGGTTTTAAGAGTTGAAGGAGGGAATTGGGACATCCTATATTTATTAACAATCGTTAAGACCTTAGATAGGTCTTAAACCCTTCTAAAACATTGATAATGACTAGTTTTGGGAAAAAGATTTAAAAATAATATATAATGACATTTTTTAATCCCAAAAAATCTTGTATATTTTTTATGACTCAAATTAGGTTCTCCACATGTATTATTTTCTAATTTGACTTGTATGGATTGCTCTTAAAACTCTATTTTTCATGATTTTTGGTGTTTTTGAGGTGTTTAGAGAAGGGTATAACTTATAAATCATGTTATTAGGTCATTTGGGACATATAAAAAATAATAAAATTCATAAAATTTCGTGAGAGATTCTATAAGTAGCCAAACTAGGCATGTGTTTCAAGGTAGTCCTAAATAGGCTCAAAATAAGCCTAAGAATCAAAATGTTTTCTTGTTTTTCACACTTTCACAAGGTCTTGGGGACCAAAAATTGACATCGAAATTTTTTAAAGTACATAAAAATTTAATCAAATTATTTTAGAGAGGTTCACATGTGTGGGATATCCCAACATCAAGTTTTCCACTTTTTAGGCTTATGAAGCCTAATTAAACCAAATTTGGGAGAGAGATTGAGGTAAAAAGTACATCTACACTTAGGATATGATCACCAATTTTTTTTTTGAGATTTAAAGGGATATAGGGTGTCTAAAAATAGTATAAATTTTCCATAGTCACTTCCATATTCTTCCAAGTAAGGAGCTTTAACTATTTTAGGGCTACAAGGACTTGAGGATAAATACATGGTTTTTGTAAAACTAGGTATTTATGAGTTTTTTATGTCTTCAAAGGAATTTTTTCATGTATTATATGATATTTTAATATCATCCATAGAGTAAATTTTAAGACTTGAATACAAGCTCCACTTCTCCCTTCTACGCCATGATGAAAATGAGCTTTCCAAGGATCCTAAACACTAAAATCATTGTGTAAGAATTATAAAAATATTTTTATATTCTAAAAAATAATACATTAAAAAAAATTAGGTATTTAAAATTCAATTATAAATTTTTAATACTTGGAAAGGTTTGAAAGAGTATCAAATTCTCTAAAAGGATTTTCTCTCCTTCTAATGCCTAGGCTTGTTGAATGCGTCAAACTTGCATTTAAAATTTTGTAACAGCCATGGATCATGTAAATACTTAATTAATGTAATATATTAATTTTTAAATGAATATAAAATGAGTAATTAATTTCCTATTTTCAAGGGGGGAGACAAATTCTTCCATAAAGACACAAAACCTAGTATCTAGGGGTTCCACTAGGGATTTAAGCACTCTCCAAGTGGTCAAGTCTTGACCAATAATAATGAAAATGTTTATAAGTATCCTAAGATCATAAAAATATGTATAATACACTCCAATATGTATATTAATGTTTGAAATTTTTTTAGTAAATGCTATGTAACACCTAATGAAGAAGAAGACCAAGTTTGAAGACCCCTATTTTGGGGCTCCTTTGTCTCCAAGAATTTTATTTTTCCATTTGAAATAATTTTACAGAATTTAATTAATAAATCTTTGAATTTTTTTGTGATAAAATTCTTCCAAAAATTTTCCTCACGTTTTGAGATAAATAATAATCTTTTGTTCCTCATTTTTAGGTTTTTGAGTGAAGTGTATATGTTTGTCATTGATATAAAATAGTGAAGCAATTGTTTTCCAATGATATTATATGGTGTTTATAACTTAAATAAAGATATTTTATGTTATAAAATTAATTATAAATGTCTATATCATATTTATTCCAATCATTGGATGTGAATTCATTTCCTTCATATTCCTTCTTGCAAAAAACTAAGCTTTTCAAGTCCTTCTTGTGAAACACTATTATAGGAGTCATTCCTAAGAGTATATAATGTGTGAAAGATTATAATTTCATAAATATGTTCATTTAAATCATAATTTTTCATAAAAAATTGGTGAATCACATTCATTTCTAGTTTTTCCTTTCAATTTCATTACAAACAGTGTCATTTTCACCCTTTCTATTGACACAATTAGTATATAGTAGGTTTAAGAGTAATTTTTAGTGAGATAACCAAGGAAACCAAAAATATATAGAGATTATATCCGTTATAAGTTCACCCACACATAGGAGAGATTCCATGTTCTAGTAGGAGTTAGAAAAAAACACACTTTCTCTCAAGGGCACACTCCCGATTTCAAAATCTATGATCACCATCATGTATATCTTGGTCTCATAATCATATCATCTTGTACATTATATTGTGAATATATTATTTATAAATTTATATACATAATTTAATCTTGTATCATCTTAAATCTTATCCTATCTCTCATCACCCCTCTCATCTTAGTCACATCCTAATCTAGTCTCATCGATCTAACACTAGCCATACCCCCATCACTTACATATCTTAAACAAGTCTTGTCATATATCTATCACATATTATCATAATATAACTTCATATTATTCAATTATCCTTATCTTTAATCATCCCTATTATCATATTTAAGACTAAATCCATCTTATCTATAACCAATTTTGGTCACATCCTAGTCCTTTTTATCATAATATCTTCATATCACCTTATACTTCTTACTCATCCTTAAGGTCCTAGTTTAAAATTATTTCTCACCTTATCTTAATAAAACCACACATCCTGACCTTGTCTATCCTAATCACATTATAAATAATCATATTCCTTTCTTATACAATCTATTCTTAGTCATGGTCCAACCCAACGTGTTCCCTTGTCTATACTTGTCATCCCATCAAGTTTGTAGTCATACATTAGTCCTCATCCACATTGGTAAACAAATATTTTCATTAGGGTAATAATTATAATCTTTATTGTGTCTAATAAAGTTTTATTCATAATCATAAATCCTATGACCTTATCAATCAAATCATCTCATCCTGTTTGAGTTAATCATTTTGGTCATGAGCTAGTCTAAAATCAAATTAACCCCTAGTCAAAATTAGTCTCTTGGGCTAGTCTAGCCCTAGTCAAGTCCTAGAGCTTGCCTTAGCTCACTCATTTGAATCAAGTCTAAATAATTGAAGTATAGATCATGTCTTAATTTTTTCTACTTAATCTTGTTTTACTTCATTAAACATCACATCATGTCAAACATCTAGTCAAACTTGAGATAAGAATAAAGTAAACCTTTTTCCAAATTTGTTCCACACATTCCATCTTCGTCCCTCAATATTTCCATTCAATCCCCTTCACCTACCAATTAGGGCCAGTGAACTAAATCATTTGTATTTTATCTCATCTTAATCCATGACATATAAAATAGATTTGGTCAATACCCTAATTGAGAAATACCTCATGGCTAATAGGGATGTACTCCTTTCTTACCTCCTTGATATGAGAACTTCATGTCCTATAAACTTTGACCTTGTACACATAGCATTACCTCCAATCTACACTCATTTTCATCAACCAAATCCTAGTCTCCATACTACCTAGTCTAATTAAAATCATATATCCACCAATCATAGCTAGTCATCTACCCCTTCCTCTATTAGAAAATAAAATCCAATCTTGGCCACCTTATCTACTATTTTGACCACTTATTCATGTTAACAACCATATGATCTAAATTCTAATGCTTCATCACCCAAGTCAATAAGTGAAGAGAGTCCTTAAACTCCCTTTTTTATATCCTTAGAATCACTCTTCCACAAAATATTTTTGATTGACATGATGGTCTATCCACCCATATGACACATTTATCCCACCAAGCCTAATCCCTCTTGGTATAAATCTAACCACTAATATATATATCACTAAACCTAGGGGCATACCATTAATTGATGTCATAATTTCAAAACTATGTCTAAGAAAACATCAAATGTGGTGACATTAAAATAAATAATGAATCAGATGAATCTACACTTGAGGGTGAAAAAGAAGAGGTATGCCAAGATTCCATTCCTGGTCATTATCAAGCCCTTCCCTTTTTAAGCCAAGGTCAAGATATTGGGTCCATCTTCCATGTTCCACCTATATTTGACAAATCATCCATAAAATATGAGTCCATTTTCCATAAAACTAGTCCTCCATCCTATTATGAGTCCTTATTCTATGGTCTTATCTTTACCAAATCCATTATCTCTCTATCATCACATCAAAAAACCCATATAAGGAGGTCACTTGTGGATAATGAATTATATACTATAAGGATCACATCATGTACATTAGAATTAGCATTAGAGTCAACACCAATCTTATATACATCAAGATCATGTTGAACACTAGTATCTGAATCAAATTCCTTATTAGAAACATCATCCACCATAGACATTATAGCTCATGATGACATATAAATATTTGAGAGTACCTCTAATACAGATGATAACCAATCACAAGGCATATATTTTGATCCCAATTAGGATTATGAATTCAATAAAGAGTTATTATTTTGAGATAGGTAGAGTAGATCTGATACTACCTCAGATGTATGTATTATAACTAATCTTAGTGATCCTTTTTCTAATATTGAGGATATTTTATCTGATGTTCAAACTAGGTCCCTTAGGAACCCTTATGAGGACCATGTTATCCCATCACCACTCATTGACTACATCATACCATCTCCCCTACCTTCATCCATCAAATACCCCTTTCTTCATATCAAAAATCATTTAATCACCTCCCTCTATAGGGATGAATAATAACATACATCCTTGGAATCTTCCCAAAGTAATATAACAAGTAATACAATACAAAGGTCTAAGACCCTATTCAAAAAGTCATTCATAATGATCAAATCACCTTTGATCCAGCAAGTTAAAAACAAGAAAAATTAAATCATCATCCTAGTCAGAAAGTGTCTTCCCTTAGTGAAACCCTATTTTAGGAACTATGGGACCATCAAAGTCAAAATAATCATCATCTATCAAGTCAAATATCAAGCTCCTCTAGTGAAACCCAATGTCAAGCACTAGGGTGAAGTCGAGATATAATTAAGTCCAAAAATCAAAATAATATCAAAATTAATATTAATATGGTTGATTGTCCTTTAAATAATCATATTAAAGATAAAAATAAAGTAAAAATGTCTTAAATATCTTAAATTATTTTATCATATGGCACTAATCAAATACAAAACATCCAACATCTCCAACAATGTGTGTGACTGCTAGTCCCACTTCTAAATCACCCATGACACCTTTCTATCATGATCCTATCATTAAATAAAGTCATATGCTACACTAAAAAATCCAAACCCTAAACCCATAAAATCCACACCTCATCAATCCATGAAACATTGTCTCTTGTAGGGGTGACAAAGACACCTAGTCTAGATGTCTAGATGGATCTCACTTACGAATCAACAAAGGTCACAAGGACATAAATACATCTATCATCAATAGTATGATACTAATATCACATATATTTATAATATGGATTGGATAAAAATCATGAAAGTTTTAGCATTCATGTATCTCACACCCATATCTAATAAATCAAGATGCTCAAAGTCAAAAAAGTCAAAAAACTAAAAAAATCATTCATTGAATGGTGAAAACCAGTCTTCTAAAAACTTGGGTAAGCACCATGATGAAAAGTGGTTTTTGGTGTCATGGTAAAATAATCTATTATCTACATTATACCTCAAAACTTGGGGGAAAAATCCATCCCTTGTCAATCCCATCCATGTGATATGCCTTTGTCCATTTTTACTACCCACCATCTACCATCATATTTTGCATCATATTATGTTAATCCTTTATTTTAGTCTTGAACTTCATAAGGGAATGAAATATGTCTTGGGAATTGTTGAAGAATCATCTTGGAATATATTCCATTGAGTACTTTGGTGAATAGATATCTGGTTCCTTCAAGATGTGGTCATTGGTGATCCCTAGTCCATTCTTCCTTACTCCTCATCCCCTATTCAGTCTTATCCTCATCCTTATCATATCATCTAATATTTCATCCATCCTTATCTTGGTTACTAGGCTTGGTATTACATTTGATATTAATATCCTTGTTGGATACTTAGGTTGTACCCTAGCTAAGAAAATGATTGTTTAGGTCCTCTACTCAAACCTAGTCCAACATGGGAATGACACTAGGATGTGGGTTACTTAATTTTGGGTCACACCTCTAAGGTTTTAAATGAGGATTTCTCCTTAGATTATTCATTATAGTGCTCACATAATACCTAAATATGTTGTGATGAAAAGAGATAAGGATTTGCATGAATTAAAAAATATTATAAGTGTGGTGATGCACCATGAATTCATTGTATCTACTCATAGGCTTAAACTCTTGACACACTAATAGAATATGAATAGACTTAACATAGTGTGTATAATGGTTTTTAGGCAAAAGTGATTGACATAAAGGACAATGTGATTATCTTAGGATGGACGTCAATGAGGGTAAGGTCTAATTGAAGGCACTTATAGTTAGTATATTCTATACCTAAGACATGAAGATTATGACACACAGATGATCTACAAGGAAAGCTTGTTAGCACTTAGGTTGAAATTAGACCTAAAAAGGGGAGATTGAACTAATTTTTCATATCAAAAAAATAAGAAACAATAATCATAGATTGGTAAACAACTATAAGTGTCTCTCTCATTAATCCAATAGGTGCATGAGTATAAATTATGGTAGATTGTAGTCATAATAGCCATGAGGAATGAAATTCAAGAGATCAAAGATTGAATTTATAGTATAACATGATGAAAGAGATGGGAAGGGACACATGAGAGAGTGGAAAAAGGGTAATAATGAACAAGGCCAAGATTACTATCAGAAGCAATCAAAACAACTATTACATTAAATCATTCTCGAGCTCCTCATTGTATTAATGCTACTAAGATTATTTTGGCATCAAAGAGTGGAAAAAAGATCATGGAGGATGAAAATTTTACAATAAGAAATCATGGATGGCTACTTGAATCTCCTCAAGATCTTAATTTCATTAATGCTCTTTATAGACCCTTAATTGATTTGATTCCATCAAAGAACATATTATATACTCTACACCAAAGGATTGATCTTGCTACTAGTTTTAGACACATGTCACCATCCCATTCGATCAAATTTGATCTATCAATTTCCCCAAAAGTCTCTTAGTTTTGACCTTCATCATTGGTCATCGATCTATGGTTGGCTTTACAAATTATGATAATTTTCATCTCTCCATTCATTTTGATTTTACATTTTGAAAATGTGACATTTGTCAGTCTTGTATGCTTCGTGTGGATCCATTATCAGACTTCATCCAATTCACATGCTTATTCCATGTGGTGGCTTTGAATTTGATGTGAGTTCATTGAATTTTTAACCTTATGCACACCATAAATATTCCTTAGCATGGTTTGAACACATACCATTGATTTACCTAGTATTTGCCATGGTCATGACACTTGACAACTACGTATTTATCTTTAATATTCACTAACTTATTGACCTCTCACTCAGTGTTGATCCACCTAGGTATAATTAAATGTGATCCATTGATCTATTTGGGCCCACTATATTTTTTAGTTGACATGCACCATTAGATATTCATTCAGGCACCTGATATCTTGACACTTATTAGCTCCATGTTTATCTTTGGGAACTTTTGAATCTAAATGACTATTTTATGAGGCTTAAAATTAATGTCTTCAAGCATGTTTCACTCTACAAGTTTAAATTTAAGGGATTATATATTAAGATAGGAAGATCGTCAAGATACCAAATTTGTAGAGGATGATATTGGCACTAAATGCATCATTTTCATGTGATCCTTTGGCCTTGAGAGGTTTACTAAGCATACTTATAAAATGCATAATAAAATTAGTTTATTCATTTTTATATGATGTGTGATGATATTCTAGTTCTTATAAACTTGTGCTTGAGTTGTTGTTTGAATTTCCAAGACTCGAATGAAGTTTTGAGGCTTGTGAAAACATACTTCATGTTCTTGAATGATATGATCACCATGGAAACCTACTTTATGAATTTTTGACAAACTACACTTTAAGTTTACTTAAAGTTTTCCAAAATATTTACAAGTTGTATATGATATTTGGACCACCCATTCCATCAAGAACTCTATTCAAGTCATCTATCTAGGTAGAATCTTGGCATGTGGTCCAAAATGGATAACATTTTTTATGACTCTAATGGCTTGACTGGCCTACTAGACATGGAAATTAGACACTTTAATGACAATGTGACTCATAAATAAGCACAAGATGATAACACTTTGGACTGAATTATACTCTTGACACCTCAAAGACTTGTAGCAGAAGTAAGATGCACATAAATAAGGAAAGAAAACAAACATAACACTAAACAACAGACCTAACAAATAAATACAAATAAAGGAAAGAGATAAACAATAAGTCACAACCTAAAAAATTATGCAAATCACTTATTTGGACAAACAAACAAACTACTACAAAACTAACTTTATTTTGACTTCATTCCCCTAGGGTCAAATGGGAATGTTTTGTGATCATTATGGAACCTTGATATGGAGCTATCATATGATTATTTGTGTGAAATCAGACTTAGATCAATAGGTGTAAACTTTCTCCTATAGTTAGCACTCTCTATATTACCTAAAAGAGTGAAATGACAATTTGGGTCTTCCCTATGTGTATGGGTTAAGTATGAGGTCCAAGAATATAACCATACTCTTCTTGAATATTTCTATCTTGCATCACTAACTGATCCAAAACTCAGAAGTTTTGGTTGATAAATATCACAATAACATAGAAATAACACAATAACAATGAATTCTCTGAGAAGAGATGTAGTATTACTCAAAATCGCAATACAAAAATATGCTTATCTCTGGGAAGAGATGTCTGTCTTCACATTTCGAGTTACCTCTTCTTTTATACACAATTTGAAAGCATGGGAAGGATGTTTAAGGTCACCAATATCTAGGGAGATGAAGTGGTATGACTTCCAATATTTAAAACAATACATAATTCAAGGAATTACTATTTTTAGAAACTTACTATTTTTAGACAGCACTATTAAAATTGAAATTTGAGGCACTTCCGTTGGGTTTTCGGGGGTAAAACTTCATTGAACAAAGATCATGCCATTTCACAACATTCCCCTCGTTCTTAGCTTTCCAACGGTTCAAACGGCGAGTCAATTGGAGCTACGGTGCAAAAGTTATGGCTCCCGGAAGTTTCGTCATCAATTGGGGTGGAACTGTTACCCGAATTGTCGCCTAAATTGATCCCTGGATCACTAACCTTATCTCCTTTTTAGTCAGAATTTGTAATTGGTTCTGCTCTTTGGGTTCAAGATGATTATTTATCAAAATAGTCTTGGTAAATTCCTTTTTTTCAAGCTTTGCTTGGTGTATAGATGATGTATATAACTTTAGGTAAATTTCTTCTAAGTCTTCCTAAAAGGACATATCATCTTGGTCAATGAATAAATCACAAAGTTCATTTGAACTTTTTCCATCTATCTACAAGTCATCAAGTTGATTACTCACTTCCTTCACTTTAGGAGGATCATCATAAGGTTTTTGATAAGTTGAAGTTTGATCATACTCTTAATCAATAGAGATATATGGTTCCTCAATCCAATGAAGGTCCAACTCATATTGCCTTTGCACTCCTTGATTTGCAATAATTTCCTCATTTGAATCTATAGCCTATTATTTAACTATATTACTCAAATGTACCTTGCCAAGTTTTTCCACTTCATTTAAGAACTCCAAACACAAGTGATACCACTAGTCTTCCAATGTATTCTTGACTTAAATATCAATAGAATAATTTTGAATGTGTTCATCTAAGTGGTCTCTTAGGAAAAGATCATCTTGTGTTTCACTTGGCTCAACTCTATCATTATGAAATTGTAGCTACCCTTTATCATCCAATCTCTACTCATGATTACCTTCTAATCTATTACAATGAATAGGGGTCCCAATTTGAATCTATTCTTCATGGACACTATAAGTGTCCTCTCTAAGGTGATCTTGACACTTAGCTACAATTGTATCATTGTCTATTTCTTGAATGAGTTCCCCTTCTCCTACCAAATTTGATAGTTTATCCACTATGATTGAAAGATCATATTCTAATTTTGGTCTACTTGACTTATTTTCAAGAGGGGAGAGGGTGGATGGGTAGTACATATAATTAAGCTACCTAATGCTTGTGAGGTTATCCTTCCAACTAGGGATCTTGAATGGTTTCTTGTGAAGTTCTTGGGATTGATGGGGGATGTGAAGAGGGGAAAATTTTACTTAAGAAATAGTAGATAAAGGACTAATAACAAATTTCACACATAATTTTCCTTTTTTATCCTCCTTTTGAAAGGTGGGGGGCATGATGAAATTAGGATCCATGGCCCGTGAAAGATTCCATGTGGGTATTATTTTAGACTCTTTGGTAGGTATAGGATCTTGAACATAAGTGGATTTCTTTGGAAAAGGAGAGTGAAGGAAATCTACCTTTGGGGTGATTAGAGGAGATGGCAGAATGTGGAATTTAGAGAGTGACTCAGACTTGATTTTCACTTCCACACCATGTTCAATTTTTCACACTATATGAGACAATTATTTGAACAATTTCCCATTAACCTTAGTCATGAAGTCATTACCCAAAAATAAGGTAAAATAAGGCAACAAATCTACTATAATAAGGTATTTCACAACTAAAAGTTTGAGGTAGGAATGGAAAGTGAGTTGAAGATTTCTAACAATGGCAAATAATTTCATGGGAGACCCATTACATTGCAATTCAAAGTCATAAATAGGTTCATACCTTAGATTCAAGGTTTCTACCATTGATATAGGAACAATTTAAAGATATTCCTTATCATTAAGTAAACAATTATGCACCAAGCAATATCCTATGACTAGGGAAATAAGAAAAGGAGATGGGGTGACCAATTTAACTAATTATGGTTGGTTTTCAAGATTATTTTGATGAGGAATAAGAGCTTGTAATTCAACCCTTTTGTGTTATCTAATAATCTCTTGAAACTTATCCCATTATTTTCTTAATCTCTTAATATCTAAGTATAGATAATTAGTGTTTGGTATAGGTAGATTGCAAGGGGTAGCAAGTTGATAATATGGCTGATTATGAAGATAATGAGGTTGACATGGAGGTAGAGGAGACTAAAATTATGGTGGATGGTCTAGGTAGTGTGTAGGATATGGATTATATAGTTGGTAAGGGTTAGTGTATGGGTCATATGGGCTATGGTAAGGTGGATATAGGGGTGGTAGGTAGAAACCTACCTCATAAGCTACAATGGCTCCTTATAATATATGTGTTTCAAATCAAAACCATGACCAAAACCTTACTACTTCTACAACCATGAAACCACTAGTATGTATAAACTTAATATTGATTTCAAACCTTTCAAAGATGCTTGACTTTGCCCAAGATGACTGCAAATGATGGTGTTGATGTCTTCAGCTTCCAAATGTCCTCCAATATAATTAGAGCATGATTTTGGGAACTTGAAATTTTTCCCACAAATCATGCCATAACTATTAGAGACTTAGGTTACACCCTATTTAAGCAAAGGATTATTTAGGTCCTCTATTGAAACCTAGTCTAACATAGAAATGACCCTAAGCTATGGGTTACTTAATTTTGGGTCAAACCTCTAGGGTTTTTAATGATGATAGCTCCTCAGATTTTTTATTATATTTCACATCTAATACCTAAATATTTGGGATGAAAATAGATAAGGATTTGCATCAATTAAAACCTACTCTAAGTGTGGTGATACACCATGAATTCATTGTATCCACTCATAGGATTGAACTCTTGACACACTAATGGACTATGAATAGACTTAACATAGTGCCTATAATGGTTTCTAAGAAAAAGTGATTTAAATAAAGGTAAATTAAATTTTCTTAGCCTAAAGGGTAATGAGGGTAAGGCCTGATTAAAGGCACTCATAGTTAGTAGTCTAATTTATACATGTGATATCAAAATTATGACACACTAGATGACTTGCAAGGAAATATTATTAGCACTTAGTTTGAACTTAGACCTAAAAAGGGAGGATTAAACCACTTTTGAATATTAAATAAATAAAAAACACTAAACATATATTGGTAAACAATTTCAAGTGTCTTTCTCATTAATCTAGTAGGTGCATTAGTGAAAATTCTAGCAGATTCTAGTTGTAACAACCCCAAGGGATGAAAATCAAGAGATCAAATATTGAATTTATAGTATAATGGGATGAGAAAGGGGGGAATGGATGCATGGGAGAGTGGAGAAATGGTCATAATGATCAAGGTTAAGATTACCTCTAGAAGAAATCACAATAGCCACTACATTAAATCCTTCTTGAGCTCCTCATTATATTAATGTTATTGAGACTATTTTGACATGGAAGAGTGGAGAAAAGGTTATGGAGGCTGAAACTTGTACTACGAGAAATCATGGATTGCCACCTAAATATTCTTGAGATACTCATTAAATTAATGATATTTACAAATCCTTAACTAATATGAGTCAATCAAATAACATATTTTACACTCTATGCTAAAGGCTTGATCATGTTACTAGTTTTGGACATGTGTCACCATCTTATTTGATCAAATTTACTCTATTGATTTCTTCAAAATTTTCATATTTTATAAATTCATCATCGACCATCGATATGTGGTCATCTTTCTAAATTATACCAATTATCAGCTCCCCATTTGTCTTGATTTCATCATTTGATAATGTGACATTTGTCATTCTCATGTGCTTCCTATGGATCCACTATCATACTTCATCCTCTTGATGTTATTACACCCTGTAGTAACCTTGCATTTTATTTGAGCTTATTTAATTTTTGACCTTATACACATTATTGATCTTTCATATCATAGTTTGAATGCATACCATTGATTTACTTGATAATTGTCACGGTTATGACACTTGGAAACTATGTATTTGTCTTTGATATTTCTTGACTTATTGACCTCTCAATCTCCATTGATACACCTTGGTAGAATTAAACATGATCTATTGATATATTTGGGCCCACTAGCTTTGTCATTTAATCCACACCATTATATCTTTATTCAAGTACCCAATATCTTGACACTTGTTAGCTCTGCATTCATCTTTAGGAAAATTTGATTCCAAATGACTATTTTATGAGGCTTAAACTTGAGGTATACATGCATATTTCACTCTCTAAGTCTAACTTTAAAGGCTTATATCTTGATATAACAAGCTCATCAAGATACCAAATATATAGAGGATTATCTTGATACTAAATGAATCATTTCCATGTGATCCTTTGGCCTTGAGAGGCTTCCTAATAATTATTATAAAATTCACAAGTAAATTGGTCTATTCATTTCTCTATGATGTGTGATGATAGTGTGGTTATTCTAGACTTTTGCTTGAATTGTTGTTTGAATCTCCAAAGCTCGAATGAATTTCTAAGGATTGTGAAAACTTACTTCATGTTCCTAAATTCTATGATCACCATGTAAAATTGCTTTCTCAAATTTTAAAAAACTACACTTTAAGTTTACTTAAAGTGTTTCAAAAGATTTATAAGCTATTTGTGATCATTAGACCACTTATTCCATTTAGAACTCTATTTAGCTCATATATGTAGGAAAAATCATAGCATGTGGGCTAAAATGGCCAAAAATTATTTTTATAGTGTATATACATATCCAAAAATGACTTGAAAATTGAAATATTCCAAAAACCATAAAAAACATAAAATTTGGAAATAGCCAGAAATATTTCAAGATGTTTTGTCTTATGATTATTCCCCCATATGAATTCATCTCCATAATTTTCATCTCTCATTTCCACAACCATGTTATATCCATCCTTCCCACTATTGTATTTCATCCCCTATTTTAAAATATGGAAAATATAGTCTATATTGAGCTAGCATTGACCTAGTCTCACTTTAGCTTGATAAATCCTAAGTGTCTCATCTAAGTTCAAAACATGGTCAATCCATAAGTTGACTAGCCCTTATGTTTAAGTTAAAATTTACTCAAGCATACCCTATCATAACCCTATTCCATCCTAATCTTCATAAAGGTAAGTCTGTCCATCATTTTTCATTGTTTTTAATTATCATCCTCCTTAAAACCATCCTTATACATTTACATAATAGAAAAAACCGTATTTTCTTGATGTGTGTGTTATTTTTATGATCTATGTGTTTTTATTTTTCCTTTTGTCTATAGTCACTTATCTATAAATTTTTGTTTGTATATATATATGTTTTACCTTATTTTGATATTTATTATAGCATATATCTTTTTTCCTATTAAGATATGAGTGAGGATGCTATGATGATACCGAAAGCTATAATGATATTTTTGAATGTATAGTGATACATATTACATTAGATTTATTAGACTATGATGAGACATGTTACAAAAATGATGGATTGATAATGGATTGCACTCATTATTTCTCCTATCATCTCTCATTAGTATAAAATCTAATCATCTTAATCCTATCATCCAGTTATTAATCCCAATCCACTAGTATAATGTCTAAGCATTACTCCAATCCATTTATCATAACATGTATATCCTCTAATTATTCATCCATCATCTCTCTAATAATCAACACTAACATCTCAACTCCCATAATTTATCCTAGTCCTCTATCCTCATGTCTAACATATGAGTCCTTTCTTCCATCTCAAAAGTAACATGCCTAAATATCATCATCATCCTAATATTATAAACCATCATTATCATCCTCTAATCTAGTATAACTTATATTAGATTGATGTCTTTTTATAATATGTAGTCAGTGTTTAGTCACATGATATGCCTGAGGTTAGCTCATACACTCTCTCTTATTTCCCCAATTTTCCATTATATCTATCTTGTCCTTTATCATTCTTGCATCTTGCATCAATAAAATATACGAGCTATAATATCAATCATTCATCAATTAGTATATTAATCAATCACCATCCCCATAATCATCTCCCTAATCTTTTCATCAATAGCCCACACTTATCGATTGGGCTCGATAATTCACAACATCCATATTTTCTTCCATTAGTCATCCATTATAACCTATTGGCAAATTTATCATTTAAAGTTTATAGTTTCCTCCTCTGATTTGGGAATGACCAAGATTGTAAATTTATTATTTTTTCTCTCCCTTGCATAGGGGAATCATTTCTATCAATCACATTATATCTCATTGATTTTAAACATCGTAGTCTAATTCTTACCCTTTGATCACTTGATCATATATATTTTTCTCTCTCATATCCTTCATCATATTACTTGATTTTAGTTTTGAGCTATACTTACCATTGATCTTATCAAATTATTATCTTATTTTGTCCTGATGCTCTCCCATGCATATGTCCTTTCTTGGGGAATGTTGAAATCTTGTGGCCTTTATCATCATGGTCTATAGCTCTCCCTGATATGTGTCCTTACCTAAGATATGCCAAAATATTGTGGCATTCTAGTTATAATCATCATGTTATGGTTTATTCCACCTTTGGATGTGTTGATAACCATGACAAAATAATTTTCACTTCTTATGCATAGGGTTTTTCTAGGAGCATCATCATATTTTAGTTCACTACTCATGTCAATTCCATATTCTCCATCACCAATTCCCCATCTATCATCCCAACCCCTTATCTATTCATTCATCCCATCCCTTATTTCTTGTTTTGAGTTGCCAACCATCTCCTTCCTCTCTACATGTCCCCCCTATGGGTCATCAATTGTATACTAACATCATTTACTAACCTTCATCTATGAGTGTCTTTCTTGTTTGAAAGACCATTACTCCTTCCACTTCGTTCATTAACAATGCTCTTTCAAAGAGGGGGCTAAAATTTATGCATCCCAATTTGATCACCTATTGTGGCTTGCTAATAATGTCTCTAATTCTATGTAATAATTAGATAATTAATCCATTTCATCATTATTTTGTCTAATGTTACATATTCTCCCCTAGTCAATAATATAGTCCTCATTATATATATATATATATATATATATATATATATATATATATATATACTAACATTTACATTTCCTATATAATATTAATTACCTTATTATTTATTATTAACATCCCATTTATCACTTAAATCCCTCTTATGTCAACTTGTGAATTTTAAAATCACAAAATCACACAGATCCCCTAGGCTCTCATAAATGCCTAGTATATAGTCTTCACTTAAGTCCTCATTATATACTAACTAATCCCACTTATAAATTATAATAGAATTTAAAAATTCCCTTCCATATACCTAACCTATTAGTAACCTTTCATAATCCCCTAGATTCTCTAAAACCCATAATAACATGACTAATCATCTACTAGTTGTCATTAAGCTTCCAAAAATACTCTAGAGGCTTACACATTTAGCACATTCCCTCTAGAATCATCCAAGGAATTTTTAATTCTTTGAATAATTCTCCACCATTGATCTTCCTATACCTAACATTAAATTTTGTCCATTGATTCTCCCTCCTTCCTCTATTTAAATTAACCACTCCTCCATTTCCAAACTAACTAGAAAATCCATGCTCATTCATTCTAAAATCTTCTATCAACTAAATATATTAAGCTATAATATAAGTCTTTTAATCAAGCAAAAGATCATGCTAAAATTTTGAGTCTATTTTTAATCAATCTCCGTCTATAATATTTAATATTTTTATTTGAATCTTGATTGGGAACATTTTGATTTAGATTTTAATGATGTTTTAAATGTTCATTTTATTTCATTTTGATCTAGTGGTTTTCAATTTTAATGGTAGATTGTAGATTTGGGTACTTTGGATATAATTTTCATATCTAAATCTAATTTCTCAAATTTGTCATCTAACACTAACATTCATAAATTTATCATGATAGATATAATAATGTAAGTAGGTATATGAGTATCAAATATGGATATAATGTAACTAACTACCTAGGAGGATGGGACATAATGTCCATCAAGGTACTCAAGGAGGAAGGGGATGTTCATGAGGTCCCTCATAACATCTCAAGTTGGATGTAAATGTAACAAGAAAGATACAAGTGTTATGGCCATGATGCATACATGAAAGCATATATACAAACACATGATGCATATAAAGTAGGCAAAAGGGACAAAATAAAAGGGACATGGGTACATGCCACTAAGTATGAGAAATAGCATACATATAAGGAAATGTTTAAATATCCACATACGCATGGAACAAGTAAGTTTGGCTTAGATCCATATGAAAGGACGTGTTCAAATATACACATACACAATCAAGAAGGCACACATAAGGACATGGGAACATGTCTAAATAATACACATAATGAAAGGAATTGGTGTAGATATTTAGAACAATGTCATATTCAAATTCCCTTGAATATATGTAGAAGTAAAGAGACACAATCAAATCTAAACTAGGAATGCTAGAAATGAAAGTATACATGAATGTGTGGTACAAATATGTATAAGAGATAATATGTACATAAGTTTAGTCTATCATAGTAGTAGTTGGAATTTTTTTTCATATTATAGGATGATAAATATCAAGACATAATCATTGATAAATTTGTGATATAGAGTATAGAAAGATGTAACTTGAAAAATTAGAATCTATGTAGTATGATGCCCCTAATGGCCAAATTTATCAATGATGAATTTTTGTATCTATGTATGTGGCCCCAATGGGTGGATAGTAGTATATCTAGATATATTTGATGGACTTCAGTCCTATAATAATCTATGAACACTCAAAGAGAATACATGAAGAATGTATGTATGATAAAACTAACTAGACTAACATAGATAACATATGTAGTGCCTAGAAACAATAAGGAATGTAAACATGGGGATGCATAATTTTTTTTATTTTTATTTTTATTAATATTTTATTTTTTTTTATTTTGAACATATTATATTGTTTTTATGTTTACAAATGTAATCTATGTACAAGCAATCATGAAAATGAAACTATATACAAGTGGTAAAACAAGTGAAACTATTTACAAGTAATGTGTATGAAATTGAGAATATGTAAAAATGGAAAGTAGTGCCTCTATAGACTTGAGATACATCTATAAGATGTGGATAATCAAATAAAATATTTGGTTTGAGGTCATCCAATGTCAGATACCGAATATGCTTAAACTTGGTTAAATCATCATCACTGTGATCATCATACCATGTTATTGGTAAAAGTATATACTTATCCTTAACATTAGTTTGGATTATATAATTTCAAATGGCATCATAATATGCTATGTAATAATCCTCCCATGATTTCATAGGGTAGACAACATTGGACCATGGGGTATCTATGTGAAACCTATGGTTCTCATCTATGCCATCATGTAGAATGAAAACTTTGTGTTCCTCATAAATAAATGTTAAACATCTATCTATATGGAAAATTATGGCATCCATTCCCTGTAACCATGTAATAACAAGTGTAACCTACATGTGAGTACTTGTGCTCATGACAAAAATGTGTTTACCACCTTAGGGCCACATGAAACTGGCAGTGTGATATGTCACAAAGAATCTTCATAATATATAGCATGTTGTAGCTCAATCTACTAATGTCCAATGTGATGTAAGAATTCCATAGTTCAAGTATTAGGATTGAAATCCTCATCGATAATGATATTAGGAATGTATTTATCCTTGATAAAACTTAGATAGTCAATGGATCATTCCTTAAGTGTCTGTGTTGGTGAAGAGTCCATTGTGTTACCTATACTAGTGGAGGTGGAGGCTATGTAATCTAAATAGTGACATAATATTTAAGATTGTTTAATTTATATTATAATTCTAATCATGTATTTGTATCATGTCTAGTAATCATGTGAAAATAGCAGAATGGTCTATCATTCTACTATAGTAATTTGATAATATATCTATGGAAAATTATGGGTAATACCATCAATCCTCTATCAAGAAATGTTTATAACATATGTTGTGGTTTATCCTATTTACTACCTACTTGAATCCAAATAACTAGGTCAATGTCCATAGATGTAACCATATATACTGAATGTATATAAGAGTTTGCCTCTAATTACAAATGAGTGTCTAGGCCTATATTTGTGGAATTTTGAACTGGTGGTGATGCCTATGAATATAAAGGCATAACTACCTTATAATCATCTTTATACTCTCATGGGCCTACTAGTGTGAAGTTAAATCTGCATATATAATCATCAATGTCAATGGGTGTTATATCATTATCTATGTTATCTTAATATTGTGTATCAATGTTTTAGATATATAATTATTTTGAATTAACAAGTAATGGTAAATGTGTTTTGATAATCTCATCATATGCTCTGGGTGAGGATAAATGTGATGTAGGAGGGTCCTCCTTCATCATGGTTCAAGGTAACTATATCGTATGAGGATATGGAAAGGGTATATGAATAGTGGTTATAGATTCCCAAACCTCATAAGTATACATCTTTTATATCAGAATCATGAGAGGTAGGGACTCTATGAAAATGTGAGATGGCCCATCTAGAGATGTAGTTAGAGAAATAGGCTTAGTAACTCTATAATATTTGAATGGTTGGTTATCATCCAGAAAAGTGTATAAATATTTCTCATGTAAAAACTTGACACATTTATATAAGGTAGATGTTATAACATCCTTGGCATGTATCCAAGGTCTCCCAAGTAATAATTTGTAATACAAATGATTAGGCATCACCTAAAATTATGTGCATAGGGTATTTGGCCCAATCATGATATCTAAGTAACATTAGCAAAACCCTATTTGGAAATGTCATAAAACCTCTAATGTTATTATATGTCTTCTAAATGGATGATATATCAACCCCCATAGTCTTTATAAATGTGAGGTTTCATATGTTAATTCACGAACCACTATCAATTAGATCTCATTTTATAGTGGTGGTCTTTATTTGTGCCTAAATGAAGAGCAATATATTTTGATCAATAATTGATTATGAGGGGAAATTCTCATTGAAAAAATATATAACATCCTTAACGTCCTTGATAGTGTTCATGATAGATGTAAAATAAGCTATATCTGTGTCATGAGGCACAGATTTATGATTGAGTGTTTGAAAAAGAATATCTTTAAAAATGGTTACCTTTTGGAGTAATTACAATATATAAATTATAGTTGGTGTATTTATCAACTAAGCCATAATATCATATTTTCTATTTTAATTTGTAGGTCCTATTGTATTATGTTTGGGATGAAGAGAGATCATGGGGTTACATTGTTCTTATATAGGTTGAGGAGGTACTCAATTTCATCTAATGATATCTTAAACCCTAGGGTATACTATTTATTGAGGGTGAATAGTAAAATCATTATATGAGTGAAGATAGTCATTAGGTCTAGGTGGAGGAAGAACAAAATGAGACATCTGAACTCTCTATCATCAATTAGTAACTTGAGGTAGATGAAAATTTACCATGTAACAATGTTCTCCATAGAAGGGGGCTCAAGATGAGGTGGACCAATGTGTGAAATAAGATGAGTTCTAACATGATCCTTGATAAGAGTGATATACGTATCCATCATTATACAAATAAAAAAGTAATAATAATGTAGACAAACCATAAGACTTTGTATCAAAAAGTAGAAAATGGCATTTTCCATGCTAATCATGATGAAAGGATGAAAAATAAAAATTGATCAAATTCCAATAATAAGAATGTAAAACCTAATGGTCAATAGGGTTTTAATAAATATGTGTAGAGTAATTCAAGTTCACCAAATGATTTAAATTTTAAGGGGATTATGGAATGTAAAACCCTAAGATGTTAAAGATTTATAATATGAAAACCAAATAAAAATATATCCACTAATTTATATAATGATTTACCTAACCTAATTATTCTAAAAATAACAGTGAACTACATAAGTATGTACTTAGAAATTAATTGAGATAAATGAATTAGAGGCTAAAATCTAATACAGAGTAATCAAAGTGTTAAAAAATATAATCTAAAGTCAAAAATCCTCTTATATAGTGGCATGGTCCTATAGATAGTATCACACTTTGTCAATGTCCCCAGGCTGTGGCAATGTCCCTTATGGGTGGGAACTATGAACTTCTAGATATGCCTTCACCCAAGTCCAAGATACCTATGCCTATGAGGATGAAGCCTAATTCACTACATGTGACCTATTTTTTACTCATTTATAAGACAAACCCTATATCTCCATGTTATTAAGGTATTTTAAGAACACAAGTAACAAAATTTTAATTTTAGCTAGATAGGCTAGATGAGACCTCAACACCATGTTGTGTTGAGAGTTTCTTAAATACCCATAATTTGATTTGGGATCAAGCCAAATTATCCAAAAAGCAAAATATCTGGTTGAAATATAATTAGAAAAACAAGAACAACACAATTTTAATAATGTTATCTCTAAGAAGAGATGTTTTATTGACCAAATTTTTAGATCCAAACATATGCCTATCTTTGAGAAGATATGTATGATTTCATTTTCAAGTTACATCTTTATTTATACACATTTTTAAGGTAGGAGGAGGATGTGTAAGGTCACCAATCTTGAGGGAGATCAAGTATTTCAACTTCTAAGATTCACAATAATACAAAATTCAAGGAATCACTTTTTTTAGAAACTTACTATTTTTAGACTACACTACTAAAATTAAAAATTAGGGCACTTCTATTTGGCTTTCAGGGGTCAAAACCCACTGAGCAAGCTTGGTTCTATGTCATGATGTGTCCCTCATTCTTAGATTTCCAATTGTTTAAATGGGGATTCAAACGGAACTATGATGCAAAAGCTATGGCTCCTAGAAGTTTTGCCACCAATTAGGGTAGAACCATGACCTGAATTATCACCTAAAATGTTGCTCAAATCACTAGATGTAGTTTTTGCATTTAAGTACTTGATGCAAGTATAATTCAATACTACTATGTGTTCTATCCCGAGTGTTTTAAGTGTGCTTAATACTAGAAATCTAAGTAGTCTAAACTTAGGAATGATCTAGATGGTTATATGTAGAAGTAGGGTAAAAAAGGGATTAATGACCTTGATTTGCATAATTGTTTATGAGTTTGTTTGTGTGTATTTGCATCTGATTTCCATATAGTGGGTAAAGGAATAAAATTAATGTATATATACTAATTTTTTGCTTATTGAGATATGGAATAAGTCTAGGCCAAACCTAAGTTGACTTGATAAGTTAAAATATGTTCGTTGAAGGAGAAAAGAGCTATGGTATAATAACATGATCCATTTGTCACTATTACATTGTGTTATTGTGTAAAGGAGTGTGTTAGTGTTTAGGTGGTAGAATCTAGTACAATAGGGGCCTAGATGCCCAGGAAATGGTCTGAGATTTCTCTTGATACATATAGGGATTGGTGAGACCCACACAAAAGATAGATAAGGATTGAAATAGACGTTAAGATAGGTTTGTGGCTAAGATATGGATAAGGTGGTCTTAAGTGACACTCATTTCACCCAAGTGACATTTTATATGTCTGTAGTTACAAATAAGTTACATGTTCAAATTTCATTAACACATAGGGCTATGGAATAAAATAAGGACATGTTAAAATGTTGTACAAAACACATAGGGCCAAAGGCCAAAGTAAGGACATGCTCAAATGTCAAAAATCACATGTAGGACCAAATAATAAATCAAAAACATGTTTAAATGTAAGACATAATAAAAAATATCTCATAGAGATGCATCAATCAAAGAAAATCATACAAGGTCTAAGGCAAAACATAATTTTAAAAAAAGGTTGAAATCTACTATGTACAAGTAAGAAATATCAATGTAACATATAATTTACAAAGGTAATCTAAGCTATGCATATGTCATGTGATTATATCATATAAAATAACATGTTTATATACATTATGCAATATAGAAATGTTATCAATACATTTGTATAAAATTAAAATATAAAAAATATAGGGGTTATAAAATGATAACTATTATCACTCAGATTTTAACCCTTTGAGGAGATAAAAAATATCTCCTCGTCCAAGTGGCACAATGGAATCACCTCTAGGTTTGTGGGCAGCCTAAGGAATGAGGTGGATCTCTAGATAGGGCTATCTCCCTTGATGTACCACTTTATACAACTAATACTAACTTAGGGGTGAAAATGGAGAAGGATAAATAAAATAAAACTAATCTAATGGAGGTGATACACCAAATTGACTGATGACATCTAACCATATACATATTACACTTGAAATCAAAAGACAAAATAAACATACACTTCTCTAATCTTCATCTTCTCACATCAATACTACATTGTGAGGTTATGGATGAATGTGCAAAGCTAGGAGGACTAGATAAGAGGCATATAAGGGAGATAATTAATAAAATAATTCAATTACCTTAAACATATCCTAAAACACTTCACACACCCTACAAGAAGAAGCTTTCCAAGTGCCAATTAGGTGAAAGAATGAGACCAGATGTTAGGAATCCATAGTCTTCACTAAACATGATTAATCATCCAAGTAGAAAAAAATTATAAAATTCATATAGGAGTTAAAAATAATTTTTATTATTTATCAAAAGTTATAAATTTGAGTAGGGCTTCCACATACTTAGGTGGAGCATCCCATACAATGGCCAAAATGGCTAGTTCTTATAGAACTTGTGAGAGAAAGGAGAAGAGATAATTCCAAGGGTCACAAGGACACTTTTAAAGATAAGATAATTAGTTAATTTTTAATTTTATAATGATATGGGATGAACCATGAAATGTATGGAAGAACAAGTATCAATTCAAGGCATAAACTTCATGAAAAGTCGCAAGAAAACTCCTCAACTAGCTTAGAAAAACTACCTTCATTATTGGAGTTATTTTAACATCCTATAAATAGTGAGGATTAGTAAAAATGATTAAATTAATTTTAAGGACATCATACATGCCTCTTCATGCATTATTTTTAGGCTTGATCATCCATAATAACTTGGAGAGTAATCATCATCTATTGTCTAGAAAACTACTCTTTAATGCACCCTTCACACTTGGATTCTAAAAATATATAAATTTATCATGAAAATACATAGTAATAAGTTAATTAAATGTTTAAATACCCTCCATGTCCTTATAATCATTAGGGTAACCTTAAAAGTACATCCACTTGAGGTTTTCACACTTCTCCCTAGCTTGTTCAATATGCCAAATTTGACTAGCTAAAATGAATCACCTAGTTAAGGCACTTATGAATAGTTTCAAGTCATGAGATTTATATGTGGAGTTATATTAAGTCTTAATATTTCCATCCATATTATTTCCATCTCTTGAAACCACCCATAACCTACAAAACACATAAAATAGTCAGAAAAACCCTATTTTATACTATGTTCATAAAATTCGGTATGGATATCTATAATTTGGAGGATTTTGATAGAGTAATTTAAAAATTAAAATATTTTTCATGGTAAAAATATTCCATTTGGATAGATATAAAACTTCATTTTCATAAACTGGTCTTGGCTGAGGGTTTAGTATGGTTTTAGGCATATTTTGAGTCTTAAGGTTTGTTTATAAAACTCTGACATCCAATTTGTGTAAAAATTACACAAAAATGATTTTATGGGACCCTAATAACCACTAAAAACTTCTTTTTCCACCATGAATACCCTCAAAAAAGGTATGAGCAATTGAAGTTACTAATTTGAGCTTATTTTCCCATTTTGCACAAGTCTAAGTGTTTTGAGATCAAAAGTGGATATCCTAATGTTTATTATGAAATTAAAAAACTCAAAAACCTATATTTTCACCCTAAAATCATGTTTTAATCCATTTATATTTTCATCTCATGACAAGGATGAAAATGGTTCTCCATTTGGACCTAGGCTTCACCATGCATAACAATATTGCCTGTAACTTCTATAGGTTTAAACCTCCAAGGTGAAACTCTTTGCATTTAAAAAAATAAAAAACCTCTAAAATGATCTAAAATACATTTAAAAACCAATTATATATTTCAATTATGTCTAGAATTGAGATTGACCCCTTGTTTGGACTCTAGGTAAAACCCTACCTAGTAGGCCTACTTACAAACCTTGAGGGTCCAGGGCATTTTGTTTGGTTTAATAATCTTTTAATTTGTTATTAATGTTTTAATATATGTAATATATATTATAAATCCTCCCTAAAATTTACAACAAACTCCTTATCTATCCATCAACCATTTTTCTCTAAAACTGTCAGGGTTTACATTGAGGGGAGTGCCCTTTATCTGAAACAAAATAGAGGGCACTCCCCCTATTTTTTCATATAAAATGATATTTTTTGGAGGTTATACAGGTAATATATACCCTAATTAGAAAATTTTATCCCCTAATGACATCATTTTCTCTTCTAAAAACACTAACAGCTGAGACAAACTACTAGAAGTGAGACTGTGTGTAGGGGTTAAAGGGATGGACTGGTCTTTGCTTTCTTGTAACTCTTCCTCTATTCAATACCTAGTATTATAGGTCTATATATGATATTATAATCACAAAAAATCTTATTCATTTAATATTATAACACTCTAACCCCTTTAAACCCCTACATAATCTTGTGTTGCTCTTTTTTCTGCACTTCAATGGTGATCCATGCATTATATTGACATAGATACAATGTTATTAAGATTATTAAGTATATCCTAGGATAATTTTGTGTTTTATTTAAATCCTTGTCTCTCTTGAATAATTTAGACCAATACTTAGACACCTTATGTCAGTTTTAGTGTCACTTACATTCATAACTGAGTGTGTTGGGGTAGAACAAGGGTCTACTTATTGATAAATCCCATATATTGGTATTGTATCTATATCATAATACTTATTATTTGTCTTTTATTTCACTTCACATTATTTTTAACACATATTTTTCACCTTCATGCTTTCTAACCTCTAGACACATTCTTTTCACTCACTGCCTATCACAATCATTTAAGGTTGGTTATAGGTGTCATTTGCTTCCATTTAGCTTGTCTATGATGTTAAAAGAATATAATTTAATTTTTATGGTCATTTGGTTTTTTTTTAATTATAAATCATCTTTGAAATCCTTATTACATAATTTTAGTATCAAATATAGGGTCACTTACTTGACTATGTTACCTTGCCCTTTAGTCTCTGTATGTAGGTGAAAATTAGCTTTAGTTCAACATGGTTAGGATGTGTAACGTTATTCCATGAAAAATTAGGTCATAAACCATTAATTTACACTTAAATTCATTTTAAGTGTACTAAAATAACATATAAACATCTATATCAGCCCCATGTCTACATTCCTAGCATAGGTGCATGTTGGGATTACTTGTACGAACTGAGAATGGTTTGGCAAAAAAACATGATGAGTTACCTTACTTAAAATGGTCTCCTGAGTCCTTGATTCTCCTTGAAACAAATAAAACAATCTCAATATGTTATCAAGGTAAAAAACTACAACTTTTGGATGGAGATAGTCTCTTTTGAAACCATGCCTATAGATAACACTGAGTATTTTTAGTGTCTTTTAGGTAACTTTAGGGTCTCCCAAAATCATTATTCATTTGAAATATACCCTTCCAAATTTGTAAGGTGTTTCTTCATTCTAGTGGTTAAAAAAAAATCCATTATAATTCCATAATATTAAATATATATATGTAAAATATCATTCTCAAAACCCTCTAGGATCTCTATTTTCCCTTTTTAGGGATTGGAAACCTGAAATAGTCAACTCATGCTTGAAAGTGTTCTATGATTTAACCTTGTCGATTGACACTCTTAAATTAGTATATCATGGTTAAAAACCACATGATATGATTTCAAAGGAATTCATCATGCTTCAACTTTCCAACACAAATGTCTCTATCCTCTATTCAGACCACCTATAGGTGGGCATTATCATATGCAGGCAATAAGGAAGAATTAAAGAAATATATGTGTTGTATGAGTCCTCAACTTGGCATGGTAATTATTTAAAATGTTTAAATTAATATCTTAAAGCCTATAATTTAATTAAACAAGTATTAAAACATCCCATTCAATGTGAAATTATCTTCTAAGCACTTAGAACAAGGTAAGGACCATGTTCAATGACTCTTCTAGCATGGTGGAGACATGGTTTTCTTATCAAACTATGGGGTTATGAGACAAAAAACTATAAATATGTGAACATAATGGATTTTCAACATATAAGACACCATTTACCTTTAAAATGAATCCTATGCAAAGAACACAACTTTCTCAAAATAATGAAAATGGTTGAAACTCCACATATTAACCTCAACTTGAAAAATGAGTAACTTGGACTATAAAATAATATAAAAATGTGAAAAAATTCATGGATATCATGATAAAATTATTAAAAATATTATATAAGTAATATTATTATCTATATTATATAGACTTCTCCAAACCAAGGTAAAACCTAGAAAATGCACAGATTGATAGGAAAATTTACACGATCAACTTCAAATGAATGATTCATAAATCAAAATTTATAATTATAGAAACTATTAATTTTAAAATTGAGGTATATTATTTTAAAAAAAACCTCCCAAAATAATTCTACCTAAAACTCTTTATACTGGTCATACCAAGTACAAACCTACAAGTCACTTTTGTATGCCAAGAAAGACAAAAGTGGAGCATAATGGTTTTGGCTTAGAAATGGAAATTTCAGATCATTAAAAACGTGGATTTGAGCTTAATAAGATGAAATTACATATCATGACCCTATCCCATATGACACACTTCCCAAGTAAGTTGTACACATGACATTTTCTTTCTTTTGCTCAAGAAAACTACCCTTTTTTCTTCAAAACCTACCATATTTCAGTTTTTTTAGTTAATTAATAATTAAGTTAACACATGGGGTATTAAATTATCTATTTTAACCTTTACATTTCCCAAAAAACCCATATAAAGCATTAAATGCTCAATTTTAACCCTTAAAATGACCCAAAATGAT
Source organism: Torreya grandis (assembly GCA_037957365.1). Taxonomy (NCBI): domain Eukaryota; kingdom Viridiplantae; phylum Streptophyta; class Pinopsida; order Cupressales; family Taxaceae; genus Torreya; species Torreya grandis. Next base: position 1,141,933 of record JARHVA010004263.1, read on the forward strand.
AAATGGACATAAAAACTAATTTACCACAGCTCATATAACATTTAATGACACAAAATGACCTATAAAACACCTCATGACATGATATTAGACCCCTTAAAATACTTAAAGGTCAATTATTTAACTAGGAGTGGCCCAATTTAACCTAAAAGTCAAATTTGGTCAACAATTTGGTGACTCATAAGGGTAGTATGCCTGCTATACTAACTAGACCAGTAGCGTTATCAATCTATAAGGATTGTGGAGTCATATAAGGATTTATAAAAAAAATAAATATTTGATTATTGATCACAAACCTTTGATCAGTACAAGGCATTAGTGGCTACCTCTACCACATAAATAAAACAACACACACCAAAACAAACAAACTAACAAGACACACACACATGTGATCAAAGAAATTAGGGGAAACCAAGAAAAAACTATTATGTAAAACTAAAAACCAAGCATACCTCCCTTTCTAGGATCAAAGGGAAAGTTATTTTAATCTCCTTTTGTATGATATGGATGAGAATGCCAACCATGTTGCTCTTTGAATTGAACACTTGATGGACTAGACCTATTACTTGGCACTTCAATTGGCTTGTTATCAAATATATCATCTTAAAATAGGTCTCCAATTTAGAAATATTCATCTTGACCTTATACACATACCTCATATTTCTACCCACTTTCTTTCTCATGGTCAACTTTCATCCTCTTTATAGGCATGGTCTCATAAGGAAAGATTTCTTGTTCCTTGAAACATGGAGGCTAATAGAGGTTTGTCTTGAACTTAAAAGGCTGTTATGGGTTTTGTTTTTTCTCACCTATGACATGTTGCACAATGTCATCTTGCTTATCTATGACATCTTAGATAATTCCATCTTTCTTACCATCACTTAGAACTAGCTCTAAAGGAGTTGTAGACCCTTTGACAGATTCAAACTCTTTACAAATGTTTTTAAATATCTACCACAAATCATCATATTCACTTTGATTAGTATCATGAATGGAAAAAGTAAGAGAATCCCCATATTCCTCTTTATATTCCAATAGGACCTCTTCCAAGATTTCTTCTTCAACATAAGGAGTGTATGCCTCATCATAAACCAAACACGAATATTCAAAACAAGAGATCACCTCTTCTTCATCACATAGGAAATCTTGAGGGTATTCAAATTGTACCTCAGCTATCAAAATATGATGTTGTTTGTCAATGGATGAAACATCTTCAAAATCCTTCCTAGTGATGCCAAGATTAGGCATCTTGAAATCTAGTGACCTAACCCAATAAGGCTTCCAAGGAGTTGCATATTTTTTAGGTAAGAGTTCTAAATTTTCCTCAACCAATTGATATTTTTTTGGTTCCCACACCATAGGTCCATCAAGGAAAAGGGTGATGGGATGAGGACAAAATTAACTAGTTGGTAGAGGTGGAACATAGGGTTCAAAATTAGATTGAAAATGCAAAGTAAGATTTTATTTTGGGAGCTCTTGAGGAAGGGGATGAAGACCTTGGTTTAAAACCACTTTATTTTCTTCCTTCCACTTGAGCAACACCTCATTCACATATGATTTTGTTTGATTAATCTCTTTATGAAGGTTATATGGGTTGTGTTTAGGCATAAGATCTTATTTTGGATTTAAACCTTCCATTTCACCTTGACTTAACAACCTCATATTTAACTCTAACTCCTTAATTTGCTTAGCTAGGTTTTCTTGGAAAATTTTCTCTTGAAGTTCATAGGAATCACCATGTGCATAAGGAATACATGAGGGTTGAAATGGGGGCTGACATGGAACACAAGAAGCTTCTTGAGGAAGGGTGGAAGGGACTCCATTCTCCACTTCATCCTCTTGGATAATGATTATATATTCTTTATTGACCCATGAATATATTATCTTGTTCCAACTTAGGATATTAGGATTAGAATGATATTTTTGAGGTGGAGTGCAAGGGGTGTGTATAGGATTAAACTCCTCAACTTCAAACTTTTTTTCAAGGTTTTTCTCCTCTTTCTTTCCCCATGATTCTACTATCTTACTCCAACTTAGGATGTTAAGATTAGAGGTTTATGTTTTAGGTGGTGGGGATGCAATGTGAGAGGGAAATGAGGGTTTGAACTCCAATTTTTTTTTTTTTAACATGGAATGATGAATATGAATATTTGAAAATTAAATCTACATATCAATATTAGCTTCAAACATGAGGTTTCTATTTTCAAATTTCTCCTCCAACTGATTGGGAAAAGGATGACTTTGATAGGCTTGATTTGGCTCATGAGTAGGGGTCATGTATGGTTGGAATGAAAATTGGGGAAGTGGATATGAAGGATGATAGGTATCATGAGGTTGACTTTCATGAACTCATATCCTATCCTATAAGGAAGAAACTAGACCACTCACATCAAGCATCTCACTTGTGAGCCTTTACCAATTAGCTCTTTCAATAGGTGACTATTCTCTCTTGACTGGCTCTAATGCATTTCTCACTTGATGGATAGGGTGAATAGGAACATATTCACCACATCCCCTTTGATTATCAATATCCAACATATATTTCTCATAGTAAAAGAGTGCTTTCTTAAAGGTGGAAATGGGTTAGCTTGAGGAGTGGTTAGGTTGACTAGGAGGAGAAAAAAATTGAGAAGGCTAGTTATAAGACTAATATACTTCATGAATGGGATAAAAAATATCATATTTGAGCTTATGAAATTCATATTTAGGATGATAACTATCATGATAATATTTACCAAGGACTTTTTCATATTGATGGGGAATGACACAAGCTTGAAATGTTTCACCATCTTGTGTAAACAAGAACTCAACATGAAAGTCAGCCATGACACTTCATTGAAAGCAAGAACACAAAGAAAACATGTTTCCATAAATATTAAAATGATAACCTAGGATTCTTTATCAGATGATATGTCTTTAGATTCACTATTGATGATTGAATAGATACCTCTTAAGGTTGATTGTTGAGAGACAACACCAAAAATATTTCAACTTCTTGGACCACGAGTCCCACCAGGTATGCCAAAAAAATGTATCACTTGGATTTTCACCCTTTTAAGAGATTAAAAATATCTCCTCATCCAAGTGGCACAATGGAATCACCTCTAGGATTGTGGATAGCCTAAGGAATGAGGTGAATCTCTAAATAGGGATAGTTCCCTTGATGTACCACTTTAGATTGTAACTAATACTAACTTGGGGGTGAAAAGGGAGAAGGATAAATGAAAGAAAAATAATTTAAGGGAGTTTTATAAACCAAATTTATTGATGACATCCCATATGCATCTTACACTTGAAATCAAAGGACAAATTAAACATACACTTCTTTAATATTCATCTTCTCACATCAATACTACATTGTGAGGTTATGAATGAATGTACAAAGCAAAGAGGACTATACAAGAGAAATACAAGGGAAATAATGAATATAATAACTCACTTACCTTGAACATCTCATAAAAAACTTCACATTCCCTACAAGAAGAAGCTTTCTAACTACTAATAAGGTGAAAGAATGAGACCACATGTTAGGAATCCATAGTTTTCACTAAAAAAGATTCATCATCTAAGTAGAAAACACTGAAAATAGTCATATAAGAGGTAAAAATTATTTTTATTATTGATCAAAAGGTATAAATTTGAGTATGGATTCACCATACTTAGGTCGATCATCCCATACAATGGCAAAAATGACTAGTTTTTATAGAACTTGTGAGAGAAAGGAAAAGAGAGAAGTCCAAGGGTCATAAGGACACTTATAAAGATGAGATAAGTAGTTAATTATGAATTTTAAAATGACATGGGATGAACCATGAAATTAATGGAATAAAAAGTGTTAATTCAAGGCATAAACTTCATGAAAAGTGTTAAGAAAACTCCTCAATTAGCTCAGAAAAACTACCTTCATGATTGGAGATGTTTAAACATAATATAACTATTTATTATTATTAAAAATTATTTTAATTAAGTTTAATGACATCATACATTCCTTTTCATGAATTATTTATAGGCCTGGTCATTTGGAATCACTTGGAGAGGAGTAATCATCACCTGTTGTCCAAAAACCTACTCTTTCATGCACCCTTCACACATGGCTTCCAAAAAGATATTATTTTATAATTAAAATCCATAATAGGTATTTAATAACATGTTTCAAGACCTTATATGGACTTAGAATCATCAGGGGAACATTAAAAGGACATCCACTTAAGGTTTTCACACTTCTCCCTAGTTTGTTTGATATGTCAATATGATTGGATAAAATGATTCAATTGGTTGAGGCACTTAAGAACTATTTAAAGGAATGAGATTAATATGGGGATTTATATTAAGTCTTAATATTTCCATCCACATTATTTTCATCTCTTGAAACCTCCTATAACCTATAAAACACACAAAATAGTGAGAAAAATCCTATTTTATACTATGTCTGTATAGTTCTATACAACTAGCTAGCATGTGAAATATCTTGAGAGAGTCCTTTAAAAACAAAAATATTTTTCATGTTCTAAATGTGACATCTTCATATATATCTAACTTCATTTTTATAAACTAGTCTTGGCTGAGGGATTAATAGAGTTTTAGGCCTATTTTGAGTCTTAAGGTTTGTTAATAAAACTTTAATGTCCAAATTACAAAAAAATTCCACAAAAATTATTTTAGGGATCTTAATAACCACTCTAAACTTATTTTAACACCATTCATATCCACAGAAAAGGTATGAGCAATTGAAATTGCCTATTTGAGCTTGTTTTCCCATTGTGCACAAGTCTAAGTGGTTTTGAGCTCAAAAGTGGCTCTCCTGGTGTTTATTATATAATTAAAAAACTATAAAACCTGTAATTTTACCCTAAAATCATGTTTTAATCCATGTATATGTTCATATCATGACAAGGGTGAAGATGGTTCTCCATTTGGACCTAGGCTTCACCATGCATAACAAGCATGTCTGTAACTTCTATAGGTTTAGACCTTCAAGGTGAAAAAATTTGAATTAAAAAAACTAAAAAACATATAAAATTATATAAAATACATGTAAAAACCAATTAAATAGTTCACTTCTGGCTATAATTGAGATTGACCTCTTGTTTGGACTCTAGGCCAAAACCTACCTAATAGGCCTGCTTGCAAACCTTGAGAATCCAAGGCATTTTATTTGGTTTAATCCTATTTTAATTAGTTATTAATGCTTTAATATATTATATAAATATTATAAATCTTCCATAAAAGTTACAACCAACTCATTATCTATCCATCAACCATTTTTCTCCAAAACTATCAAGGTTTACATTAAGGGGAGTGCTCTCTATCTAAGACAAAATAGAGGGTAGTAAATTTATTTTATCATAAAAAATTAAAGTTTTGGGATGTTATAAAAGCTATATATACCATTTTTTACAAATTTTAGCTGATGATGACATCTTTTTCTCTTCTAAAAACACTAAAAGCTGAGACAGACTACTAGAAGTAAGACTGTGTGCAGGGGTTAAAGGGATTTACTAGTCCTTGCTTTCTTATAAATCTTCCTCTATTCAATACAAAATATTATAGGTATAAATATTATATCATAACAAAAAAATATATTATTCATTAAATATTATAACACTTTGACCCCTTTACACCCCTATAACTCTTGAGTTCACAAGATGATGTTACCCCTCTTGACTGTGTTGCTATTTTTTCCCCACTCCAATGGTGATCCATGCATGATATTGGATTATAGACAATGTACATATGATTATTTGAGATATAAAAGGATCATTTAATTTTTAATTTAAATCCTTTTCTCCCCTACCTAACTTAGACTAGTACTTAGACACCATATCTCAGTTTTAGTGTCACTTCCTATCATAACTGACTATGTTGGGGCAAAACAGGGGTCCACCTATTGATGAAGACTATATATTGGTATTTTATCTATTAAATAACACTTATTATTTTTCTTTGATTTAATTTAATATTTTTTTGAACACATATGTTTCACCTTAATGCTTTTCAACCTCTAGACACATTATTTCCACTCACTTTCTATCACATTCATTTAAGATTGGTTGTAGGTGCCATTTTCTTTCATTTAGATTATATATTATGTCAAAATAATATAATTAAAGTTTTATTGTAATTTTATATTTTTGTTAACAATAAATCACCTTTTAAATCCTTATGACATCATTTTAGCATCAAATATAGGGTCACTAGCTTGACTGTGATACCTTGCCCTTTTGTCTCTACCTATAGGTGAAAATTAGCTTTAGTTCAGCTTGGTTAGGATGTGTAATAGCCTTCCATGAAAAATTTGGTCATACACCATTAATTTACACTTAAATTTATTTTTATTATACTAAAAAAACATCTAAACACCTATATCATCCCCCTATCTACATTCCCAGTTGTAGGTGCATGTTGGGATTACTTGTACAAACTGAGAATGGTTTAGGAGACAAACATGATGAGTTACCTTCCTTAAAATGTTATATTTAGTCCTTTATGATCCTTGAATAAAATTAAACAATCTAAATATGTTATCAACTTCATAAACTATAACTTTTGGATGGAGATAGTCTCTTTTGAAACCATGCTTGTAGATAACACTGATTATGTTTAGTGTCTTTTAGGCAACTTTGGGGTTTCCCAAAACCATTCTTCATTTTACATCTGCCATTAAAATTTTTTAAGGTGATTATTCATACTAGTGGTTATAAAAAAAATACATTATAATTCCCTAAAATTACATATAGCTATGCCAAATATCATTTTCAAAACTCTCCAGGATCTCTATTTTCCCTGTTTAGTGATTGGAAACTTGAAACAATAAACTCTTGCTAGAAAGTGTTCTATGCTTTCACCTTATCAATTGATATTATTAAATGAGTATATCATGATTCAAAACCAAATTATATGATTTCAAATTAATTTTATCATGATTTAAATTTCCAACAGAAATACCTCTATCCTTTGTTTCGACCACTTATAGGTGGATATTATCAAATGCAGGTAGTAGGGATGAATTGAAGCAATATGTGTGTTATATGAGTCCTAAAATTAGAATGTTACTTATTTAAAATTATGAAATGAATATCATATAACCTATAAGGTCATTAAACAAGTATTAAAACATCCCATTCAATGTGAAATTATCTTCCAAGCACCTGGAATATGGTAGACAACATGTTGAATGACTATTTTAACATAGTGGAGACATAAATTTCTTATCAAACTATGGATTTGTGAGAAATAAACCTATAATTAGGTGAAATTAATCAAATTTCAAAATATAAGACACAATTTCCAATTAAAATTAATCCTATGTAGAGAACACAACTTTCTCAAAGTAATGAGAATAGTTAAAACTACACATAGTGACCTCATCTTGCAAAGTGACTAACTTGGACTATACAATCAACTCAAAATGTGAAATAAATCATGGTGAACATGATAAAAATTATCCAAAATCCTCTATAATCAATCTTAGTAGCTAGATTGTATGGATTTATCCAAACCAAGACAGAACTTAAAAGATGTACAGATTGATAAGCAAATTTTCACAATCAACTTAAAATGGATGATTCATAAGGCATAGTTAATAATTATCAAAAATTATTTTATGAAAATTTATATATATAAGTTTACAACAACATCCCTAAATCATTCTACCTAAAACTCTTTCTATTGGTTGTACCAAGTACAAATCTACAATTCACTTTTGTATGCCAAGAAAGACAAAAGTGGATTAGAATAGTTTTGGATTCGAAATGGCACTTTAATATCATTAAAATTTTTAATTTGAGATGATAAATATGAAATTACATCCCATGAACCTATCCCATGTGGCACACTTCTCAAGGAAGCTATACAAGTTCCTCTTTTTATCTTTTGCTCAAGAAAATTGCCCTTTCTTCTGCATAACCTACCATCTTTCAGTTTTTTCAGTTACTTAATAATTAAGTGGACACATAGGGTATGAAATAATCTATTTTAACCTTCACATTTCCCATTAAAATCCTAAAAAACATTAAATGATCTATTTTGACCCTTAAAATGATCCAAAATGATAAATAGACATAAAAACTAATTTACCAAAGTTAATATAACATTGAGTGACACCAAAATACCTATTAAACACATCATGACATGATATTAGATCCCATAAAACACCTAAAGGTCAAGTATTTACCTATGGGTGCCTCAATTTGACCTAAAAGTCAAATTTGGTCAACAATAACACTTGCAAACTATAACTTGTGAACAAGAAGCCCCCAATTTAGCAAGGACAATGGGTAAAGGAAATTACAAAATATTAATCTATATAAACTACTATAAGTGCTGTGTAAAAATTCATAGATACCCATGAAATTCATGTATGATATAGAAATAATATGCTATCTACTAATAATAAGATAAATAACATATTCTAAAGATGTAAACTAGATTGGTAATCATGTTGAGGTCATGATTTTGGATTTTTGACAATATATGTATGTATGTATGTATGTATGTATGTATGTATGTATGTATGTATTTTTTTAAATATGGAAAATAAGTAACAACAAATAATAAAATGAAATCAAGGTGCCAAAAATAGAATAAAGGAGATAAATCTAGATAGTTATCAACAAGTGTTAATTAAATGTGTAGTAGCAAGGGTTTGAATGGCTAACTAGATGGAATTTCCCCTATGTAATGTGAAATTTAAATATTATAAATATGTATGAGAATAAAAAACATATGCAAGTAAATTAATGTACATTTTCATTTCATCAAATTTAATATTAGTAGAGGTTATTGGAAACCCCATCAAAACATGCTAATGTTTATTACTATGTGAAGTAGAATATAGTTTCTAAGCACAGACATAATTACTCAACAACTTGAGTATTCATTTTATTTAGAGTATTGGTTATCCATTCAAACACATATTTAATTATATATATCATGTATTACTATTATATTATTAAAAGGATTCATATATAACATGATTCAATTTCACATGGAACAAGTAAAAAAGACATTAAGATAACTATGAATTAATTTTTATATTAATCTTTTATTATTCATAGCTCTTATCCATTACATTTGATCACTATTTAAATACATTATAAAGGTTTTGTCACTTCACATTTTATCCTTTTATTTCTTCTTTACATGAGTCTTTTCATATTCTACAAAAAAATTCATATACATATATAGGCCAAATACACATAAAATGATATACATTATAGAAAAGAGTACAAGTCACTCACTTAACATTCATATGCACTCTATGTTTTACAATATTATTCTAATACCAAAAATTTTCTATACTTAAACAATTATCTCATCCCAAGGAAAAGTAATAATAAGTATACCTACTACCAAAATTGGTGGAAATGCCTACAAAAAAATGGTAAGACTTGGTCTAAAGTAATGCTTGAAGTAATTACTCAAGGTGTCATTTCATAGTTTTTACCTCTTTTTCACTACCTATCCATACTTTCAAGTTTTCAATTAAGTAACATATTAATCTACCTACCTTACATGTTTTCAATAGATTATACTAATCAAGAAGTTTCCATCTATAGGTTTTCAACCATCTTATCCCTACACCTAATACTTTTGGCTTTTATGACTTCAAAAATATTCAAAATTTTGAAAATTAAATATTATAGTACATACTAGAACTAGAGGAGGCTACAAAGAAAGTAGAGTCTCTAAATTTTTCATTGAGGAAGATGTTATTGTGGTGTCAATTGGTGAAGGTATTTTTTACATTTAGGTTAAATTTTAGTTTTAACTTTTTCACTTTCTTGGTTCACAGTTCCTATGTGAGTTTAGTGTGAGGGATGAACTAAGTATCATAGATGAGCACAAAAATGGAATTGTTTAAACATGATAGATATTACTTGAATTTTATTTCAATTTATAAAGATGCCTATCACCATGCTAATCAGTATTCATAATAGAGCTTAACACTGCATGATGTTTTATATTTATTCATCTTTTGTGATGGCAAATATAGCCCTTTATTGAGAAAATTTAAGTTGAATGTAGTATGGTATTTATTAAATTCAATCTATATAGCATTGGGTCTATATAAAAATGAACATGATATGAAGCATATCATTCTAGTATATTATCATTTTTTCCATGATAGTGTTTCTAGAATGAAGTTAATACTTTAGTGGAACATCTATTTGAGTTGGAGTAGTTAAATGATCTTGCATAATTTCCTTGGATTTTTTTCCTTGGATAAGTCTAGTTAAATTTCACTTAATATTTCCTCTAACTACTATTTCTAGTCAAGAAAATTAGATGATTTGATGTGAAGCAATGTCCAATGTTTGGTCATATGTTTTTAGAAGTTGAAAGATCATGTTTGTTTATACCTTTAATTGATAACTTTGTGCTATGATATTATAATATATATGCATAAATACCCATTCCTTGGTGAGTTTAATGAGTAAATTATTTAATTATTTCTCTTTGGGGATCACCTTATCACCTAATACTTGAGTGACCAACATTAAATGCATGATGTCTATATTTTTCTTAGTCTTGGACAAGTGCACATATAAGTTTTAATTTTCCTCCCTTAGTTGGAGATTTTATTGCTCTATATTGATGACCTTATGTGTTATGGACTCTTAAAATGTAACTACTCCTTTAATATAATTTACCAATGTTAGTTGGGTCACATCAAGTGACACCTCTTGACTTGTCGTGGTCAAAGTGAATGAAGTCACATCCATTGTAACTAGAGATAATTGGTACTAGATTTTCATGACCACGAGTGTTAGGGTTATTCATCACAAGGGTTGGGATTACACACACCATAACCATTGGATTTCTTCTAAGGTTTCTCATGTGACGAATCTTCTTATGTGTGTCCTAGTACTGATCCTATGCACTATAATGTGTTGGAGGGTTGTGGGGTATAAATAGTCAAATGTTATTTGGGTTCTTCTACCATAAGATTAATAGGTTGGAATATATGATTAACCTTATAAGTAGTAGATATAAATTCAAGATTATTGTTTTTATATAATTATTCTTTTGCCTTGGTGGATGCCTTTTATTACACATTTACTACTTCTAATTATTACACATCACTTGCATCTTGTTCGTCAACCCTTTTATTTTTTCCCTCTTATTTTATATGAATTATTTATTTTTATTTATGTTCAAATTCTTTTGATAATTAATCAACCTCACCCTTATTTGTTTGTGCTTCTTTCACTTCCTTCTCTTCTTTCTCTTCTTATTTCTCATAGTGTCTTCTATTTGTTTATTCTTTTGCTCTTCTACTTATTCCTATGTCTTATATGACCTTATCCTCTTAATTTTTCTTCCTCACAACTTATTCCTCTAATTTCATAAATTTATATACTTTCTTATTTATAATATCCTCATATGTTTGTGGTTACTATATTTATTATGGCACTATGGGTTGTTTTGGGCTAGTTCACTATTATATAGTGCCTAACTCAAACTAAACCCATGGGTAGGGATATAAAGAGAAAATTATGGAAAATGGGTTAAAGGTGGTAGTAAATAGATTAAGGTCTATTATGGATCATTTTTAATGAAATGAAGAGTGGAAGAGAGAACCACCTTATGTTTACTCACTAAAGCATTTGTATGAGAAAACAAGACCAAATTTTTATTCTAGCACTTTGCTTGGTGAGTCTCCATATTATTATGATACTAATTTATCCTATTTGAAATATTTCTCATCCACATGAAAAACCTATGTGAAAGTTACCATTATCTCTATGACTATTGGTGATGTCCTAGGAGTTTGATGAGAGCATAATTTATGTGTTAGTAGTTGTTATGGGATTCCTTGTCACTATTCTAATTGCCATATTCCCAATTATTATTGTTTAATTTTTGGTTATGGTTCCATTGATGATAATGAAACTAATCCTAGTGAACTTTCCTAAATAATAGAGATGATTCTAATCTTTCTCTCCTCTTCCTTTGTGACTATATGCATGATGTTTTACTCAAGAGATGTTGATATCTGGACTAACATTATCAAAGATACATTATTACATAGTTGGTAAGTGCATACTAATTTTCAAAATAATAATTCCTTCTCCTATTTCTCATAGACATATTGGCCTATGTATTGGAGAGTTCACTTATATAAATCCTACTTAGTAACCCTTAATGTTTTTAAATAATTCTTCATGGAAATTTGTAGCATGACCTTGTTAATGAGCCATGGGTTCATGTTATGAGTGAAATTTTTGGGTGAAGAGGATGATATTTGAATTATATCCTTATTTTTTCCCATGGATATCTAAGATGAAGTCATAGTGGGTTATTAATGAACATGTTGTTGTAATGGCACCTATCCTTATTGTGTTGACAATTTATACACACCCAAAGGCATAGGTTACAAAGGTTGCATTATTATTGATAATAACACTTTTTTCATAAAAAATTATACTTATGTATATAACATGATTATTAATAATATAAATGGAATGTGTGATATTTTGGAAAGCCTATGACATTGTATCTACATGTAATCTGGTGACCACTACATGCAGTGTGAGGTATTTTATAAAATTTGTGGGAACCCTATGATTTGAGGTAATAAGTTAATGTAATTAAATCAACCATTATTTGAATAATTCCAAATATACATAGTAATACCATATTTATTTCTAGATAATATTTTACAAGGAAATTGTAGGCAAAAAATATACATCAGGTGTGATAGGGCCATTGAGAAACTTCAATTACATGAAGGTGAGAAATAATACCATGAAATATTATTATAAAGTATGGGACACACCTAAAATTATATTTTACACGTTGAAAATTATATTATACACCAATAAATCTAGGTAATTTAAATTATCTTGTATGAAGATCATGTGATATGCAATGTCGATGATCCCTTTTAGTTCTTGGTTTGCACTTTTAGTGGTCTACCATAATATACATGAAATAAAATCATAAAGAACTCACACTAAAAAATATTATACTAAATTAATGGGGATTACTCTATATAATATTTCATAATTTTATATTGTGTCTAAATGAATTAAAAAACTTTTAGTTTTATAGGTTCGATAGGTTTGTCTCAGGTTGGAAGTCTTATTTCCCTCACCATTATCTCATCGTCAATGTAGATGGTAATGCATTTGGAAAAGTGAATTATCAAATAATTATACCTAATTATAAATTCCATCACCACTTCATCAAGTAATCTAAAATTTTGAAGCTTGATTAATCACTCAACATATAAATCATACAACTATATTTCATAAATAAGGATCCTAGTTGTGCATTGGTGGCTAGATCTAGTATAAAAAAAGTTGTATTTATAGCTTTGGTGAAATAAAATGGGGTTGGATCATGGTACTATTTTTAATCAATTCCAACCCAATTACCATAGCCTCCTTTTTCACATCACTCAAATGTATCAAAATATGTGACCGATCAATTATTATTGCTCTAAAATTCTTAGTTGATCGAAATAACTCTAATTAGTAATGATAAAAAGTCTATCCTTATATAGAGTTTCTAACCAAAATTTATTAATGTTATAGGAAAAATTCAAGATTATTAAGAGGGGAAAAAGGATTCATTTTTTTCCATTTGAAAAAATTATAGCTAAAAAATGGAATCTTGATCTTGATAATGTTCCTCTGGTTGATCCTAAGGTAGCTTTAAGGAAATCAATTAGATGGTTGGTTCCTCAAATAGAATGGATAAAACTTAATTTTTATGGATATTTTAAAGTTAACCCAAGACTCTTAGAAGGAGGTAGTGTTAAGAGGGATCTTTATGGGAAGTTCATTTCAATTTATGATGGAAGTATGGGCTTTCAAATGATTCACTTCTCTGAAGCTCTTTGAACCTTATGGGGTATGCAAGTAGCTAGTCAGTTGGGGTATAAGTGCTTATGTGTTGAGGGAGATTATTTAAGTATTATTAATTACCTTAATAATAAATAAATGGTGTCATAGTCTATAGAACATATTATTGATGAAATTTTTCATATAAATAGAGGATTTGAAAAAAATATTTTCTAGCATACTTACAGGGAGGGAAACATGTTGGTAGACCTCTTTGCCAATAGAGGGGTGAATTCTAATGATTTCAAAATATGGGGAAAGTATGATATCAGACCCAATATTATTAATGATATTCATAAAAAATAAAAGCATGACACTACATAGATATAACCTTATTTTTGAAAAGGTTTTAGCATGCTTGGGCATGATGTGGTGTATTTAGTTTTGTGTTTTCATTATGACAATAAATTATGATTAGGTTATTAATTATTATTTTTGGCATTATTAATACAACATTATCAAGGAATATAGGGTAATAATGTTAAATCATGTTTATTTTAAGAGGATTGATTATAGTGTTCATCTTGGCAAGGTAGATTTTGATGAGGTGAAAATCAAAGCTAAGAATGGGTTTGTGGATATGGGTCGATAACTAAAAATGATTGAGCCATTTAATGTAAATTACATTAGGAAAAAGGCCAACATATGGAATGTATTATAGACTGGAGGACTAACTATGTTTATGGATAGAATTTATGGTTATGACCTATTTCTTTCTATGTAATTTGTATACAATTGGAAGAATAGGGTGGTTTAAATTAACAAAATTTCCATCAAGGTAAAAAAGGATCTTATTTATAGGGTCACGGGCCTCCACATTTAAAAAAATAAATACATTAAGCTTACTATAGGGTAGGAGTAGGAAAAGCTGAAGTTCTTGGTTGGTGATGATGAATTGATGTTGTTATAAGGGGGTTTTAAAAAGGAGGATTTTACAACCCCATTCGATGATGTTTAAAAATAAATTATAAGGTATGTTACTCTATATGGCCATTACAAAGTTATGAATTACTATCATTTCCCATTTTTGAACTATATGTGCCATCACATTTTATTGAGAATTCCTTTCTATATTTTACACTCATTAGAACACTTTGTGAGGGAGGTGTAATTGGGTATAAAATCAAAACATATGCATAATGTGGTTATATTTTTTATTTAAAAATTATTTAAGGAATAGAAAACATCTCCACAATATTCCATTATGAGAAGGAAAAAATTAAAAAATATTGGTTTTATGTAAGAGGTTCCTAGAAGGAATTTAAGGAGTAGTAGTAGACCAAAAACCATAAATAGTAATGGTTTGGAAAGAGAAGAGGGTGTGTATGATAAAAATACATAGGAGATGAATGAAGTTATTGATCTTGATGATATTAATACTAATGTTGAGGCCAATAAAGATAAAAAAGTGGAGGGGAAGAATGATAATTTTTAGGACAAGCAATAGGATAGGGTTAGAACTATAAATAAGGATGAAGGGATTAATATTGAGCAACAAGAAAATATACATAATAGGGTAGAAAGGAATGTCACCAATAGTTTTGAGAAGAATAAACATGCTCAAGGTACTACAGGAGAGATGCAACAAAGAACTCAAGTTAAGTTGGATTTTGATTTTTTTAAAGATATTCCCAATCATCAGGATAAGTATGAAAGTTTAGAGGATGAAGTAAATTTACATAAGTCATTCCTTAGATGGTTCATGAAGGATCACTATATACTTAAACAAGAAGTGAATAATCTTAAACAACATGATGGTTTATATTGTTCACATGAGAAAGAGATTGAGATGACATCACAGATTGAAAATTTGACTGACATAATGAATAGGTTGAATAATGAAAATAGATAACTCAAGAAAAAACTGAATTTGTTGGTGATTTTTAGTAAGGTGATGGTGCATAATTATATGTAGAGTATGGAGGGTTTGGTTAATTTTTTCAATGATGTTAGTTCCATAGGCAATGATAGTATTTTCAGGAAGTAGCTTAAAGGTGAGGCATCAACTTATGTTCATGAGGGAATGGCCAGTGGGATGGAAATAAATTTTCATAGTATGATCAATGAATGGACATTTGTATATGAGTATTGGAAGAAAAATCATTGAATATTTAGGTCTATAATCTTGTGTTGTGAATTAGCTATGTTTTTGTTATTTTTTCTCTATTTTTGATATGTATTCTTGTTACTTATTTCTTTGTTTTTGGTTTGGTTTATTGGGTTATCTATCACTATGGTGGATTTTTTTAATTGGTAGATTCCCTTTCAAAACTCACTTTTACCTTCAATAAAAATAAGTATATGCTGAGGTAGAATTTAAGGATAAACTCATAAGGGGATCTTGTTTTAAATGGATTGTAATTATGTGTCACTTTGTATTCCCTCCCTTATATATGTTTCACACTTCCCATTATTTGACACTTTGCATTGAATGGTGGTTATCTATCTTTGTTCCATCATGCTCTTAGTTTGAATTCTATTAGTTATTGTGATGTGACATTGATGTTCTAATGGATGATTTAGTTATTTTGGCATAATTTTTTTTTTATGCATTGCACTATCTTTCTCTACTAAAATTTCCTTTATTTTTCATGAGAGGATTATAACACACCAATTTGATTTAATCAAGATGTAATATTTGAAATGCTTTTTCATTAATATATTTTCAAGTAAACATTTGTTCCATGTGCTTCATACCTTTTTATCAATACTTTATTCCCAAACTTAATTTATTGACCCTATGTTGACTCCTCTTCATGTTACTCTTTTAATTAATTAATTTATTTCTTTTCATACTCTACGATGTTGAATTTTTAGACTATGTTTTGATTTCCTATAGTATAGAGATTACATTGCACATATCTATACTAAAAACCTACAAAATGACAAGAAAAAAATAAATGAAAAAATACTAACTACATGGTGCTACTCGACACCCACTCAAAATTTTAAAATGAAATTAATATAGATCATTGGATGCAAGCCTTAAGCTTGTATCCATTAACACATCCTAAGAGGATGGTTCCTTCAAGGTCCATTAAGACTATTTTTCCTTGATATGATACTTTTTGGATGATGTATGGTACTTTCCAATGAATGTGTAGTTTACCTAACCATGCATGAAATCTACTATCATACAATAATATTATATGTTTTAGATAAAACTCTTTAGATCATATTGTATTTGTGCCATGCTTTTTTAATTTACTTATATATTTCACGTGTCCAACTCATTGTCTTCCTATTTTCCTCCATGTAATTTAGATATAACAATATTTCCTAAAGTGAATCCTAATCTCCTAGTCACATTATTAGTGTGATTCATAGACTAGGAACTACATATTACATAGACTAGCTAGAAATGAGTGAACCCTATCATAACTTTATAATTAGTCATGTATGCCCATAAGATCAAAATAATTTGATCATTCCAATCACCTATCTACACATTTCATATTTTAAGGAATTTTTTGGATGATTTTGTATACCCATTAGCCTGAGGGTGATAAGTCATGCTCTTATGGTTTGAAATCATAAATTTCAATGCCAGGGTATTGATAATGATATTGAGGAAATGCATACTTATATCATTTAATAAATTCACCAAACGACAAAAATTGGCTATGATGATCTCATACAATAATTTTTATGCATATTTAGCATTAAAAATTTGTGTCAAAACATATTATACCCATTTTGTGAATTAATTTGTTATAGTATTTATATAGCTAGCATGATTACATTTGTTTGGTGGCTTAATAGGTCATACAATGTTAATTCCCTATTGTTCAAATGGTTTCACTACTAAAATTGGGTTCAAGGGAATTTCATATCTTTGATTTAGTCTTCCTATTCATTGACAATAATTGTAGTGATTTGTTATTTTGTGCACATACTAAAATAGGGTATCCCACTAAAGACCACTTTATAATATGTCCCTTGTAGTTGATTATCCTAAGAAGTGTCCTCCATTAACTCCCTAATGCGACTCTTAACTATTTTTGGTATCTCATGATCCAAGGCTACTCTGAATAACACATCATTGTTACCCATATTATATATAATCCTATTGGTAATATTTAATGGTATGCCTCATGTGACCAACTAATTTTTATGTTTCTCCACATAGTTCACATAAAAAATTCCTTGTTCTAGGAAATTAACTATCCTCCATATTATTTAGAATCATAGAGACTCTAAATAAGTGTTCATTTGGTGACTCATCTTGTAAATCTTTTGGATACTCCCCATTATTTATTCAACTAAAATGATCTAGTCCCACATTTTCTCTTTGTAGTTTAACATTGATATTAAATTAGAATTCTTTGAATAACATTAACCACCTATATATCCCTTCACCTAGAATGATATTATTTACTAGATATCATATATTTTAGTGATATTTAAATAAATATAATGGTTTTTCAAAGATATAATTAGTGAATTTATATGAAAAAACACCATATCTAGGGCCTCTCACTCTGTAGGAGTGCAATTGTTCTCTACTACTGATAATTTCCTAATTATAAAGTGAATCGGGTGATCCAAACCCTTATCTTTTGGTTGAGTCAATATAACTCATATTATGGTTACCAAAGCATCTACATGCACAATAAATGTCTTAACCCAATAAAAAAACACCAATATTGTAGCTTTACCAATTTATTCTTTAAATACACAAAACATGATTGACACTTAGTAGTCCATTAAAACTTTGTATCTTTATACAATAGTCTCTCCATTAGGGAAGATATACCTAAGTACCTATTGTCACAAAATATTACACCATAGATGAATTTATTCAGTAATACTCTAATATTTGGGTAATATTGGAACACCTTTAGGCCTCTAGGTTGCTTATAGTAGAGGTAGACCTCTAGGTTTAAGGGATATCTCCCTATATTGATCATTAAGTGCTTATCACCTAAACTATCTGATTGCTTAGATCAAAAGGGGGAGAATTAAAAATGAAATTAAACTATTCTAAGGGGTTTTAAACTATAAATATTTCCACAATATTACCATACAAGTGCACTAAGAGACATGACATCCAACACTAGCCTTAAATATCCTGAATTGCTCTAACAACAGTATTTTAAAAAAGGAGGTGATATGCATGAAATATACCCAAAGTAAGTGAAATAGAGATTAGTTTCATATAATAAGCATAATTTTACACTTGAAAATAGAATCATACACTTGAAAACACTTCATGTGACTTGTTAGAGTAGAATAACTTGCGTCAAAATGGGAGGATTGAGATAAAATAAGCATAGATGTCAATCAATTTAATTTTAAATATACATCACTTCACATAATTAGAAAATATATTTTTTGGACTCAAAAATAGATTGAATATATTATTTAAAATTCAAATTACAATATCAAACTAGTATGGCTTCACTATACCAGGTGTGAAATTCTAATATTGATTGCATTTATAGAATGTGAGAAGAGATAGAATAAAGTGGAGCTCAAGGGTTATAATTACACATGTAAAGGCATGAAAATAGTTAAATATTATATTATTGAAGTAGAGAATAGATGTCTATAAGGTAATCTTGGACAAATGTCCACCTGAAGCATGATAACTCTCTAAACATGGTGTAGGACCCTTCAAATGCCTTCTTGAAATTACCCTCATCATGAATGATATTTTTAATGATCAAAAGAAGAATAGGGAGAGTTGATAAATATGAAATATCAAGGATGGGTTATAAACATGACAAAAAAAATCATCTTATATGTCCCTAACTCATGGCATTCTTTTGTCCACTTGTTCTCACCATCACTAGCCTCATATGTTTGTCTTCACATTTGTCACCAAAATGATCTTTAGTTTCTCAATAAAATAAATGTAATAGGTGATATGACACCTATAAATAGTCCCCTTACATTCCATTCCATCCATCATACCTTAAAAGGCTCCCAATTTGATTTCTCATCTCTTCACTTGGTAGTCACTATCCATTTCCATTATCTACGACAAATTACCTAAATTGAATGAGTTAGAAAAAGTGTATATATCCCAATTTTCTATGATATATTGACATGAGGAGTTATAATAGGTACCAATTTACCTCATTCAATGATCCTCATCTTTCAACTCTCCTTTGCACCTACAAAACAATCACACTCTATTAAATAATCATGTTATGTATCTTTCCCATATGGGTAGGGTATAAACCAATTGGGTGGGATAGATATTGAGAGTATTATTCAATCCCAAACCATTTACAAGTCAAAATATCTCTCTTTAATGCATTTTTAATCATATTTTACAATTGGGTCTTTGCCAAGGGTTTATGAGGGTTTCTATTATTTAAAACTTTTAAGGATTATTCATATAATCTTGATGTTGAAAAATTAGAACAATTCCACTAATATCATGCTAGATACCTCTTCAAAAATTCCTAAATCCTTGGAGTCTCATGCATAGTGTACATACTAGTGTGAGATCTTGAAGTTAGCCTCTTGAGTAAGTGGGAGTGCGTTCTAGATGGGTCTGAGGTGAAATAGGTCAATTTTCACCAACTTGTGTCACTTTTATGAAACTTAATGGCTCTAATTAACCTTATATCTCTCATTTAAAGTAATATAATGCATTTTAAGGTTAAATTGGTGTTAAAAGTGAAGTCAAAACCCTATAGGGTTTAAGCTTATTCTAGTCATAATAGGCTTGACATGTGTTTTTATTGCTCATAAGCACCTCTTAGTGGTTTTTCAAATATTAATGTCCTCCTTTATGTTTTTTCATGTTAAAAAAAACTCCCCACATGCTTATTGTATTGTTATAATACTCATGAATAATTCATTTACCATCTTCATATTAAACCAGGAAGGTAGTTTGTTTAGGAGTGCCCTCTATTTGATATAGAATATAGGGAACTTAACTTATTACATCAGTTAAACCAATTTCATGAGAGGTGATATTAGGTAATTTATATGATTTTTAAGAAGTTACATATCTTATAAACCCATGAAATGTCATCAACACTCCAAATATTCTAGGCAGATTCATAGAGTTGATGACTGTGCATGTACTGTGTACTAATTATATGTTGAGGCTTAAAAC
This sequence comes from Torreya grandis, assembly GCA_037957365.1. Taxonomy (NCBI): domain Eukaryota; kingdom Viridiplantae; phylum Streptophyta; class Pinopsida; order Cupressales; family Taxaceae; genus Torreya; species Torreya grandis. Next base: position 1,162,855 of record JARHVA010004263.1, read on the forward strand.
TTGGTATCTATATTGATTCCTTATCCTAATAATATCATGGGGAGGATATCACCAAAATGAAGTTATTATAAAACATGTTAACCATCCCAACTTCTAACAAATTTCTTAATGTACACCCTTCACTTGACTAGGCCTAGTTATCAGACTGTGTTGGCTATAGGTGTACTTATCTTAGGCCATAAAGACCCCTATAGATGATATTCAAACCTTAAACATTGTGTTACATATCTTAGGGTCTTTTTTAGACCGTTATATCACTCTTACCTAGGTGGAATTTGATGATTGTAGGGTTCTCATTCTCTAATATCTTATCAATAATTATGTGTATGTATATAGAGAAATAGCTACTGTAGGTGGTGTTTTATGCTAAACATTTGTGTATCAATCCCATAAATTACATATTTAGGACACTAGTGTTATTTCATTCAAAATAGTCTAATTATATATATGTTTTCCTTCTATGCTTCATTATCAACATGCTTTGTTCTGTAGACTAATTATAGATTCCCAAATAGAGGTCATGAGACCTATAGGTGGTAATTTCTTCTTGAAACTAGGTTTCATCCTCTATGATCTTTCTTGAGGATAATATAAACATTAATAACAAAATAGAGTCACTTCATTCCATTGAAACCATATCTTCACCCCAAAATATCATCATGTTATAGGTTTGTATTGTCAAGGTTCTCTTTGTTTCAAATTTCACTAAATATCTATAATGGACGCCTGCCTACGTTGAAACCTTGTTTGCATTATCCCCTTTTGACCACACAATCTAATTTTCATGTCAAGGCACATCTATAGGCCTAAGATACATGATGTAAATAATTGGGCCCATCTAGACTTCAAAACACTTCACTATGGGAGGATCTAATGTACGAAAATGACCTTTTTAAAAAAAAGTTAAGGTAAAATGTCCCTTTAACAACGTCCTTGACTGTGGACATGGATATTAAGTTTTCCTACCAACTTAAGACTCCACCATTATTTATATTATACTCTCCTTGTTCTTAGACCTTAAAGAGGTTTCAAACAAGTCCAAACACCTTAATTCAACTCTTCTCAAACCTATGTTGGAGGTATAATCAGACCATTATAGGTGTACATGCATGATACAAGGCAATGTCTCAAGAATTGGTTATCAAAACCAATATTGAAACCATTTAGATATTTAAAACATGTTTATTTAACCTTGATAAAACTTATCACCATGTTTAAAAACTAATTGTGTCATCAACATGATTGGTCAAGGTTTTATATTCATTTGACTATAGGTGAATGTTGTAGGAAGGTTGACTATGTACATGTTTCTTGACTATGTTTCACTAAGTGCTTATATTAAGACTAGGATTTTAAAATACATATAATAAACATTAACATGAGAATAATTAAACACCAATGCACCCTTTATTTGAAACCATTATGAGAGAGAGAACCCCCTATAACTGATGAAACTTGTTTGCAGACTATGATATTGTCCCTCAATAGCAACATGAGATGTTACACTTATATTTTGAATTACACACATAAAAACTAGGTTGAAAGTTATGAGAGAGGAATTTTAATACTCATTTTAAATAATTTATTTGTATTTATAAACCTAAATATAATATAAACTTGAAAGCTATGGGGATAAGAAGGTAGAAAATAGTAGCAGACTTATTAGCACTGGTTCATAAATCCTGGTATACCAAAATTGAAAAATACTACCATAAAATTTGAGTAGAAAAATAGTAATATCATCCTTAAAAATAATTTTACCCAATTAATGTCCTATTTTTAGTACTAAACCAAAACCATTTGACCCTTTTTGTATGCAAAGGAGAACAATAGAGAAATAAAATTATTTTTTGACATTTTTGAGATTTTCAAGGCTTCCCAAGTGTGGAAGTGAGTTCAAGGGAAATAAAGACACACTATGAATCCTAAAATATGTGCCAAATATATTTCATAGATTGTAACCTATTGATACTTCTAAATGAACTATAAGTGCTCTTAGTTCTTAAAGAACACTTCTCATTTGACAATCTAGAAAATTCAAGGCATGAGTTGCAAGTTTTAGAAATCTAGTTTCTTATGGTGAAATATAAATAGAGAAAGATAAAATATTCCATAGTATTTATATGATTTGGTGGTTGGGAGCCACCTTGGTCCATTATTCATGAATTGTAGAGAATCTATGTCAATACTTAGTGAATTATATCTAGATTTAATCTATAGATTAATCTAAGTGGATATTTATAATGAAGCTAAAACTAAAGTGATATTGGTGTAAAAAAAGGAACAAAGAGAAGGGTAGACTATAAAAAAAATGAGTGATTGCCAATTTTAGTCTCAAACATTATGACAAGTATCAATTGAAATTGAGTATACATTCAACCAATATATAATGCAATATAGCCTAAGCTAAAATTCCACTATATACTAGGTAAGCTTCAAAGGATAATGTGAAGAATCAAAAGTAAGAACCAAGTCCACTTTAAGGATTTAACACCATAATCAAATGACATTAATACATTTGAATATAAAGCAAAGTAAAATAAAGCAAAACCTAATATTCTCTAACTAATCTAGCATATGCACAAATTAGAAACCCTGTGATTAGAAAATGCAACTTAGAATTCAAAGACACCATTCAAATTCAAGACATCTGCTAGAAATTGAGAGAAAAGCTATATTAGCAATTGACATATCAAATAGGGATAATCCTTATTGATCCGTAAACTCTACACTTAAAATTGAAGTGCAAATAGTTTTTATGAGTACTTTAATTTCTCCCTTTAAATCACTTCAAATTCTTGAATATTTCAACTAAAATTGTAAAAATGATAGGAGTTAGTGGAAAAAAACATGGTTTTTTGAAAATGGATTAAAATTGTCTATGACTTATACTTTCACTCACCGTTTAATCATTTTTAAAATATTGTTGTGTTATAATTATTGAAATGTAAATTACTTGCATGAGTTCATTTACTAATTAAAATCATATCAGTAAATTGAAACAAAATCATGCATCAAATGACAATTACCAAAACACGAAATGTGATAACAAAGTTTAGTTTAATAATTAATGCCTACATCTCTAATTTCACCAAAGGAGTGGACCATTTCCATTAAGGGCACTTCAAACACCTAGAAACATTAAAAAACTTTCCTACAAGCTGATAGCTCAATGCAAAAATTCACCTTCATCGTGACTGATTCAAGCCCGGCACATTCAAATTTTGTGAGTCTTCTTAAACACCTACAAATTTGCTCCAAAAGTCCTAAAAATCTCCTCTAAGGATTGAAAAATACTCCTCCAATATGCAAATTGGCTAAAAAGAGTATTAAGACTGTGTATTAAGGCCAAAGGATGGATAAAAATCCATTTCATAAGCTTACCAAAACATTAACAAAGACTCAGCCTCTTAAAAATAAAAATACAGTTAGAAATTTTTTAACTTCAAATAGAAATTCATGCTTTAAATAACACTTCGAGCCCCACAGCACAAGCGGTTAAATCTTATCTCTTTTGGATGGCAGGTCAAGAGTTTAAAACCATTAGCCTCCTCTTTTTTTGGCACTTTGGGTTTATCTTTATCCCACATGTGTTGGTGGAGAGGATTAAACAAGGCTTTAAAAAGCCTTTGAGCATCATTTCCTCTGTGGGTTTATCCCACATGCAATGGATTGGGGATAGGATAAGGCTTTAAAAAGCCTTTGGCCACCAACTTATCACATGGCTTTGGCCACATAAGAGTCTTTTTTAATTTCAAGCTCGGGCTTTGGCTTCTAGACTCACCAAAGAGCTCAGCTCCCATGTGACTTGGTCATAGTTCTATCCTGCTCCCTCGGGCTCACCACCTTGCTTGGTCTTTGTGGCAATGAATTATCCTTTGAAATCACCATATGGGTTGATAAATGAGCTTATCTCATGCTTAGACACTTAACTCCACTTGGCATAAATAGTGATGTGGCATGTTGATGATGTGGCATGTCATCGAACAATTTTTTTCTAAACTTTTCAATCTACCATATGTTAACCTTTGATAGGTCCAAATGTCGAAACAACATCAAAACACATGCCACATGTAGAAAGTTGCATTTTTTGACCAACTTTAAGTGGCCATAATAGGAGCTCTCGAACTCAGATTTACATTTTTAAAAATGTGTCTAAAAGCTCTCAAAGAGATCTATAGTGTGCCACCACTAAAAATCTAAATTGGAACCATTATTAGAACCCAATTTCTGATCAAACCTCCCTAATGGAAGAATTTTGGTCTCTAAAAGTCCAATATCCCTTGAAACTGCATACTAGTATACTACATCCATGAAAATAGAACCCAATCATAGAAAGAGTTATAAATAATTACATTAAAATGATTCACAATCAAACTATAAAAATGCCTAATCCAGTGGCACAAGTAAGTGAATCTACAACTACCAAAGTGATTACAACATTATCAATCTACCTACCCAAATGTCACATCTTGTAAAGCGGTGAATTGCCAAAAAGTGAAACAACTCCCAATGTAACTACAATACAAGTTTATAATGCTGACTACATATAATAAATGTTGTGGACATGTTGCAATAAAATACACTAGTAAGGGACTTATATTATAAGAAAATGCAAACAACCAAAAGTGTATGCTACCTAACATCTAAACATGCCTAAAGGGTCTAAAAAAATGCATCTAAACATCTTTGTGCCAAAATATATACATTCAAAATAGTAGTCTAACTATCAAATTCTATAAGGAAACAACTCACAACATCACTCTGCTATATCCCCAACTATTTCAAATGAGTTAATGTCTTATCCATTATTGGACTACCCATACAGTATATTTTGGAGATCAAAAACTTAGAGTTATCAAAAAGTGAGAATTGAAAAACTTCATATGGTAAACCTATCTTGAAGTGTTCCCACCAAATCTAATCTACATATATCAAAGCTTTTTCATTTCATTAGGTTAATTCATAGCCATGATTTGCAAAAAGAATGTAGTGATAATCCACTTAAGCAATTATTTCTTCCTAGTGAAATTGATTGTCTCTATGGATTCATCATCAATTACATAATTTATCAATTTGGGCTTTTGAAAATATTTTCGACTTAACCTCTTTAATGAATTTTCACTTGTAGGTTTTACCTTATCTTGGGTTGAATTGTCAACTACATTATGGCTTGAATTAGCTTCATTAACCTTAGTGAGAGGTTTGTAAATCATCTTAGTTTTAACATTAATTGAATGTGAAGATGAATGAAGCTTAAAACATCTATCAATCCTATGTCCACTCACTTTAAAATGAGTACAAACATCCTTCTTAGGTGAGGGCCCCTTTTTGCTAATTCCCAATTTAACATGAGAATGGTCTTCCAAACATGCAATCTGCTTCAATAAAGCATTTTGTTTCCAACAAGTCTTAGTACTATGGTTATTCATCCCACAAAAAGTGCATGGAAATGATTGCATTATCTTCTATACATTATATCCAAACTTATTAATAGTATCAATTGGATCAAAAGATTTAGTGTAAGAATCAGGAGGTAGAATCTCAATATCTCTCTTACCTTTACACTTTTAAACTAGTGGCCTAGTACCTTTGCTATTGGAAGCTCATCTTCCTTTAGCCATGGAAGAAAATTTTCCATCATCCACCTGCACACTAGTATGCCCAAACCCACATGAAGAGGTCTATGCTCAACATGAATTGGGTTAGATATACCTTGGCTATCTCTACCAAGTCCTCCTCCATTATAACCCATTTTAAACAACAATTTAGATCCTATGCCCTTATTGTATTTTTCAAAATCACCAAAAACAATATTACTAAAATCTAAATCTGTAATGGTAGAAGAACATGAAGATTTTTGTGATGAAAAACTTACAGTGCACTCAGTCATAGTTTTTGCATCTGAAGTTGAAGGCTTTACCTTTTCACCCTCACCACATTACAATTTAATCAAGAGCTCATCCTTGGATTTGAGTTCCAATTTTAACTATGTGACTTGCAATTCAAGTGCAATTTTTTGGCATCTCAAGATTGCATTTTCATCTTTTATGGCCTCAATATGTGAAAACTTGCCCATGGTTTCTTGAAAACAACTGATTTCACACTACACACTACAATAATAATCAATCTGCAAACTAATAATCCAACTATTCTAGAAGTAACTATCAATACACAACTAGAAGCAAACCCTACATTCTAACTACTCTGATATCAACTTGATCTGTAAACTCTACACTTAAAATTGAAGTGCAAATAGTTTTTATGGATACTTTAATTTCTCCCTTTAAATCACTTCAAATTCTTGAATATTTCAAATGAACTTGTAAAAATCATAGGAGTTAGTGTAAAAAACACAATTTTTCAAAAATGGATTGAAATTATTTATGACTTGTACTTTCATTCACCATTTAACCATTTTTAAAATAACATTGTGTTATAATTGTCAAAATGTAGATTACTTGCATGAGTTCATTTACTAATTAAAGTCACATCAGCAAATTGAAACAAAATCATGCAGTAAATGACAATTACCAAAACATGAAATGTGATAATAGAGTTTGGCTCAATAATTGATGCCTACATCTCTAGGTTCACCAAAGGAGTGGACCATTTCCATTAAGGGCACTTCAAACACCTGGAAACATTAAACAACTTTCCTACAAGTTGATAGCTCAATGCAAAAATTCATCTTCATCATGACTAATTGAAGCTCGACACCTTCAAATTTTGTGAGTCTTCTTAAACCCCTATAAAGTCACTCCAAAAGTCCTAAAAATCTCCTCTAAGGTTTGAAAAATGCTCCTCCAATATGAAAATTGGATAAAAAGAGTATTAAGACTGTGTATTAAGGCCAGAGGATGGATAAAAATCCTTACATAAGCTTACCAAAGCTTTAACAAAGACTAGGTCTCTTAAAAATAAAATCACAGTCAAATTTTTTTTAACTTCAAATAGAAATTCATGCCTTAAATAGCACTTCAACCCCTGTAGCACAATCAGTCAAAGCTTATCTCTTTTGGACGGTAGGTCAAGAGTTCAAAACTATCAGCCTCCTCCTTTTTTGGTGCTTTGGGTTTATCTTTATTCCACATGTGTGGGTGGAGAGGATTAAACAAGGCTTTAAAAAGCCTTTGAGAGCCATTTCCTCCATGGGTTTATCCCACATGCAATGGATTGGGGATAGGATAAGGATTTAAAAAGCCTTTGGCTGCCCACTTATCATGTGGCTTCGGCCATATAAGAGTCTTTTTTAATTTTGGGCTTGGGCTTAAGCCTACAGACTCACTAAAGAGCTCAGCTCCCATGTGACTCAGCCATAGTTCTATCCTAATCCCTTGGGCTCACCACCTTGATTAGTCTTCATGGCAATGAATTATCCTTCAAACTCACCATATGGCTTGATCAACGAGCTTATCTCATGCTTATACACTTAACTCTACTTGGCATAAATAGTGGCATGACATGTTGATGATGTGGCATGTCATCAAACCATTTTTTTAAAAACTTTTCAATTGGCCATATGTCAACCTATGATAGATCCAAATGTTGGAACAACATTGAAACACGTGCCACATGTAAAAAGTGACATTTTTTGACCAACTTCAAATGGCCATAATAGGAGCTCCCAAACTCAGATTTACATTTCAAAAAAGGCATCGAAAATCTCTCAAAAAGCTCTACAGGGTGCCGCCACTAAAACTCTAAATTGGAACCATTATCAAAATCCAATTTTTGATCACTTATAGAATTCCTTGATTATATTAATTGATTCAAGTTTTAAAAAGTTGCTCAAAAATCTCTCCCTTTACAAATGGTAATACATGCCTTTATAGAAAGAGTAGGCAGTATATTGGTTAGTTACAAAATATAGGTGCACAAAGTTAAAGACAATTATCCTTATAAGTTATAAAATACATATTATTTTCACAATCATATAGACCTAGAGGCAAATATACTAACAAACTAACATATGCCTTTACAATGGAATATTCTATTTCAAAAGTTATAAAATTTTATAAAATAGAATACTGATTAATTTGATGGTGGGGCCTCTGATTGCCATTGTTGAAAGATGATCATGGCTTTAAAATCTTATTCATCAACTAGTTCTAGGTACACAATAAGCTTCATGATGTACTCTTCCTCTTGATGTGCCAAGTCATCAAGTTCCCTATCATTCCTATCCATGGATTCCTTAATGTTCCTAGCTTCATTTATCCTTTCTCCCACATTAAATATCATGTCTAATATATTATTGTTATTAGCCCTAGATTTTCCTTTGCTTTTCCCTTTTATTTCTTGGGTTACCAAAGTATCTCTATGTTTAAATTCTTTATCAATGATGATTCCAAAGATAGTGGGTTATGTAGTATCTATGATCATAGTCCCAAGAAGTTGTTCAATTTTGGAAATTAGCTCCTTATCATCTTCCAATAGTCTGTCTACATCATTGTTCCAAGTACTCAAACTTTGAACCTTCTCAATCACAATTCCCAAAATTATGCTCAAGTATCCCAAATTGATGGTTTTGAAGCTTGGGATCTATTTCCTTGCCCAAATGTTGAGAAGTTGGGATATTTTGTCCTTTGAGGCTTTCCATTGGGTGACCAAGCTATTATTGAATTCACATTGCACTTTTAATGCACTTTATCTTAGCTTCATTATTTTGAGTGTTTCAAACATATCATAAAATGACTCATCAAGAATTTTGGTCATTACTTCAAGAACTAATAGAATTGCATGTGTCTATAAGTTTTATTTTTCTCTTTCTAAATTTAAGATCATCTACTTCATCCCTTGGACTCTATCTTTGGCCTATGTTGATTGGTAATCATTTAAGCTTTCCAAATCCTCTTCATGAATTGCAACATCACCAAGTTGTTGGCCTTCCACTGGTGTTAATCCCACAAAGAGATCCACCTTTTGAAATGTGAATTCCTTTATTCCAACCATAGTTGTCCTTGTTATAATTATTTATAACCTAATTATTTTAGGGTTGAGTTTGATGGTAGTGATTGGACTTTTTAATTTGGGAGGTTTTGGGACCTTTATACCTAACCTACCTGATGCCTCTTGGGCATCTATCCTTTTACTTTTTGGTCATTGGGTGACCATAATTATTCTTTCTTCTTGATATTTCACCATAGACCTTATACATGGCTTTATTTCATCTTGTATCTCAAAATCAGTAACCCTTGTCATGTCCCATGAATGAAAAAGAGAAGGAATCTTTTGTAACTTTCCATAAATGAACCAGTTAGGAATGACTAGTTCATAAATTGTGAATTCATCACTGAATAGATTTATTTCATTGGTGGGGTAAGTGAAAGTAAATATTGGTCTCTTCCTTGGTTCAGTGGGGACAAATGCTATCTTTTCCTTCCTCTTTTCATGGGATGACATAGCGACAAGCTCTTTTTATTTATCTTCCTCAAGCCCCTCATTCTTGTCTAAGTCATAGGCCTATATAAGTTCCTAGAGGTCACCCTCAAGTGTCTCTTCCAAGTCCAAGGATATCATGTCTATGTATTGAATAGGGAAAGGTGACCTTTCATGAAGTGTTAAAGGTGAGGATCACTCCCCAAGTCTCTCTTCCAATCTCACTTCTCCTACCTTCTCCTTGCCCTTGTCTTGTTCATCCTATTTTTTCACAATTTGTTCTTAAGGCTATGGTTGTGATTGTTCTACTTGGGATTATTTTTGGGCCATCCCATATGGACTAGGTAGTAAGTGACACTACAAATAATGCATTTACCATGTCTCTCCTGAGGGATTATCATCCTTGGTTAGCCTATATTCTAGCTTGATGTTGTGGCTTTGGATCCTAGCCAATACTTCATAATTCTTAGCATTAATATATATGGTGTCATGGACACCGAGTTGATGCACATATTAAAGATTTGGGAGATTCTTTTCCTTTAACTAGTTGGCCACTATACCTTTATGATCCTACACCTTAAGTTCATCAAGTTGAAAACTAAATGAATCTTGGTGCCTGGCCATAGTCCCAACCTGCTTCTACTCCTAGTTTTTGGTCCTTACAATGATCAAAGGGAAGGGGTGGAAAAGTTATTTCTTCTTCTCTTTACAAGTTCCATCAATTCCATGTAGGAACTGGGAAGAAATTTCTTGTTTAGCTAGCTTTCTAAGAACATATAATGGCAATTAACAAGGCTAGGACATGATGCCCTCAATCCTGATGGCTATGCAATCAGGGTAGTACCATATATTCCCAATCATATCCATGTACTTCTTGATGAGGGGGTGGAACCTAAGCATAGAAACACTTGTGATGACCTCAAATATGGATAGATAAACTCATTCATAAATATATTGCATGTGATTCCTATACTTAAATATATGTAATTTAGAATAGTGATGTGAAATGGTGGTTTTGCCATCTAAGGACCAATTCCTAATACCCAAGAAGTTGATTCAGGCAAGTAGGGAATGTATCAAGTATGACATCATATAAAATTGCTTGGAGGTCTTCCTTTTTATGGTAGTGAATTTCTTGGTGAGGAAGACACTAATTAAATCTCTAATTAGAGGGGTAAGATTTTATTCCACCATGAAATGGACAAAGGAGACCCATATTTTATTTGTATAGGTTGTTGAGGGGGCTCTAAAGGTTTGATTCAATAGGGTCATTATAACCCTAATGCCTTCCATGAATTGGACTATTGTTATTTTTCCTTCAAATTCCTTGAAGATATGAGGGCTTTGGTGTAGCTAGGGTCTAAGGATAGAGTCCAGGTCATGGTTACTTATCCACTCCTTAGTCTTGGATAAATCCACTTAGGGAAGAGGGAGCTTATAATATTTCTCAAATGTTACAAGATAAATATATGCTACTTCCTTGGAGTCTACCTCACTAATGATCCATTCATTATCAACTCTATAGTCAAAAAATATGGGATCAAGGATATCTATATAGTGTAGTACCTCAGGTTTTTCCATAGTGTGATGAATGCTAGCCATCTAAATAATGACTAGTTCATAGTGTTTCTAGCTTATTACGGTAATTTTTCTCCTCTTTTATGATGGGTTTCAATTCCTTGGTCATGAGGAAGAGTTTGAACTAGTTCTTAATGCCTAGGATATTTAGGTCTATAAGGTTTAATCTAGTGTCTTTGAACATCTAACCTTTATTGTCTATTGATAGGTAGAGCTTGGTCTCTTCCTTCAATTTTTGTGTGTGAGCTTCCATTGTCTCTGTTCCTAAAAATTTCTCTCACTAGATTGAAAATTATCTCTATGAAATCTCTCTCATGCTCAAAAACACAATTAAGTTCTCCTTGGATCAATTATAACTAATTGAGTCTGTTTAGGTTATTTTAATGTAGGGTTTATGGTTTTGGAGCTTTAACGTTGGAAGATATCTAGGCTTTAGCTTATATGTGCCTTGGATTTGATTTAGACATTTGCATTTATACCTATGCATTTTTGAGCCCACAAGACCTTCTATTTTATCCTTTTCTACTTGTGTGGTACCTATGTGGCATTGGTCTATGCCTTTCTTGGTATTTTTCATAAATGTCATTTGATAACTAGCCATTGGCATTTAAAATGCCTCTTTCATTTTGCTCCATTAGATCAAAATACAAGATTAGTGTGGGCCAGTTATTTTAATCTAGGCATTTTCCTATGATTGGTTCCTTTTGTTCCCATCATTGTAGTTGTGACACTTGGCATTTTGAGGGTGTCTTTCATAGTCTTAGAATCCTATGTTAGTCTTTTGTCAAATGAGCATTGGCCATGTGATCAGCTCATAGGACTTTGAAAATTCATGAGTACCATCATGTCATTGGATAAAAATACAATGATAAAGCATGAACCATTAGATTGTCTTGTTAGCTCTACCTCAAATACACTTTCCCCACACATTGAGTTTGTGGGATCTTGAGGCCTTATTGAAAATTCTTTGGGTGCCTTCACATCATTGGATCAAAATCTAACAATAAAGTGTGTGTTGTTGATCTATAGAGATGAACAAACATTAAGTTAGCATATTATTAATACCATGAGCTAGGATTAAGTCCCTTAGTCTAAGGTTTTTTTCACTTATTAAGCATGAAATAAACCATAGGCTAAGGGGTTTATGCCTAAGTTTTTTGATTTATATGTAGGGGGACCATGGCTTAAATATTCTATGCCAATGTTTATACCATGTTTAATAAACACAAGGTAAACATTGGTCTATAATTTTTATGCCAACACTTATAAAATATGCTCAAGAGGATCAACATGACACAATGGTCCAATAACACATATGATTTTATTATATTGAAAAAACACATTGAAACCTTTAGCTAGATGTATTTGGTCTACATTTTATGGTAAAAGGGCTCTTTTTTCAAAACAAGACTTAGTATAAGTCTATAATTTAAGGTGCATGATGTTTGAATAAAATGTCATGGGGACCTTAAATTATAGACTTAGACTATGTTTATTTTATATACTTAGATTATCAGACTATATCCACATTTTACAATTTGAAGACCTCTAGTGTTTGAGAATTTTTTGAGTACTTCCCTTAGACTATAATGCCAATTTTTGAGCCTTCTAATAATATTTTGGAGTACATTTTGACCCTAAGCATAATAATTCATTATCTTAAATTTTATGGTCTTATAAATGTCAAATATGTACTTATGGATGTAAAATTATGGTTGTGTGAATGTCAATTTTAAGATAATGAAAGTTTTTATTTGATGGTCTTAAATTTTATGGTCGTATAAGCATCAAATATGTCCTTATAGACATCAAATGATGGTCACATGAATTTAAATTTTAAACTCATCAAATTATTATGACCTAATGTGAGAATGTTACTTGGCACATCCATGAGGCTTCCTAAGATTTTGAACTTAATTTGATCTATTGGATCTTAATTGATGATGAAGCATCAGCCATAGGATCATGATCTAGGGGTTTTCGTGTAATAGGTCACTTTGTTAGGGAGGACCTACTTGTTCTTGGTTATTGAATGTAAGGGTACCATGTGTTGATCCTTCAAACCTTGTGTAGTCTTTTAAATTTTCAATTATGCCTCACACTGTTCAATTAAGTCTTCATGATTGAGCTATAAGCATTGATCAAGATTCAAGGGCTTGAATGTGATTATTCTAATGGGATATATGTTGGATTATATTAGTTTTCCTCACACCATATAATCAAAGGGATGCGAGAAGTGAAAGCCATTAGATCATCTAAGATGCATGTTACTTAAGCCAAAGATCAATATTTTCTCACTCTATTGAATCGAAGGCCATGATGAAATGAAGGCTATTAGATCCTATGAGATACATGGAAGTTAAGTTAGGACCCCAAAGACATAAAATACATAGGCTTAAGGTATTAAGACTAAGGTATTTCTCATATTAATAAATACATTAGTGCCTTAGGGTTAAAATCTAGGCTAAATTAGGACATATTAAAAGCACCCTACAAAATGAAGGTTAGGTATAGAAGCAACTTTTAAAGAGGAAAGAAACAAATGGGACAAAGGAATTTAGACTAAGTTCTAGTTATGTTAATAAACACAATTGAACTTAGAACATGAATTTTATGTCTAGGTGCAAAATGAACTTTCAAAATGTTCCCACCAATTTGGTTCCCATCAAAATTCAAATTTAAATTAAGGGCTTTGACTAGGGGTTTTGAAACATGAAATTATTAGGGACAAATTCCATGTAACCTAAAACTTGAGATATAAAGACCATTTACTGGTGATGTTAGTCCAAATTAAAGCCAAAATAAAACCAAGTAATCCTACATTTAATATAGTGGATGATATTCAATTTCTATAAATGATCTTATCATGCTAAATTTTCATGTTCAAACTTTACAGTTTCTCTAAGGTCCCAATTTTCAAAAATGGGTGTATGTTGGTCCCAACAGTACCATAACTAAAAACTACCTAGACTACCATTTATTTTCTTGTTTTGATGTTACTTTTGCATTTTTTTGGTTATGAAATAGTATTTCTGACATCCAATGACACATGAAACATTGAATTACACTTTAAAACACTTGTTTCTCTATGAAAAATATACAAATATACTAAATGGCCCAAACATGACCACTAGATGACATAAGACTAACTAAGGACTAGAAATGAATATAACCAAGGCTATAAACATAATGAATGACCATATAATACCATGTTACACATTACAATACCATAGTGGACCCCTATATCATGTTTTCAACTATAGGGGTTGACCTATTTTAACTATGGCCATAATAGTCAACATTATTAGCAATTTATTAGGGGTGGCAAGCCATCTATGCCAAAGACTAGTAGCCTACTCCTATCCATTGGGATATGGAATCATATATGCCCAAGTTATAAACTTAATTTACTTTGAAATCATAAAAAACACACCTAAGTAAATACACATGTGTTCTCCAAAACACTTATAGAACACACACATAATAGAAGCCAAGGCACACACCTATCCTAATATATACAATACCTCAAACACTTGAGGTGAAGAACATCTCACCATACTTCAGCTAGGGTAAAAAATGGTTCTTATTGCATCCTTGATGCTCCATGAAAGTAATCTATCATGTGGAACATGATTTTCAACAAACACCTACTTATGTGGATGATCAAATGACTTACCATCCTCATGTCTTCCAATATTTGTAAATGTACTACTTTGATATCTCAAGGATTTTCTATTTTTCTCCTCAAAGATCTTGTTTGAAATTAAATATTGTCCCAACTCTGTCATATTTAATTGGTACTCTTTAAATAATATATTGAGAGTGTTTAAGATTGCCTCAACTTCACTCTCTTCACTATCATGATGCACTTGATGTATATGAACATCAAGATTTCTCTCATACTACTCTATAACATTTCATAATGATTCAATATTAGGTTGAGGTGTTTAATAATCCTCAAACATAGAATGTTCTACCTTGTGTTCATTAAAATTCTCTATTATTACATCACTCATAACATTGGCTTGATGTATATATTCATTCTTAATAAGACCTTCTCCTTCATGATTGATAAGATGCTCAACAACCTAAATATTAGGCTCATCAGCAAACTTACTAGTATATTCACACTTCTTAGGAGGAGAGGTTGACCTACCCAACTACTCAAACTCTTGACTTGTGGCATTGAAAACTTACCATAGGTTATCTTCTTCTTCATGACTATCATGTTCACGGACTCCATCAATTATAGGTAGAATGACATTGTTCTTATCACCATAGTGATCTATCATGTTTTTCAAACTATCATCATCATACATGTGAATGAGGTAATTTCCCTTAGTAGCTTATAAAAAAGAATGTTCAATGATTACGTTAGATTATTCATATGCTCCTTCATGGATGGTGTATGTGCCAAGATCAATTTATTCAAAATATGTGTATGGATCATGTTTATAGGTGTCTACACCATAATAATCCAAAAAAATATTAGATATGCCCTCAATATTATAAGATGTTCCATCATCCATAATGAACTCCTCATGATCATTGATGATATAATTCAAATTGGAGCTTACTTCTATATAGGGCTCAATGTGGAACTTACCTAGCATTTGAGTTATAATGGTCAAATTTGCTCCATAAATTATGTTAAAGTCCAATAAGGATCAATCATATAATAGGTAGCATCATATCTTGGCTACGAAATCTCTTGAGAGGTAGATATCAAAGTGAGTAGGTAAGTTAACAACTATAATGTCTTGAAGGATAGGGAAGCTAGGATAAACATGCAAGAATAATCTTAATCCTTTGAATATTCCTAGTAAATTAGAAAGTGTTACATAAATTTGAAGCACCCCTTTACAATATGGTTCATACATTAGACCCAAATTTTTAGCTACAACCTTGGGCATCACTGAAGTGCTAGCTCCACTATCAACTATGTAGTTATGAACAAGTTTGTACCCAATAATGAGAGTGAGGTGAAATGTTATAGGATTTTTAAAATTAGAAGATGGTTCCAATATGTTATTAGGATAATTTGAGAGTGAAACATTACCATGACCATGTGTTTATGATTGAGGGATAACATGAATTATGTAAAACTAATTTTGAAGGAGATCCTTTTAACCAGGAATGTGAATGACATACCAAAGATAAATAATAGATTTATCATTATTAAAAGAGTCAATTATGTTTAGGACATGATAATTTTCAATTTATTGTGTCCTTGAAGGCAAAGAAGTGTTCAAAAATTGATACATTGGAGAATTTTTAGTAATCCTTCTAACATTCTAACCTGAATAAGGTGTAGAAGTTGTAGGGGTTGTCATACTTATAGTCATACCTTGTTACCTTATAGGAGAGATACTTGAACTTAAATGAACACCATTAACATATCCTAGATCCTTCCTCTTTAACCTTGTATTATCTACAATTTAATTACCTTGGTTGAAAATATAGGTGTCTTCAAATATGAAGTTATTGAAACTCACTCCTTGAGGCTACCATCCTTCATTTACTTACATGAGGACTTCATATTTTGTTGATAGTTTAAGAGTGAATCCTCCTTGGGATAACAAATCTTTCAATCCACCTTCATTTGCATCCATGAATTGAACTTGTTACCATTATTCTACTTACACCAAGTTGCTATGAATCATTACCATTGTTCTTGTGTTATAAGTAGAGGTTGTGTTGTATACATTTGTAGGCCTATTGAATTTAGGTTATCTTTGGACTCTAACTTGACCATATTTATGAGGTGGGAACGTGTTTCCTTATTGAGGATAGAGGTAGGGGTTTTTATTAACACATTTTTATAGACTTGTTTGTCTAAGCTAAGCTTCTAAGAATTGAATCCTTGCATCTTTATGCATGGCATCATCTACATTCATAGGGGAAGATCTAGGCTTGGTGTTGGAATTTGGAATTTGGGCAACACTTAGAGTAGTGGAATAAGTTCTGGTATTATAGGCATATATACTTTTAGAGGTAACTTTATAGCTTGTATGAGGCCATTTTCAGCTGTAATGGCAAGGTCATATGCTTTAGGTAAGGTGTAGCCAACCATAGGTTACAATATTATGGCTATATCAGTCCTAATAGCCCTTAGATATATCACAAGCACAAATATAGTAGGAGGTCTCATGGGAGGAGGCAACCTATTCCAAGTCCTTTGGAATATCTCATTAAAGTCATGCATCATCTCTTTAGGGTCTCTTTGAATCACAATAAGATAATGGATAAGTGATGTGTGATCACTTTTATCTTCAAACCTTGATGCCAATAGATCTCCAAAATCATCCCAAGTTGTGATATATCCATCAGGTAAAGTCATATACCAGTCAAGTGCTTTCCCTCTAAGGGACATGGCAAGGAGTCTAATGAAAATGTTGACATCAGTGACTTTATGAAGGCTATATAAATTTGAGATATCCCTAATATGCTCACTAGGTGTGACATGACCTTCACCATTAAATGTGAGAATAAACTTAGTAACATTAGGGGGTATGTTATCATATGCATTGAGATGAATGGTATTTTTAGTGTTAACAAATGGGAATATATTATACCTATCCATGTTATCCTCAATTTATTATTCACTCTCTTGGTATTATTGGATTGAAAAGTCCTCTTGTTCTTCAAAGGTCAAGATAGGATGAGGATGTTGAACCTCAAGAGGAAGTTCAAGTTGAAGGAGTGGGTTTTGGGATTGAAACCTCTAATAAAATGTGACATAGTAAGGACCATGAAGTATGAACATAAATATATGACAAAAAAATGGTATACAACCTAATATTACCTTGAATTGAGTCACCAAATGTTGAATAGAACACCATATGTAGCCATGATATTGTCAAGACTAGCATTCACCTTGAAAAGTTGTCTTTAAGAAAATGGTCCCACCAAGAATACCAAAAATATTGTAACCAAATCATGTACCTTATAAATTATTTTAATATCCTACTCTAATATTTGGTAAACATTAGAATACCTCTAGGCTTGTGGATTGCCTATAGTAGAGGTATACTTCTAAGTTTAAAGGTTAGATCCATAGAATGATCTTTAAGTGTTTATTTCTTACACTAAATTATTATGAAAAAGGGGGGAAGTAGACATGAAATTTAACTAATATAATGGGTGATACAATATAAATATCTCCACAATATTACCATAAAATTTTACTAAGAGACCAACATACAACACTAGCCTTAAAAATCTTGAATTACTCTAATATTAGTATTTTAAACATGAAAGTGATATGCATGAAGGATACTCTATGTAAGTGAACTATATATTATTTTTAGATAATAATTATTATTTTACACTTTAAAATAGACTCATACACTTGACAAAACTTCATGTGACCTGTTAGAGTGGAACAACTTGCATCAAACATGGGAGGGTTGAAAGAAAGCAAGGATAGATGTGAATCACTTGAATTTATACTATAAATCACTTAAAATAATTATAAAATATATTTTTTATACTTAAAAATATATTTAACATCTTATTTTAAAGTCAAATTATAATATCAAACTGGCAGGGCTTCACTATACTAAGTGTGAAATTCCTGGACAAGAGCCAAAATGGCTTGAATTTATAGAATGTGAGAAGAGAGAAGAAAGTGCAGCTCAAGGGTCATAATGTCACATGTAAAGGAATGAAAAATAGTTACATAGTAGATCAATGAAGTGGATAATATATGTATATAAGGTCCTCTTGGACAAATGTCCACCTAAAGCATGATAACTCTCCAAACTTGGTGTAGGACCCTTCAAACACCATTTTGATACTACCCTCATCATGAAGCATATTTTGAATGATATAAATTATACTAGGGAGATTTTAAACAAATGAAATATCAATTATGGGTTATAAATATTTCATAAAAATAAATAGATGTGTCCCTAACTGATGGCCTTCTTCTAGATACTTGTTCTCATAATTTGTAGTCACCATCACTAGCCTTATAGGTTTATCATCACATTTATCACCCAAATGATATTTATTTTATCAATAAAATATATGTAAGAGGTGATATGACACCTATAAAGAGGAACCTTGCCTTCCAATCCCTGAATCAGAATTTAAAAGGTCCCCCAATTAGACTATTGATCTCTTCATTTGGTAATCACTCTCCATTTCCATTATCTGCCATAGACTCCCTGATGTGAATGAGTAATAAAAAGTGTATATATGAAAATTTAATGTGATAAATTCACATGGGTAGTTATAATATGTCCCAATTTACCTCTCCCAATGATCCTCATCTTGTAACTCTCCTCAACAATTACAAAACAATCAAAAGCTATCAAAAAAGCCTATTTTATACCCTATCCGTACAAGTAGGATACATACAAACTATATGGGATGCATATTTATAGATTATTATTCAATAAAAAAACCATTTACAGGTCATAATATCTCTCTTTAATGCATATTCACTCATCTCTTTCCAATCAGGGCTTTGACAAGGGTTTAGGAGGGTTTCTAGTGTTTCAAACTCTTAAGGATTGTTCATACAATCCTAACATTTAAACCTAAAATTAATTCCAATAATATCATGATAGAGATCCTATTAAATAAATCTTGAATCCTTGGAGTCTCATGCATGGTGTTTGTATTGGTGTCAGCTCTTAAAGTTAATCTTTAGAGCTTGGGAGAGCATTATTGATGGGTTTGAGGTGAAATAAGTCAAGTTTGACCAACCTGTGTCATTTATATGCAACTTAATGGATCAAATTAACCTTATATATCTATTTTAAATTCATGAAATGAATTTTAAGGATAAATTTGTGTTAGAAATGAAGTTAGACCCTTATAGGGTTTAAGTCTATTCTAGGCATAATAGGACTGACATGTGTTTTTGTTACTCATAACCACCCATGAGTTGTTTTTCAAGGTTTTAGCGCCCAATTTATGTTTATAATGTTAATAAAAACTCCACAAACCCTTATCTTAGTTTTACAAGACTCTTGACTCATTCCCTTACCATCTTCATACTAAACTTACAAGGTAGTCTTTCTAGGAGTGCCCTCTATCTGAGATAGAATAGAGGGCATTTCCCATATTACCTTAGTCAAACCAATGTTATTATAGATGATATTATGTTAGATAAAAAATTTCATAGCCTATCAACCCATGAAAGGTCTTGAACACTCCAAATCTTTTAGGCAAACTCACAGAGTTGATGACTATGCATGTATTGTGTACTAACTATATGTTGAGGCTTGAAACTCACTCTCTATCTTATTTCCTTTTATTGAGAATTTCATGAGGTTTATATAAACATTTTTTATTTATTCTTAAACATATTCACAATCCTATATTTTTCCAACCTTCTCAATGTACACCCTCCACTTAACTAGGCCTAGTTAGCAGACTGTGTTTGTTGTAGGTGTACTTATCTTAGGCCACAAAGACCCTTGTAGGTTATCTTCAACCATTTAAACTCATGTTTCATATCTTAAGGTTATTTTTATATAATTATATCACTCTCACCTAGATGGACATCCATGCATGTAGGGTTCTTAGTCTCTAATATCTTATCACCAGTTTTGTGTATGTCTATAGTTAGACTGTAGGTAACCATATAGGAGAGAAATGGATACTATAGGTGGTTTTATATGGTAAAAACTTGTTTATCAATCCCATAAAATCCATATTTGGTCCACTAGTTTTTATTTCATTCAAAATAAGTCAATTATGTGTAGGGTTTGATTCTTATGTTTCATTATTAACGTGTTTTGGTCTCCATACTAACTATGGATTCCCATTTAAAGGCCATGAGACATGTAGGTGGTGATTTATTATTGAATGTATGTTTCATCCTTTATGATATTTCCTAAGGATACTAGAAACATTCCTAAATAAATAGATTCAGTTCATGCCATTGAAACCACATCTTCACTCCAAACTATCATCATGTTATAGGTTTATATTGTCAAGGTTCTCTTTGTTTCAAATATCACTAAATATATACAATGGAAGTTTTCCTGCAATGAAACCTTGTTTGTTTTATCCCATTTTGACCACTCAATCTAATTTTCATGTCAATACACCATACCTAGGCCCAAGATACATGATGGAAATAATTAGGCCCAACTAGACTTCAAAACACTTCACTATGGTAGGATCCAATGTATGAACATGACCTTATTCAAAAAAGTCAAGGTAAAGTGTCCCTTTGGCAACTTCCTTAACTATGGACATGGCTCTCAAGTTTTATTTCCACCTTATTACTCCATAATTATTGTTATGGCACTCTCCATGTTATTAAACCTTAAATAGGTTTCAAACAAGTCCAAACACCTTCATTCAACTCTGATCCAACCTCCGTTAGAGTCATAGTCAAACCATTGTAGGTTTATATGCATGATATAAGGTAATGTGTCAAGAATTGATTATCACAACCAATATTAAAACCATTTTGATAGTTCAAACATGTTTATTTCACCTTGTAAAACTTGTTGCCATGTTGAAAACCTAATTTTCTCACCAGCATGACTGGTCAAGGGGTTATATTCATTTGACTATAGGTGAATGTTGTAAGAAGGTTGACTATGTACATGTTTATTGACTATGTTTCACCAAATGCTTATCTTAAGACTAATATTTGAAAATACACATGATCACCATGACCATGAGAATCATTATACAATAACTCACCTTTTATTTTAAACCACTATAGGAGAAAAAACCCCCTACAGCTAATGAAACTTGTCTGTAGACTGTGATGGTGTCCCTCATTAACAACATGAGATGTTTTGATTATATTTTAACTTCTATAAATATAAAAAAAAGTTATAGTCATGAGAGAGTAATGGTCATTCTCCTAATAATCATGTGAAATCCTTGGTTTGTATAGACCAACCCAAATAGAAGAGAAAATTGAAGGCTATGGGGATGAGCATGCAAAAAAAATAGTATATTTATTAGCATTGGTTCATAAATCATAGTAAAAAAATATTGAAATATTTCCATGAAATTATATTATACAAATATTAATATCATCCCTCAAAATCATTTAACCTAATTCATCTCCTGTTGTTAGTACTAAACCAAAACTAGTTGGTCATTTCTACATGCAAAAGAGAGAAATGGAGAAACATAATATTTTTTGACATTTTTGAGATTTTCAAGGCTGCCCAAGTGTGGAAGTTAGTTCATGGGAGATTAAGAGACACTATGAAGACTACTACACATGCCAAATCTACTGCATAGGCTATACCATAACTAAAAATTATTTAGAATGCCACTGATCTTCTTGTTTTGATGTTACTCCTACATTTTGTCAATTATGAAATAGTATCTATAACATACACTTAAGTACACTTTAAAACACTTTTATCTCTATTAAAACTATACAAAACTACTAAATGGCCAAAATATGACCCCTAGATGACATAATATTAACTAAGGACTAGAAATGAATATATCAAAGGCTATAAACATAATGAATGACCCTCTAAGACAATGGTACACATTAAAAGACCCTACTGGACCCCTATATCAAGTTTTCAACTATAGGGGGTTGAGATATTTTTACTTGTGGTCAAAATAGTCAATAGTGCCCTTGTAGACACATAAATTAAAATTTAAGCTAAAAATTTGCATTTATGACCACTCATTTACACACAGCTCTAAACCTATTCTAGGGCCCTTTTGATCACTTTAAACCACATTTCATGTGGATTAATCAATCTTCTAGGCTGACTAACAAACCCAAAATGCACTTATCCATAATTATTAGCCTTAACCATCATTAAATCTCCTATTTATTTTATAGGACTAGCCTCAAAGAGGACATAAGTGACACCACTCATATCCAACTTAGGGAAACATTTTTAGGGACTCATTTAGTCTATAGATTTAATTTCATAGTCACTAGACTAAACCACTTTGCTAGTTCTACCTTCTAATTCATCCCAAAACATTTTTTTCTAGTTAAGTTATAGTTTTATATTACACTTTCCTTATGTATTAAGTTAAAATATTTAACAAGTTTCAAATTAATGGATTATTGATATTTATAGTATTATTATTCTTTATTTTTCATAGTAGATTATCACTTAGGGAAATCTACATATTTTTTAGTTCCCTAATTTTTATAAAACAACCCTTTGATGAAATTTTGGAAATATTTTATATGTCCTAGGAATGATCTCACTTTAATAGAGCTTGCAGGAGATGGAATACTCACAATGGATATGATTTTTTCTTGATCAACCAAAATACCATTATAGCATATTATATGACCCAAGAGAACACCAAACAATGTAAATAACAATCATTTTTTTAATTTCAAAATTATGCGTAGAGCTAGACATCATTATACATGATTCATAGATTGGAAAGGTGTTTCTTAAATAAAGAAAATATAACCCAATCATCAAGATATACTTTTATAAAATCATGGATGAAATTTTTGAATGCAATGATCAAAACCCTAGAGAAAATAACATGAACATTCTTTAAATCAAATGACACTACCTTATAGGTGAAGGATTCTCATTCCAATGTAATAATGGTTTTATCCTCATCTTCTAATATGATTAGTATTTTATGGTAGTGTTGATGGTTAAAATTGCACTTGTTTCTAACACCAACAATGGAAAGTTTCAAGATGTGGGACTTGCAACTTGAAACAACCTCCATATATTTAAGAAGCTGGTCTCTTCTTTATATCAAGTGTATACTAGGAAAAGGGATAGGAATTTTAATAGAAACACAAATGCAAGAATGAGAACCTAACTATGGCGATGTGCCTGAATGTAATTTGACTTTAATCCTAAGCACAGTGAGACTATATATAAGATTCAATTACATTTAAGAGCAAACAAGGCATGATCAATGTAAAATATGAAAACAATAGAAATAGAGGCTCATAGCATAGACTACTTTTGTAGTGATATAGAAAATATCAACAAAGACATAGGGTTCAATATTCTTATTTGAATTATCTAGTCACATAAGAGGCACATAAACATGCATAGTTACATAAAATTTCTAACTCAAGAAAATGGAACAAAGGCAAATGATATTCCTAATCACAACTCTAAAAAGTCTAAAACTCTTGACAACACAACCTAGACTACTTTTGTAATGACACATACAAATATCAACAAAGCCACAAGATTTAATCTTCTTATTAATTCTCCAGTCACATAAGAGGCATAGAAGCATGCACAATTACATAAACTTTCCAACTTAAGAAAATAGAACAAAGGCAAATGATATTCCTAATCACAGCTCTAGAAAGTCTAAACTCCTCACAATAATTCTCTCATAAAATTCTCTAAGTCTCTCCTCTTTTGGTGATCTCTACACCCTTATTTATAGCCTTGGATTCATTCTGGATTGTCTGTGTGTTCCCAATCTAAGGGCCCAACTGAAATCTAACCGAACTGGAAGTGTCTAACAGAGGATATTTCTTATATTCTAAAATGCTCTATCTTCTAGTAGTTCATTGGCTGAAATAGATCACAGGACGCTCCCTTCTTTTAAATGGAAGAGGACACTTGGCCAATTCCTTAGAAACATTCTTATTATTGGAGAACAACACTTGGCATATTCCACAACACTTACTAAAGACACACGACACTTTCCACATATCTTATACTCTTTTGTGTCTTTGCTTAGGAGTGTTCCACCTTTAACACCTGTCACAATCCACTTCTTTGAAACTTTAATAAATTAAATACAAAATAAGACCCATAATATTTCTCTCCCTAGCAACTTTTAAAAGGCATAGGGACAGGTGTAAATTTTTGCTTGCCTCAACAAAGGACATGTGGCAATCTCTGCTTTACTTAACTAGGGATATGTGGTGATCTCTACTAATTTTAGCTACCTTTTGAGAAACCTACAGAAAGTGAAACATGTTGGTATCTACTTTACTCTATTTATATTATAGAAACAATTTAGCCTCATTTCATATTTACATGAATAGCGACACCTGGTGGCTTCCGCTAACTTTAGAAACAAAACCTAAGACCCACCACAGTCTTTGCTATATCAGTGAAGCAAAATGAAGATAATTTAGATCTCGACACATGGTGGCTTTCGCTCTCTTCAGCTAGGATACGTGGCATCTTCTGTCACTTTTATAAAATCAAAATGAAACCTTCCATAGTTTCCACTTGGCACTTTCCACTTGATCCTAATACTTAGCTTGTTGAAACCTTCCACTGAAAAGAGATATGAAATGTAGATGCTATTATGAAATGTAGATGCTAACACTTGTCATGTTCCACTGAGTTGTTATGAGATACGTGGCACGTCTTGACCAACTTATAAAATCTATGAAAGGTGCCTCAGCCGATGACACTTGGCAGCTTCCACTTGACTTCGACACTTAGACAAAAATGAATCAAAATGAAATCAAGCCCATGCTCTATTTCAAAACTTTGCCGTCATGAACCAAAGTATGCGAGAACAAAATTTTGTAGTGCACGAATAAAAATTAGATTGAAATGTAGAGTATTTTTACTCTACAGTTATTGGCAACCCTAAGGACTTTTGAGCCTGCTCAAAAAGAAACCACAACTCCTGCTAGATCAAAATTTCAAAATTACAGCTTTAGCAATGCTATTTGGTAGGTAGACCACTCATTGTCAGATAACCCCTACTTATTCTACAATCCATTGAAGGCTAAATCAAGGTTAATAATATCCTTGTGTGAAAATTTTTGCAAAATCTGAACCGTAGCCTTCAATTTGAATTTGAGTTGGGAAATAGGAACCAAGATAGCTTCTACTTCAGGGACTGATGAATCATCCCTTAAATCTTAAAAAATTGTTTGATCATTCTATTTGGCCAACAACAAAGGTTCAATTTCATCAACCATTAGCACTATGTTGTCATCAGGAAATGGATAAGGAAGACCTAATTGCACTAGATCTTCAATATGCTATTTCATTTCACTGATTCCTTCTTTCATGACATCTAGGAGCTCTCTAAAACTGATGGCTATAGAATTCAATTGAGAACCTCATTCACTCACTTATCATTGACCATTTTGTTCTCAATTCTTACTACTAACAACATTGCATCTGTTGCATCATAAAGCTTTTGTAGCAACATTTTAGAGTCCATTACTCTCCCAAAAACTATAGCCAGAGTGTTTGCAACTAAATTTTCCACCTTTTCAGACAATTTCTATGCATTTAGTAGAAAGGTGAGAGAAGGCCTGAGCTAAATAATCTCTAAGGAGATTCTTTTCCACATGGACTCATAGAGTTCCTTCACCAGACTTAACACTCTGACATTCCTTGGCTTATCGGCCAACTCTAGTGTCAATTGTGCTGCTCTCTATTGCTCTGCTTGAAATTGGACTTGTATAGCCACAATATTATTATGTTCACTTCGTAGATTTTCTTGAAATTGGGTAACCTATAGGAGGTGTTCCTCACATTTTTCTTGTAATGCTACTTTTTCCTACCTTAGGGTCGTCACCGCATCTTTTACCTACATTAGCCCTACTTTTAAGGAAACATTTTAGTCCTGAACTGCCCAGTGAGTCTGAAGAGAAACAATATCTTGCAACTATTTATTTAGATTCTCTATTTCATTGTCTTGCTTATTGATTTTTGTGGTCAAATTGTTATAATTTGCCTTTTCCTTGGCTAAATCAGCCTCCATCTTTTGTAGCCTCCTTGATGTCTTCAAGTAGTCTTCAGCAACTACAGAAGTGGATTTCGTTAGCAGCTCAATTTTGTCTTGTGGCCTGAAGAGGGACATGTTGATGGCTACTGCATTCATCGTGTAGTCCTCCAGCTGCATCTACTCAATTGGCTTGATTACATTTGGTGACAAATGAGTCACTGTCAATTACTTTTGAATGGGGTCAAATTGTGACCATAGATGGGGTGTAACCAATGTTTTATTTTCCTTGATCTTCTTTTTCTCTCTTTGAGCTTCCCTTGCCTTCCTAGTAGTATTTGCTTGGGTCTGGAAGGTAAAAGGAGAGGTAATGTGTCCACCTACAAAAGGATGTCCCTATGGAAAACCATATTGAATAGCTAATTGTTGGCTGTGGGCAATCTGAGGAGAAAGTTTCTTGGGAATAGAGGCAGAAAAATTAGGTAATATTAAAACTTGAGGTGGCATAGATGGGGTGAAGTGAGAAATGGGAAAGGCAGAGGTGGTAGAGGATGTCATTTGGCTAGATGTAATCATCGTGCCAATAGGAGAATAAATAGATTGAGAAGGAGGAGGAATAATACTTACCTGAGGGGAAATTACAGTACTCTATAATTGGCATTGTGGGGGGTCTACCTCCTCTTTTGAATCAAACTAAAACTGCACCCTCTTTCACTTCTTAGGTGTCTCTTCTTCTGGATATGTTTCTTTTCCTACCATCAGTAACCAATGCTGATGGGGAAGCTTTTGGTGGTGAAGACACCACACTCTTTTGCTTTTCCATAATGCTGAGAGATTGGGGCCAAACTGATATAGTTACTATAGCTACAGTTTGCCCTAAGGCCTGTGACTCTTGGTTGGACCCTACTCTTGCTTCTGGCTCTACACCCAGTGTCAAAAAATTACTTGTCTCTAGGATAGATACAGGGGAGAGATGGCACTCATCCCAGAGTTCTTCCCATCTTTCATCTGAGTCCATGTTCCTAAAAGAATGGGTTGTTTGACAAATTTCTTGCTTATATTTCCAATAGGATTCTATTTTTTTTAGCATCCCAATCTTTATTCTTTAGTGTCCTTCTTAAGCTAGAAGTCATTTTGACTTTAGGATCATAATCCCTTTACTTAACATAGAATGTTTCCCATGGCCTATTTTGTGGAAAGGGCAAGTCTGTTAATTCAACATAAAATCTAGGAGTGTTTTCCCTAGGTTTTTTTATATTCTCCTAAAAGGGGTGGCCTTCATGTGCAATTCTAGTTGCAACCCTATTAGTGCTTATCTAGGAAGTGATGAAACCATTTGGGTCATATACCCATTTGTCTTCTATTAGAAGGAAACCCCAAAATGCTAGCTTTTTGAGCAACACAACTTTAGCATCTCTAGTTCCCAAAACCATGTTGGTTCTCATCCATGGAAGATCTTACATTTTCCTCTTCCTCTTCTCATAGCCATATTCATTATCTAATATAGATACCTACCTGGTGACCTCCAAGAATGCTAACCTAAGAGTCAAAATCTTAGGTAGCAACATTGGTTCCCCACAAAAACCATGGACTCTTATAATTGTATGGTGGGATCCAAAATAGAAATCACAAGGAATTGGGCAACTAGCCAGAAGGTTTGAAACACTTGGGAGTAGTCTATTCATAACTAGTTTGGGGTGAGGTGACAAAAAGAAAGGGTAAGAAATAGTTCCCAGAATTCATATGGGTCGCTAGTTTTTGAAAAAATATGTGTCCATGCAGACATAGGGGTGGTCCTTTAGAGATCAAAACTTGGGTCATACATATCAAGATGCATATGTTGGGTAAAGAGGTTAGAGTTCTGATACAACATGAGGTGAAACAAATAAGAAGAGTACCTAAAAACCCCTTTTGATTTGAAATGGACTAGTTTCTCCACCATTGAGAAAGCAATTTGTTAAGAAAAGTCAAGCCTATACTCTTGAGTTTTGTCAACAGTCTTCAGCCTGAAGAGGATAGCCATTTGTTCTCCATAAACTACTGTGTCATCATTCATGCTAAAAATCAAAGCCATCATAAATAGGGCATCTTGGCTAGCTTGTGCGAATTGGGCTCTTGCTGTAGGGAGTGTAGGCACAGTAGTGTCATCATCGCCCATTTGCAATTTGGATCTCAAGAACCTCAATTGGGTATTGATGTTTGCCCATGTTCTTTGCATTTTAGCAATAGTGGGAAACATAGCTATCTTATCATGATATAGCGCTAACATATCTCTGATAGCTTATGGTGTGATTTGCATTGTGAATGGACCTTATTGAATGGTGCATGAGGGTGCATGGAACAAGTTTGTGCATAATTTGACCAAGTCAGGGCATGGATGCATAGTTGGGACAATGAATTGTGCCAGTTGTGAAGTCCATATCCTCATGGCAAATGTCTCATATTTCCCTACTCTAGCCCTTTATAGAAACCTTTGATGTGCCCCTTCTCTAATAGTTTTGCTACTTTCTCTTTGAATAATTAGGTCCATGACTCCATCTGCATAATCTTTAATCTTTGTTGGGTCACTTGCTTGACCAACTTCAGGGATTCTAGTTCGTGGATAGGTCTTCAATAGTTGCATGGGAGCTGAAACATATGACTTGCTCAAAAGAAACTTGTCAAGGGATTCATACATCCTAGCTCCTTATTGTGAAGACTATACTCCCTCCATCTCTATATCTTTTTTGTGATAACTGGTATGAACTTTCTCAAAATAGAAACACTTTCACTAAATCAAGTTTACTAGGCACTAAAAAATGTAAGTAGCAAGATATTTTCTCATAGATGTAGGAATGTTTGAGAACTTGTAAGCTTTAACTCTTGCTAAGAGGTATTTATTGACATATCAAGTGTCAAAATGGCATTAAACTCAGATAACCATAAGCAAATCTTACTCAATCTTTATGGGATAGCAAGGCAAACATGTTATGCAAGTGGCAGTGCAAGGTACCTGTAGAGTAATTTCCTATTTTATGTTGTATTTATTTTATTTTTTGATTCGAGCACTAAAATTTTGGTTCTTACATATCCTTGGACATCACAACATAATTTTGAAGTAGAGGCCTAGTTCATTTTGCCTAAGTATCAAAGTGTAGCAGAAGCTGCCAAGTGTCACCCTCTGAGCACGAATCTTTTTCCCCTTCTTGTTTCCTTCATCTCATTTTTCCCAAGTATCCAATTCAAGCAGAAGTCACCATGTGTCAATTTCTAGGAGACAAAGATAGACAACTGGCATCCTTCGAACACCCTTTTGTAACTTCTGAGAAGGCTAAAAAATGTGCCACATACCTAATAATGACTAAGTAGAATGCACCACATGTTAGCGTCTGAGTCTCATAGAGGCACCCATGTTTCATTCTACCTTTTGACAAAGAATTTCAATAGACCAAGTAGCATAGAGAGTAGAAAGTGCCAGGTGGTAGTTGCAAAGACCCTGAATGACCTTTTTGAAGAAGGCAATGAAAGATGCCACATTCCCTAGATAGAGAAGTCGAAGATGCCACGTATCTTCCCAGGAGTAGCGAAGATCACCATGTGTCAATTTTTGAGAGACCATCTTTGAGCCTAATTGCCAAAAAAAGATTGTGGTGGGTTCCTGGATGTTATTTCAAAGGACTGAGGAAGTGCTGAGTGTCAACAAGTGAAGACTGCCATGTGCATCCATCCTTTCCTAAAAGTTGCCCAAGTAAGGAATGCATAAGTTTTGTTTGATAAAGTTGCAAAGTATTGAGGAAGTAGGCTATGATAGGTGTCGAAGGTGGAGTGTTCCTGAGCAAAATATAGGAAAAGTGAAAGCATCCAAGTGTCATCCTCTGGTGCCTTCTAGACAATAGGAGGGAAAATTCATAAATTGACTAAGTGTCCTCTTTTGTTTCAAAGTGCCTGTCTACCTGTTATAGTGAAAATGGGGGGAAATTTGGTGAGAGTTACTTTGGGTAGATATAATAGTGCATCGGGTAGATTTTTGGGGCTTACAAGAATTGAAGATGCCATCCATTTTTTCTCTAATAGCAGAGGTAGAGTAGGCAATTGAGCTATTTGGATGGAACAAAGAATTTCCAGTGCGAAGAGAGGTACTAGACATGCAATGCCATGCCATAGTCAGGGTAGTTCCTGATAAGACCAAGATTTATCCAAGGCATTGAATTCACCATCTATTTTGTCCCCTGTGAGTGAAGGATGGAGTGGAATTGTGTGGGAGAGAAAGTGATTAAAGGAAACATCTAAAGCTATATAAGCAGGATTGTAAAATAAAAAAAGTGGGGGGAGTTCTCATAGTTTTAGACTTTCAGAGTTTTTGACCAATAATATCATTTGCTTTTGTTACATTTTCCTAAGTTGAAAGGTTTATATGACTATGTGTGTTTCTACATCTTTTGTATGACTGGAAGATTCAATAAGAAAATTGAACACTATGCCCTTGTTGATGTTATCTATGTCATTTGCAAAGTAGTCTATGCTGTAGATTTTCTAGTGTTGTGATTGGAAATGTTATTTTCCTCTATCCCATTTTCTAGAGTCTGAAGTTCTACATAACTGTGCGTGACTTTTGTACCTCTAATGTGATTGGAAGATTCTATTAAGAAGATTGCACACTATGCCTTTGTTGACAATTCCTATATCTCAGCAAAAGACTTCCCTATTGTGAGCCTCTGTTTCTATTATTTCAATCTTTTACATTGATCATGCACTTGTCTACTCTTAAATGTAATAGTATCATATAATAGTCTCATTGTGCTCAAGTTAGGATTAGGAATACACTCAAGTGCATCACCATAGTTAGGTTTTAGTTCCTACATTTGTGTTTTTGTTTAATCTCATATCCCTTTTCCCCCAACACCCAATACAAAAGAAGAGACTAGATTCTCTAAAATCTAGAGGTTGTTTCAAGCCACATCATCCCATAGCTTGAAACTTCCCATTGTTGTTGATTAAAATCAAGCACAATTTTAAGGCATCAAAATTTTTTGGCATGCCCAATGGGACAGATCTTTCAAGGAGTTGAAGAAATTTTGGTGTATTCTTCAACCAATTAGCCTTTGGAGGTTTTCATCAACACCAATAATGACTTTGAGTTATTAGCCGATCAAGCAGTATCATCAAGAATTCCCTTTTGGTATGTATAACTTTGTTACTCATAGCTATGAGTCCTATTCTCCTTATATATTTAATCAAGATCAAGTTCCTCTTGAAATGTCTCCAAGTAATGAGGGTGTACATATCCATGAGCTGTACCAGTTTTATGCCCAGTCTAATCTCATTTTCACCTTCAAGAAAGCATTGCTGGGATTTAAAAAATATGTGTTAGAGTTTAACAGTAAAAGGGATTATGGCCAATAAATTCCTTGTCATGTCATCTATCAAGTGAGGGAAGTAATAGACCTTATCAAAAGTGAGTGGGATCCCATTGAAAGGGAAAATTGGCAAGAACTTACATATGAAATGCTGGATGTGTGTGGATTGATTGCATTTATAGAAGAAAGGCTAAGCATTCTTGAGAACCAACCTTACCAAGTCTACCAAACTTCATATCCACCACCATAAATCCCATATCAAACATATGCCACCCATGTTCATGAACAAGGTCAGACTTGTCAAGATCATTTCCCCAATAATGCAGAGTCTATGATAGCAGCAAGTCAAGAGGACCCCAAACTCTCACTTTCCCCTCAAGTCCCTTCCTCCCTTACTCAAGAAGCTTCTTGTTTTCCATCATACCTTTCTTCTTCATCCCCATTTGAAGAAGAATATATTTTGAAAGAGGCAATTGAGTATGCAGAAGAATATGCTCAATTCATGGCTAGTCAAGAGGATTCCATAAGCACAGATAAGGAGGAAATCACCATAGATTCCCCTTTTGATGAGTAAGAGGATAAGCTGCAAGCTTTTTCCTTCACTTTAGATGAGGAGGAGATCATTTCTAACTTTTTCCTTACTTTGCAAGAAGATATAGAGGAACATGGATACTCCCTTGACCAAGTCATTGAGACAGATGACACTATCCTGCAAGAAGGCTATGGATTGGCCAAGTATGGAGAAGACAGCATCAAGACTCAGCTGAGTATGCAGAAGGAATGCCAATTTTTAGATTCATCCTTTCAAGAGGATGAAATCATCAAAGAGCATACTGATGCAATAAAGCAAGAATATAAAGAAGATGAGCTAAAAGATAATGGATATCAAAAGGCACAGAGTGAAGAACCAATAGCCAATGATTTCTTGATGACACCCAACAACATGAAGAACTAGTATTAGACAAGCATTCAAGGACAAGAAGAGTTCATAGGTGTCAAATACATGTTTTGCTCAGACTCGTTTAAGTGTAGGCAAATTCGTGTGGCTGGCGTAGAGGACATCCCATCAAAGGTATACCCATTGCAATCACTAGTATGGCAACACAAGTTGGCTTGTCATAAAGAAGATGTTGGAAAGTTCATTTTTGATCTTGGAGGAAAATAAGGATTTGTAATTAATGTAGTTAGGTAGTTTCCATTCTCGCATTGCTTTGTTTTGTTTTTTGCTTTCCCACATTTCTTTTAAAATAAGCATTTTAAACACAGATTCAGTGTCTTAGAAGCTTTAAATTCTTTAAATTTTTCCACAATAAATGCTTCCCCAAATCTTTCAAAATATCGAAGGTACCTTACACTGCATAATGTGTTTGCCTCACTATTTCTCAAAGATTGAGTAGGATTTGCTAATGGTCGCCTTAATTTAATGTTATTTGGGACTTGATATGCCCATAAATATCCCTTAGCAAATTTTAAAGTTTACAAAATCTCAAGCATTCCTGTAAAAATATCTTGCTCATTGTGATTGTAGCACCTAGTGAAATTTGTTGTAGAAAGCATGTTTTTATCTTCCAAAAGGTTCATACTAGGTTATTATACAAGAGATTTAGAGATGACAAGAACATCAGCATCACAGCAAGGAATAAGGGCACCTAGATATCTTGATAGATTATTGGCAAGTAAATCATATGCAACAACTCCTACATAACCACCAAGAAGCTACCTGAGAACAAAAGCCCTAGGAGTCAGTCAGACCAGTGACCCATCCAAAGTAAGGGACTATGTAGATGGAATCATGGACCTGATTCTACAAAGAGCCAGTGGCAAGAACCTCAGAGAAGGGGCACACCAAAGGTGTCTGCAAAGAGCTCAGACAAGGCAATATGAGACATTTGAGATGAGAATATGGACCTCACAATTGGCTCAATTCATTGACCTAGCTATGCACCCATGCCCAAATACAAATGAATTATACACAAACTTACTCCATCCACAGTCTTACACCATTCAGCAAGGCCCATTCATGTTATAGATCACCCCACTAGCCATCAGGGATATGCTTTCCCTGTAATATGATATTTTTTTCACCTTCCCCACCATTGATAGGATACAAAGGATGTGGGCAAATGTCAACAATCAGACTAGTTTTTTGAGGTCTAAGTTGCAAATAGCTGATGGTGATGCAATGGTACCCACACTCCCAGCATCAAGGACTCAGTTCACACCTACCAACCAAGATGCACTATCGATGATGGCTCTCATATTTAGCATGAAGGATGACATAGTGGTATACATTAAGCAAATGACCATTCTCTTTAGGCTAAAAATAATTGACAAGACATAGGAGTACCATCTTGATTTCTCCAAGCACATCGCCTTCTCGATGGTCAAGTAGCTGACCCAATTTAGGTCAAAGGGGATATTCAAGTATTCCTCCTTTTTGTTCCATCTCATTTTACACTAAAACCCTGACCACTTCTCCCAATTCATGAGTTTGAAACTATACGACCCAACTTTCAACCCCCAAAATACCATCCCTGTGTCTGCATGGACACATGTTTTGTCAAGAATAAGTGACACGTATGACTTTTGGGAACTATTTTTCACCCTTGTTCTTCATTGCCTTAGCCCTGAGCCTATTATAAATAGGCTATTCCCAAGTGTTATGAACCTCCTGGTTAGTTTTCCCATCCCATGTGATTTCTATTTTAGAGCCCATCACACAACCTTAAGGGTCCATGGATTTTGTGGGGAGCCAGTGTTGCTACCAAAAGTTTTGACTCTTTAGTTAGCATTCCTAGAAATTGTCGGGTAGGTGTCAGTGGTTGATAATGAATATGGCTCAGGGAAGAAGAAGAGGAGATTATATAATCTCATGTGGATGATAGGTAGCATGAGCCTAGAAGCCAAAGAAGCTGAGATTGTGCTGCTAAGGAAACTAACCTTCCTGGTTTTCCTATTGGTCGAGGATAAGTGGGTTTATGACCTAGTTGATTACATAGCCTTTGTAGTGAAAATAAGTAGAATTAGAGCTAGGATTTTGCATGAAGGCTGCCCTTTTTGGGAGAATAGGAAGAATCCTACTGAAGATGCCCCTAGTCTCTATGTTGAGCTAACATATTTTCCACCCCCACAGAATAGGCCATGGGAGACCTTTTATGATAAATAGAGGAATTATGATCCCAAAGTATGGATGACCTCTGGTTTGAGAAGGATGCTAAGGAACAAAGGATGGGATGTAGAAAAAATTGAGGCCTATTGGAAATATAGTCAAGAAATTTCCTAGACCACCCATGCCTTCAGAGGCATAAAATCAGATGAAAGGTGCGAAGAACTCTAGGATGAATGGCATCCATCCCATGTGTCTAGCCCAAAAACAAGCCAAACAATGACACTTGGGGTGCGGCAAGCAACTGAAGTATGACTAAGCCAACAACTGCAAACTTTAGAGCAAGCTACAACTACCACAGAGCAACAAAAAAGTGTGGTGTCTTCACCACCACAAGCCTCCATATCATCAGGAGTAATTAAAGTCCCCAGTTCTCAACATGTGCCACTAGCAATAATAGAGGTGGAAGGGAAAAAAGTGTAGCCAGAGGTAAAAACACCTAAGAAGAGAAGAAGGGTGCAGTTCTAATTAGACCCAAAAGAGGAAGAAGAGCCTTCATAATGCCTAATGCAGAGCACTGTAACTTCTCCTTAGGTAGGAATTACTCCCCCTCCTCCCTCTCAATCCATTCCTCACCCTGCCAGTGTGGTGCCTCCACCCATCCAAATGACACCTCCTGCCACTGCTGCCATTCCCATTTCATAATTCACCCCATCCTTGATGCCTCAAGCCTTGACATTACCCTATTTTTCCCCCTCCATTCCTAAAAAGATGCCCATAAAACTCACCCCTAGCCATCCAATGGCTCTCCAATACAGCCTGCCATAAGGATTTCCCTTCATAGGGGGACATATTGCATCCCCTTCCACCTTCTAGACGCAGGCTGATGTCACTAGGAAGGCAAGAGAAGCCCGATTAGAGAAGAAGAGGAT
The DNA here is from genome assembly GCA_037957365.1 of Torreya grandis. Lineage (NCBI taxonomy): Eukaryota > Viridiplantae > Streptophyta > Pinopsida > Cupressales > Taxaceae > Torreya > Torreya grandis. Next base: position 1,198,797 of record JARHVA010004263.1, read on the forward strand.
TAAGGAGAATAAAATGCCAACTGTTCCACATTTGAGGTCATAATTTGACCCCATCTAATAGTAAATGATGGTGACCCATTTGTCACCCAACATTGCTAGGCCGAGTGAATAAATGCAACTAGAAGACTACACCATAAATACAGTGGCCATTAACATGTCCCTATTGAGGCCTCAAGATAGAGTCGAGCTACTGATTGAATCCACTTCTACGGTCACAGAAGATTACTTGAAAAAATCAAGGAGACTATAGAAGATGGAGGCTGATTTAGCCCAGAAGAAGGCAAACTATAATAGTTTGGCCGAATAAATAAATAGGAAAGACAACGAGATAGCTAGTCTACATAAATAGTTGTAAGATATTATTTTCCTCCAGACTCAATGAGTAATTCAAGCCCAAAATGATTCATTGAAGATGGATATTGCACTTGCAAAGGATGTAACAATAGCTCTAAGATGGGAAAATGCAACATTACAGGGAAGAGTTGAAGGACTCCAACTGTAGGTTACCCAATCACAGCAAGGGCTGCTAGAAGAACAAAACAAGGCTACAACTTTTCAAGCCTAGCTCCAGGCTGAGCAACAGAGGACAACATAACTGGAAATTGAGCTAACCAATAGGCCAAGAGGTATCAAAGTAGTGTAACTGGTGAAGGAGCTATACGAGTTAGCATGGGCAAGAATCTCTTCAGAGATTCTCTAGCTCAGGCCATTTTTCACCTTCTTACTCAACACACAACAACTATATGAAAGGGTGGAAAATTTAGTATAGAACACTCTGGCCATGATCTCCAGAAGAGTCACAGACTTCCATTCATTACTTGAGAAGCTCTATGACACAAGGGATGCAACATTGGTAGCCATAAGAATCCTAGATAGAATGGCCTCCAAAAAATAGGTCAATGAGGAGCTCAGTTGCAATGCCATGGCCAAAAATTATAGAGGTTGTCTCGATGTCATGAAAGAAGGCATCAGTGAGATGAGACACCACATTGAAGATTTGGTACAACTAGGCCTACCTTCCCTATTTTTAGATGCAAAGACAGTCCTAATGGCCGATCAACTTCAATAATTACTATTGGCTAAACAAAGGGATTAGATAATTTTCTAGAGCTTGCAGTATGATTCCTCAGCCCCAGAGGTTGAAACTATTTTGATTCACGTTTTCTAGCTAGAATCCAAGCTGAAAGCCATAGTCTAGATCGTGCAAACCTTTTCACACAAGGATATTATCAACCTTGATCTAGCCTTCATGGAACTATAGAGAAAGCAAGGATTATCTAACCATGAGTGGTCTATCTACCAAACAACTCTTTTAAAGCTGTAAATTTTGAAATTTTGATCGAGCAGGAGTCAGGTTCTTTTTGAGCAGGCTCAAAAGTCCTAGAGGTCACCAATAACTATAGAGTAATTTCCTACTCTACATCATATTTATTTTATTTTTTGATTTGAGCACTGTAATTTTGGTTCCTACATATGCTTAGACATCGTGGCATAATTTTGAAGCAGAGGGCCAGTTCATTTTGCCTAAGTATCAAAGTGCAGCAGAAGCTACCAAGTTTCACCCTTCGAGCATGAGTCTTTTTCCCCTTCTTATTTCCTTCATCTCATTTTGCCCAAGTATCAAATTCAAGTGAAATTCGCCACGTGTCAATTTTTGGGAGACAAAGATGGATAGCTGGCATCCTCTGAACACCCTTTTGTAACTTTTGGGAAGGCCATAGAATGTGCCATGTACCTAATAATGGCTAAGTAGAATGCACCACATGTCAACGTTTGAGTCTCATAGAGGCACCCATGTTGTGTTCTACCCTTCGACAAAGACTTTCAATATAACAAGTAGCATAGAGAGTGAAAAGTGCCAAGTGGTAGTTGTGAAGACCCTGAATGACCTTTTTGAAGAACGTAGCAGAAGATGCCACATTCACCAGATATAGAAGTGAAAGATGCCATGTATCTTCCTAGGAGCAGCAGAGATTGCCACGTGTCAATTTTTGAGAGACCATCTTTGAGCCTAATTTCCAAATAAAGATTGTGGTGGGTTCCCAAACATTATTTCAAAGGATCGAGGAAGCACTGAGTGTCAACAAGTGAATACTACCACGTGCATTCATCCTTTCCTAAAAGTTGCCCAAACAAGGAATGCATAAGTTTTGTTTGATAAAGCTGTAAAGTATCGAGGAAGTAGGCTGTGATAGGTGTCAAAGGTGGAGTGTTCCTGAGTAGAATATAGGGAAAGTGGAAGTAGCCAAGTGTCATCCTCTGGTACCTTCTAGACAATAGGAGGGAAAATTCATAAATTGACTAAGTGTCCTCTTTTATTTCAAAGTGCCTATCTACCTATTACAGTGAAAATGGGGGAAATTCAGTGAGAGTTACTCCAGGTAGATAGAATAGTGCATTGAGTAGATTTATGGGGCTTACAAGCATTGAAGATGTCGTTTGTTTGTCCCCTAATATCAGAGGTAGAGTAGACAGTTGAGCGGCCAAATAGATGATGGAACAAAGAATTTTTGGTGTAAAGAGAGGTATTAGACATGGATTGCCATGCCATAGTCAGGGCAGTTCTTGATAAGACCAAGATGCATCCAAGGCATTGAATGCACTATCTATTTTGTCCCCTATGAGTGAAGGATGGAGTGGAATTACATGGGAGAGAAAGTGATCGAAGGAGACATCTAAAGCTATATAAGCAGGATTGTAAAATCAAAAAAAAGTGGGGGAAATTCTCATAGTTTTAGACTTTCAGAGTTTTTGACCAATAATATCATTTGCTTTTGTTACATTTTCCTGAGTTTAAAGGTTTATATGACTGTGTGTGTTTTTGCATCTTTGTATGACTGGAAGATTCAATAATAAAATTGAACACTATGCCCTTGTTGATGTTATCTGTTTCATTTGCAAAGTAGTCTATGTTGTAGATTTTCTAGTGTTGTGATTGGAAATGTTATTTACTTTTGTCCCATTTTCTAGAGTCTAAAGTTCTACATAATTGTGCATGACTTCTATGCCTCTAATGTGATTGGAATATTCTATTAAGAATATTGAACACTATGCTTTTGTTGACAATTCCTGTATCTAAGCAAAAGACTTCCCTATTATGAGCCTCTATTTCTGTTATTTCAATATTTTACATTGATCATGCACTTGTCTACTCTTAAATGTAATAGTATCATATAATAGTCTCACTATTCTCAGGTTAGGATTAGGATTACACTCAGGCGCATCGCCATAGTTCGGTTTCAGTTCCTTTATTTGCATTTTTGTTTAATCTCATATCCCTTTTCCCCCAACACCCAATACAAAAGAAGAGACTAGCTTCTCTAAAATTTGGAGGTTATTTCAAGCCACATCATCCCATAACTTGAAACCTCCCATTTTTGTTGAATAATATCAAACACAATTTTAAGGCATCAACAGTACCTTGGTGATTTCTAAATATTTGGGAGACATTCAATGCATTGAAATTTTTTGAAGATTTTGAAAAACTCTCTGAGATGCCAACTAGGTGTTCAAAGAACACTTATTTAAAATAAAAGTGGGAAAACAAAACAATATGAAAAGGGCAAACTATATAGCTATATACATTAAGTATCTTTATCTCCCTCCTGGATCAAAAGAAGAATTTCTAAAGTCTCCTTCATGACAAGACAACTTATGTTGCTAGACAAGTGGTTGAATTTGATATAGCTCTGGTGACTTGATCTCTATGTATGACACATTGATTTGCCTACATTTGAGTGAGTCTGAGTCAAATGTGCTTCCAACATATATAAACTCTTCTTATCCTTGGAAGCTTGTCGAATGCCAGTTCTTAATATTGGCATGTCTTATTAAGAAATTAATGACTATTTGCTCATCAACAAAAATCATTTGATATATATCATTTATTGACTTATCTCCTTCTGCCTCAAACTCAGGTTCTATTGCATGATCATCTTCTTTAATGACTTCAAAATTACCAACCTCTTGAAAGGATAATTCTGAAAGTTTGCAATAATTTTGCATATGTAATTGAGTCTCAATGTTGTTTTGTTCGTCTGCAATCGGCTCACAACTTCCTTGAAAAATAGTATAACCTAACCCAATGATTTCAAACAAATAGTTCAAATCATGATCAAGGCAATGTCCATGCTCCTCTACATCATCTTGCAAAGTAAGAAGAAATTCAAAAATTATCTCTTCTTCTTCAGAGATTAAGGCATATGCTTGTGACTTCTCACTCAAAACATGAAATTTATGTTGAGATGCCATAGGATTGATATAAGAGGTATCTTTTAACTTTTCTTCCATTAAAATGTTTGGGATTTTATGATCTTCATAAAATATGATGTAAGTACCCAGACCAATGGAATCATAGTTTCCATATGGGTCACTTTACATCATAGCTAATAAATGATTATTTTTCTCTTCCTGATCATGTTCAGTCCATTTAGCTAACTCCTCCACAAAAACCCTTTCTTATTTATTCATCATAGCATGAGATAACTCTAACTTTGAAATTGGTTCATTGGTGATGTGATCCATATATAATGGCTCAGACAATATCTTCATCTTTGAACCATATTTGGATCTTAAGATGAGGTGAGACCAATCAAGGGACATATATCCTCCTATCTTGGCTATAAAGTCTCTTGATAAACATAAGCAAAAAATAGGAGGTATATCTATCACTAATACATCTTGATTTAAAATTATATTTGGACAAGTATATAATTATAATGGGAGTTGTTTATTTCTCCCTATTGTTTGTACTACATTACCATCTAGCTGCATGACTCCTTTAGTGAGTGGTTCATACTTTATTTCTAAGGCATCAGCTATCTGCTTAGGCATTACTGTGGTACTAGCCCTTGAATCAATCATTGCATTATGCAATAGTTTCTTGCCAACTATTAAAGTTAAATAAAAGGGATCTAATTTGGATTCGCTTACCTCTGGTGCATTATTCACTAGGGCTATTGTCTACATATGAACTGTGTCTTTGAGCTTTTCCTTTTTAGTAGGTCCTTCTTTGATAACAGTACCTTTGGGCACTGCTTGGCCTTGTAGAGCTTCTTGTAGTAGTGTCTTCTATTCTAGAATAGCCAATATATCACATATTGATACTTGTGATGGAGTCTTCTTCAATTGATCCACCACATTTATTGGTCTTAGAGTCTGAGTTCTTTGAGAATAAGGATAATTCATTTTTTCTTGAATTTGTGCAGGAATCACTTGATTATACATCGGTTGAGGCACTTCTTGTCTGAAAATTGTGTTTATTTTTCCTTGAAATGGAGGATTCTCCATGACTTGACTATTTACAACTTTAGGCTGTTCCACCATCCTTCTCTTTGATCTAGTATAATAGTCTGATTACACCACTAGTTTTTTGGAAGCAAAAGCTTCATTTAAGAATACTAATTCTTCATCTTCAACCCATGAGAACAAAGCATATTTTGGGGCTATTTCTTCTTCTTGTTGCAAAGACATCCCTTGCATTTGAGCCATTAGGATTGAATTTTGCATACCAGAAGATTGGTAGACTTGATTGTCACTAGAATCTGCAAACTGTCCATCCATTCTTCCTTACTCTACCACCTTTTGTTGTAGATCACCCATGGGACAATCTCTAGGTGTATGAGCATTATTTCAAGGGAAACACTAAGCATTGGTACCATCTACATAATTATTTTTCCCTAGAACAATTTCCCTATTTGAATTGGGAAGAATAGTTTGTGAGGGTGTAGGGACTGCAACTAACTGATTTGTTGGCTGAGGGTTATTTTGCCTTGGAGGACCCTAGTATTGGTTTGGCTGAGATGAAAATATATTTCCTTGATAGCCCTAGTATTAGGGTTTAGTATAAGTATTCTACTATCTTTTTATATTAATCAGCTCATTAGAAAATGTCCTCAAGATATTCTTGATATCATCCATCTTAGATGACTCAATAGGGACAATTTATTTAGTAGGTGGTTGAGGATATGTGTACATATACATAGGTGGGGCTATAGATTTAGGGGCTTCTTGAGGTAATGGCAAGGAAATCTCTAGAAACATGGGCATAAGAGGCCTTGGAGACAACTTTCTAGCATCTATCAAATTATTTTTAGCTCTGACTACATAGTCATAAGCTTCTAGCAGAGTCTGACCTCCAAGTGATTGAATCATAACAGATATGTCTAAATTTAAAGCCTGAAGATAGAAAACTATAGCCATACATAGTAATGGTCTAGCTATAGCAGGGATTCTTTCCCAAGTCTTTTGAAATCTTAAATTGAAGCTAGTCATGGCTTCTTGTGGTGCCCTTTAGATGGTAATCAATTGCTATAATAAAGAAGACTTATCACCCTTCTCTTCAAATCTTTCAAATAAAAGATCTCTAAGCTGATCCCATGTAGAGATGGTATTTGGGGTCAGGGACTAATACCATTCTAGAGATTTCCCTTTAAAAGAAGCTCCTAATAATCTTATGGCCACATTTTTTTGTGTGACAACATGTATAACACATATATCTAATACATCTTGCAGATATTCTTAAGGTGTTTTGAAGTCCCACCCACTAAATTTGGGTAGAGCTTTCAAGGCATTCACTGGGATAGGGTCCCAAGTGGCTAGTGGTATTGGGAGAATTAATGGACTACTAGTGTTTCAACTCATATAATTTCTTGGGGCTATAGGGGCTCCCATATTTTCTCTTGGTATTGGTATAAATTGGTTGACTCTTCTTCTTGGACTAGTTACCAAAGGTGGCAAAAGAATACCTAGATTTATAGCAGACTAAGATCTGGTTACCGGTCCACAGCTCTGACTCTTCATAGCTCTTTGGTTCATACAATCTTAAGAGAAACTTCAATGTAGTGTCTCACTGAGAGTGCCAAAAACTATTGATGGTTAAAATTGTGCTTGTTTCTAACACCGACAACAGAAAGTTTCAAGATGTGGGACTTGCGACTTGAAACTACCTCCAAATTTTTAAGAAGATATTCTCTTCTTTATATCAAGTGTATATTGGGAAAAGGGATAGGAATTTTAATAGAAACACAAATTTCAAGAAAGAAAATCTAACTATGGCGATGCACCTGAATGTAATTTGACCTTAATCCTAAGCACAATGAGACTATATGTAAGATTCAATTACATTTGAGAGCAAACAAGGCATGATCAATGTAAAAGATGAAAACAATAGAAATAGAGGCTCACAGCATAGACTATTTTTGTAGTGATATAGAAAATATCAACAAAGGCATAGGGTTCAATATTCTTATTTGAATTCTCTAGTCACATAAGAGGCACAAAAACATGCACAATTACATGAACTTTCCAACTCAATAAAATGGAACAAAGGCAAATGATATTCCTAATCACAACTCTAGAAAGTCTAAAACTATTGACAACACAACCTAGACTACTTTTGCAATGACACAAAAGAATATCAACAAAGGAACATGATTCAATCTTCTTATTAATTCTCTAGTCACATAAGAGGCATAGAATCATGCATAATTACATAAACTTTCCAACTTAAGAAAATAGAACAAAGGCAAATGATATTCCTAATCATAGCTCCAGAAAATCTAAACTCTTCACAATAATTCTCTCAAAGAATTCTCTAAGTCTCTCCTCTTTTGGTGATCTTTGCACCCTTATTGATATCCTTATATTCATTATGGATTGTTTACATGTTCCCAATCTAATGGCCCAACTAAATTCTAAGCAAACTGGAAGTGTCTAACAGAAGATATTTCTTAGATTCTAAAATGCTCTATCTTCTGGTAGTTCATTCTCTAAAACATATCACAAGATGCTCCCTTCTTTTAAATGGAAGAGGACACTTGGCCAATTCCTTAAAAACCTTCTTATTACTGGAGAATGACACTTGGCATGTTCTGAAACACTTATTGAAGACATGTGGCACTTTCTGTGTAACTTATACTCTTTTGTGTCTTTGCTTAGGAGTGTTCTACCTTTGACACCTATCGTAATCCACTTCTTTGAAACTTTAATAGCTTAAATAGAAAATAAGACCCATAGCATTTCTCACCCTAGTAGCTTTTAAAAGGCATAGGGACATGTGTCAATTTCCACTTGCCTCAATAAAGGACATGTGGTAATCTTTGCTTTACTTAACTGGGGATATGTGGTGATCTTTACTACTTTTAACTACATTTTAAAAAACTTGCAGAAAGTGACACATGCTGGTCTCCACTTTACTCTATTTGTATTATAGAAACAATTGGGCCTCATTTCATATTTACATGGACAGTGACACCTGGCAGCTTTTACTTGCTTTAGAAATAAAACTTGAGACCCACCACAGTCTTTATTATATTAGGGAAGCAAAATAAAGATAATTAAAATCTTGACACGTGATGGCTTCTACTCTCTTTAGCTGGGATACATGGCATCTTCCATCACTTTTAGAAAATCAAAATGGAACCTTCTGTAGTTGTCACTTGGTGCTTTCTGCTTGATCCTAATACTTAGCTTGTTGAAACCTTCTACTAAAAAGAGTTTTGAAACGTGGATGCTGATATGAAACATGGATGCTAACACTTGTCACATTCTACTAAGTTGCTATGAGATACGTGGCACGTCCTAACCAACTTATAAAATCTATGAAAGGTGCCTCGGCTGATGACACTTGGCAGCTCCACTTGACTTCAACACTTAGACAAAAATGAATCAAAAGGAAATCAAGCCCATGCTCTGTTTCAAAACTTTGTCATCACAAACCAAAGTATGTGGGAACAAAATTTTACAGTGTGCAACTAAAAATTAGAATGAAACGTAGAGTATTTTTTACTTTACAGGTAGAAACTAGAGACATCCATAAAATAATAGACTTCATGCCCTATGAATAACTCCATAACTTCACCTATGAAGGGGATTAGAAAAGGATAATTAACAAAAGAATCATTAATTTCACTTTAGTCCCCACAAACCTAGATCTCCCATTAATTTTTGGGTTTAACCACCATTGGACTTAGTTTGATTTTTCTACCAGATAGATAATCCTTGCTTCTTACATCCAGTAAATTTCAACCTTAACTTTAAGCTTCATATTGGGATTTATCTTATATGGGATCTTGTTGATAGGTCATGCACACTCTTTGAGTTATATGTGAATGTCTCTAAATGAAGATTCTAAACCCTTAAATTCCAAAAACTTTATTGGGAACACATTTTGATAATCTCATAGTAATTAAAGATCTTCTGATATTTCTTACCATGTCAGAGAGTCACCCAAATTCACAATATTTAGACTAAGTACCAATGTTCACTACTATTTTTGTAAAAGTTCTTGATATATATTATTGGACCCACCTAGCATACAGTATTGTAATGTCCTTTTCTTATAGACACTATGTATAAATTATATAACACCTCATTTTTATACTCTTGGAAAACTTGGACATTGATTGTTCCCCTTAGTTCTAGACCTTTATTGTTTTTTCAAGTCTTGCATATTCTATCTCTTGTGCCTCTTGGCCTATATCTTAGCCTGTCTAGTCTTATGTTGATGACCCAAGCCTTTTATATTGACCAAAATGACTAAAACTTGCTTGTCTTATGCCTTTGAAAGTTATGAACCTGTATCTATTTTATTGCTCCTTAGACACTTGTGTCCTAGATAGACACCTACATAAATTCATGCATCCTACTCTAACATAAGTGTCCAATTTCCTAAAATTCATATAATTTTAAATGAAAGGTATCCCCTTGATTATACTAAGTTATATTATGTGAGATATTATCTAAATAGATTGGTATAAATACAATATCAACCCTCATTCATACCTCACCTAACATAAACCAAGGTAATTTATCAAAAGCATTCAATCAAGCACTCAATAAAGAAAAATATTTCCTATTTTATCCTATTCTCATATTAGTTATAGACACATGTCTAAAGTACTAAAGGAGTATCCCATGAGATTAATTTTCTAATTTTTAAGTTGGGTTACTATTGTACTTGCTTTCCACACTTTACATTATTCAAACACTATCCAACACATAGGGGAGAAATACATAAGTCTGAGGCCCTCTTCATAGTATTTTTTATGTAGGCAAAACTAATTGATAGAGGGATGTTTGGGGTAGTTTAATAACATGTTATCACTAACCCATTGTTTCCATATATACTATGAGGAGGAAGAAATAGGGTTTTTTTATTTGATGAGTGACAATCTATGACCCAAATATAAATGAACCAAAATAAAGGTGAAGAAAAATATAGAAGCATTTAGGTGGTCACATATTATTTTAATAGGTATTTCATATAGAATACCTATGTCCAACCCAAACACTAGTGTTGATGTAACTATCCCCATATAACACAAGTTTATAAGGCTATAAAGGAATTTAATTTATAATTTGGTGATTGTTCCAAAATAATCTTCAAATATGCTTCCTACTTATTTTAGATCTAAATATATATTACCATCAAAACTAACTAAGTACTTGTTTTCATTATCATTGTAATATCTTGCATATTTTTACTTTATATCTTTAACATCTTAGCATAATAAATTTAGTATACATTATATTAATTTTCATAATTAATTGGCATATTATAGAGATGGTTATCATCCTTGTTTCCTAGGCTATCTCTATCCCCTTTAACCCTATATTACCTAATATGTATTTTTAGGGTTAAACATTTGGTGAACCCAACATTTGATTTAAAAACCCTAGGTTTATTAAGTTTTTATGGATATTTTCTATTTTTATTCCTTAATTGATATAAAATATGTGCACTATAGGTTCATCTATCACCCTCTTTGGGTTCTAATTTATAATAGTTATGTTAGTTTTTTGTATCACCTCCATCACCTCCATTATAAAATCTATTAAGCAAATTCATACACATCAAAAGAAGGTTTTTAAGTGGAGACAACACTTGATCTCTCTTCATAATTAATTTTATAATATTATAGATATAATCTATAGACATCAACATGTATTATATCAACCAATTATTTTACCTAATCCTTATTTGAATGACAATTACCATCCCCCACCCATTATTCACTCGTGACTTATATTAGATCCCACAATCCATGTTGTTACTACTTGAAGATGTAGTGTTGCTCAACCTAATCCCTTGTATGTTAAGATAAAATAGGTTCCTTTTAAGCTAAGATTGTGATAAAATTTAAGGGACATGACCTTGTCAACCAATTGATAAATACACATGCTAAAATTTCAATCCTTGAGATCCTAAATAAATTCACTATTTATAAGGATATATTATATGAGACATTACCGAAAACCCAAGTTATAAGTAATATTAAACCCACTTATTTTATAGACATCATGAAATATTTAAATAATAATTCAAATATCATTGCATTTAATCCAATAGATTTACCATACAAAATAATTCATTGATCAAGATTTGCCTTTATTCATACAAGTGACCATGAAAAATAAGGGCATCAAAATGGTGCTCATTAATAATGGATCATCCTAAATATTTGTAGCATAAAATTCTTACCACCATATGTATTAGAACCAATATTATTAAAAAAAATATTATGCATATAAAAGGGTTTGATAATTCACATAGCCCTTCGATTGGTTAAATCACATTGGATTTAACATTGGGATAAAAATGATTTCAAATAATTTTTAGGTAATGTCTCAATATTTACATTATAATTTACTCTTGGGTATACCTTGGATACATGCAATGGAAGTTTTCCCATATAAGTTACAATGATGACCCATTCAAATTTTATGTTATGGGACATTATTAACCATTCATGCCAATGATAAACCTTTCAAATTTTACAACATGATACATTCCAAAACCAAAGGCATTCCCAAAATGGTACCACCTACATAACTCATTCCTCCTTAAAATATACACATGTACGAAATAGGTGCATCAAGTACAAGGGTTTCCTCATATCTAGATGAAAATAAGGAACTAAATATTCAAGTACACATAGATGAACATAACAAGCAATAACCATTAACATAAAATCCAATAAAATTATAAGAGCCCCTAGTAGTTGGGTTTCCTTTATTGGTAAATAGTAATTAGAAATATGTCTATGTTTAAAATTAATATGAAAGTGATGATGATACCACTTATGGTATGACAGATGAGAAAATGGAAAAGTTAAATTTTTATAGACTTGATCACCTTTTTCATAACCTATTCAATCCTATAGGTCTTGGCACATAAGAATTGAATCCACTTGCATAAAATATAAAACTAAATCCAAATAAGAAAAAAATGAAAATAGTAAATGAGAATGTAAATGCTTATTTCTCCATACATCCCTCTTGGTTTAAAACATTGAGTCAACCATACAAGGGTTAAATGCAAGTACATAATGTGAATAATGTGGATTCTTATCAAAAGGATTCACAACAAAATCTATAGATCAAAACAAAATAAGATATTATAGATACCATATTATCTATTTTAATTGACCATATAATGATTTATTTACTTTCTACTAGACATAGATCAGGAAATAGACTTATAATTATAGAGGGAGTAACATATTCTAGTTATCATCAAATCATTGTCCACAATACTAATCAATATGAGGCATTGAATAAAATAATTCAAAAATATAAGAACGAAATACACATACACATTATGTATGAAATGTGAAAAATGTGAAATCCTTACTATATTTAAAAATTGAACAATCTCTCCAAGTAACCAAAGCACAAAGAGTTCACTATTACTAAAAATATTGATGGAGTATATTAACACTATCTCTAGTTTAATAAAAAAAAAGTGGGATACCACTTATGGAACCATATTTATCACATAATTGGGACATACTAAATATGAACTAATATACTCTTCATTTATGCCAAAATATTGAGGATATAATAGATTACCTATCACCTATGGTTGACATGTGAAAAAAATGACCATATGGATATTAGACCAAGTTTGGATAAAATTGGCTAGTTGAGTGGAATGTAATATATATGCTAAAAATATGTTGTTATTTTTCTTGATATGGATAATAAAATTTTCATATAATATGATGGGTATGGTTATTTTCCTCCATAATTGGTTTCAAGTAAACCATTAGATAGAAACATTGATAAAAAAAAATAGATTGATTTTTTTCCAAGTGGACCTACACCTTTTGATGATGAAGACTTCCTCGATTAAAACTTTCCAATATCCCAAAAATAACAAAAAAACATTAAAAAATATAAAAATAATTCTATCATCTACATATTATATTTCCTCCTTGTCATCTATGTATTAATTCCATGATGATGGATAACAAATTAGTTACTACTACATATATGTGTTTCCTACATCTATTTGAGTGTGATACATGCATACACATATACATGATAAACCTTTTTATGATCATAAGACCCTTTGAATATGTTTAATTTATGGCTATGACCTATTGGTACTAATAAACCCTCAATAAGGTCTCTTGAACTTGAACAACAAGATGAACCTTCAACTTTCAACCTTTGACTATAAAACCCTCTTGATTGTCTCTTTTTATGACTGTATTTGATGCTTTAATAAACTACAAACTCATTTGTCATGATAATAATGATCTTTTTTCAATTTTTGGATCTTTGATGGTGGTGAATTTTTTTTATAGGCCTTCAGGTATCTATCATGTTTTCTATCGTCATTAAAACATCAAGCACTTTGACTATTTTATATTGTTGTAGGTCACTTTTGACTGTGTTTGGTGTTATAAGCCTACAACTCCTTGATCATGATTACCATTGGATTCTTGAATATACCCATGGTATGGATTTGAGATTTGGGTGAAATTATAGTGTAAAATGATGAAAACATAATAATAGAGATGGAAAAAGGTGAAAATGTAGTGAAAAAGGGTAGAGTAAGATAGTGGTGTGAGGTGGATGAGATGGAGGTGGGAAAGGAGGTTAAGGAGCATGCCAATACCATGGTGGTGGGATATATTAAAAATTTGACACTCCATCATCTCACCACATGAAATTTGAAACCATTGGAGGAGACAAATAGACTAAAATTCAAACGTAGTATTTTGCAAAATCCTCAAATTTTGCAAAGAAACCTTAAAATATGATAATCTAGCCCTTCTGAGAGATATAGGAGCATGGAAATAGGCTAAAAAATGGATTTATTATAGGATTTATTTGAGAAAACTAATTTAAAAAATTAAAAACATGGAAAAATTATGCCATGGAGTGAAAAATTAAAACTTGAAAATTCATTCTCTTCCCTCAATTATACAACCCTTCTTACAAGCTCACAAACTATACAAATATAATCCTCCTAAAAAATATCCTTTGTTTAACCATGATACATGTGAAATATACTTAAATAAATCCATGAGAAGGTATAGGTGATCCTTTAAAATCTTCACCAACTTGAATTTTCTTGAAATGATGTCTTGGTGAAGAGAAAATGGAGAAAACATGTCGCCCTTCTAGTTGTAGGCTTGCAAAAATTGGCCTAAATTATAAATGATGGTTCATGAGCTTAGTGAATTCAATTGAATATCCACTCATACCATCAATAATCCATTTTATTCTACTTACTTCACCCCAAATTTTAGATTTGTATTCTTCAATAGTCTGTACCACCTAAAAGCCTACAAATCAATCCCTTTGTGTAAAGAAGCAAAGTGTCAATAGAGGACTAGTTTTAGGCCTTTATGGCCATGAAACTCCTACTAAAGCTTGGATATGACCTAAAAATTATAAACCTTGCCTTGGATATATGGAATCCATACTTCTCTTGTAAAAATGAAGAAAAAGAGTCTTTTTGCCCTTTTAAAAGAATACCGAAGCCTTCCACCACTTGGGATAGAGATTTTGAGAAGAATAACATGCCATACATGCAAAAAATAAAATTTTTGAACCCTTTTCATGTTTTAAGATAGAAAATTGGCACATGTGAGCGAGTTTTGGATTCTTTTGGGCTTATAAAACATATGAGATCACCTTTTCAAGATTTGAAACTTAGGACATAGGTTATTTTCACCTTTTTGAACATGACTAAAGGCCAAATGGATATTTATAAAGACATTTTAAAGGTAATTATGGCATTTTATACCAAAATTTACATCTTTAGGCCATAACTCACTAGTTTGACCAGTTGTAAAGGGATATTGACTATTTCTAGGAAAGTTTTGAATGATAGGGATAGTAATTTGACCTTAAGAGGTCTAATTACTAACAAGAAACAATAAAAAAACAATGTTAGGAAATGAAAACACAATGGGGGAAATAATGGTGATAAGAATAGGTATAGAGATGAGGAGAAAATTAGAAATAAGGTAGAAGCATTAGTTAATAATAGAAGGGTTACTCAACATAAATCTAGTGATAGACTTGATATACCTATCTTTGCCCCTTGGAACAATGCACCAGAACCTAAGCCCACATAGATTACATTCCAATAAGTGATTTTGAGGGATTGGCAGGACTATAGTGATGATTTTTTAGTTTATATGTCTTTTTATGAGATTTATGATTTGAAGCATAGACCCAACATGAGTAGTAGGTAGTCGAACTAAGAGCTACAAAAGAAAGTGAGAAAAATAACCTTCCCATACTTTGATATATTAGGGAAGACCACTACTTAGCCATGGGTTCCATATACCTAATAGGGGTGGTAGGTAGTAGAGCTACGAGTTGTAGATGAAAGTGAGAAAAATGATCTTCCCATATTTTGATGGATTAGGGAAGACCACTGCTAGAGCATGGGTTCAAAAGTTGGATAGTTATCTTCATATCAGCCCTATGCCTAAACAGGACACAATTACTTATTTTAATTTACACTTATATGGTAGTGCACATAAGTGGTGGAACAATGGCATATATACACTTGGCCATGATCATATTACTTTTTATGTTGAGTTCATTGTAAGATTAATTAAGAAGTTTTATAAAAAGGACCTGGAGCTACAATTCAAAGAGTTAGCTCAACTCAAACAATAGGGATCATTGGATAGTTAAATTACATAGTTTTAAGATTTGTTTGTGATAGTTAGTGATATTTTAGAATGTAGGTTGATGTTTTTTTCATTGATGGACTATCTGATCCTTTATGAGGTTGGATTAAGGGCCTTAATCCATATTCTCTTCATGAGGCCATGAAAAAGGAACATGACATGGAATCTTGTACACTTAGGAGTAAATTTCAATCAAAGGGATTTACTCAAAAAATACAGAGATAAGAAACACTTTAAGAGATATTATAGATAGTAACATAGAAGTTATCCCAAGTTGGATAGTGACCATCTTAATGATATTAGGAAAAATAAGCTATGTTTTCACTATAAGAAGCCTTAGGATCCTAAACACAAGTGTGATTCCCAAGGAAAGGAAAAATAGATTAAATACTTTTCAACCAATGAATCAATAGAATCAAACTAAAAATCCAAGTCTAGTGACATAGGTTCAAATAGTTCTTTTGAGGCTTCATCCACATCACACCTCTTTAGCATTTAGAAAGAGGGGTCATTTAGGATCCAAGGATTACTTGTTGGGTAGAGATTGATTAATTTATTAGACATAGGTGCTACTCATAATTTTATTAATGAAGGCTTGGTTAGAAAAATAGGACTCAAGGTAGAAGGGTTTGAGGGATTTAGGGTGAGAGTGGCAGATGGGTTTGTTCTCACCTGTAATAGGAGGATACCCAACCTAACCATCTAGTTAAGTGATTATGTGTTTTAGATATATTTTTATGTGGTTAGCATGGGTGAGATGGATATTTTTGGTGGGATGAGATGGCTTCATGACATTGGAGAATTCACCCTCCACTTTCATATAATGGAAATAAAGTTTGAGGTGAATGGGAAGAGACATATGCTCAAAGGTATGTCAGATGGTAGTTTGAGATTAGTTTTTGTTAGGAAGATGGAGTGAATGATATGTCATGATTAGGTTCAATGGGAATATAATATTTTGGTGATGCCATAAGTTACTAAATAAAAAAATCATGAGTATCTTCTAGAGATTCAGGTCATGTTGACTAAAAACACGAGAGTGTTTAGTGATATACCACCAGGTAGACCCCATGATAGGGATATTGAACATGTCATAGAGATTGAGAAGGTTGTCAAACCTATTATTACTACACCATATATACATCTAAAAAGGTATAATGATGATATTGGGAATGACATTAAGGATCTTTTTGAAATGGGGTACGTTAGGCTGAACAAGATCCCTTTTGCTTCTTTTGTTGTCCTAGTGAAGAAGGATGGTATTCCTAGGATGTGTATTGACTATAAGGAGTTGAATAAAAATACAATAAAAAATAGGTACTCCATTCCTTGTATTGATGAGATTATTCATGAGGTGCACAAAGCATTCTAATTTTTGAAGATTGATTTGAGATTCAGTTATCATCAGATACAAGTTAGGGAGGAAGATGTAGAGAAGACAACATTCAGATGCCATTATGGGCATTTTGAGTTCTTGGTCATGCCCTTTGGTTTAACCAATGCATTGAACACTTTTTATTCCTATATGAATAGGATATTTAGGGAGATTTTGAGGAAATTTGTGTTCATATTATTTGATGACATACTCATATATAATAGGACTTGGGAGGAGCACCTAAAACATATAGACATTGTGTTGGGCATACTTGAGCATGAGTCTTTATACACCAAAATGTCTAAGTGTGAGTTTGTTATGTATAAGTTGTTATATTTGGAACACATCATTAGTGCAGTGGGTGTTCAAGTAGATATGAAGAAGATCCAAGCTATTATTGATTGACTACATCCAAAAATATCTCTCAGCTCAATGGATTTCTTGGTCTATGTGGGTTCTACCACCACTTCATGAGGGGTTTTTCATAGTCAGCTTCCCCCTTATAAATTTGACTCAAAGGGATGCCTTATAATGTTCTAGTGGTGCTCAATAGTGCTTTGATAGGTTTAAAGAGTTGATGAGTACCTGTCTAGTGTTGGACATTCTAGACTTTAATAGGCCTTTCAAGCTTTAGTGTGATGCCTCAAGAAAAGGTATAGGTGTGATATTGATGTAGGATAAACACCCCATAGCATTAAAGAGTAGGAAATTGATGGGTGTAGAGAGGAGATATAGTATCTATGAAAAGGAGATGTTAGACATAATGCACTCTTTGACTAAGTTTAGGTACTACCTAGTTGGGAGTAAGTTTATGGTTAAAATAGATCATAATAGCCTAAATCATTTCCTTGGCTAGAAAGATTTAAATGGCAGGAAATAAAAATGGGTTAGTAAAATATGTCAAAGGAAAAAATAACATAGTGGTTGATGCCTTATCTAGGAGGCTAAACTTATGTGCTTTAGGGGAGATTATAGAGGATTGGAGAGACTTGATTTCTATAGAGTATGCAAAGGATAAGTGGGCCTTTAGGATCATAAATGGCACTATTAGAGATAATATGTATTTAGTTGTAAATGAGTTGATCATTTACAAGGAGATGATTTTATTGGTGCTAGGTTTAGTAATGAAGCAAAAGATTTTGAAGGATTTTCATGACTTACCTATGGCTAGTCATCAAGTTTATTTCAAAACATATAGGTAGGTGAGAGAGTGCTTTACTTAGAAAGGCCTAAAAAATGAAGTACTTAAGTATGTGAGAGAGTGTTCATTATGTCAATAGAATAAGCATGAACACTCTTTCCTAGGAGGATTATTTCATCCCTTACCCATTATTGAGAGGAAGTGGGATATTATCCGAATGTATTTTATCATGGGTTTCCCAAGGCCCAAGCAAGGACTACATCTTCATGGTGGTGGATAGGTTGATTAAATTTGCACACTTCTTTGTCATTCCATCCACTTTTTTAGTAGCTTAGGTTGTAGAGCTATTTTTAAGAGAGGTATTCAGACATTGTGGGTTACTATGGAGTATAGTGAGTTACAAGGACAATTCTTGAGTAATTTATGATAGGATTTCTTCAAGTTGAGTGGGATAGAGCTCACCCCTAACACTAGTACCACCCCTAAAATGATTGTTAGATATATATATATATATATATATATATATATATATATATATATATATATATTCAAAAAGTGGGTGGGAAGATACCTCTAAAATTATATAGTAGGGTAAAAAAGGCATGGGTAAAGTGGCTACACTTGGGCAAATACTGTTATAAATACCACTTATCACATGTCCATTCAGATGTCACCATTCATAGTGCTTTATTGGTACAAGGCTTCAAGTTTTATAGATTTTTTATGTGGAGATAACATAGTAATTAAGGCCAAGGACCTATTTTAGGAGAGTTAGGATATCATGAGGTCATTGAGAGAAAACATCCAAAAGGTCTAAAATCAAAAAAAGCATTATGTAGATCACAATAGGTCTAAGCACTATTTTAAGGTTGGTGATATGGTTTACTTGATGCTACATCCTTACAAACAATCCACTCTTAAGAAGAGCAGTGCAAAGAAGTTAAATACATGATATTATGGACCTTTCATGATCTCTAAGAGGGTTGGAGAGGTGGCTTATGAGTTGGAGTTACCAATAGGTAGCAGGGTACATAATGTTTTCCATGTGTCTCACCTCAAAAAGGCATTAAGACACAATGTGATTCCTTTATAAGAGTTACCTCTTCTTGATGAAGAGGGGAAGTTGATTTTCATACCTAAGACCATCATTAATAGTAGAGAGCATACTTTATAGAAGAGGGTTATTAGGTAATATTTAATCAAGTGGAAGAACCTATCGATTAGATGCTACTTAAGAGAGTGAGAAGATTCTATCACATCTATATCTATGATTTCTTGAGGAAAAAAATCTTGGGGAGGGTCAACTATAATTTACCCTTCCTATAGATAGATTTAGTCTATTAATTAGTTCTCATAGACTAACTATCCTTATTAGGGAACCTTAGTTGGTGATGAATTGGATGGTTATGCCAGTGTTTGGGCAAATGTTGTCATGGTTTTGATGGGAGCTTTAGATTGGCTCTTTTTGGTGTGGATTTGGTTTATTATGCCTAAACTTACTATTTTTGGCATATTAGGGTTTCTAACCATTTCAAGATTCTTAGTGTTGGAGGTGAAGTGATTTGGTGAGACCTTTTCAATGGTCTATAAATCACTAGATTCTAAGGTCATATCAGCCTTCATTTTACAGTCCATAAATAATTAATGTTTATTTAGTTTGGACTTTGGGTTATTGGTTAAGTGAATTACTGAAATATTGATTAAGTTATTTTATTACGAGTTTGGATTCTCACATTGGGAATATTAAAAAAAGTGTTTTTAAATTTTAAATTCCCTCTAAAAAGGAGGATCAACCACTTTTGGGGAGAGCATGATATAAGCCAAAAAGTAATTCATTTTATCTCTCCTAGGCTATTCAACTTATGGATATTTTGGCTCTACAAGAGCTGAGGGTTTCAAAACCATGCCTATTAGAAATAGAAACTTCCTATAGTGATAAAATTTTGTAGGTGTGAAAGATCATCCAAGGGTGATTGTGAGGTAAATACATATAGTGTTTGCATTAGTTCTTAATCGAGGAGTTTGGCACTGTCATAGACTTGATATCATGCACATATCTTCTAGTTTTTGTCATGATAATTTCTAAGGTCAAGTGGGGAGTACATTATTGTGATTAGCAGAGATTTCTAGTGTAATTTTGGAGGAGATTAGACCCATTAGTATGCCATATAGTTGCAGACTTGGCCACTTATTTCTTGATAGAGTTTGGAGTGTTTGGTATCATTTTCCTCACTCCATCAAAGTAATGAGTTACATAGTGTATGATAGTTTTGGGAGGATGAGTACAATAGTTTATAGAGGGTTTAATAGTAGATTTCAAATACTAGAGTTATTAGACCAGGATATACCACATATGCATGGACATGGGTCAGTAATAAGACTAAATTTTGGTTCTAAAATCTATTGTATAATTCTTTCTGGCATTATTTATAAGGGATAACAAATTGGGTATGTCACAAACTTGTATTTCACGAGCATATATTTTGTTGGTATTGCTTAAAAGGACTTAATATTTCATTTCCATTACTTTGTAGCTTGTGGTTATTCTATATTCCTTGTGTTTTTGAAATATATATGTATTCATGTGTTATGTCAGTATGAAAAAACATAAAATGCATTAGGTGATAACTTAACCACATAAAACACATAAGGAGGTGGGATATCTCATTCACATAAAAGAGGATTAAAATGCACCAATAAAAAGTACAAAATACATTCAAATAATCATGAATAAATCTATATGCTAATATCTTATCATTTATAACTCTTATCAATTAAATTTTATCATTATTTAATGAGCTTGAAAAGTCTTAGTCACTTCATATTCTATCCTTTAATTTTTCCTTCGAAGGAGTCTTTTCATATTTTACAGACTTTTGATATACATATATAGATTGAATACATACAAATAGATATATGTTATATAAAAGACTATAATTCACACACTTGACATTCCTATACACTATGATTTTACAATATTATACTTCCTACATGTTCATATTTTGAAATATGTCACATGTATAAACAATAGAGCTTGAAAAATAGGAGATTTTGCATGAGAATATAGAAGTTTCATACTTATACTATGTGAATAACTTGGAAATTGATAGAATTAAATTGATTTGTTCTATAAATGTAAATTATGGGTATAAAAATTTAAAGAATAGAATAGATCAATAGGATAATAGTGGTCAACTTTTTTTTTCATGTTTTGGTCAATTTTGTCCTATAGGAAAACTGACAAAATTATGGATTTTTTCATGCTGATAAAATAATGTTATTATTGAATAAGATTTAACATTATTTTTAGATAATCCAGACTTGGAAGGAAATATAGAAGATCCAAGATTCCATCAAGTCAGTGAAATCCCAAAGAATGGATCAAATAATCCCAAAGGCAATAAAATAGAAGATGTAACAATAAAAAACTATATGAAATTAACTTTTTATGTTTTTGAATAATTTTGTATTTTAGAAATGCACAAGGTATCTAATGATCTCAAGATGAATAGAAAAATATGTAAGGAGTGGTAAGTGAATGACCTTTGATGAGTATCCATTGTTTTCTCCAATATTATCTAAATACATGGGTTTCTTTGTTTTCAGTTACTTAGTTATTTGGTCATCTTGTGTAATTATAATCATGGTAATTTAATACTCAAATGTGATATAATAATTATTCAATCTCAAGTTTGGTACATTTCTTTCCATCAATAAGGAGATTAAAAAACAAAATGTTAGATATACGAGGAAAGCTTTTTAAGGATCTCCTTTATAATTATATTGGTAGTTTTTTCTTAACTTTGTGATTCATGTAGTATAAATACATTTTTGAAACTATTATCTATTGAATTGCTTGTTAAAGGAGTCTCTCCTTGTGATTGTTTGTGTTGTTCAATATGTAACTATCCATTATCTAATTCTTGCCTTTGTAAATTTTCACTCACAATGTTTTCAATTTGTAATGTGTGACTTTCTACTTGTGGTATCATGCTAGAATATATATGATAAAATTTATATCACTAAAATCCATAGGCATGCTGAAAGGTCATTTATATTTTTAATTTGATTGATGTACACTTATTTTCATAGCATTATCTTGATAAGCTCCTAGAGTGATAGGTGTAAATAAGGTATGACATAAATTATCATTCAATATTTTGAAATCCAATTTTATAATTTGATCATCTATCATATCTACTATGTTAGTACGATCCTCATGAATATCATAGTAATTGGAGACATGACTGATCATCTTGTTCTTTTGAATTGACCACCAAATGTAGAGAGAGTGTAGTCTCCTATTTATTTTATTTACTTTTTTCTCTTTTTTTTAATGCAATTTGGTTTTAATTATGGTCTAATTTTCTATATTTGTATCATATCCTTATTTATGTGTTTACTTGTAAGTGTTTATATTTGATACATTCTATATTTATTTTTTATAGCTTTTATTTTTGTTGTGGAATATCTTTTTATGATTTATCCATTTCTATCTCTAATTTCTCAAGTTAGTCATGCATAATTATTCTTGATCTATGTGCTTATTGGTATTACTAGATTCCCCAGTTTCATATGTGAAACTTTGATCCCAAGGAATACTATGAGAATGATAAATAATTTATATATCATCCAATTGTGATTTATATGGCTTATCCTTACAATATCGAAAAGGAAAATCATCAATAAGGAACTCATAAGAGTATCTTTCATGCATACAATTATAAACGCATGTGCAATGTAGATGGTATTGTTATCTTTATATATATCCAAGGTCTCCTAAAAATAAATCTTAAGTCGTTTGATTATATATATCATGGTATAAATTAGGTATCATTTTTTCCCCAATGTTATGTCTAAGGTGATCAAACCGATAATTATTTTTGAAGAGCCATCAATTCATTTTATATTTTGGTTTGTTTGTTAAGGACTAATAATGTTAAAACCTAATTGTTTTAAGAAAGTGTCACTAAAAATGTTCATTCTAGATACGATTTCAATCAATAATATTTTAATTCCTTTATTATGAATTCTTACCTAGATGTATAATGGGAGATTTTGTGTGATGTATCTTGGGTTAACAACTCTTCATTATCAAAAGTGATTCCTGTGTCCCCATATTTGAAATCTTTCATGATTGAATTAGAAGAAATGGGTTGTGTTTCACTAAGAATAAAATTTCCCATTATTGCATTATAAATAATACAATTATACACTATTGAGGTCTTTATTAAGTAAAAAATTCAAAATTTTGTAAGAGTATTATTTAATTGACCAATAATTTAATATCATTTAGATTGATTTACCTATCATGCAGGAGGAGGAAGGGATTGAGGAGGAGCATGTTTACTACCTCCATGATGTGGTGGTATAAATCATTGATAATTAACAACATGGATCATGGTACTTAGTATAGGTCATAGGCAAATAATGGACTCCCATGATGGTAACTGTTAGAACCTTAGAGTCTAGGCATATCAATGAAAGGTTTCATATATGAGTTTTTTCATCTAGTTTTTATTGGTAACCTTTCAAATTGAATAGTGAAACAATGATAATCTGATGATATTTGGGATTGCCTTTTATAAATATCTATAGCATTAGAAAATATAAGTCTCCTTATATATAGGTTATGCTTAATTTAAAAAAGTTTTCCATTGAGGATATTTGCATTTTATCTTTATAACCATATGATTGTGAAAAAGAAAGTCTGAATAAAATATGAAACCTAAAGGAAAATCTAGGTTTAAACAATGTTTTTGTGATCTAGGATTTTAACTCAAAGGAGGAGGTTATTATATAGTTAGTCTCAAAAATAATGAAAAATGAACTCAATAAAAATATAACATCTTTTAAGCCTAATCATGGGAGGAAAATAATGAGTAAAACAAATGAGAACTCAACAAAAACATGGAAGGAAATGAGAAATATAAACATAACAATATAAATTCCTTACCAAATCTTTGATAGCTCTAAAAGGTAATTTAGTTGGCTTGCTCAGTTTATCCTAAGAAGTCTTTATCAATGACATTTAGCTAACATCATCTCCTCTATACACCATTATTTAATTCTTAGCTTCATTTATGGATTGATATCATGATTGATTTCATGGATTGATGGATTTACATTAGACTATTAGACCAATTCTTACCAATCATCAAACATTTAACCTAAGAATTTCTATTAGTCTCAAATTTAGATTTATAACCTTGCATTAAATCAATTTGGCCTATTAAATCAATTAAATAAGGAAAATACACACATTGAATTAATCGAAATCAAACAAATTACCAAATGCCTAAAAATAATTAACTAACTTACACACCCTAATCAAAATCAATTAGAAAGTTAAATTAATTTCAAATCCTAATTGAGATCACCCATGAGCTAATAAATTAATTAAATCAATTACTAAAATGGAAATTCAAGATCTTTTTAGAACATCCTATAATACACTCATTAACTTTGTGAGTTGTCATTTTTGGAAAATATTGAAAAGAATATACTAAAAATATGCTAAACTCAACCAAAGTTAATAAACTCAACCATGGTCTAGGATTTTAACTCAAAGGAGGAAGTTAGTATAGAGTTAGTCTCAAAAATAATGAAAAATGAACTCACTAACAATATAATATACTTTAGGCATGATCATGGGGGGATCATAATGAATAAACCAAATGAGAACTCAACAAAACATGAAAAGAAATGAGAAATATACATATAATAATACAAATTCCTTACCAAATCCTTGATAGCTCCAAATGGTAGTTCAGTTGGCTTGCTCGATTTATGCATAATAAGTCTTCATCAATGAAATATTGCTAAATTCATCTCATCTATGCACCATTATTGAATTCATGGCTTTATTTATGGATTAATGGCTTGATTAATTAAATGGCTTGATGACTTTGCTTCAATATTGACATTATAACACTAGGCTTTTAGCTTCATGAATCTATTCTTGCATTATAACTCTAATTTGATTGAGATATCTAAATGAAGAGCTATAGGCTTTCAAATCCCTTCGAATGGGTTCAATTTGACCATGGTTAAGTTTATTAACTTTGGTTGTGTTTGGAATATTCTTGATATTCTTTTATATATTTTATAAAAGTGACAACTCACAAAGGTAATGAGTGTATTCTGGGATGTTCTAAGATGCTCTTGAATTTCTTTTTTAGTAATTGATTTATTAGCTCATGGGTGAGTTCAATTAGGATTTGAAATTGATTCAACTTGTTAATTGATTTTAATTAGTGTGTGTAAGTTAACTAATTATTTTTAGGCATTTGGTCATTTGTTTGATTTTTATTAATTTGATTTGTGTATTTTCCTTGTTTAATTGATTTAGTAGGCCAAATTGATTTAGTGCAAGGTTATAAATCCAAATTCAAGACTAATATAAATTCTTATGTTAAATGTTTGATGATTGGTAATAATTGGTCTAATATTTTGATGAAAATCCATTTGTGGCCAAATTAACATGTCTATAGTTTGCCCTTGTTTGGGAAGATGTTGCAAGATATCAACATAGTAACATCTTTTCAAAGAATAAAATGGTTCTTTATGCTTATGAATATATTGGTAATGATTGAACTGTAGCTTCCCCCTTGAGGTAGCGACTAACAAGTGGGTCAGTAAATGGTCTTTTAAAAAATGAAGTGAAATGAGGGGACTAAACAAATGAAGATGATGGGGTGACAACACAATGTTTCACCCAAAGTTAGTCAAAATCACTAAGAAATGCAAGTGGGATAGTGTACAATGGTTTTCCCAAACATGTTTATAAGAATTATACCCTAATAATGGTAACATGGTATGCTAACACAATGATTTACCCCAGAAGATGATATAATCGTTGAGAAGATGGAGTTGCCCTAGTTAGGATAGACAAACAAGAAAGGGAATTGGTGATAACATGATGATTTGACCTAGTAGGTGATATAGTCATTAAGAATTCATGTGGGATGGTCTATAATGTTGATGCAATATACCTCGATTATGAAAAACATCATTGATAGATGATGACTAATAACTTAATATAGAGGATAAAGATGAATTAGGATAACTTGTTATTAGGGAGATGCTCATCTGAACTAACGGAGGTTGAAATTCTTTCATTACTTAATTATTCTATTTTGGATATGATTGGGATTGGATTAGGATTATTTATAATTTTGGTGTCGAGGAGATGGTGATGTTGTATTGATGTTTTAGATTTTTTAAAGCTAAATTTTACTATAGCACATGTCAATATGCCTCATAATATAAAACACCATGATAACTTGGCTGAAATGTACACAAGGACTAACTCTCGATCTAATAAACAAATAATGCACCAATGATAAAAATCATGATGAAAATGTTAACATTTGAATATAGATGGAATCAAGAATAATGTGCAAGGAATCACCCAATGAACACATAGAAATTGACTACAAGCAACAATGGTGAAATCAAATGAATAGGCAAGTGAAAAAATAAATAAACAAATAGAAATCACACACCCAAACAAACATAAATCTTAAGAAAAAAAGCAAAAGAAATCATCCTAGCAATGATCATGCCCTAGTGGGGCGAATCAAGGATTACTAACTAGGCTTATATAGGATAAATGTTTTTTGGATTTTTAAATGTTAAAAATATTTTTGGAAGTTTTAAATCATCTCAAATCAATTGAGAATGATGAGACACTAAAATGGTCCAAGGTCATAAAATGATGAGAGTGTTATAACTTGAAATGATGTTCACAAAATGGTGAGAGCATGGTTGAAGGGTGACTGAGCTAACCTCAATATGAATCAAATGGGACCCACATAATCCTAAAATGGATTTAGTTTATAGTAGTTCACCTCACAATAGATGAATCCAACTAGTGTAGCAACCAATTCAAACAAATTAGGCATAGTTGGTATGATGGCATAGTATGATATAGGAATGGATAGGTGATATGTCAAGGCAAAATAAAGAATTGTTGCCCCTAGTTTACCCATAGGTATTTATAACTAATATATAAATGATATATCAATGATACTAATTTACCTGAGCAAGTGATATAATTAGTATCAAGATTGGTGAACATGGATTTTCCCTAGCAGGTGATATAATCAGGCTCACATAAAAAAAATTGATAAGAAGAGGATAATAAATAAAGGATGCAATTGCCAAAAAATTTATCATACTACTCCAAAATACTAACTCTATCTGAAATGATTTAAATAACTATTGAAACTCATTTGATTATGTATGTTGAAAATGTAACTAATTGATGAACCAAGTTCAAATCGGTTAAGTAGATGGGTTTAAAACATGTTGGTCAATATAATGGAATGGTCAGTCAGATAAATGATAAAATAGTGATAGGCTGGTAGGATGATAAAGAATAATATTGAGAGGGTTTCCCCCAAGTGGTAAAGTGACTAGTTGGGTATGCAATAACAACAGAAAGGAATGGTAAATGAAAATAGCATTGTACATGTTTTTGGCTGATGATAGTTGTTAGTTTTTTAATGTGTTTGGCCTAGGTATGGTAAATGGCATATGAATATAATTCTATTATTCCTATTGATGTGGAGATGCACGTCTTGATCCATAAATGATAGAAAAAAAATACTCAATCATGTTAACTACTAGCCCACACCTTATCTATATAACTATTTCATCAAGAACTCGATACAACTCTAGATGTTGATGATGTTGTTGTGATCTTCATCAATCATTGATGTTATTTCCTTCAAAATTTAAGATAAGGTATATTTGTAGCCTCTACAAAAGAAAGTGCTACCATGGATGGTAAATATGGATAAATGTTAGATGGTAGGTTAAATTTGGAAACGTAATGATGGAGGATAATGGAGTGAATGGTGGATGTGAAATAAATGAAAATTAGGATTGCCAAGCACACATAATGTTACTAATTTTGGATTCAACATAACTTTGTATGTGGCAGGGTTAAATATTTCTTCTCTCAATAAGACCATAATATTTTTCTATTATTTTGGTGTAAGTGTAGCTACCATTTGATTAGAATATAAAGTGGAAGTTATTTTGCTTTACTCTTTGATAATGTCTTCATTAAGCTGTAAATAACTTTTGTACTCAGCCATTGGCACTTTGAAGAGGTTTATGCTAATGAAGTTGTCTTGATTGTCCTATAGCACGTCCAAGAAGGTTTCACTAAGGATCAATGAATTTTGACTTTGATTATCCCCTAACACCTCCAAAAAGGTTTCATTAGAAGATAATGAGTTCTAAATTTGATTATCCCTAAGTGCCTCTAAAAAGGTTTCACTAAGAGAGTGTTCTTATGTTGTATGATTATGGTCTTGACCTCCTTGCTTTTATTCATTTGATATGTTGCCATGGATGTAGTTAAAAAAGGTGTGGTTCTATCAATCCCAATTGATACTTATGGGAGGTGGAATGTCAATAATATGGCTATGATGGTTGATGGAAATAACATGTGTAATGGTAATGGAATGGAGGTTGGAAGCACAATCTTTGTAGAAGATACTAAGAGAACTTATGTTAATGATGCAGTAATCATTCTTAAAAACTATAGAAGGATCACAAATGTATTTGTATTGATATACTAGGGATGCATAACCAATTTTATAACAGTCATGAAGATATTCTAATTTTGAATCTAATTATAACTTAATAGGCTCTGAATCCAATGTCAAGACTAATGTTGATTCTATTTTTAATGCTAAATTTACTATTGGTTCAAGAGTAGAACCTAACTCTAATTATGATTCTTCATTTGATAGGTACTCTATTATAATAATGTCTTGTTTAATGTTTGGTTTTGGACAAGTAATGACCTATGATGGCGTAAGAGGCTCTACAAAGACTAGTTTTTCAAATAGAGGCTCCATAATTATGGTAAAAATGTCAAGAGATAACTCCTTAAAGACTAGGTTGTTAGAGGGAGGCTCTTAAAAATAAGACATGGTGGAGATAATAATTGTCCCAAAGGTGATTATAATTATTAAGAAGTGACTTCACAAAGATTTTCTCATTAGAGTGAGACTCCTCGATAATAGGTATAGTATCAAGAGATGATTCATCACATGTTGACTCATCACAAAAGATTGGTTCAACAAAAACATCATGGATTAGTTGGTTCTCTTGGATTTTATTTCTAATGAGTTAGAAAATACCAATTTTGAACATAGCTTGGTCTTTGAATGATTGGATCAATTAGATAGGTAATGATTGGACTGATTGGGGTTGAAACTAAGTGATTGGTTGGGGCTGTGATTGGATTAGTTGAATGGATAGTTGAGGTTTTGATTTGATTGGCAAGGTTGTAGTTGAATTATTGGTTAAGGTTGTGATTATATTAACTAAGGATGTGGTTGAGTGATTAGTATAAGTTGTGATTGGATTGGTTGAGGATATAATTGAATGATTGGCTGAGGTTATAGTTGGATTGGTTGATATTTGGGTTGGATTGGTTGGGGTTTTATAAAGTGGGGAATGATAGACACTAAATGAGGAATGGTTTGTGGTTAGATAAAAAAAGGGAATTATGGATCTTGTTTGCTCCCACAAGCTAAAGGATGAGGTCCTAGAAATATAAGTCTAGAGCATCTTAGGGCTTGATTGCTTGAAATAAGCCAAATCATTCAAGTGATTTTCCATAAACCATATCATCTTAGTCATGGTCTTGAATTGGATTATAAGTCATTCCTTACCTTTGTTCCCTATATCGATTATTTTAAGGAGGGTATGGATCCATCTCCCAAACAACATTATCATTTTAGAGGTCTATACCCAATTCCTCCTCACCAACCATATCATCCCAATTGAGTTCTTGAATTTGATCCTTGATTTTATTTGTGCAAGGTCGATAAAATTCCATCTCACAAACCATGTTATCATCAAAGGGTTCTTGAATAAATCCATAAAAATATAAGCCATTTTGTGTGGCCATTCTATCATAATTTGGATTATACATGACTCCACCATAAGTGTAGCTATACATATCCACATCAATAATTAAATATTTGAAAATAAAAAAAGCTTAGAATTCTAATTTTTTTGAAAATCTATGTTGAAATGACAAATGGTTCAATCTTGGTCAAAAGTGGAGTTTTATCTCTAAACAATGATTTGATTATGGATCTATATATCCAAAATGGTTTGCGATAATACTTGGGATAAAATAGTTTAATGTCAAATGTCTATCATCAAATGCCATACACACAAAAGGTCAACCATCTGAATAAAAAATGGCATGTTAAAATTCTAGGCCAAAGTATTCTACACAAGGTTTAAACTAAGAAAGGAAAAAATTGAGTTGTTAGTTCTTTTATCCAAACATGGAGTCAAAATTTAGGCTCAAACAAACATGATCTTCTAGGAAATTTAGCTAAACACTGTGTCAAAATATAGACTTGAAACAAAGGATGATTTTATTTATTTAATCTAACAAGTTTAGAACAATCTTGACAAAAACCTGACACATGAAATCAAACATAGACATGTTCATTTGGTATAAGGCATAAGGTAAAAGGCACTTGGGGAAAATACTATGTTTTCCTAAATAAAGGCACAAACAATGATGATGATAGGATTTATGAACAAACAGACAATGAAAATAAGGCTCTTTGAACAAACAAGTAATAGTTTTCAAATTTAGGTAATTAATTAACCAAATTTAAGAACCCCAAAAGAGAAAGATTTCTGTATCATCCCTTGTGAAGTGAGACTTAAACATAAATTAATCAATGTTTAAATTTTAACTTAGAAAAGTTAATTAAAAATTCAATGTTGAAAACTATGCTTTGATCAATAAAATAAGCTAGCTAATATTGGATGGAACAATGACTCAAGATAAGGATCCAAATGGCATACATGACATGGATTGAAATAATGGTTTTTGATACAAGGTAAACAAGTTTTGAAACAAATTGAGTAGCATAACGGTGTTAGCATTCTCTAATGATGTGATCAATATTTTATTTCAAAGACTCCAAGGCTCAAACTTGATAATGATGTAGGCAACATAATGGTACCCATCTCAAACAAGTAATACACACACAAATATGTTTAACAAAAATTGTAAGGCACAAGTGTGGTGTAAAATGGCTAGCATAATGCCTCTCTAGATAAAAGAGTGGCATATAAATAAATTGGTTTGGACATGGATATAAACAAATACATTATTTTTAGTCTAAAAATAATATAAATGACCAAATATAACTAAGCATAATGTCCTAAAATCTTATCAAGGGTATTGCAATGTGGGGTTGATTAAACTAATTATTTTTTGAGCATTATATATGGATCAGTTGTATATCACTTTCACATCAACATAAAAAATAAGTGTACATAATTTGGGTCCATTTTATATGGACTATTGTAAAAAGGTCTTACCCTTTTTACAACCACTACATTCATCGCTCGCTCAGTGTAGTATGATTTCCAACATGTTCAAATTTTCAAGGCTTAGCTTCTACTAATGGAGATGGTTTGACTACTCAAACTATCATCCCAGTAAGGGGATCCAAATTTTTATACACCCTCATGGAGATGGGTTGAATATGATTCTAGGTGATAAAATATTAGGTCAAAACTTTCCTAAATAACTCATGAGAGGTAATGAAGTCCCCCTTACAAGCCAAGATGTATGAAATAAATGACACAATAGAAATAATTTATTGTCACCTCAAGATCCCTACTATTGTGAGTTTTTGGGGAGGGTTTTAAACAACATTATTTCTGTCTTGGACTAAGCTCAAAGTGTGATGAGATGGTGTTTTTGATTCCAAATTTTCCTTAAAGGGGACGTATAGGAGAGCATACATGCACATATTTTTTCATGAAAACACAAAATCAACAAGTAGGTTTAGAAATAATTGAAGTGAGATTAATTTCATTACACAAAATTTAAAGTTTTTGATAGATTCTTTACTAGCCCCTTGGCTTTAAGATGCATAAATGGAAATAATTGTAAACCACCTAAAAAGTAGTTGGTTCTTTTGATCCTAAAAGTTCTTTGAAGGGGACAGATGGGAGAGCATACACGCATAACTCCCTATTTACTCAAACAAGTTTAGAATAAACAAATAATGAAAAAAACTTGCAAAAATTTCTACGTTTATTCAATTTTATATCATTAAACTAAATGTGTGGTGGTGTTGTTTTAGCCCCTTGGATTTAAGTTGTAAACTTTAAAAGAACAAGCAAAACATTTAACACAAACATGCAAAATTTTACTTTGAAACCCAAAGTGAAATACATAATTAATTTTAAAACATCTCAAAATTACTATGAAATAACTAATTAATCTTGTTTTAATAATTTTTCAAATGGGCCTTGCAAGAAAAAGGTTAGCACTTTGTTTAGCCTTGAAGCTTATTTATCAAATGAGATGAGTAACCTTGAAGGATGTCAAACTGAAGGCAAAACCTTAAGAAATTAAATGTCTTAGGTTAGGTAAAGGTTATCAAAAATCTCAATAAAAATCTCAAAAAATAATAAACCTATGAAACATGAAAAAAACATGTTAGAAAGTTAAAATAAATAAAACTGGACACATAAAACATAAAAACATGCAATTAGTATTTTAATAATAACTTTTAAAATATACGTATATTTGTCACAAAATTTTTTTAGGTTGTTTATAGTTCTAGGGACCACCTCTATACAAAAATTTAGGTTAAAATATTTAATATAAAAAGTTATTAGCTCTGTACTAGACACTTTTACCAGAAAATTAGAAAATAAAAAGTGAGTCACTAAAAGAGTCATAACTTATAAACTAAAAATCATATTTTAATGAAATTTTTATAGAATTAGGATGAAAATTTTAAGAAAAACCTTTCAAAAATTTATTAAAAAATAGTAAAAAAATTAAAAATAATATCTATTTTAATAGTCAATTTTGTTTATATATGTGGGGTGAATAATTGTGTCCCACCAGGCATGCCATTTGTGATTTAAGATTTTTAATCAAAGGAGGAGGTTAGTATAGAGTTATTATAAAAAATAATTAAAAATTAACTCACTAACAATCTAACATCCTTTAGTACTGATCATGGGAGGAGCATAATGAATAAACCAAATGAGAACTCAACAAAACATGGAAGGAAATGAGCATAATGAAATTCAGTTGGATTGTTTAGTTTATGCATAAGAATTATTTATCAATGATATATGGCTAACATAATCTCCTCTATGCACCATTTTTGAATGTTTGTCTTGATTGATTCAATGGATTGATGGCTTTGGCTCAATTTTGACATTATAACACTAGGCTTTTAGCTTTATGAATCTACTCCTGTATTATAACTCTACTTTGATTGAGCTCCCTAAATGAATATATCTAAGATTGATTTTATATGATTTCAAATCCCTTGGAATGGGTTAAATCTAACTATGGTTTAATTTATTAACTTTGGTTGAGTTTGGCATATTCCTAGGATATTCTTTTAGATATTTTCTAAAAGTGACAACTAACAAAGGTAACGAGTGCATTCTAGAATGTTCTAAGATTCTATTGAATTTATCTTTTAGTAATTAATTTATTATCTCATGGGTGAAATCAATTAGGATTTGCAATTTATTTAACTTGCTAATTGATTTTGATTAGGGTGTGCAAGTCAATTAATTATTTTTAGGCATTTGGTCATTTGTTTGATTTTGATTAGTTCAATGTGTGTATTTACCTTATTTAATTGATTTAATAGGCCAAATTTATTTAATGCAAGGTTATAAAGTCAAATTCAAGACTAATAGAATTTTTTATGTTAAATGTTTGATGATTGGTAAGAATTGGTCTAATAGTCTAATGAAAAGCCATTGGTGGCCAAATTTACATGTCTATAGTTTGAATAATAAACAGGTTCATAAAATGTTTTATTTGAATTTAAATTAATATTGAAATTAGCCCTTAATTAGATAAATGTAATATACTAAAGTAGAGTACTATAAATATAATCCTAAATAGTAAACCAAAGATAAATTAATTAAAAGGCAAAGTGAAACAAAAATGAACAAGGCTAAACTATGCAAAAGAGAGTTGTACTTAGCTTTTTGAGTTATCAAGTGACTACACATAAAAATATAATTTAAGAACATGTATATGAAAAAAAACCGAAAACCTTCCATAATATGTGCCTAAGTGCATGTAAGGACAAGAATTCCCAATAGAGGACAAGAATGTTGGTTGATACTGTCCTTATTTGTTATTTCTATTTTTTTGTAGAAAATTGGAAATTTTGACATAGTTAGATGTGATAATGAAAATTAATTCTTATTGCATTGATTTAATATCTAGAAAGTGTTTTAATTCATTTAAATGATATATCAAAGTTTTAAACCCTACATTTGTGCCACAAGGAGATACACAACTGTGAAGGAGTTAAAAGTAGTTAGAGGTTTGGGATTTTCTAGATCTCAACACCCCAATGTGTTGAACATTATATACATAACACTATTCTAAATAGGGATCTTACCTCCATGTAGTTCTCTCATATAAGTGATTTGCTGAATTAGGTTATTTTTACTATATGAATGCATCTATAATTGGCTTGAATAATTGATCAAGATTTTTGAAGGCTACATAAAATTGAATTAAGATTTGACTCATGCTTGCTTGATTTACTTAGAAACTTATTTGGAAAGAACAAGGAACTTTTGTTCAATGTGTATTTGTGTAGATATCATTTTGGAATAAAATTGATAATATTTCCAAGATGATGTGAAATAAATCAATTTAATGTGATTTTATAATGGTTTAAGAGGAGAAAAGACCCATTAAAGAGTTTAATGATAATAAATCCAAACCTAAGGATACTTTCATTTTTGATATTTTGATTATTCATAAAAAATGTTTTTAACCCTAAAATATAGATTAAGGAATCTAGGTTTAAATGGGATAGGGATATCCTAAGGAACAAGGGTGATAAACTAACTCTATTATAGGCAAATTAATTTTCAAACTTAGATAAATAATATTCTAAATTTATATACTAAGATATGTTAAAAATAGGAAATATAACTATGGTAGATAGTTAAATGATAATGAAAATGAGATACTTGTCTAATTATGAGGCTAATACAGATCTAAAACTAGAATATGAAGGAATCATACTAAAAGTAGATTTTGGGACTGTTTTCAAATTCTAGATTATGCACTTATGTGACATTGGACAGTTGTGTCATCCTCTAATTATTACATTGATGTTTTTATCTAACCTAGATGGAGGTGTCTAGTAAGAAATACTTGTTAGATTTGGATGTGACCACCTATAATTTTCAAGGTTCTATGTCACCTTGGCTTTGGTGCATTTAGATTTGGGTCATGGACTATCAATTCTTATCAAATAGAAAAACCCTAGTTATTCATCTTCATGGTGACCATGGAAAAATGGGTTAGTGGGCTCAATGTTTTGAACTAACCCTAAAGACCCCTATATCAGTGGGTGATACCTACTTAGCCACTACTCCAAATAGGTTCTCAGACTCATGTAGTTATCCCTTATGTGTGGGCTTGTATGTGCATAAGGATGTAATATGTGATAATCAAGTATAATAGTAACATATCTTATAACTTAGAAAATATGGCTTATGGGATAGTCCTTCAATACTTAAGACCTATATATCTGTTTCACCTATGACTGATATGGAGATAAGGGGAAATAGGGAATATTTTTTCACTTGAATGCTTGATTTTGGTAAATTTACCTATGAGTTGTTTGGTCTATGTTAGGTGAGGAATGATTGAGGATTGGTCATACATATATACCAAAACTTTTAGAGAGTATCTCACATAAAATAACTTAGGCTAGCAATAGGGATACACTTAATTTTAAAATTAGATGACTTTAGTGTACTATATTTATGCAATAAAAATTAGATAGATATATAACTTATCCTACTCAATGATATTCAAGATCAGAGAAAGTAATCAACTAACAAGTCTACTTGGAAATACATTTATGTCAGAGTCATGACCAATAATGAATTTACTAAACCTACACTATGGGATATTTTATCACATAATGACAAGGGAGAGGTTTCCAAGGCCTGTAGTCAAATGCCACTTTGTGATAACACTAGCTAGGTATTAATATTGTAATAATAATAATAATAATAATAATAATAATAATAATAATAATAATAATAATAATAATAATAATAATAATAATAATAATAATAATAATATGCAAGATAATTTAGTAAATGAATATGTAATCTAGTCTCATGCTCACCGAATATTTTGGCATAAATGAGGAAGCTAATAAACATGCAAAGACAATTCTATCTAAAATAATATAGAAACGATCTAAGCAAGGAGAATATAATTCAATCCATTAGTTCTAAAAAATCTACTTATTGAAATATGAAGGGTTAGGAATATACTTACCTTTTTATAAGTGAACCTCTCATGGCTTAATCTCTTCCTTAACTAATGGTGCTTTACAAGAGGTTGTTGTGGGCTTGTAAGGATAAAAAAGACAAATCAACTCTAGTCTATAAGACTTCTCTTATGCATACAAGACCTCCACAAGATAAGTGCTACTTCTCAAAGGAAAAACCTAAGTAATTAAACCTCCTATTTATTGTATAAGTAATTTTTTAAGTAGTAATGATGTGTAATTGAATGATCTTTTATTTAAAAATGAAATTAAGGGGTATTTCTATATGTGGATTGACCTTAAACCCTCTTGGGAATTTATCTAACGTAGTAGGCCTGATCAATTTTTTTAGGTAGGAAATAGAGCCATTAGGTCTTGAACTATGTCACCTTAGGTTTATAGAGTTACTTAATGTGTGCTAAAGCCAAAACAAGGTCAAGCTTGTTGACATAGTAGAAAAAGTGGTAAAATGGGGTTTTTGTGTAGGTAAGAGTTATTTTGGGTGATGAGCTACTTAGGGAAGTGTATAAGTATGGTCTTTGTGCTTAAGGAATTATAAATGAGTAGATTGTATTGGTTTTATATGGTGGTATAGGGGCCAAAAATCCTATGTAGAACCAAAGGTCTGCAAACCCCTTTCCTGATGCACCCTTTAAGACATGCACTCAGAGAGATTGAGATTTGATGGGTTATTAGAAGAGAGAAATCATTATTAATTGATAAATTTTAAAAATATTGTGTGTATATATATGCCCCACTCAAAAATCATCACATGTCATGAAATTATATCATGTACTGGTGCTTCAAGAAAATAAAATAGTAATGCACAAAGTTGAACTAAATAAATTTGTAGTATGAAGTATAAAGATAACGAAAGGAAAGAATTGAAAAATACTTACCTTTACTTACCTTTTTGTTGTAGAAAATAACTGATGTGAGATAAATGAAGAGGTGTCCAATGTAGGGAACATTAGGTAGACTTGAAAAATAAGAGAAAAATCAATTTTTTTACAAAAAAATATGTGTTATATGTAGAAGTATTCTCTACAATATCAGGATTATATAATATATTAAAATTTGGAAAAAGAGTTAGTAAAAACATAATTATGTGAAAAATTCAAAATATATTAAAAAATAATTAGTATTTCAATAATTTGTAAATCAAAATATAAATAAGATATTAAACTATTCATTTGAAATTTTACTATTTTGAGAAAAAACATAGCTCTATGAGATCGAAAAGAGAGAGGAGAGATACTATGGCCTAAAGATAAGGAACATGAGCTAGGGGATGTATAACAATAACTATTAGCATGGATCATGTAAGTGATGCCTTAAATTTTGAGTTTTTTTAATTTTTATTGGAAAATATGTTGAATTTGAAAAATTAGGTATTGGATAAAATCCGTGTAGAAGAATTTCCCAAAGAATTTTTAGGGTAGAGTAGAAATTAGCATATTCAATGGGTAAGTAGTGAAGTGAGTCATTAATGCCTAATTTATTAATGATAAATAGGTAAAAAAATTAATACATATATTGAAAAGAGTTGGTTAGGCTGACTTAGTTCAAAATGTAAATGTATAGTAGGGTAGATGACTGCATAGTAGGTGGATGATGTAGTTTCCTCATGAATGATTTATTTCATAGGGGAGGGCCAATCTAGTCAGTAATATTCAAGTGGCTAACTATGTACATACTAGTTAATGAATTAATGTAAGATGATGGTTGACATAGTTTGAGAAGGTGGCCAACTTTGTATGAAGTGGCTGACATATTATAATGATGTGGACAAACATGTAGTACGTGGATGACTTTGCTATGTGATCAAGTTCACTACTTTTAAAGTGGTCGATGTAGCTTTAATGTTAAAATAGTGGCTGAGATAGTTTATTACCTAGCAGACTTAGTATAATATTT
Source organism: Torreya grandis (assembly GCA_037957365.1). Lineage (NCBI taxonomy): Eukaryota > Viridiplantae > Streptophyta > Pinopsida > Cupressales > Taxaceae > Torreya > Torreya grandis. Next base: position 1,237,545 of record JARHVA010004263.1, read on the forward strand.
TATTTTTTGACTAACATAGTGAGATATGTAACTGACATAATATAAAGTGGTAGGAAAATGTCATAAATAGTTTAATGAAGTTAATTTTTGAATTAAAAGTAGTTTTAATTAATTTTAGAATGTATTTTCTTGATTATCTTAGATCAATGACTAATACATTTTTTTTGTTTATAATTTTGTATCAGTGATAGAGGCTCTAACATTTTCTAGATGCATCCTCACTACCCAAATTGATGGATATATTAGTGAGAAATGATTGTGCACATTTGGCATCATTGGCTTTTGGTGGGATTATGGAGATGCATAGGATCCCACTTAGTGTTGACTAAGTCATGAGGTTATTAGGAGCATGGGACCAACTAACCAACACTTTTTGATGGGAGATGGATGGGGATGATATAAAGGTTTGTATTAAATTTAGGATTTCATGCTATGCTTGGACTTCTTATTGTTATAACTCCCATGATTTATGATACTATTGAGATATAGTTAGAGAGATGAGCCTTAGCCTTATGGATGAATGGATTCAAGAGATATTTTTAGGTTTTACATGTATAGTTATTTTATTTTTATATATCAATCATTTAAAATATCAAAAATGTGGTTATTAGCCTTATGACTTCATGTGTGCTTTGTGACAAGTTAGATGGGAAGGTGCTACTATATGCAATCACCTTATGTTAGTCAATTTTAGATCATGGTACTTTATAGGATATAAAATTAATGAATTAGGTAAAATAAGTTCATGACATGTATGGCATTATATCTTATGTTAAAAATATATGGGGCCCATTATTTTACTTTTTATTTGGATATATTAGAGTATTCTTATGTATCAATTAGCTAGGTTGCCTCATGTTTTTGATGATAGTTTACCTTGGGTGCTCAAATGGTGATAAGTTCATGTGATAGGTATTGTACCACATACCCAACACTAAAAAATATTACTAATGATGATATGTTATGGTAGTATTATGCAATAATTAAAGCTATTTGGCAAACTTGGTCTATTGTTGCTCTTGGATTAGCATGTGTATGGATTATTAAACACTATATGTGGTTGGTGGAACCACATATTATTATTCACCTACCTAGATAGTTAGTATTTACACATCAAATAACTTTAATATTAGTTCCTAAGTATTGGGAATGTCATACTAAGGGTTCAATAGGTAGCGGGGGCATATGATTACTTACTAATGTACCTATGATTCAACTACACCAATTGAGACTTTATACTATTAAAAGATGAAAGTAGAGAGTATCAAGAGATACTACTAAGGAATCAATCATTTTATATGTGGAGATGTTTTTAGATGATTCTAAAGATGTAGATATGGATATTATTGAACCACAATAGGTTTTAAAGTTACCATCAATAGCATGACAACAACAAAGACATTGATAAGTGGTAGTGGAGGCATAAGAAGAGGTAGCTAATCAAAGAAATCCCAAAACATAGGTAGCATAGAGTTGGTTAATAGAGTGACACATCTAGAGGAGACCACAAAATACTTGAGTTATTTCTCTTGGTTTTATATCACCTCAAAGATGTGTTCTAGTGGAGGTACTAGGAGGTCATATTGATGGAGAGACTTGTGGGGGATACCTTTGTTGGTAAATTTTTTGTATTATTTTGAATAGTAGATAAATGACTATATATATATATATATATATATATTTGTTTGTTTATATAAATGTTTTGAGATGTACAAGATATAATATAAATTTTAGTTTTTGTTTTATAGATACTATTGAGGAGGATTTTAGATGGGGTGTAATAGTATGAGTCACAAATCATGATATTTTGGATAGTGTATTATTGCATCATGATATTATAGTTATGGATGATCCTATTTTACCATTTGATTCAATGTGTAATAGTTGGTTTAAATTGGTTGCTGAGGTAGTAGTATATCTATAGACATAAGGATACACCACACAACTACCACTTGGAGTGGAAGAGGGAGAGCTATGGAATTGGTATATATTAGTTGAGGAACATACTACTTATATGGCTATAATGGTAAAAATATCATAGGTATAAGCCTAGGTGTCCAATCTATAGGGTAAAATAGAGGGTTTACATTCATAGATAGAGTCACTATAGTAGACTATTCAAAAGGGATAGTCATAAGCATCCATGGGTAGTGTGACTTGTGCACCAGATGGGCATTATAGATCCCATCTTTAAATCTATTTGTAATATTATACTTGTATCATGTTTTATTATATAAAACACTTGATCTATGGATATATATATATATATATATATATATATATATATATATATCTTTGTATATTATTTTATATTTATTATGGATGTATATATTTTATTTCTATCACATATGTTGTAATTTCTATTATATGTCACAAGAAAATATGTGATGTATGTTTGGATGATTTTATATCAATTTGTGAACAAATGAATGGTTAAAAATAGTTCTTGAATAAAATAAGATATAAAATTTATAAATATGTCAAATTATATATTAGATAAAATAATAAGAGATTTAGTACAAACTTAATCATGATGGGAAATATGTAAAACATAAATAAAGGAAAGAGTTTGTAAAATATGCTTAAATAAATATTTTGAAAAGTATGTAATACAAATCAAATTGGTATAAAACACATGAAAAAAAATTTAGGAATGTGTAAGATGTAAATGATTGAAACTAATAAAGAACATAAAACATACTAAATCAATATGGGAAGTATCTAAAATGATGATTAAATCAAAATTTAAAACACACTAAATCATATAATTTGAAAAAATGTGTAAAACAAAAATAGATTGAAACTAAAGAAATGTGAAACATACTAAATCTATATGAGTAATATGAAAATGATCTATAAATCAATATGTAAAATACACTAAGTCATGTTGATAAGTGTGTAAAATAAAATGGGTATTAAATATCAAGATTGATAGTTATTTTTATGACTAATCATATTATGGAGGTGTTAGGAATATTTTGTGAGGAAATCTTGGTCCTATCCAAGATCTTACACAAAAAATCATAAAGGGAAAATCAATGAGGTAAATGGTAATATTGGGAATAGTTTTAGGAAATAAGGAGATGTTTGTGAGGAAGGCTTGGTCCTATATAAGGTCTTATATTGAAACTCAAAAAAATTAAACTCTAGGGGTATGTTCAATTAACAAAACATATTCATCAAAGAGGAATATTGGGATTGTTTTAATGAATTAAGGAGTGGAAAAAACATGACATAGGTGTTTGTAGCAAAAACCTGAGTAGGGATGATACGTACTAAGTAAATAGGGACACACTAAGAGTCTAATAAATGCGAAATGTAGAAATTATTTGATCACAATAAGCAAAAAACTTTATGGGAAAATAATTTAGTACTTGGATCAACTCATGAAGGTTAAAAGTAAAAGAAAATTAAAATGGACCTACTTTCCCACATCATGTTCCCCGTTCCTCAAGACCACTTACAAATCTATAAGTATAATGGAAAGATTAGTTAATTAAATGAGAAATTAGGTAGCACTATATATAATTTTGAGATCTCCTATCCCAATCTACTGGCCTACCTCACCCCAATAGATGTCAGCTCTATCATGAGGCCAACTATGGAGTTTGAGATTTGATTAGAATTAAGAGATGTGTTGAGATATGAATTATATATTTTGATGTTATTTTGAATTTTTGAATATTCACTTTTACCTTTTGATTATTTCCTTTTATTTAAATGATTTATGTTTTAATTTTTTATGGATTTCTTAATTCCTCCTCTATACAAACATAGAATAACCAAACATGAGTGATAGAAGTGAAAAACACAAATGAGACTTAGGTTTTGCTTATAGGAGACAAAATATCTAAATATATTGACATGTTTTACTAAATAATTAGGCTTACATATAAACCAACATGTGATCTCAAGTCTTAATCATATGTGTGATTAGTATGAAAAATAAATAAAAGGGGATATATGGAGATCAAAATAGATCTATCTATGTAGTGATTCAATGATAAGAATGTTTGATAACTGATCATAAGGTAAAGATAGGGTAATAAAAGGATGTGGGTTTTATAACCATGCCACAATAATAACTGTCTTATTTTTAAATGACATAACAACCATAATAAAAATAAATTGGAGAAAAATTGAGAGAAGATTTAAACCTTGAAAAATAAATTAAATCATGTGAATAAGATTAATTAATTAGATATTAATTTTAAATCAAAATATGTGAAAGAGAAATTAATGTATGAAAATAAAATAGTTGATGAGACATGTGAATAAGCAAAACATAAGATCCATAATATGCTCATAAATCAAATCCAGATAATGTAATAAAGTGATAAATAATGTGATAGAACACCATGATGTGTTCACAAATACTTATAAATATCATAAAGAATATCATTCATAATATTTGATACATGTTTGTATATCTGAATTATGATGTTAATTAGAATCTCATCAATCTTCAAAGAAAGTCATGAAAAGACTTCCTTCCATATCATATCTATAGAAAATGTAGGTATGATAGAAGAAGAATGATGCTGATGAGGTACCCACTATATAGGATAATCAGTGTGAGGAAGAAGTATTGAAATGTGAATAGTATTCATAGATCATTTTAAAGGTATAGAATTTGGAGAAGGAAGATCCATTGTCCATGAGTGGCCTAGAGAATGAGGCTAAACCAATGAAGGTGTAAGATATGTAAATTAAAAAAAATGCTGCTAAATCACTCAAAATATATCAATATGGTGTTTTGTACATTGATTCCAAAGATAATAAATTTACCCATATTGGTGGAAGTACTCTATAAGTATCTTAGGAGCTAGTTGGCTCTTTGCTTTTAACTATACTATGTTTGGATGAAGTGTATCAATGTTTTTCCTAAGATATTGGTGATGAGTAGAATAATGGTTATGTGTACCAAGAAATCAACAAGTACATCTAGTAAAAAATAATGAATGTAAATCATCTATGGTACTAGAATAAGAGGCCTACTAATGTTAGTGTTCACCATAGTCCTTGGTCTAATAATTATAAATTCTATGGATCTCATAATAAGGCTCATCTACACATCATGTTGGTAAATGATCAAACTTAGGCAAAGGTATTTGCTAACCACTTTTACCTCAAGTAGAAATGGGTCAACCCCCATTAATCAAAATATTTCATAGGGTGTTTCTTAGTTCTACTTGATGTTATTTTATATGCCATTCTAGGTTTGGTCATAGTCTAGTTTAGTCCTTGTGTCAATTGATGACTTAGGAGTAATATTAGAAGTCATATATGAAAGTGGTAGGTTTTCAAAATGATCAAGAAGTTAGAGCATTGGACAATTTTAAATAGGTCTCATAATTTCATTTAGATCATTGAAGATTAAGTAGCAAATTTTCAAATAGTCTAGAATAACCTACGGGCCCAAAGGTTTGTTTGGTACTTTGGAAATTTTCCAATTAGCTAAATACAAAATTTTTTAAGGGAATTTGTTTCAATTTTTGGCTAAGTTTTGGGGAATTGTTAATAAAAATTCCCACTAAATTTTTTATAAATATTCATTTATTTTGGGCAAAGTGTACACTACAAGGTTCATAAAATGCTATTTCTTTCAAGAAAATTGTCTAAGAAATTTTCCTAAATATAGATTTCGTTCAGACATTTTGTCCACAAAAAAGATAAGTGATAATTTTTCCTTCACGTTGATTGTTTAGGGTTTTTAACTAAGTGTCAAGAATTATTTCAGATAATTTTTCCATAATAAAAGTTCCAAAGAGTATATATTTTGACAAAGTGTCCTAAAGCATTGTTTTGAACAGTCATTTTTTAGGAAAGTGTCCTATATAATTTTCTCAAAGGGTTATTTCTTTGACAAAGTGGCTAATGCAAAGGTTATGAAGGGTATTTTTCTTTGGAAAGCATCCTATACAAAAGTTTTAAAGGGTCCTTTTTTGTAATGTCCCCACTTTAGCAGTTAACTTACTCAGTTTCTAGCATACTTACTATTTGTAGTAAGTTAATAGGATGCAGTGGAGGCTAGTTTTGATGATTGGATTTGATAATCCTTACTGAGAGATTTTTGGTGAGCTATCACTTACACCATTAGGAGTCCAATTACTAGTATATTTTTAGGCCTGAAGTGCTATAAAAAGTAACATTTAACCCAATGGTAGGATATTAAGTGTTACTTTAAGTATTCACTTTATGGGGATGGCACCCAAGGGGGACATAAGAAATATTTTAATGGATGGAATATTGCATATCATTTATCCCACATTGCTCAAGTGAGTTGAGTCACCCCTTGGAGAAAGGATAAAGGAAAGTTCTTGTGGCTTATTTAGGCATGTTGGATAAGAGGAAAAAAATTGTTGCACTTGTAGCTTATTTGGGCATTTGAGAAGGTCCTTATCATCTGTATCACTCTAGACATCAATCCTTGGGATTGGTATTTGGAGTTTGTGCTCTCATCCACTGTAGCAGTCATGCCACTATAGTAGTTATGCCACTATAGTAGTCATGCCACAATAGCAGTCGTACCATTGTAGTAGCTTGTCACTGTAGCAGCTCTACCACTATAGCATCTTGTAGCAGCAAGGTGAGTTCATAGATACAAGCCTGCATGAGTCTATAGAAATTAGATTTTAGCCTATAGAGTCCATAGATTTCATCCTATAGAGTCCATATATTTCAGCCTATAGAGTCGTAGATTTCATCCTATAGAGTTCATAGATTTTAGCCTGTAGAGTCCATAGATTTCATCCTACAAAGTCCATAGATTTCAGCCTGTAGAGTCCGTAGATTTCAGCTTGTAGAGTCTGTAGACTTCAATCTGTAGAGTCCATAGATTTTAGCTTGTAGAGTCTGTAGACTTCAGCCTGTAGAGTCCATAAATTTCAGCCTACAGAGTCCATAGATTTCAGCCTATAGAGTCGATAGATTTTAGCCTGTAGAGTCTGTAGTTGTGCTAGATGGAGAACAAAATGAACATACCTGCAACACTCACTGGGATGTTCACTTAAAATGATGTTCATACGATCATCATAGTATGTAGTGAGTTATCATGTGATGGCATTATACTCATTTACTTACTTTGTAATTAATATAAATATAGTGTGTCAGTTATTTTAGCTGTGTATATCTATGCTTACAATTATATATTTATGTTACATGCATTAGTCTTTTTAAAGCACAAAAAATCAATACCAACAAACCTTTTGGAGTCATAAGGATTTCCCACTGGGTTAGTTTTGGGTGCATCAGGGGTTCCCATTACAATGGTATCAGAGCCTATTTTCCTACCATCCTGTGAGGATTCATACATCCAACACATCAATACTTCTTGAGGAGAAACTAGACAAACCTAGACTTCCAAATTTTTCAGAGATTGAAGAGGAGGGTGACCCTTTTTCAGCACCAACCATGGGTGACAAAGAGGGAGAAAGAGGAGAACCTAACACTAGGATGATGCTTAGTGATATTTCTGTTAGGGTGTGGAGCTAAAAGCTTCACCTTGTTGCAAACAGAAGAAGGAGGAGGTTTCTGAAAGTAAGCAGTCTCCGGCATTGGCAGGCCACACCGACGTCGGTCAGGGGACGCAGAAGGGAAACTGACATCGTCAGAGGATCGGCCGGCGTCGATCACCTCCAGGAGGGCAGGGACTGACGTCGGTCACCTATAGCGGTCAGAATTGCTATTGATGAATAGTCAGTTAAGTGAACGCGAAGTTTGCATGTGAAGACCAGTTCGAGTCTTTAAGCCGCCCATCTAATTTTAGTGTATGCATGAGATCTATATGAGAGACTCATGGGCTATATTGTTAAGTGGAGAATTTGGAGAAGAGCTATGTGAAGCTTGGAGAGTTCTTCCCATGGTGGAATCAAGTAGGATTCCCCATATGTGTTTAAGTAAGATCAGGGTTGATTTGCAGGGGTGTATGGATGCGAGGGTCAGAAAGGAGATCAGCGTGGGGACGTTAGATCCAAGGTGACAACAATACATCAGTAGGATCATGGAGAGATCTACTTGGAGTATGGTTGTGGACTCGATTGTACATATGTGCAATGAGGTGAACAACAACTTGTGTTAGCTGTGTGTTGTGACCTATGAGAGAAGATTACTCTGGAGGGAAGTTTACTGTAAGCCCACAGGATGTGGAAGAAAGAGTGCCACCTCTTTGTTGTAGATTCCTTTGTAAAGAGTTGAATATAATTATATATTGCCTCTCATGTTCTGTGTGTTTTCTCATTGATAATTATTTGTTCTTCTGGATTCCGCATGTTTAGTTGCTTATACATTGGTAATCATGTGTGCTCTTAAATCTGACAAGTTGTGTCAGGGGTTTGGGGTGTTTCGGTCCTATCAATTGGTATCAGAGCGAGGTTGGACGTTCTCAGAGTGAGCTTGACTAACAGATGGCCCAGATCTGTTAAGTGTTTGTTGATTATAGGTTACTCACAGGGGTTGCTATTTGAGTGGGAGTATAGCAAGGCAGAAGAATGGAGAAATTTAGGTAGAGGTGTAGCACCACAAGGAGTGTGGTGAGTTGTCTTCAAGTGGGAGCTTGAAGAGGAATACAAGCCAGGATATAGATTAGACAGAGTACTGGTATGGGTACAGGTGTAGCTCTTTATCTCCAAGTGGGATATTGTTAGGGTGTGGAGCTAAAAGCTTCACCTTGTTGCAAACAGAAGGAGGAGGTTTCTGAAAGTAAGCAGTCTCCGGCGTCGGCAGGCCACACCAACGTCGGTCAAGGGACGCAGAAGGGAAATCAACATCGGCAGAGGATCGGCCGGCATCGGTCACCTCCAAGAGGGCAGGGACCGACGTCGGTCACCTGTAGTGGTCATAACTGCTATTGATGAACAGTCAATTAAGTGAACGTGAAGTTTGCATGTGAAGACCAGTTCGAGTCTTTAAGCCGCCCATCTAATTTTAGTGTATGCATGAGATCAATATGAGAGACTCATGGGCTGTATTGTTAAGTGGAGAATTTGGAGAAGAGCTATGTGAAGCTTGGAGAGTTCTTCCCATGGTGGAATCAAGTAGGATTCCCCATGTGTGTTTAAGTAAGATCAGGTTTGATTTGCAGGGGTGTATGGATGCGAGGGTCAGAAAGGAGATCAGCGCGGGGACGTTAGATCCAAGGTGACAGCAATACATTAGCAAGATCATGGAGAGATCTACTTGGAGTACGGTTGTGTACTCGATTGTACAGATGTGCAATGAGGTGAACAACAGCTTGTGTTAGCTGTGTGTTGTGACCTATGAGAGAAGATTACTCTAGAGGGAAGTTTACTGTAAGCCCATAGGATGTGGAAGAAAGAGTGCCACCTCTTTGTTGTAGATTCCTTTGTAAAGAGTTGAATATAATTGTATATTGCCTCTCATGTTCTGTGTGTTTTCTCATTGATAATTATTTGTTCTTCTGGATTCCACATGTTTAGTTGCTTATACATTGGTAATCATGTGTGCTCTTAAATCTGACAAGTTGTGTCAGGGCTTTGGGGTGTTTTGGTCCTATCAAACCAACAATAGATTACAATTGTGACATCAATAAACATGGAAATAAATCAGATAGATAAGTGACTAGAATGATAAATAGCACAAAACAAGATATACAAGAAAACACCCTGAAAACTTGTATTAAAACTCTTTACAATAGGAATACAATGAAGAAACTTCTTTCTTCCACACCTCTCTCAGATGCACACAAGATCTCTCACTAGATCTCTATTCCTCAAGAGCTCTCTCTCAAGTACAATCAAATCCAACAACCTGGATTGATGCAACTCTGTACTATCCTTCAAACATTCACAATGTTCTACTTTTACAGTTCTACACACATTCTACTACAATTCTAAGCTAAGAAGATATTTCCTACATATAGAAATAGGAAACTTGAGCATGCTCTTACAACAAACAGTTAAGCCTCTTCAATAAGGGCTCTAAAAATAATATTGCTAATAATAGAGACATGAGCTTGAGACTACAACTCAAACTCATCATGCAAACACTCGCTTCTATCCACGGAAATCACTTTCTGGACACACAGGTAACCGACGTTGGTTCCTGCCTGTTCGCCTGTGACCATCGTCGGCCGACCCTACTGCCGATGTCGGCACCTCTGCAACTACTATTGACCAACGTCGATCGCTCCTGACCGACGCTGGCTTCTGTGTAGACCCGAACCTATTTTAGTATGCTCCTTGGTGAAGCTTTTAGCTCAACACCCTAACAATTTCTAGGGGTCAAAGGGAGCTATAGGCTACATTGTAGCAGATGGCTCTAGCAATTACACAACACTTGACTAGATCAGATCATGGTAATAATGCTAACTAAGGAAATAATGCTAACTAGGTAGGTGGGTAGGGTAGTGGAGGTAATGGAGATGCATTGATTAATAAAGGAGCCTAGACATATGCTAGAGTGGGTTCTTCTACTACAAGACCACTCATGCCATAGTTCCCTCTGAGATAGAATGACTAGAATGATGTTGGTCTTACACAATAGGAGATAAAGGACCAAATATTAGAGGATTAGAGAAATGTTGGACCAAATTTTTAGGGTGAAATGTCCTTCAGGGAGTATATGGATGTTATACTCAAGCATATGCCCATGAGAGGAAACAAGCAACAAAAATATGAGATGAGGAAGAAGTTGGGAAAGTTGTCTATTCCATACTATGATGGTACAGTGAAAACTTCAGTGCGAACATGGGTCTAAAAGTTAGACACTTATTTCTAGTTTAATCCTATGCCTAAGGAGGATGTGATTAAGTATGTTGCATTGCACTTAGATGGGAGTGCCCATGAGTGGTGGCACCATGGTATGGTAACACTTGGACATAACTAGATAGATACCTATGTAGAGTTTAGTGAGAGACTCATTGAAAAATTTGACACTATGGACCCAGAATTGCATTTCAAGGAGCTAGCATAGCTCAAACAGTGGGGTTCTATGGAGGCCTATATCACCAAATTCCAAAAGCTAGCAGTATTGGTGATAGATATATCTGAGAGGAGACTCATTTTTCTTTTCATGGATGGGATTTCTAATCCCTTGTGAGGATGGGTAATGGGACACAACCCCTCTTCACTACAAGAGGCCATTAAGAAAATGAGAGAACTACCATCTTCTTCCTACATGAGTAAACTTCACTCTAAGAGATCTCATTTTAAGAAGGATAAGGAAAGGAAGACATTTTAGAAGGACCCTCAGTGGCATAAGTGGGAGACAAAAGGGTTGGATGGTGACACCCTCAACAAGCTCAAGAGGAAAAAACTATGTTTTCATTGTAGGGAGCAATGGAATCTCTCCTATGAATGTCTACTTAAGGTGAAGGCTAAACCAATGGAGTATTTTTTAGTAGATGAATCACCTTTCGAGGACAAGGAACAACAATCAAATTTGGAATATAGGCATGGTGATAGCACAACTGAGGAGAGTTTGGATGATGATAAGGCCATTACCTTTAAGGTAAGAGGGATGATCTAGGGGTAGCATGTGGTTTCATTGATTGACACAGGGGCAACACATAACTTTATCAATGCAAAATTGGTGGCCAAGAGAGGCCTTCAGACTGAAGAGAACATGGGGTTTAGAGTCATGGTGGCCAATGGCCACAAGTTATTATGCACCTAGAAGATTTCAAATCTTCACATCAAATTGGGAGGAGATTAAGAGTTAGAGGATGATTTCTATGTAGTTGACATGGGTGATTATGATGTCATCTTAGGAATGACATGGATGGCATCTCTGGTAGAGTTTACCTTCAACTTGGCTAAGTTGGAGATGACATTTTAGCATCAGGGTAGGAAGGTGGTGCTTCAAGGTTTACCTAATGAGGGGCTCAAGGTGGTATCATTAAAGAGGATGGAACAATTATTTAGACATGATGATGTAGAGTGGCTAGTTGAATGTTTGATCATGCCTATGCCTCTAGAGTAGTAGGTAAAAATCTAACATCCAGATGTACAAGAGATCATTTCTAGGCATGATAAGGTGTTTGGTAGCATTCCACATGGGGTTCCTCTCGAGAGGGGTATAGAGCATGTTGTCAAGCTAGAGGAGGGGGCTAAACCAGTCATCATCACCCCCTATCACCATCCTAAAAAGCATAAGGATGAGATAGAGAAGTTGATAAAGGAGCTATTGGATATGGGGCATATTAGGCCTAGGAAAATCCCCTTTGCTTTAGTGGTTGTTTTGGTAAAGAAGAAGGATGGGACAATGCATATGTGCATTGAGTATAGAGCTCTCAATAAGAAGACAATTAAGAATAGGTACCCCATCCCTAGGATTGATGAGTTGATTGATGAGTTGCATGGAGCATGATATTTATATAAGATAGACCTATGTTTTGGATACCATCAGATCTAGATGCGAGTGGAGGACATAGAAAAAACTACCTTCAGGTGTCACTATGGGCACTTTGAGTTTTTGGTTATGCCATTTGGGATAACCAATGCTCCAACTACCTTCCAAAGTTATATGAATCAGGTGTTTAGAGGGCACCTCTAAATATTTGTATTGATATTCTTTGATGACATCCTGGTATTCAGTAGGACGTGGGATGAGCACCAACATAAATTAGAGGAAGTGCTGGTCATTTTGGAGAAGGAGTCACTGTATTCCAAGGAATCAAAGTGTGATTTTAGAATGACAAAGTTGATTAACCTTGGCCATATTATCAATGTTGAAGGAGTTTGGGTGGATCTAGAAAAGATCAAGGTGGTTGTTGATTGGCCTACTCCAAGTAGCCTTACATAATTTAAAGGGATTTTTAGATTATGTGGTTTTTATAGGAGATTTGTGAAGGGCTTTTCACATACTGTAGCACCATTAACAAACCTCACCAATAAGGGTGATTTTGTATGGATAGAGGTAGCACAACAATGTTTTAAACATTTCAAGTGGGTGATGTCTTCATGTCTGGTTCTAGCTCTACCTAACTTCACGAAGCCTTTTGAGCTTCATTATGATGTATCAAGTGATGGGATTGGAGAAGTATTGATGTATGAGAAGCACCCCATTGATTTTGTTAGTAGGAAGCTCTGAGGGGTGGAGAGGAGCTATTCTATTTATGATTGGGAGATGTTGGCCATAATGCATGCCTTGGCCAAATTATGATCCTACTTGATTAGAGGGAAGTTTGTGATCAAGATAGATCACAACAGCATAAAGTATTTCATGGGCCAGTGAGACTTGAATGACTGGTAGTAAAAGTGGGTCACTAAATTATAGGCTTATGACTTTGACATTGAGTTTGTCAAAGGGAAGAAGAATGTAGTAGCTGATGCCTTATCTAGAAGACATCACATTTGTGCTCTTGTAGAGATTTCAAGAGATTGGTGGGTTAAGATTATAGAAAAATATGCTAGAGATTCTTCGGCTCTAAGATTAATTTTAGGCACTATATAGGATGATTGCTATGAGGTGATAGATGGGTTGATCATATTTTAGGACAAAATTTATTTGATTCCATCATCACACTTAAGATAAATGATACTAAGGGCTTTTCATCATGTACCTATAGCTGGGCATCTGGGGATCTTCAAGACCTATAGGTAGATCCAAGAGTGGTTCTCATGGAGAGGGCTCAAGGATGATGTTTAGAGGCATGTCAGGGAGTGTGCAATTTGTTAGTAGAATAAGGAAGAGCAAATATTTCTTGTTGGTTTACTACATCCCTTACCCATTCTAGATTGGAAATGGGAAAACATTTCTATGGACTTCATCACTGGCCTACCATGAGTGCAGGGAAGAGATTGGATTTATGTGGTGGTAGATAGATTGATAAAGTTTGCTCACTTCTTTGCTATCCCTTCTACTTATAGAGCAGCCCAGGTGGTAGATTTGTTCTTTAGGGAGGTTTTTAGGTTGCATGGGTTACAAAGATTTATTATCAGTGATAGGGATAGCAAGTTCATGAGCACCTTTTGGTAGGAGTTGTTTAGGCTATATGATACAGACCTTACACCTAGTATGACCTACCATCCTCAGACAAATGGGTAGATGGAGATAGTAAATAAATGGGTGGAAGGTTATTTGCATAACTATGTGACTATGCACTAGAGAGCTTGGGTTAAGTGGTTACACATGGGGGAGTATTATTACAATACCATGCATCGCATGACCATCAAGATGACTCTGTTTATGGAATTGTACAAGTATGAAGCCCCAAGCTTCATCAATATGGTTTTGGGGGACAAAAAAGTGCCCAAATATAAAGACTTATTGAAGGATAATCAAGATATCTTGAGAGTGCTCAAGGATAATATAAAATAGGCTCAAAATCAGTAGAAGTTATATGCTGATCAACATAGGTTAGAGCATAGTTCGAGGTAGGGGACATAGTGTATTTGAGGCTACAACAATATAGGTAGTAATTGCTCAAGAAGAGTAGAGTAGAGAAGCTAAATCCTAGATTTTATGGCTCCTACAAGGTGATTTGAAGAGTGCGTGAAGTTACCTATAAGCTTGAGCTTTTAGATGGTAGTTGGGTGCACAATGTATTTCATGTATCTAGGCTTAAGAAGGCCATTGGTCAGACTATAGTGCCTTCTACAAAGTTACCCCCTTTGGATGAGGAAGGGAGGCTCGTGTTAGAAGCAGAGGCTATTCTAGACACTAGAGAGAGGAAACTTAGAAATAGGATAGTGAAGGAGTATTTGGTTAGATGGAAAGCCCTGCTAGAGGAGGATGCTACATGGGAGAGTGAGCAAGTTATTTAGCAGATTAGGCTAAGATTTCTTAAGGACAAGTAATTTCAAGGTGGGTGGACTATAATGTCCCCACTTTAGTGGTTGACTTACTCAATTTCTAGAATACTTACTATTTGTATTAAGTTAACAAGATGCAATGGAGGCCAATTTTGATGATTGAATTTGATACTCCTTGCTGAGAGCTTTCTGGAAAGCTATCACTTGCACCATTTAGAGTCTAGTTGCTGGTATATTTTTAGGCCTAAAGTGCTGTAAAAAGTAACATTTAACCCAATGGAAAGATATTAAGTGTTACTTTAAGTATTCACATTATGGGGATGGCACCCAAGGGAGACATAACCAATATTTTAATGGATGGACTGTTGCATATCCTTGATCCCACATTTCTCAAGTGAGTTGAGTCACCCCTTGGAGAAAAGATAAAGGGAAGTGCTTGTGGCTTCTTTAGGCATGTTGGATAAGAGGAAAAGAATTGTTGCACTTGTAGCTTATTTGGGAATTTGAGAATGTCCTTCTCATCTGTAGCACTCTAGACATCAATCCTTGGGATTGGTCTTTGGAGTTTGTGCTCTCAACCACTATAGTAGCTGTGCCACTATAGAAATTATGCCACTGTAGTAGCCATGCCACTATAGTAGTCATGCCACTGTAGTAGTCATACCACTATAGCAGCTCCATCACTATAGCATCTTTTAGTATCCAGGTGAGTTCATAGTTACAAGCCTACATGAGTCTGTAGAAATTATATTTTAGCCTACAAAGTCTATAGATTTCATCCTACAGAGTCCATAGATTTCAGCCTATAAATTCCATAGATTTCATCCTGTAGGGTCCATAGATTTCAGCCTATAGAGTCCATAGATTTCATCCTATAGAGTTCATAGATTTAAACCTATAGAGTCCATAGATTTCATCCTGTAGAGTCCATAGATTTCAGCCTACAGAGTCTGTAGATTTCATTCTGTAGAGTCCATAGTTTTCAGCCTAAAAAGTCCATAGATTTCAACCTATAGAGTCTATAGATTTCATCCTGTAGAGTCCATAGATTTCAGCCTATAGAGTCCATAGATTTCAGCCTGCAGAGTCTTTAGACTTCAGCTTGCAGAGTTTGTAGATTTTAGCCTATAGAGTCCATAGATTTCAGCTTGCAGAGTCCATAGATTTCATCATGTAGAGTTCATAGTTCCACTGGATGGAGAACAAAATAAACGTACCTTTAATAATCACTAGGATGTTCAATTAAAATGATGTGCATACGATCATCATAGTATTTAGTGAGTTATCATGTGATGGCATTATACTCATTTACTCACTTTGCAATTAATATAAATATAGTGTGTCAGTTATTTCAGCTATGTATATCTATTCTTGCAATTCTATATTTATGTTACATACATTAGTCTTTGTAAAACACAAAAAAACAATACTAGCAAACCTTTCAGAGTCATAAGGAGTTCCCGCTGGGTTAGTTTTAGGTGCAACAGGGGTGCCCATTACATTTTTCAATCAAAGTGGTCCAAACAAAAATCCTAAAGGATCATTTTTTTAATAGAGTATCCAAATACAATTTTCATGAGGGGCCATTTCTCGAGAAAGTGTCCTACAAAAAAAGTCTAAAACATAAGTTTCAATGAAGACAAATTCTTTCAAAGTGTCTAAAGAAAATGGTCTACAATAAGTAGTCCAATGCAAAAGTCCTGAAGGCCAAATTATTTTTAGGAAATTGGGTGAATCAAAAGTTTTAAGGATATTATTTCAAATAAATTTTTCAATATGAATGTCCCAAAGGAAATTCAGCCCAAAACAAAAGCTTACATGAAAAATTCCTACAGACATAATTCCTTTAGAGAAATTATTTTGGTAGAGGTGGATCTAACAAAAATTTGATGATCATGTGAATGTCAAATACATTTGTAAATATGTAAAAAGATAGGTGCATAAGTGTTGATTTCAAGGTAGGTGAATAACTATTGGGATTCAAATACCTTGAATATGATTGTGTGGACATCAAATACATTCATGTAGACATCAAATAAAGGCATGAAAACATCAAGTTTGAGTTTTATAAAGTAATTGTTTGGGTTCAAAAGTCTTTAAAATATTTAAATTTGATCAAGATCTATCAGTCTACATGAGCTCACATACGAACACATAGATCTAATGTTTTACACTTAGTTGAAATAGGTCAAAAGGTCCCTAGGCTAAAATCCCCTTAAAATCTAAAAATTGGACATGATCCAATGGTATAGGTTCATTGAATAGGGATCTAATAGTGTGAGCTTGAATAGTAGGAAAGTAGGCCTAATGAGATCTACAATTAGCATTACATCGTACATCAAGATCAATGGAGTGAAGCATCTAATAGTACTAGTGGATCCCAAAGACTTATGGTATGAATTTAATCATGCAAAAGTGGACTAATAATGTGAGTGAGAGTCAAAGGTTAAGGAGCTCAGATCAAATGAAATTTTGTGAAGTATTATAATCTTGGGACCCCAAATCAATTATCAAAAGCTAATGCTAAAGATTAAAGAAAAGAGAATCTAGAGGAGATCAACTAGGTAAATTTGACTAGATGTCAGATGGATAAGATGAGAATACATACCTAAATGATGACAAAGAAAATTCTAGGATGGAATGAGTGATGTAGAAAAGGAATGCCACATGGGTAACTACGTAGGATCAAAAGACTCTATAACAAGGTGAGCTCTTCAAACTCATATGTCACTATGAAAGTAGAGTCAAGGCCCAAGATAAATAGTGACTACCAAATGTAAATAATCAAGGTGAAGATGATTACATATGATAAACATAGGTATTTAGAAGATAGCGAATATTTATAACTATCATAGCATGTTTCAACCCCCTCAAATAGTACATATGTGTCAAATCCCTTGGTTCAATTTTAATTACTCGATAGATGATCCATAATAAAAGGCAATTTATTATATATATCAAAAGGAACTTTACGCCACATTTTAGGAGTTTTTATGTTTCAATAGCCATTTATCCAATTATACCTTTCATGGTCTATTTCTAAATTTATCTTCCTACAAGTCTAACTCTTCTTATTAGTTGGACATGTGTTTTAGTAACCTTTGAACTTCATTCTTTTCTCCTCTCTCTAAAGTTATATATATATATATATATATATATATATATATATATATATATATATATATGCCATTTTGGCCTTTTTAGGAGATACCACACCCATGTATGGTGAATCCTTGATAGTTTTGAAAAATAAATGCAATCTATTTTAAGTTCAAATTTCATCTTATTATCTTATGTGAAGGATGTATAGTGAATAGCTAAGTGATATAAATCTATCATTTCTTTCTCTCAATCCTTCCATGATCAATGAAAATGAATTTAGCCTAGTAGGTCATATGAAGTGTAGTAAAGTGTGTGAATCTATCTTAAGTGTAAAATGAGCCTTAGTATCTACAATTGATATATGGTCTTACATACCTTATATAATCTTTGTACATCTCACTTTTGTATCAAAATATTGATGTCAGTGCATTCTAAAACTCTTAAGCTAGTGTTGTAGACATTGATTCTTTGTAAAAGAAGTGAAATAGTCATGCAGAAAACTATTGGTGCATCACATCCTAGGATAGATTTAATTTATGTAATTTCTAACTCTTTTCTCTACAAGAAAACACTAGTTTATGTAATAAAAATTACAAGATATATTCAAGGAGATATCCCTTTAAGTCTAGAGTCTCATTTCCATAATAGGTATACCCACATACCTAGAAATGTTCTCATGTTGCCAAAATCTAGAAGAGACTTGAACACTCTTTTTTAGGGTGTGATATTTGGTGAAAATAGTTCTATAATTCCTAGTGGGACTTGTCTCTAAGGCAACTGGTTAAGGTTAATGTTGGTCTTGACAACATGAGTTGTAGGTTGATGTTTTACTCAACATTTGGCAACTCCATCAAGGTAAATTTGGTTCAAGGCCATAGTCTTGTTATAAATTTACTCTCATAATTGATGGTTCTCATTATGTTATCCTTTAGAAGACTAATCAATCCCATTGACCCACTCTTTTAGCCTAAACTTCCCCTTGAAGTTCAATACCCTCCTCCTAATTTACACTTTGGAAAACTAGTAGATTTATTAGAGAGGAAGAGGATAAATAAATTGAGGAGATTGAAGATACTAAAGAATTTGAAGATTTTGATGAATAAATGGCTAGACTTTATGCTTTCCCTAATTTCAATATAAAAAATCCAATTTTCCTTCAAGGATATGATGTTATTCCTCTTAATACCACAAAAGGTGTACCCCTATTCAATGGTGAGATTCATGTTACACCCAGTGAGCACACTAGAGATGTCTCTAATTTTTTTAGATTCCACAATATCACTTAAGAGAACATCCTATCAGAATTATTTCCATGTCCCTTAGGGGGAAGACTCTTGATTGGTATAGGATTATAAAAGGTGGATGCATCACATCATGGGATTAATTAGAATGTTGATGAATGAAAGTGTTATGGTTAATTTTCACTCATTTCTTAATTTGTAAAGTAAATAATGAAACTAGTAATAGGGTATGCATAATAATACTTGTTAAGGTGCACGCATGAATCCAAAAGATGATGGGAAATCCTCTTTGGATAGGAAGGAATAACCTAAAAAAAATAAAGACACTAGAAAAGGGGGTTATTAGATGGATGGTTGAGTGGACTACCTAGTGTGAGATAGATCCAAGAAGTGTATTGCTTGTTAGGAGGCCATCAATCCACTATTATAAAAATTAAGTTATAAATTATAAGTTAAATATCTACTTTCATAAGATAAATGAAATGCAATACAAAGAAAGTAAAATTCTAGTTAATATAAAAATGACAAAAGTAGTAAAGTTGGTCAATACTTATGCTGAAATGGTTGGGGTCTAGTCCATAAAATTAGAAAAGGTATTGTTATCATGTAAAAATAGAGAAAGTTGGGTTTGATTGGGGTTATATGTCTAAAAATAGCTTGCTATATTTTTATGACATAGTGATCATTGGTGGTCAGATGAACCATTGATAGTATAAGCTAACCATCGGTAGTTGGGTAACCATTGATGGTTGAAGTGATCATCAGTGGTTATGCTAACCATTTGTAGTTACTTATGTAATTCTAAAAATGATCAGAAAAGTAGGTGTAGATTGGGTATTTGGGAAATTAGAGGTTTATTATAGGGTTTAGGGGTGGAAAATATGATACTAATGGGTCTGATAGGGTAGGGAGGTTAGAAAGAAGATAAATCAATGAAAATAAGTGAAAGATACTTGAAACTTAATGGTGAAAATTTGAAGTAATTTGGTCAGAGTGATAGCACTTTGACTTTTGAAAGTGATTTTGATAGAGATTCAAGTATTTGATGTTGTTTCTTTCTTGCTTAAAGGGTGTTGGATACCTATATACAAGAGAGTTCGGATGTAAGATTGTAGATTATAGATCCATTTCACTTCCTCTTCCAATTTTATATGATGAAGTTGCTAATTTGGGTGGAGGAAGTTACTAATTTGATAAGGGCATAAAGTTTTCAATTCATGATGTTTTAAATCTTGTTTTAAAATTAAGTTACCATTTAGGGAGATACTTATCTCACAAAAATCTATCCATGATTTAAAACTTTAAAGGAAGCTTAGATACCTAATCATCGATGATTAGGCCAACCATCAATGGTTAGGCTAACCATCAGTGGTAAAGGGGACAAAATAAAATAGGTCAAATCAAGTTAAAAAGGGGTAAATTAAATGATTTTGGAGTTTTATAGGGTTAAGAGGCATTTTGACATCGAAATCTATCATGTGTAGTTTTTGAGTCTCTACAACAAGATTTGGAAATGAGAGTGACCATGCCTCTCTCATACACTAGATTGATGTAATCAATAGAGGATCCAAATAAATAATGCATGATTTTAATGAGAGATTCTAAAAAACATGGAATAGACTACCTCCTCCTATGAGGCCACCTCCTAGCTTTGTGTTTTTGACCTATTTGAGATCTATTAGCACTGAAATTACTGTCATGCTTCAATCTATGGGTCATTTCACTTTTATTAAAGCATATGAAATTTCTATCAAAGCTAAAACTAATCTCATCCAAGATGGAATATTTCCACCTAAAGTGTCCATTCCTTCATTGTCTCATGATTCTATTGATGCTTTAAATGTGGCTCTAACTCCTAATGTCAATACCATGCCTATTGCTACTCCTAAAAAGGAAGATAATTTCATGGATAAATATGTAGAAATTCAAATCCTAGAGATAAATTAGGCAAGATAACATTCAACTAGGTGCATATCAAAATTCATATCCTTATTAACAATAATATGGTCAAAAATTTTAAATAATAAGAGGCCAATGGAAACCTAATCCCACCAAGTTTGCCAATGCATACAATCCCAACTCTACCATCAATTCAAGAGAGATGGTGCTAGTTCATAGAAACTTGGTGCAAGGTGAAAATTAGTAACAAGGCAAATTTGAGGATGCTAACAAAGGTGGAGAAAAAGATCTTATTTCCCATCATGAGGTTAATCCTCTCCTATCTATTGAGGATGAAGTTATGATGAAGACAAGTGGAAGTAGACAACCTCAAGAAGAGATCTTCACCAACTTCTTAGTTGAGGACACCTTCATGCTTAATCAATGAACCTTGGTCACAAACAACACTAGAGATAAAATAAAGGATTTAGGTGGAGATAATAATATGCCTATAATTTTATCTAATCATCCTTAAAAGTAGAAAAAAAAAATTTCAAGTGGGATAGTTCTAAAGACTCATACACTTCTAAAGACTCCTACACTTCCATCAAATTATAATGATGGAGGGACTATTCAAGGCACTCCAACTCCTTAAGATCCAATCACTTCATTGCCTCCAAGAATCTAGGAGAAAGTAGGTATCTCTTCTTTAAATATTTTATATTTATTTAAAAGTAATAAAATATCCATTTTTCTCTAGGATGTTTTGCATATGCCTGGTTAGAAAGAGCTCCTACAAAAGTAGTTATCTTTTATCCCTACTAGTGTCCCTTATTCAAATCAAAGTAAAAGTCATGTTTTAGTTGAAAGTGTCCCTAATAACATAAATGAACAATCCAATAAAGCTGATAAACCTCCTCCATTATATCTCACTCTCATAATGGGTGACAAGTTGGTCCATAATTGCATAGTTGATAGTGGAGCTTCAACTTTTATCATGCCCAAAGTTGTGGCTAATAACATAGGCCTAAAATATGAGCCACATATCAAAGGGTCCTTCAATTAGATGTTACACCTACCAAAATAGTGGGGATCATTAAGAACTTGAATGTTTTATTGCATTATTTTCATAGTTTCCCCATCTTGCAAGACATAATTGTTGTTGATCTCCCATCCCACTTTGAAATCTTCCTATCAAGGGATTTCATAGCCAAAATAGATCACTACCTCTTAACTAGATGGTAATTATTGGAATTCATAACAAGTTATGGGTCAAAGGTGATAATTAGGGCACCTATTGTAAGTTTTCATATTGAGCCTTACATTGAGACATGTTCTAATTTGAATTGTGTTGTTCATGAAGAGAAGGATTCTATTATATATGATGGAACTTCTTCCAATATTGAAGGAATTGCATATTTTTTAATTCATGAATATGGTACTAAAAATTATGAGCATGATACTTATGCTTATATTGAGTAAATTGATATAGGAGTATATTTCATACATGAATAAGGAATACCAACTCCTCTACTTACCAAAGAAGAAGGTGAAGAAGATGAGATGTGGAAAATATTTTTTGATGGTTAAAAAAGTAAATTTGGTGTAGAATCTGGTGTCATGTTAGTCTCCCCATATAAAAAACAATACTATAATTCATATAGATTTCATTTCAGTTATACTTTTAATGTGGTTGAGTATGAAGGTTTAATTCATGGCCTTCAATGGGCAAGGAGAAAAGGAATCAAGAACTCATATGTATATGAAGATAATGAATTATTTCTTCATTAGGCTAAGAATGTGGTTATTGCCAATAAACATTTACTTAATTAATATAAGCATAGTGTATGGGATTTAATTGAATATTTTAATGCATTTAACATATAATCAATCCTAAGGTAATATAATAATCATGCTAATAGACTAGCTACCATAGGAGCTCAATTTGATACTCCAACTACCATAAAAGAGAAGGAGAAGTAATCTCACATTAATATCATTATCAAACATTTTGTACCTAATAATTAAGTGTCTTGGAAAGTGTTTGATAGTGATAGACACATTTCGTGCTTCTTAAAAAATGAGGTTAAGTTATCTTCAAGGAGTCAAGCGAGACTCCAAGAACAGTTTTGTGATCAGATTATGAAACTAAGGACAAATAAAATACATAAGGGCCTGGTGACCTTAGAAATTATATCCAATAACAATGATCAAAATTAAAATTAAAATGTGAGTGTGTCTACAAAAGAGAATAATTATGAAAGGGTCTTGATCTTCAAAGACAAACTCCTCAAACTAGGCAAGGTATGCTCTACTTTAGAAAAGCAAGCATTCATTGATTTATGTAGAGATTTTCATGACATCTTTTCTTGGAAGTATAATGGAATGAAAGGATTTGATCCTAGACTAGCACACCATACTATTGATTTAGAACCTGGAGTTAAACCAATCATACAGAAATAAAGACCTATTAATCCCAAGGTTGAACAACTCATGAGGTTTGATTAATGAGATGTTGTTGGTTTATTTAGATGATACAATATTATTTTCTAAAGATTATAATTAACATATGAAACACTTGAGACAAGTGTTTAAAATATGCAGGTAGTATAGAGTATCTCTTAATCCAAATAAATGCATCTTTATTGTTCATAAAGGTAAGCTCTTGGGACACACTATTTCCAAAGATGGTTTGTTTATTGACCCTAAAAAGATAGAGGATATTCTTGGCCTATCATTTCCATTTCATAAGAAAGGTCTCCAAAGTTTCTTAAGCAAGATAAATTTTGTGAGGAGGTTCATACCTAGGTTTGCATCTTTAGTGAAACCTATCACAATCATGATTAGAAAAAATTAGGTCTTTTCTTGGACTAAATAAGGTAAGAATAGTTTTGAAGCTATTAAGAAAGTAATTTCATAATCTCATACTCTTGTGAAGGCATCCTACAAAAATTAATGGATAAAAATGTAGTGGTAAAAATGTAACATGACAAAAATGTAGTATGACAAAACATCACGAGGAGAAAATGTAGTGAGGAAAAAATGTAGTAGTATTGGTAATGTCATGAAGATGACACAACTTTCAACATAAGTTCCAAACTCATGAAATCACATTTTCCTCTTTTATTTTTCTTGTAAATTGGGTGCATTACTTTTCCACCATGAAAAGTAAATTACTATCACCAAAATGAACTAGACAATAAATAAACAATGTGGTAATCACTAAAATGTCCCAATTATTCTCTTCACAACATTTTTATGAAATTACCAATACCAATATGTTTTTATTCACTATTTTTTGTCCTCATGACATTTTTGTCATACTACATTTTTACTGCTATGTTTTTTACCACTACATTTTTTCCTTCTATGTTATCACATAGAGCCCTTGTGAATCCTGACTTCACTAAAGACATGAATTTGTATTTATTTGCTAACCTATATATTATCTCAGCCATATTAATGAAAAACAATGATGATGGTGTGAAGTAACCTATTGCATTCTTTAGTCAAGGTTTAAAAGAATATGAATTCAAATACACCTTTGTAGAGAAACAAGTCCTAGCTATTTTGAGAGGGCTAAATAAGTTTAGGCATATGGTTTCAAATTATAAAATTAATCTTATGGTTTCTCATCCTAGTACCAAGGAGTTTCTATTGAGTAGAGACCTTAGTAAGAAGAGATCAGGGTGGATTACTAAAGTAATGGAATATGATGTTGATATCAACATACCAAAGTTGATAAGAGGTAATGGCCTTTGTAAACACCTAGATTTAGATCTTCATGAGTCAAAATAAGATGTTATAGTCAATCATGATTGTTCATAACTAGCTAGTTCCTTACCTGTACAGAGTTGGAAACAAGATGTGATCAGATTTATTCAAAATGGTGGGTATCCTAATGTCATAAGTAGATCAAAAAGGAGGTATTTTATATTGCAATCTATTCCCTTTTATCTTGTGGTTGTTGTGCTTTTTAGAAGAGACATTAATGGTTTTTTATTGAGATGTGTTGATAATGATCAATTTGGGGTGTTTCTTGATAATTTTCATGATGGAATAGTAGGTCATTTCTCACCAAGAACTAAATCTACCAAGATCATGATGGTATTTTATTTTTATCCCAACCTTTTCAAAAATTTCCATGCTTGGGTGAGAAGATGTGTACAATGTGTTTTCTTTGTAGGAAAATAGAAGCTTGTAACTCTTCCTCTGAAGCCCATCCAAATTGATCAACGTTTTATACAATGGGGTCTTGATTTCATTGTCATAATAAATCCCCCATTTGAAGTAGTGACATTGAAAGAAGCTAATGAAAATGATTCTTCAAGTTATATGAGAGCATAATAACAAGGTTTGGTACTACTATTATTTTAGATAATTTCCTTACTTTTATGGGTGCTAAGATAAATTATTGGGAAAATAGTAATGGTATATTATTGAGAACTTCATCTAACTATTATCCTCAAGGTAATGGGTTGGCTAAGTCAACTAATAAGAATCTGATCAAAATCATCAAGAGAACCTTCGATCGTAACTAGAGAGTTTGAAACACCAAATTGAATATAGCCTTATGGGTTGATAGGATAACTCCCAAGAGGTTAATATGGAATTTTCCTTTTGTGCTCATCTATGAAAGAGAAGCTTGGTTGTCTATTTCTCAAGAATTACCTACCTTAGAGTTGGCACATCAGTTAGAGTTATTGTAAAACACTCCAATGGAGGTGAGATTAAAATAATTAATGAAGCTACAAGAGACTAGAGAGAAGGCTAATCAAGCTTTGGAACATCACAAAGAATTAATGAAAAGGTCTTTTGACAAAAAGGAAAATCCAAGATCATTTTAATAATGTGACATAGTGTTGAAATGGGATGAAGATATAGCAAAACTAGGGAGACATAAAAAAATTGACACTCTATGGGGTGGACCATAAGTCATCATCAAGTGCAAGCAAAGCAATTATTTCCATCTAGAAAGGATGAATGGAGAAGAACTACATATCCCTATGAATGGGATAAATTTGAAACCTTTCTATTGAGTGGTGAAATTTAGTTCTACAAATAGTATAATAGGTGCATGTCTTGATTTAGTAGTGTGTGTGTTGTGTTCCCTAAGTGTTCTTGCCAAACACATGTGTGTTTCTACCTTGTGTCTTTTTCTCATTGCCTTATGTTGTTTGGTGTGTTGTTTTAAGGAAATTTTTATGACAAACCTAGTGTACATGTGACTCCATAGCCCAATGGATAAAATTAAGCAACTAGTCATGGCATAACAAGCATACCACCCTTAGGAAATTGCCAAGAATGTTGACCATTTTTACCACAAGTAAAAATGGGCCAACCCCCATTTGTAAAAATATTGCATAGGGTGTTATTTATATTTAATGTTATTTCATATTCCATTCTAGATTTGGTCATAGTCTAGTCCAATATTCATGTCATTTGATAAATTAGGAGTCATTTTAGAAATCATATATGAAAGTGGCAAGTTTTCATAGTGATCAAGTAGTTAGAGCATGGGACAAGTTTACATAGGTCTAAGAAGTTCATTTAGAGCCTTGAAGATAAATCAATAGTTTTTTGAATAGTCTAGAAGAACCTACAGGCTCAAAGGTTTGTTTGGTACTTGTGAAATTTTCTAATTAGCTAAAAACAAAAAAAATGGGGCATTTGTTTTAGTTTTTGTCTAAGTGTTGGGGACTTGTCAGTAAAAATGTCCAATACAAAATCTCTAAAGACTCATTTATTTTAGGCAATGTGTATGTTATAGAGTTCCAAAAATGCTATTTCTTTTGAGAAAATTATCTGAGTAATTTTCTTGAAGACAAATTTCTTTTAGAAATTTTATTCATGAAAAATTTAAGTGCTAATTTTTCCTTCAAGCTAATTATTTTGGGTTTTGACTAATTGTCGAGAATTGTTTCAAGTATTTAGTCCAAAACAAAAGTCCTAAAGGGTATATCTTTTAACAAAGTGTCATAAAGTAAAGTTCTAAAGGGTCAATTTTTAGGAAAGTGTCATATATAATTTTATCAAAGGGTTATTTCTTTGATAAAGTGGCCAATGAAAAAGTCACAAAGGGTATTTTTCTTGGGAAAGTATCCTATAAATTTTTTCTAAAAGGTCCTTTTTCAAGCAAAGTGGTCCAAATGAAAATATTGAAGGATCATTTCTTTGATAGAGTATGCTAATACAATTTTCTCAAGGGGTCATTTCTCAAGAAAGTGTCCTATATAAAATTTCTAAAACATAAGTTATGATGATGTAGAATTATTTCAAACAAAGTGTTTGAAGTAAATGGTCTGTAATAAATAGTCCAATGCAAAAGTCTTGAATGCTGAATTCTATCAGGGAAAGTGGTCAAATCAAAATTTTGAAGGAAATTATTTTAGACAAATTATCTGATACAAATGTCTCAAAATAAATTCATCCCATAACAAAAGAACTCATGTAAAATTCTTATAGGCATAATTCCTTCAAAGAAATTGTTTTGGTAGAGGATTATCTACCAAAAATTTGATGGTCATGTGAATGTTAAACATGTTTCCAAGGAATCAAAAGATAAGCATGCAAGTGCCAATTTCAAGATAGGAAAATAACAATTGGGATTCAAATACCTAAGAGATGATCACACAAACATTGAATATGTTCACATAGACATAAAATATAGGCACATGAATGTCAAGTTTGAGATCCATAAAGTAATCATTTGGGACAAAATTATTTAAAATATTTAAATTTGATCAAGATCTAACAATTCACTTGAGATTTCATACTAACACATAGATCTAACAGTTCATGCTTGGGTCAAATAGGTCAAAAGGTCCTTGGGTTAAAATCCCTTAAAAAGATACAAGTTTCACATGATCCAATAGTATAGGTTCACTTAACAGGGATACAATAGCATGAGATTGACTAATAGGAAAGTGGTCCCAATGAGATCTATGGCTAGCATTACATCATACATCAAGATCAAAATAGTGAAGGACTAATAGTAATAGTAGATCCCAAAGACCTACAGTGTGTATTTAATCATGTAAAAGTGGATCGATGATGCAAGGAAGATTCAAAGGTCAAGAAGCTCAAATCAAAATAAATGTTGACAACTATTATAATCTCGAGACCCTAGATCAATGATCAATGGTCAGTGCTTAAGGTTCAAGAAAAGATAATCTAGAGGAGATTAATTGGGAAAATTTGACCAGATGCTAGATGGACAAGATGAGGATATATACCCAAATGATGATAGAGTAAATTATAGGATGGAATGAACAATGTGGTAAAATAATGACACATTGGAAACTATGTAGGATCGAAACACTCTATAGAAAGGTGAGCTCTTCAAACTCATATGCCACCATGAAAGCACAGTTAAGGCCCAAGATAAATAGTGACTATAAGATGTAAAGAATAAAGGTCTAAATGACTATAGATAGTAAACATAAGTGTCCAAATGATAGCCAATAGTT
This sequence comes from Torreya grandis, assembly GCA_037957365.1. Taxonomy (NCBI): domain Eukaryota; kingdom Viridiplantae; phylum Streptophyta; class Pinopsida; order Cupressales; family Taxaceae; genus Torreya; species Torreya grandis. The sequence continues at coordinate 1,265,949 of JARHVA010004263.1, forward strand.
ACAAGAACATATTATGATTGTCATAGCATGTTTCAACCCCCTCAAATAGTGCACATGTGTTAAATTCCTTGGTTTAGTTTTAAATACTTAAAAAATTATCCATGATGAAAGGTGGTTTCTTGTGCATAGCAAAAGGAAATTTGTGCCACATTTTAGGATTTTTTATGTTTAAATAGCCATTTTACACATTAGACCTTACATGGTCTATTTTTGAATTCATCCTCCTACAATTTTAATTATTATTATTAGCTCAACATGTGTTCTAGTGACCTTCGAACTTCATTCTTTTTTCCTCTCTCTAAAGTTTTATATATAGCTACCATTTTGGTCTTTGTAGGAAATAACACATCCATGTATGGGGAATCCTTGATGGTTTTGACATTTCACTTTACCTTTGAAAAATAAATGCAATATATTTTGAGTTCATATTTCATCTTGTTATCGTGCATGAAGAGATATATAGTGACTAGCTAAGTGATATCAATTGTTCCTTGATTTATCTCAGTCCTTCCATGATTGATGTAAATGGCTTTAGCCTAGTAGGTCATATGAAGTGTAGACAAGTGTATGAATCTATCTTAAGTGTATAATGAAACTTAATATCTACAATTGATTGTTGGTCTTACTTGTCTTGGATGTTCTTTATGCATCTCAACTTTGTATCCAAATATTAATATTAGTGCATTATAGAACTCTTAGGCTAGTGTTGCAGGGATTGATTCTTTGTAAAATAAGTGTAATAGTTACATCAACAACATTTTGGTGCATCAATCCTAGGATATATTTAATTTATTTAATTTCTAACTCTTTTCTCCACATGTAAACACTAGTTTAGGTAATAAGCATTACAATATATATTCAAGGAGATAGCCCTTTAAATCTAGAGGCTCACTTACATAATAGGTATACCCACATATCTATAAATGTTACCATAATTCCCAAATATTTAAGAGGCTTGAACACCCTCTTCTATGGTGGGAGATTTTGTGATAATAGTAGTATGCCATTACCAATAAAAGAAATTGAAATAAGGTCAACACTAGGTTAAACCACATCAAGGGATGAACTCATAGTGGGTCAGAGTAGTGTATTCCATCTTTGAACTTTTAACATCAAATAAAGAACTAATATCAAGTACTATAACAAGAGAAGGAACTAAGTGAATAGAACTAAAAGAGTTCTATAAATAATAATAATTTATAAGTATCTCAACATTTTAATATTGAGCAAATCCAGCTAAAAAGGTGTCATCTAAATAATATCTATCATCATAATTATGAGTGTAAAGTTTAATAGTACATGTGTCAATGATTTTATTAGTATGGTGAATGGAATTCTTAGTTTTTGTTGAGGTAATTGAAATTTTGTCAAATGGTTTTTTATGAGATCAAGGTCATAAAGAAAGAGGTAATTGAGAAATTATGTTAGGATGGAGATCAATAGTTTTGATTTTTAAACTAATCTCATCTATTTCATCATAATCAAAATCTAAAATATTAAGTGATATGTTTCCTATTAGTTCAAGATGACCATTATAAACATTGATAATTTTGACAAGATAATTAAATCATTATGATTCATGAAATGGGATGTTAGATATAGGGTCAAAGGTAGGTATTTTAAAAACACCTCCTTCTAGGAATTATTCAAAAATCCAAGGATTCGTATTTCCTTAAAGCTCATATATAGCACCATTTTAGGGAAATTTAACACATTGGCATGCTAAAAAGGTGATTGTCCTTAAGTGATGTGTTCAAGGTTGACCAAATAAGATATTTTAAGAGAGTGGAAAGTAAAATATCATGACTTTCACATGTAACATGACTGGAGGAACTATGATAGGAATAAAAATGCAACCTAAAGGAAGAATTTGTCTTTGATCATATCTTTAGAATGTACTTTATGTGTATTTAAGATTGTATTCAAAGTATCCAAATGTTTTAGTAAAATTAGGATAAGAACACAAGTTCTTGAACTCTCATCAATTAAATTGCATTTGACTTAGATATATCTTATTTCTAAACTAACTAATAATGGTGTGTCATCTAAATGAAGTAATATCTTATCAATAATCATGGAAGAGATAGGAAATTTGAGTGAAAGATAAGTGTCCACTGTTTCATCAATGTGGATAGACATTTATTCACATTATTGAAGGATGTTTTCTTTAGATCTTGATAAGGTATCTTCATCACCCATGGGTGGGGTATGAGGGATATTCATTTCTAATAATAATTGTATTATTTTATTATGATGATGGGGAGAAGTTATCATGAGTTCTAAGAAAGAGATTTGATATGGGAGTTGCGAAAGTTTAGATATGGGCTCTCATTCAACATAACCAATTAGAGTGTTATTGTATAAAGGTGAATAATATTGCAATAAATCCATAGAGGGTGGGTTGGAATTAGATTGAAATTTATGTTGATAAGGTATTCTTATTTTAGTTTCGGTTAAGATGGGTTGATTGGTTGTAGGCACATTTTCTATCTTAGGTGATGTGGTTGTATCTTTGGTAGTTTATTTGTTTGAGTGGAAGAAATACCAATTGAAGTTTGTTGGGTATCCTCTTGAGATATATTTTTTAGGGGGAATAGAACATATATAAATGTTATAAAAGGTATTGTCTATTTCTATTGTTAGAATTAATATTTGTGTATTTGCTGATTTGACATGACCCAATTCTATGAGATGGGATAAATAAGAGTCTTAAATAGTTTATAACTTTGTAAAATTATTATGGTTAGAGACTAGATAATGATCAATATAAGAAAGTACTCATCTCATATTATTAATTTTGATAACATTCTCATCATTAATGTTAAGATCTATAGTACTTTAAACATTTTTGGTAGTACGAGGTTGATTAGTGTTATCTTGATGGTTAGGAAGGGGATCTTTGTAAATGGATAAGTAAGAATTGGCTTAATTTAAATATTCATTTTTAGTTTTAGTTTCATGATCCTTAGATTATATTTATTAATATTTCTTACATTTACATATGATAAATTTGTGATCAAATTTAGATCCAATAAAATAATGCATTGAAAATTTTGGCAATTGGTGAAAAGTTTCATCAGAATGGCCCCAACTTGCATGAAACCAACAAAATTTGTGGGGATCATACCAATGTTTTATAGGGTATGTATGATCAAGATCTTATGGGGAAGGTCATGGAATCTAGTTTTGAATTTTTATAAGGAAAGAGGTTTGAGTAAATCCATATTATGCACTTGAGAAAATATGGAACTAGGATGATAATTATTATTATTTGACATTGGAGGATTATGATCAGTGGGGTTTCTTGGAGAAATGGCTTGAATAGTGTGTATGTATTCATAAGTATCCATAACACCATCATCAATTTCATGTCAATTTTTAATTTTCACAAGCATTTAAGTTCTTGTTGGAGGATATGAAGGACAAAATTGACATATAAATAAGTCTTGACATTTAGTTTGGTTGAAGTCTTCTTCAAAGGATTTTGGAGAAAGGGTCCTAACATAATATTATAATTTAGGATGAATAATGTTAGTGAATAAGTGGAAGAGGTTCTCATCTAAAATATTATGCTCAGATTTATCTCATTGTTTGGAGTGCTAGAGGGTAAAATATGAGCATCAACATCCATCAGGGTTGTTATATCCTCATGAAATTATAGAATGGAAATGGGACACCATATATATGGATTTAATTATAAGCATGCCTACTTCATCATACCATCACTATGTGATCATGGTCACAATGGTTAAATTGACCAAATTATCTCACTTTTATCCCATGAATATTACCTATAATGCCAATTTAGTGGGAAAAGTCTTCTTGGATAACATTTTTTGATTACACAAGATTAATCATAAGAGTAACTCAAATAGAGATCCAATATATACTTCTCACTTCTACACTTCACTACATAAGGCTTTGGGAACATAGCTCAACTTTAGTATTCCTACCATCTTGAGACTAATGGATAGACTAAAAGAGTTAATTAGGTCATGGAAGACATCTTGTGCATGTATGTGTTAGACTAATAATCTTTTTGGTAAGGTTATTTATATCTCATTAAATGTTATTATAATAGTAACTATAATAGTTTTATTCATATAACACCTTTCTAGGACTTTTATGTTTGAGCCTATTAAAACCCATTAGTTTTAGACTGAATTGACGATAGAGTCATGATTGTCCCTTTCATGTTATAAGACATGTAGTGGTAAGTGGTTAAAATTCAGCAACATCTTGAGACTATAATGGACCAGCATAAAAATTATGTTAATGCAAAGAGAGTTGATTGAAATTTTAATTTTGGTGATGAATTTTTATTCAAGGTGAGACCTAAAAAGATCACCATTTATTATGAAAAAGGGTAAAAGTTGGCACCTTATTTTTTTGGACCATTTGAGGTCTTGGAGATCATTGCACCAATATCTTATTGGCTAGCTTTACCAACTACACTATCTTGTGTTCATAATTAAATTCATGTTTCTATTTTGAGATAGTCTATTACTAATATTTATCTTGAATTGTATTGGATAGACTTATAGGTGGAAAATTATGGGGTAATGACTTTGGATCCTATTATGATTTTATCATGCAGAATGCTAACACATCAAGGCAAAGACATGGATTGGGTCAAGACCCAATGGGATAAATATGATGAATGTGTAGTAACTTGGAAGATGTTCCACCTTTTAGGGTTCAGTATCCTCAACTCTTTTAGTGACTTCTAGGAATAATTCTACACAAGAGGAGGGGGATGTAAGGCCGCATTTTTCATAATACCAATATTTGACAAAGATGATTATGAAACCATGAATTATATGTTGTTATTATTGACTTATGTTTTCAAGTCATGCCCATATGAAACATGCAAGGATTTATGAAGGTCATCATGTGTTGGGAATCATGAGAAAGACATATTATCAATCACATTTTGAAATTATTATTTATGAAAGTATGATTCTTATGTTTCATTTACATAATGTTGCTTTATGAAATATTCATTATGTATATGAGATATATTGGAATGTTTAATCATTGACCATAAGCTTATGATTTATAAATTTAATGCATATAAGTTGATTAAAACTTAACTATGTGAATGCTTTTATTCCTTGGTAGGTTGACTACATATAATTGATTGAGTTCCTTGTTTGATTAAATTATGTAGCTTCGACTATTAGGTTAGTGGAATTTGATGTGTGCATCAAGTGTGTAGGAATAATAAAATGGAAAATGAAGGAAAGATACTATTCCAAGAATGGTTATATCACTAATTAATTTTAAACATTCTTATAACATGTGCTAAGTATTAATTTGCCTAGTTATCCACCTTTTTTAGTTAGCATCTATTTTAGGAATCCAAACTTTAAGCCTAGTTGCTGAAATTTTTTGTTTCATGTCCTTTTAATCCTATAACCAACATATAAACTATCTACTGGTTGACTGACAGATCTTGGATTAATTATCTTAGTCTATATCAAGTGGAAAAGATGGAAGATATTCATGGAAGAAACCACATAAATCTACAGTAGCTACCATGTTCCTTAATTGATCATGGAAAATAACATACCTTAATGAGGTATGGATAAGGAAAAAAAGGTGGTTGGATTATTCTGGGATGTCCTTAGATAAAAGTGGAATTCCTTTAGTTGGGGACTTCTTTGCGAAATTGGAAAATAAATAGACTTAGTAGAAGAGAAGGAGAAAGGACTATTTTAGATAATCTAGACTTATGTCCCCCAAATTGGACAAGAGTGAATGTTAGAAAATCATTAATTTTCATATATTCAAAATAAAATAAACTAGGAATATGTTTATAATTTTGATTTATTACCAATATATTACATTGGAGAGAATTTGAAATTATAAAGTTTTGAATAATTTCGTCTTATTTATAATAATATTATTTGGAATTAGACTAGTAATAAGTACAAACTATTTGAAATGGTCCCTAAGAAGGAGTAGATAGAAGGAATGCATTAGGAAATTTGAGTCTCTACAACTAAAGGATAACACACAAGTGGTCTAGAGGTCAATATGTGGGCTTCTTATCAATTTATGTTTTCTATAGATCACTTGGAATGGAATGGTTTTATTCTCTGGTTGATCTTCTTTCTTTTAGGAGAGTAAGAACAATTTGTTTATTATACCTATTTTATTGTCTTGACCATGGTTTTTAATTTTAAACGATGTAGTGCATTATCTATTTGATGCTTGGGATTGGGAGTGCTTAACCGCTTATTGATTATATGTTATATATTTCTTATTTTGAAGTGTGATGTTGTTATGACTCTACATGATGATTGTCTCAGAGCAAAATATTCATGGTGGTAGAATGACAATCCCTCCTATGTTGTGCATTGTGATAGAATGATTTAACCTCCCATGAATGTAAATTTGGTATATTTTTAATCCATCCTATCATGAACATGGTGGTAGATTACTTAACCCTCTGTTAACCATTAGATGAAAACAATAGAGTGAGATATACTATTGATAATATAATCAAATAGTAGGATGATATGATATCCTCCTACTTTTAATGTGTTTATGAACAATTAAGCTTCACGTGATTGATCATTTGAATGATTTTTTATTGTATTTTGGACTGGGAGTCTACTTGGGTAAGAAATAGGAATATGACTATAAGTGGTGCATGGTCTCTTTCTTATGTTAAAACACCCTTGCCTAGATAACCAACCTTGCCTTTTCCAAGTGATGTAAATGTGCTTAAAGTTGGGAGTCTCAATATTGGGGGAGTCTAGAGCAACAACTTGATGATGACAAAATTTTGGGTGGTGAGCCTTCCTTCTATTGGCCAACATATTATTGGAGAGGGCTAGGACCATTGTTGAAGATAGATGGATCTTCCATTATTAAATCAAGCCTAAATTTATGCCTCATATTCATGTAAAAGAAGAATTAAATATTTTGTATTGATAAATTTCAATAGAAATCACCTTGATTTTTTATTCTTTGAAAGATAGTTCTTTATGAAATGACCCAGTTGTGGGAAAATAATTTTGTTATCTTTCTTTTTGAACCCCTGTGATAGAATAAGATGTAATTAAGAGGTGTTTAATCTATATGTAGACTCTTTGGAAGTATTTTTTATGAGATAAAATATTATTAAGCATGTTTGGCACTTTATTAAATATTTACAATTTATTTCTCTTGCTTCAATCTTTTTATGAATAACTTATCAAATAAGCATTTTGTCTCTCCTTGTAACTAGCAGGTGATGTGAATTATTGGATTAGACTTATCTAAAAGGAATAATCCTCAGTTAGATATCTTTAAGGTTATATTTTAAAATAAAATTATACCGAAATTAATAGATCTATATAGAATATTATTGCCTTATTTAATCTTGGTTGAGACAATCCTATATAATGCACTTGCATTTCTCTCTTACTCATATATTTTCTATTTTACAATGGATTGAGTCTATTTAAATATGATTGGAACTTAAATAAATGACTAAGAAAGTGTTATTTGGAGCAATAACATACCTTGTATGTTTTATATGAATGCTGAAGTTATACTAGTAAGATTATGTCTTATGAGAGGGGTTCTTGATGAAACTTGAGTAATCCATTTGATGTGGACCTTCCCCATAGAAAGATGAACTTTTAAACAAAGATATTTTTGTTTGATCTTGGATCTATAATGATTAATATCTATACTATAAGTTTAAGGTTGGATTTGATTACATTTATTTGTAAGAGTTGTAAGGAAATCATCAAATAAATGACGAAGAGTTTTGTTAAACTTGGTTCTTTATTATTATTTAGCAGGGTCAACTCCTAGTTTAGGCCTCTCAAAAAATTTAGTATGATTGAGTCATATTGAATTATGATCGATGGATTTATATCCTAGTGGGTAAGTCATTTTGGAATGATATAAACTATTATCTCTCAAAACATGCTCCCATATGTGAAAGGTTCTTGAGCACACTAACACACAACACTTCCATGCCTAGAACCTTTGAATTGCACACCAGAGAATAATTTAGTATCTCATTTTAACAATGGTATCATCCCCTAAGGTGTGGGACTCTTGAGATACTTGGGATTAGCTAATAGAGTATGCTGAGTTCCTTATATTATAGATACACCTAGTTTAGGACTAGCATGCATACTTATAAATAAAAAAATAGAATCTATTGCTAGAGCTAAACCTAAACTTAACAAAGGGGAAAGGGAGGGAAAATGTATGAGTGTTGATGGAATTAAAAGGTGATATAAAAATAATAGAGAGATCACCTTACACACTCAACAACACAATAAAACTAATAGACTAGATACAATATCATCAAATTAGGCACACTACATAAGTGTTTTACAAGGAGGTAAGGGAACATAACACAGCATTAGAAGGGATGAAAAATAGTCAACAAATAAAATTATATATACATGTATGTACATATCATGTGACCTATAGAGACTCATGGTTCTATGAAGAGGTGAAAAGGGAGGAAAACAATGAAAGGGACAAACATACACATATAAGGATCAATAATCATGAATGCACACTAAACATACGACATGAAAGGTATAGGAAAATATTATGAACTTTAAAGGGTAGAACTTTATTATACTAGGATAAGGATCTTGGAGGGATAATTTTGGTAGTGTTGCAATGCCTAAAATTGTCAATCATTTTACAATAAAAATCAAGGTTTATATAGCACTAAGAAGGGCTTAACATAATCAATTTTCCATTATAGGTGGTATATGTGAACTTGATATTCAAAATGGTGGCTAAATTCTAAGGTTGAATTAGAGCACCAAATTATTTGCATTTATTTTTATAGTCCAAGCTCATTCAATTTAGGCATAACAATTTGATCACATAAGTAGCTAGATTACTCATGGATTCTTGTGTGAATTTGATAATGAGGGGTGTTTAGGAAACCAAAGGAGGCATATGGTCATGATATGACACTCTAAAATCTATCCCTACAATCAAATCTATTCAGATTCATCTCCCTCAATGTCTAATTAGGCTCATCTACCACTATTATATATGGCTACCACATATAAATCCATTTAGACCATCCCTCTAATGTTGAACTATATATATATATATATATATATATATATATATATACATATATATATGTATATATATATATGTATATATGTATATATATATGTGTGTGTGTGTATATATATATATATAGACACACACACACACACACATATATATATATATGTATATATATGTGTGTGTGTGTGTGTCTATATATATATATATACACACACACACATATATATATACATATATACATATATATATATACATATATATATATATACATATATATATATGTATATGTATATATATGTATATATATATATATATACATATATATATCTATATATATACATATACATATATATATATGTATATATGTATATATATATATATATATATATATATATATATATATATATATATATATATATATATATATATTTGGGTCATTTCATGTTGTCTCTATGTGTGTGGTAGTAAAACCTCACATGTACCTATCTTTGGGGACTAAGTGTGAACTAAAGTATGTGTATTGAGTTCTAAATAAGTTATGTATAGAGATTCTGCATATATAGAAGTGCACAACTTTCATTGAATAATATGTGTACACTTCATATTGGAGATGCATTTGAATCACATATATGTTACACAAAAGTGCACATGTGAGTCCCTTAAGAGTTGAAATTTTACAAAAGAGATGACACATGACTTAAAATTTTACCCATGAATAATTATGTCATAGGTGGATTTATCTATGTTTAGGCATGAGACTTAATCATTCGAGTATGATAACCCCCTAGAATAGGGTGCACAAGAAAATATATACTTGGGGCTCACACTTATGAATTTAAAGCTATGACCTCCACACATCACTCACACACATTTAATATTTGAGATGTTCCACATGGAGATGCATGTCGTACATTAATATGGAATGTTATGAATTCAAGTATAATATCATAGAGATGTTTGAGAGTTGTAGACCTACATAGGAATCAATGCCCAGTCTAGAGTATGGTTTATGAATAATGGAATCATAGATGCAATTTTTTTTGTTTAAGTGTAAGACCCAATCTCTTGGACTTAAGAAGTACTTGAAATAGGAGTGTATAGGTAAAAAAAAAACATCTCTCATGCATACACACAATTTGAGCCTATAATCTATGCACTTTCTTGCTTACCATTGCCTCAATCTTGGGGACCCTATGTAGATGGTTTGTGCATGCCTTTAAATCTATGTTTTAGCATGGGGGTGAAAAATATTTTTTTAGGCTATGCAATAATAAATTATCATAGACACTTTGATAAGGTGTTGATTTGTGATGCATACAATCCTTAGGTGATTTTAGGGAACATCCATGCACAATCATATTTCTAATGGACTAGTTATTACATAATCATGAAAACCTTTTTCATAAAATCTTATGAACTCTATGCAAGATTGGGTGACCTAGAGGCTCAACATGTTTTGTGACCTATGCAGGTTACTTACCTATTATGTGGGAATCTAATAATCTTGAATAAATCCATTGGATATGGATTCATATAGATTCATTTGATATTATTTTCCTAATTATTATAAGGTGAAAAAATTCCATCTGACCTTAAAATTAACTAAGATAACTTATGCAAAGACAATAAAAGAAAACAACTATGTCGAATGGTGCTAAGAGGAGAGGTAAATATAGACTTAGAGAACTTCACATAAGTGTTTGGAGGAAATGAAACTAATCTAAATAACAACATGTGATAGTGTCACTTAGGTAAATTAAAACATTTAAACTATTATGTACAAACCAAAAACAAGGGCCTTGGTCTCCCTAGGTTGAAATAAAAGCCTCTAAGGTCATTTTTATTATGTGCAAGTTTATTTTTAAGCAAGGCACAAATGGTTAAAGACCTGATTTCCATGTTGGCAACTCAAATAATCAGTTTATAAAAAGAGGGGTGAAAGGATGAAGATTAGCTATGGTCCTCCCTCCTTAATCACTAATCTCCTTTTCTTGTTTTATAATTGTTTCTCTAAATCAAACATGTATTTTTGAAATTCCTTTATGATATGTTTGGGAGGGTATAAATAAATTCCATCTACTACTATGATTTCCCCCACATCCTCATGCTAATTACTTAGTTTGATTTATATACTACATGTTTTAAATAACCTAATGGGTTAGGGTAATTATGTTTTTGTGTTTTCTCAAGATTCCTCTTTTGGATTGATAAATCTAGGTGTTGGAAAGTCCTCCTGGTATATGAAATAATAAACTAAATCTACTCTAGTGCTTAGGCTTATAATCTCATGAGCTTACTCCTTAGGAGATGTCGATTTAGTATCAAATATTCAACAAAAGTCCTTTAGCTCATCCTAAAAAGGGGATTCTTCTAGTTGTTTTTCAATCATCTACATGAAAGTACTTGTCTTGTCTTAGCTTTGCTTTTAATTTTGTCTCCAAAGGACAATAACTCATTATAATTTTTTTATTGTGTTCCCTACTATTTTAAGTTATTTTTTTAGGTGAGAAATGGGTGCTCTCCTCATCTTCATAATTGAAGAAAAGAAGCTAGTCAAACAAGGGTATAAACTCTTTTTATTCATCCTCACCCACTTATTCAATGTCTTATTACTTTAATTGACTATACTTATCATCTTCTTGTAGAAAGGTTTATTACTCTTATTAAATAGTGCATAGGGGGTTGTTGATGATTATCTCCTCCTCATTACCACTTGAGGTACTCTCTTCTTCATCTAAATGATCTTCATCTGCTCTCCATATAATGGGTTCTTCTTAAAGAAAGGAGATGGTTGGAGGGTGAGGGGGTTTGATTGATGAAGTAGGAGTATAGTTAACAAGATTGGGAATCCTAAAATAAATATTCTTGGTCAAATAGGGCTACCATATTTGTGTTTGAGGATCTGAAGGATGAATAGGATTTTGAGTTGGTATGGACATAGGTTTCTCCATGAAAGGGGAACTTATAAAACATGGGATTTTGAAGTTATGAGGTTCACTTGAAGTCTCAAAGGGCTTACCTAGGTTGAAGCTAGGGATATTGAATGCAGATGCTTCTCTCATCAATAATTGATCTATGATTATAGGGGAATATTTCTTGAAACTAGAGGTTGAAGGGTTTTATTAGGGTCTAATTCCTTGTGTTTGATTGAGTAGTTGGTGTATTTAATCATCCTTGGCTGTGACTTACATATATAAACATTATTCTTCATATCTTTATTGTTATCTCATTTTCTACTAGTGGATGTGAGTTTGGTAAGCAAGCTCCTCCAACCATCTACCATATTCTAGCTCCTTGTTAATCTCCCTTATCTATTGGTTTAAGTCTAGAAAGATATATTTAATGTTCTCAATGCATGGTTACTAGGGTAAAAATGTTGATTAGGAGAAACATATCTTTCACAAATCTATATGAAAGCATGATCAGGCTATCATAGAAGATGAACTAGGGTGATAAAGAGGCAAATGGTATGAGGAGGATGGTATCTTTCTAGTAAAGACCAATTTTGGGTTAAATTAAGAGAACTCTCAACCTAATATTGATGAAAGGAATGTGTGATAATGTAATTTTTGTGGAATGGGTGGGGAAAACACATAATTTTGGTCACATAGGATGATTAAACATGTATACCTAACATTCATAGTCCCTAGTTTCTTTACAAAGTGCCTTAAACATTGAAATTATAAGAGTAACACAAATACATCAACAAAATTTTAAACTTGGTCCCACCTACCATGCCAAAAAATATTATCATTCAAAATGTGCACCTATATGATAAATTATCTTGATCACACTGACTCACAACCTTCTATACCTATTGCCTTGCACTTATGTGTTGAAGAATGATTTAAATTTCTTATTTTAAAAATGGGATCATCCTTAAAGGTGTGAAATTGTTGTTTTCCTTTAGATTAACCTCTATAGCATGTTCAATTCCTTTTATTCTAGATGCACCTGGTTTAGGACAAACACATTAACCTACAAAGATAGTAATGAAATATAATGCTAGTGATAAACCTAGACATGAAAAAGGGGAAAAGGGAGATAAATCGTAAGAGAGTTAATGTAATGTAAAAGGTAATGCACCAAGAATATATTGAACACCTCAACCACTTAACCACATAATAAAAATAATAGACTAGTTACAATATCTTTAAACTAGGAACATTACATAAATGTCTCACATGGAGCTAAGGGAACATAGTGTAGTGTTAGGAGGGATGCTAAATTCTCCATAAATAATGAATATGCAAACCCATTTATACACAACATGATAACTATAGAGACTTTTAGTTCTATGAAGAGGTGAGAAGAGAGGAAATCAATGAGAGGGAAAAACATCCATAGGTAATGTTCAACAACCATGAATGCACACATAACATAGAGTATGAAGAAAAGTAAATAAATTCTTATTAATCTTGAGGTCTATGAAAATATTACAATGTCAAATGGGAAGATATTTGTTATAGCTTGAGATGTATCTTGGAGGGAAAATTTTGGTAGCATTATGATGCCTAGAAATGTCCACCATTTTATAATAAAAATAAGGGTTTATATAGTATTAGACAAGGCCCAACATAATCAATTTGACATTAGATCTGGTAGATAGGAAATTGAAATTGAAAATAGTACCCAAATACCAAGGTTGATTAAAATCACCAAATTATTTGAAATAATTTATATAGGCCATGCCCATTCAATCTAGGTCTAACATTTTTATCATAGAAGTAGTTTGATGATCACTCATGGATATATGTGTGTATTTGATAATGAGGGGTGTTTAGGAAACTAATGGAGGTGTGTGGATATGATATGACACTCTAAAAACCACCCTTATAATCAAGTATATTAATATTTGGCTCCCTCAATGTCTAATTAGGCACAACTACCACCTTTATTCATGGTTTCCACTTATCAATCCATTTGGACTAGCCCTTTGATGTGGAACTTTAAAGGCATATATTTGTGATCCACAATGTTGTTTATGCATGTGTGGTATGAAAACATCACATGAACCTATCTTTGGGTAATAGGTGTACACTAATATATGTAAATTTATTTCTATATAATTTGGGCATAGAGAGTTTACACATATGGGACTGTGTGCCTTTATTTTAAGAACATGTGTACATTGCATAGTGGGCATGCCTTTGAATTAGATATATATTGCATAAAGGTACACGTGGGATTAATTTAGGAGTTTCAAGTCTATGGTATAAATGGTGCACAACATATACTCAAACCTATGAGTAATGAATTCACAAGTGTAACTATCTATGTTTGGGCATGGGGCTTCATTATTTGAGTGTGATAGCCCCCTCGCGTGGAGTGTGAAAGCAAATGTAAACTTAGGTTGTGAAATTTTGAATTTAAATTTTTTCCCTACACACATTACTTAAACACATTTAATATTTGATATTTTATATATCGAGACATGTGTGGGACATTATTATGGAACTCAAGGCATTGAAGTATAATATCATATAGTTGTTTAGGAGTTACTAACCTACATAGGAAGTAATGCCCATTCTAGAGTGTGGTCTATGAATAATGAAAGTGTATATGAAAATTTATGTGTTTGAGAATGGGTCCCCATATCTTGGAATTAATAATTACAAGAATATATCATAGGAAAAATGAAATATCTCTCATGTGTACACACATAATTGGAGCTTACATTCTGCGTACTTCCTTGTTTACCACTGCCTAAAGTATGGGGACCCTATACACATGCCTTTGAATATACATTTTGGTAAGAGAGTGTGGAAATAATTTTGTGGAAAATTCAATAATAATCATGCATAAACACTTAGATAAAGTGGTGATCTATGCCTACTATTATCGTCAAGTGCTTTTAAGGGACTAGTTACTATGAAAAAATTAAAACCTTATGTGTAATGTCTTATGAATTTTGTATAGGCTAGGGTAATGTTTAGGGTAAACACAAACCTTATCCTTTCAGTATGAACTGATAAAATTTAGTGAAACTTAATTTAGATATCATTTAAATAATGGTTCTTAAGTTTGAGTGTGTCTCTACCTTTTATTTGTTTATAAATCTTCTCTTGAATTTTAGTTGTTCATGGTTGAGTAGTAATAAATTTTATAGCTATGAATTATTATTTTAATAATGATAAAAATATTGTTGAATCATTTGGTTTGGTTAAGGTAAGATTTTCCCCTAGGCTTTTGTAGTTGAATGGCCACTTTGGCTGCTTGGATGCCTCCATGCCTTAGTTGATTCAAAGTTGACCTTTTTAAGATTATTTTTTATTGAAGCCCTAAGGTTGTCTCTAGTTTAGAATAAATGGCTAGGTATTTTACTTATCATATTTTTATAAAGATTTTTGCCTTTGCATCTTTCGGTAGAAGTTAGTCAGAAGTTTCGCATGAAGCTAGTCAAAAGTTGTGCATGAGTCTAAGTAGTCAAAACTTTTTTTTAGAACATAAGTTTTTAATACATAGAGTTTTAAATTTCTTTAGTCATCAAAATAATTATTTCAACTCATCAAATTAATTATCATGAACAAAATTTATAATAGTTATAACCATCTAAGTAAATATCACAAAAGAAAAGTTCATGAAATTTTTAGCTTAGGCTATCAGATGGAAGGTATTGGTTCCCAATTTCACACTTTCATCACTCAGCCTCACACACCTTGAAAAAGGGGGGGGGGGGTAAAATTCAAAGGTGAGGAGCTATTTGAGATGTTTTTAGAATTGGGGAGAGCTCAAAACCTTAAAAAAATTAAATGGGGCCAATGACCAGGAGGGGCCCAATAAAGGGGATGGTTAGTTGCCTACTACTTTTGGATCTACCTAAACCAAGGTGAGAGGACCTAAAAGGGTATCTAATTCCAGTGAATGTATTTTAAACCTTCAAACTTTACAAGGATTTGTAATTAGGGAAGAGAGGATATGACCAAAACATAACCAAACTCACACACTTCACCCAGGAAGGGATGTCACATTAAATGTATGAATGGATTATGTCATATGAGAGTTACTTTAGATCGATGAGAAAATGATTGAAATATTCAATGTCGATATTTTTATTGAATGAAAATTAATAAATACGGAATTCAACATTAGGATTTGGAGCACATAAAATGAACACACTTTAGGTAAATAAAGTATAATGCATCTGTTGGGCAAGTAATACTTATGATATGTGAGCTATATGTTGTATGCAGGGTAAAACAAGGTAGGATAATGTTTATATGAATATATTGATAAAAATATGTGGAGGTATAATAATTTAACATGGATGGATTCACATAATCATGATATCATTTTTATCAATAGATGATTGCTTGATTCTAGAGATAACTAGGAAGAAACTACACACATATGGTCTTTGATGAATTATGAGTAACATTACAAGTTACCCCTCAAGAATTATTTCTAATTGTATTTGTGAGCCCAAGAAAACCCTTAAAAAGTATATCAATGATGTATTCCCCTAACATTTTTAATATAAAGGATCTTATGTTCTTGTTGCACCATTTAAATGACTACAATAAAAAACATATACCAGATAACCAATATATTTACCTTGGAAAAAGAAACACTACACTTAAAAAACAAGATATAATGGAAACCATGAACATATTTTATTCATCAACTAAGAAAGGATCAATTACAATATATTTCTTATTAAATTGATATCACGAGACACTATGTAGAATAACTCTGTAACAAGGGAACTTCATGGATGATCTTAAAGCTTACCAATGATTTTACAACCAAAATCAATTTGGTACTAGGTCACTACATAGGGATGACTCTCTGAGATATATCTTCTATACTCAAATTTTAACCAAGATTTATAAAGGGATAGAACCCCTTTACTTATACAATTTCATATCCATACTTGGCATATTCTATAAAGATACCCTATCTAGAATATTCCTTTGTTGGCTTGGGGTTGGTTAAAATGAAATTAATTCCTCAAACATGTAGTTATGCTCTCCTGATGATGAAATATATAATACCCCACTTACAAAATAATATTTATAGTAATGTATAGATAAAATAAACCCACAAGGGACAAAACAAAACTTTGTCCACTTGTACAAAGAAACAAAGATGTCCCTTTCTTAAACAAAACAAACCCTAAAAGGGATGTGCCACTATCAATCAAGGTACAATGATTTCTCATGAGAAAAGATAAAAAGGGATAAAAAGACAAGAAGAGAAAGGGATGTATGGAATGATTTTATTTTGGGAAAGAAATCAGGGGCATCCAATCATGATACAAAATCCACATTGATGATTGTGTCCTTCACCAGCCTATTTTTATATGTAACAAACTTTATAATCATAGTGGTAAGGATATTTCTATCTTAACCCACTTGATATTTGAATTTGGAATTATATTATTCTAGATAGTTAGCAGTCCTTTGGATCACTCCCTATTTCTTATGTACCAATGCCTTTAATTGGTTGTAGGATGTTTCAAGTGATACTAATTCCATTATCTTTTGGCTATTGAAGGTTCCATAGGGTGCATTGATGAGAAATCATCATCCAAAAATTCTTTTGTTAAGTCCACTACACCATTAAGCTTCACCATTACTCTTAGAGTGGCCTCAACTTTTGTCCTCACAGTCTTGAGAGACTATTATTCCCCTTTTATATCAAAGGTGTCATCTTTGAGCATGGATATCTTGTGCTTGATTGCCAATTGACATTATTTGAGAATCTTAAGATCATCTAAAGAGAAAATATTTTTTTCTATGAAATCATCATTGTCCATATTACATATCTCATTTATTTTGGGCCTAAGTGCCTCCCAACCCTTGATATCATCACCATATATAAATGTTAGGGAGCTACACTCTCCTCATCTATCTATCTCATTATGAATCCATTTTATGGCTTTATGGATGACTTTCTTAGCTTAGGCTTTCAAGTCATGTTGCCAATATTTTGTTTCCCATCCTCTGGTCTTTAAATCATTATCATGGGAAAATTCTAGTGATCCAAGGGAGATAAGGGAAGGGTCAAGATCCTGGATGGTAATTGGATTCACTTTCTAAGGCTCACTCAGTAACTTTTAAAAGTATTGGATCATATCCTAGTTCTCTAGCTTTAGCTCTTCCATGGTGGCTTTATCTTTGTCTATTCCATATATCACCATGTTAGCCAAGACTTGTGAAGTATGTTTCAATTCCTTCCTTGATGTATCCCCAAGATTATAATTATAGATGGAGTAGCTTTTTAGGGGAGCATTCATTTTTAGTGTATCTAGAGGAGAATGGCTACTTCAACACTCTTTTCCCACTTGTTAGTGAATGTCATTTGAGCATGAGTTATAGCCTTCTTTAGGGGTTTAGCCTTTTATCTTTGAATAATTTTTACTATGTCAATACCCTTATCTTTCTCATCACATCCTTATTTCCCTTCACCTAGTCCATAACCTAAAGAAGGGTCTTGGTCTATAAACCTACTGAAGTTAATAATGTTGAGGATGGCCTTGTGGTAGTGATGAGTGGTGCCAATAAGGAAATAGCTACCTAGAATACCAATGGATTGGGAGGAGGACTCAACACAAATTTTTCTGTTTCCTCATCACTTCCCTAATTTTCCTTTTCTTCCTTTGGAACTAGTTATAATCACTCCAAAATCTCAAAATTAGGCCTAGATTGGTGGGACTCCATGCATAATTTGTCAATGGAGCTCAGCTTTTCTATGGTTTGGATGGAGGATACAATAACTTCTCCTTCCTTATTACTTTAGATCATTGGGTTTGTAGAGGCTATGGTGACTTTTTGTCATGTTTAGGTGACTCTTCACTAATCATGTCCTTAGAAGCTTTATTTTTCTCTAAGTCATGCACCTTGATGGTGGGGAGGACCCCTTGGGGGAATTCAATTGAAGTAACACCCTTGGGGGCTCCCTCTTTGGCACATTTATTGACCTTTAGAGCTATGAGGATTCCCATTTGTAGGCTTGATCCCTTATTTCCTCCTTTATCCTTTTCCTACTCTTCCTCCTTTACACTACTAGTGAGGGACTAAATATCATCCCTAGGTTCACCCTAATCCCTTTCATTTAGCTTTAGGGTTTCTTCAACTTCACTAACTTTATCCTACCTAGGTGACTAGGAAATAACATTATAAACAAATTCCTCTATCTCTATAGAGTGGGGCTCTTTTTTAATAGGAGCCTCTACCTGGGTAGCTTCCTCAGCTCTAACCTCTATAACATCATCAAAATATAAAGGATCATCTAGAGCCTTGACTCCTTCTTCAACACCTTCACCTTATTCTATTACAAGTTCCCCCTATATAGATACTCCCTCCATTGGGATCCTTGATGGGAAATGATGTTTTTCCTTATAGGTTCTTTGCCCATTTCTTACCTTAGGGTGAGTGAAGGTGCATTATTTCTTCATTGCTTCTACTATCAGCCTTCCTTAATCTAAATCCTCCTCCTCACTCATATCCCCAACCCTCTATGCATAAGAATGTTTATTTTTTCTTCTCTTTAGTGGGAACTCTTTGGCGAGTGGGTCTTTGTAAACAGCTATCCTCTACTTTGTCAGAGATTTGATTAAAGGTTGGAGGGTCTTCTTAACTCTCTTTTACTTTAGTGGCTCCTCTTTTTCCTCACCTCCTCTCTTCCTTGAATATATTTTTTGAGAAGGATTGATTGTAGCCTACTATGTAGGTAGGATAGTTAGGATTGATGCTTGACTAGCCATAGGGGGATATTGAGATGGCTGGCACCACTAGAGCTTCTCTCCTTAAAATTGATATGGGAGTGGCACTAGCCAATGTGAGCTACCCTATGATAATTTTATCCCAATTCTAAGCTAACATCATTATTTGTTATAAAGACAACCTAGCATTATAATATGTCATGGTCGTCTTCTCAACATCTACTTATTTGGTGAAGCTGGTGTCTTCAATCTTTATTTTCCCCTTGCCTACTATATATGATGATGGGGCTATAGGGTCACCATTGTGTGTAGGGAGGAAGGCATTCAATTCTTTTACCATTCTTAAATTTTGGAGGGTAGGAGTGTTATATGTCTTGAGCTTGATTCCATGTTCCTTCAAAACATCTAAAGGTTATTCTCATTATCCACATCACTCATTAGGGGATGGAGTCATATTCTTATATAGTGAAGTTCAACTAAGAAATGGAATAGGATTCAATATCATCCATTTTGTATACTGAGGAGTGTGTAAGATTATCATTTATCATATCACTGGGGATAGGATTGATGGTGTAGGCTATGACCTCTTACATTATTAGCCTCATATATTAACACTTTTGGACATTTTCCTCAGTGGTGTAGCCAGACCAAAGGTCTTCATAGTGAGACTAATGTAATATTACATTTGTCTCCATGTTCACCAACCACTTGATGTCATACTTGGGTCAGGGTGGCATCTTATCAAACATATACATGCGCATTTCCTACTTCAACCCCTTTACCTTATCCACTAAGGGGAATGTGTAATACCTAATTTTCATAGGGAATTCGAAAGGGTTATTGATATTTTTAGCAAAAATAATCTCATATAGAGGCACCATTTACTAGCTCAGATCCATGACCACCAATTTGTAATCCACATATCTTGGGATCTTGTGAGGTGCCCCCATGTAGCCACTAACCCTGATGTATGTGAATGTCTAAAATTGAATGTATGTGGCCCCATATTTTTCTATTACTTGTTTGGCCATAGTGGACATTCTATTTAGGCTTTGTAGGGGGTAAAATATGCTCATCATGGGGGTGAAAAAGTAGTTATGCACCTTGTAAAAATTGTTCCTAGATCCCTCTAGGGTTACCTCAAGACATCTCATATATTCTCATCCCTCCAGGGTTTCTAGTAAGTCCTTGGAAAACCCTATTATGCATCAAGATATACATTAAGTAAGAAGACATATAAAATATACCTTTAAATTATTCATTGGAGAGGATGGCCACTTAAAGGTACAACATTTATGCATGAAAATTGTCACTAAGGATGGTGGCCTAGTCAATCCTCCTTTTCCCTTCCATCATGTAGAGCATGATAAGAAACATCCATGTCCCAAACTTCTCAGCAATGGGTACCCCATAAATTCTAGTAGCCATGGATATAACATACTAAGGAAGATTATTTAATTCCACCAATTTCAATTTCTTTGACATCCTTGAGAACTTGGTTCTCTTCTTGGCTAGCCAACATGAGTTCATGACTTCCCAGATGACTCTCTCATCATTGTCGATGTACTGTTAGTATTCCTTGATGCTGAGTGTGATACTTTCTTGTTGAGGGGAAATATTGAGCATTGTTCTAAGGTATTTAAGAGTAAATTAGCATACCATTGAATGACTACCATTGATGATAGTTTTGGTATCTAGATTATATGCTTGATCACAAGCTATGATGAGTTCTAGGTATGAAATAATTAGGGGGAATGCTGTTGTTGGTGTAATGTATCTCATGCCAACTTTGAAAAATACTTGAATGGGGTTAGGGTTTTTAAATAAATTCAATAGGGTCCAAAAATCCAAATTTATGACATCAGTGTCCTTGATTGAGTCCAACACTGATACGATGTTTCCCTTGGATGTTATTGAAGAAGCTATCATCCTTTATCAAGTCTCTTGTTATTGTATTAACTTAGAAATAAACTTATTTTCACTAAAAGACTTCTCAACTGAGATCTCAACTACCTCTCAAAATACAATACAACAAGGTTACCAAACACTTATTGGTATTAGCAAAAGTTGCACATAGGTGGAA
Organism: Torreya grandis; assembly: GCA_037957365.1. NCBI lineage: Eukaryota > Viridiplantae > Streptophyta > Pinopsida > Cupressales > Taxaceae > Torreya > Torreya grandis. Next base: position 1,287,752 of record JARHVA010004263.1, read on the forward strand.
ATGGAGATATTTTGAGACTTGTACCTTGATTCACTATATTCACTTTATTCTTTTCTTTGGCACACTTAGTCACTTGGAAGCACAAATATTTGGCTCTAAATGAAAAGGGTGAGTTTAATTGAATAAAAACACTTAGTTATAATCCCTTGCCTTTAAAAACTAGGGTTACCATTAATGCTCTAATATGAGGTGACTAATCAACACCTACCCCATTAATTACTTGAGCATCATTTGAAAAATAGAGGTAAAACATAAATCCTTCCTTTGTATGCCAAGTGAAGTTCCTTTTATAATATGTGGTGAAATATGAGTGAATCATAGATTTAATATATTCTTTTCAGGCTCTCTAGGACTTTTGTAACTTTTCACTTTTTATGATCCTCTTGGTGTTGTGGGATAAGAAGTCCTGAGTTCCCATTGATACCAAGGACACTACTTGCAATGATCCTTGTTTTGCAAAAAAACTAAACATTTAGGCCTTCAAGGATCCTTTGGAAAATGTCTATAAAAGTAATTAAGGCAATCTCCAAAAATGTCTTGAAGCTCACAAACACCTGAGTGCCTCCACGTGGGAAAAATATTATTTATACAGTTAAACATCCAGGCCCTAGGGAATTTAAGCACCATGCCCACCAAAAAGGTAAGTGGGGAAATTATTCAAAGAGGCTTGAAATTTTTGAGGGCCTAAAACTCTACCACATGTCTAAATAAAAAATGAATCTATGGTCATGGACACTTATACCTTTTATACCAACTTTCCTCAAAAGGGGAAAAGTGCAAAATCTTTCCATCCCCCAAATATTACTATTGGGGGTACCTTGAGTCAAATACAAATATTTCATTTGATTCATCATAATATTCCTCACCTTAATCACCAAAAAACATAAGTGTATCCTATTACTTTTATCTAGGACATTGACATATCTCCTCTCCTAAGCATGAAGGATCCAAGCTTGAAAAAGACTTGGTTACACCGTCATTTATTCACTGTAGATTATCATGCCATAGGATCTTTGATCCACACATTGAAACTCTTCAATCTCTCTTGGGAATTTTTGGTGTATTTTCCATCTTTGATAGACATCCCTCAAGACTCATATAATCAAGATAATAAACATAATTTCTTAAACTACATGTATTAATCTCTCCTCCTAATGAGGGAAGGTAGGGAACTATAACATTTAATCTCACTTAACCTGAGCACTAGGAATTCATCATACAAAGATCCAAATTACTCTAGTATGATTTTGGCCACTAATATATGCTCTTGCTTAGGGATAGGTACCACCAATAGGTATATAGAGAACACCAGACCATTTCCTATCCATTAGGCTATGGAGTCAATAATAAACATACCATGGGTGAATCACCATTTTAATAAGGAAACCAATATGTCATGTCCCCTTTTTCATGGACATTGACAGATTTGATGATTGGCCTATTATGCGACCTTCGTAGGCTAATAGGATGGATAGAGGGTCATATTGGAGCTTGACTTGACTTTGATTCGTAGAATTTCTACATTTGGTTTTCATTCAGGTTATTTCAGACATTGGGCATGAGCTCCTACTTTTTAGGGATATTTGATATGCAACAGAGCACCTTTATTTTGATATGGTTATGTGCGGAATCACTCCCTGATTCACTAGCTTCAATCGGTTCGAGGATCTGACATGTATTGAGAGAGATATTAATATTTGATTGATTTAATCAAATATTAATTATTTAGCCTATTTTTAATTAGAAACCCTAATTCTAATTTAAGAAAACCCTAATTAGGGCAAGCATATATTTTTGAGGGTATAAGGGTTTCTCATGGAGGCCATTATTCATTATGATATAGATTATTGATTATTGATTTGAAGAAATTCTTCTGTGAAGACTGAGCCAAGGGTTCCAGGATTCCATTGCAGTGAAGAATGTTCCCTCTTCATTGTGTGTGATTTAGAGGCTGTGAGATATCAGCTGATTTATTGCCAAATTGAGAGATAGCTTCATTTAGAAGTTATCACAGAGATACAGATCTGAGAGATAGCTTCATCCAGAGGTTATCACAGAATTCCAGGGTTGAGAGATAACTTCACACAGAAGTTTATCACAGAGCTTTCCAGGTATTTTATTTATTTAGTTGTTGATCCACTAAGATATACAGAGATAGATTTTGTGTTAGAATCTATATTCCAGAGATCATTAGGTTGTTCAGCTATCAGGGGTTAAGAAGAGACAGGTTGGTGGCTGTACCACGTTCGTACAGGTTCGTACAGATCTACATTAGGAACCGACATTGGCAGAGAGAGCTTCCAGTGACTGACATCAGTTGACTGAAGACCGACATCGGTAGAAAGCTGACCGACAGAGATCGACATCGGCGATATATCGACCGACGACGGCATCTGTGTGTCGACACAGAAAGGCCGAGACCCTTCAAATTCAGATTTCACTCCCAGATTTGCAAAGCCAGGGGTTTCAATACTATATTTCATGTTTTATATGCATAAGAAAGGACTTCAATTGTAATAGTTTATAAGAACATCTTTTGTAATCATCTGAATGAATAATAAGAGCTATGATTTGTTTATGCATACTTGAATCTATTCTGTAGTTTGTATCTGTGATCCGAGTTTTATAAGTTTATATATTCCCTATTTGAAGGGGATATTACAGTTGTTCAGAGCTTTTGTAGGAAGAAAAAGAGGCCCTAAGTAAGGGACATCACAGTGGTATCAGAGCTTTGGTCTTTGGTATCATAGTTTTGTGTCTCCTATATTTCCTATTTTGGAGGGGATATTACAGTGGTATCAGAGCTTTGGTCTTTGGTATCATAGTTTTGTGTCTTTCATATATCTCTATTGGTAGGGGATATTACAGTGGTATCAGAGCTAATGTCTTGCCATCCTGTTGGGTAGAGTGGGTATCAGAATGGCGCTAACAGGTGTCAAAGATTTGGAAGAAAGAGTGCACAATGCAAAGGAGAAGTTAGAAAATCCATTACAGCAAGCAGATGACCTTCTACAAACTCTGGAGGAGTTATAAATTTATTGAAGCAAGGTTGAGCAGTCAAATTCTTATGAGATACAAACAGTGTTATCTCCAGCGTTTGATTCTTTGGTGAGGCACCGATTATTGAGACATCATGATGAGGTGGTAAGACTTGTAACTCTCTCTTGTATTAGTGAAATCATGAGAATAATAGCTGGCTCTAATTTTTATGATGATTGGATTACGAGAGAGGTACTTCATGCCATGGTGAAAAGCTTCAAAAAGTTGGATGACATTAGAGACTCTCATTTCTCAAAGAGGGTGAGATTACTTGACACTTTTGCAAGGTATGGATTTGAAAACATTATGATGTTAGTAGGATGTATTGGTGGCATTCGCACTATGTTTAAAATATTTTGGAATATTTTAGATGAGTTTCATTCCAGTGATGTATTAGCATCCATGCACTCTATCATGTTCACAATCTTGTTTGAGGAGGAGGATAAAATCTCTAAAATTTTGGCAGAAGATTTATGGTATGTCTAGACAAAAGGGAAAAATGTCTCACCTAGAGCTTGTATGTGGTTAAAGAGTTTAATTAATAGGCCTAAGGATCATAGTGCTTTCCCTATGACATGCAGCCACTTGCATGATGAGTTTGACAGTTATGTTGATCCAGTACAGGGAGATATTAACACATCTTCAGGTAATGATTTATCTGCATTATCTTCACAGGTAGGGGTAGTTAAGGATGTTGTGGATGAGCTTTGTCTTCAGGTGAGTTTAGCACAGGTGTTAGACAGTGAGGATGAGCCTGATGCTTGCATTCAGAGTGTGGAGGTATACTCAAAGGTTAGTACATTGAGTATTGGTGATGAGTATGTTTTTGTAGCTGCTGATGAGGAGCATGTTGTTGAGGCTAACACATATATTCAGGATTTGGGAGCCCCTGATTATGATGAGTTTGAGAGACCAGTAGACTCGAGTCTCTATATTGATTATTCTCATACAGATGACAGTGTGGTATAGTTGGTTGTGCCGCCTTTACAGAGAGATCAGTTATGGGATGGATTGGCACCATCTCTTGCAAATGGAATTGGCAGTTGGAATTGTCCATTCTACTTGGATTATGATGTTTTGAGAGTTTGTTTCTCATATGCTCTTGTATATGGTATTTATAATCTTGGAGATTGGAGTTTCATGCGCCAGTTTGATTATGAGTCTTTCTTTGTTCTACTTCTGCTAAATGTACAGGTACTTACATTGATACACAGTAGTGCGGAGCATAACTACATTTGGGATCCAGGTGGAGCGAGTAGTTCATTGTTCCGAGATTGCTTGGGGACAAGCAATTTTTGGAGGGGCGGATTGTCATGTCCCCTTTTTCATGGACATTGACAGATTTGATGATTGGCCTATTATGCGACCTTCGTAGGCTAATAGGATGGATAGAGGGTCATATTGGAGCTTGACTTGACTTTGATTCATAGAATTTCTACATTTGGTTTTCATTCAGGTTATTTCAGACATTGGGCATGAGCTCCTACTTTTTAGGGATATTTGATATACAGCAGAGCGCCTTTATTTTGATATGGTTATGTGCGGAATCACTCCCTGATTCACTAGCTTTGATCGGTTTGAGGATCTGACATGTATTGAGAGAGATATTAATATTTGATTGATTTAATCAAATATTAATTATTTAGCCTATTTTTAATTAGAAACCCTAATTCTAATTTAAGAAAACCCTAATTAGGGAAAGCATATCTTTTTGAGGGTATAAGGGTTTCTCATGGAGGCCATTATTCATTATGATATAGATTATTGATTATTGATTTGAAGAAATTCTTCTGTGAAGACTGAGCCAAGGGTTCCAGGATTCCATTGCAGTGAAGAACGTTCCCTCTTCATTGTGTGTGATTTAGAGGCTGTGAGATATCAGCTGATTTATTGCCAAATTGAGAGATAGCTTCATTCAGAAGTTATCACAGAGATAAAGATCTGAGAGATAGCTTCATCCAGAGGTTATCACATAATTCTAGGGTTGAGAGATAACTTCACATAGAAGTTTATCACAGAGGTTTCTAGGTATTTTCTTTATTTAGTTGTTGATCCAATAAGATATACAAAGATAGATTTTGTGTTAGAATCTATATTCCAGAGATCATTAGGTTGTTCAGCTATCAGGGGTTAAGAAGAGACAGGTTGGCGGTTGTACCACGTCCATACAGGTCCATATAGATCTGCATCAGGAATCGACATCGGCAAAGAGAGCTTCCGGTGACTGACATCGGTCGACTGAAGACCGACATCGGCAGAAAGCCGACCGACAGAGACCGACGTCGGTGATATATCGACCGACGATGGTGTTTGTGTGTCAACACAAAAAGGCCGAGACCCTTCAGATTCAGATTTCACTCCCAGATTTGCAAAGCCAAGGGTTTCAATACTGTATTTCATGTTTTATATGCATAAGAAAGGACTTCAATTGTAATAGTTTATAAGAACATCTTTTGTAATCATCTGAATGAATGATAAGAGCTATGATTTGTTTATGCATACTTGAATCTATTCTGTAGTTTGTATCTGTGATCCGAGTTTTATAAGTTTATATATTCCCTATTTGAAGGGGATATTACAGTTGTTTAGAGCTTTTGTAGGAAGAAAAAGAGGCCCTAAGTAAGGGACATCACAGTGGTATCAGAGCTTTGGTCTTTGGTATCATAGTTTTGTGTCTCCTATATTTCCTATTTTGGAGGGGAAATTACAGTGGTATTAGAGCTTTGGTCTTTGGTATCATAGTTTTGTGTCTTTCATATATCTCTATTGGTAGGGGATATTACACAATAAAACAAAAAGGATATGGATAGATAAAAATTCAACATGATCATGGGGATCATAAGAGAGACAATTATATATAGATGTATAGGGGAAAATAAAGGTTCAATCTAAGAAATACTTGAGATGTCTACCATTTACTGGTAGCTCCAAAATCTCCCCAGCGATATATCTAAGATAAAAGGTGTGATTTCATATATGAAATTTAATGGTGTAGGGACCCATCCAAAGGGAATTGAATTTTCCATGCTTTCCTTTGTCTTCATGTCTATTGTGTTAGAGCAGAACTAGATCACCAACCTAAAAATTTCATGGAGTAACTTTTATATCATAGATTTTGAGACACTCCTTAAAATTTATGTGCTTTCTATGAGCCTACCTCCTAGATTCATCATGTTCAATGATATGGTCAATTCTACGTTCATAGTGGCTTATTTCTATTCCTACCTCAGTCATTTGTCACATGAACTCATATGTAGGTAATTGTAGATTCAAAGGCCAAATAGCTTGGGTCCCATACATGAGCTCAAATGGGCTCCTTCTAGTGAATCTCTTTAGAGTCAACCTATCTACCCAACTAACAAAATTTAACTGCTCACCCTATTTTGTTTTGTTGTCAACCAGAGTCCTCTTGATAATTTTAAATAGGTTTTTATTATTGGACTTTGCTTATCTATTTACTTTTAAATTATCAATGGAGGTGTATGCTAAATTAGTCCCATAATATTCACAGAATGCATTTAAATATTTATCTTTAAAGAACATATCATTATCACATACAATCTTGACCAGTATCTCAAATCAACAAATGATATTATTCAATAAAAAATCTATGGTTACCTAGTGGGTTGATCTCTTTGTAGTAATTACTTCATCCCATTTCATGAAGTAATAAGTGGTCACCAAGATCCATTTATGACCAATTCTTAAGGCATCTAAGATTTCACCCATAAAATCCATCCCCTATTGTCTGAAAGGTCCATCAATAGAGACTGACTGGAGGGGAAGTGATCTAGATGCCTTCATTCTTCTAGAGAATTTCTAACATTATTCACATTTAATAACCTAGGTAGTTACATCTTTGAATAATAAATGCCACCAATATATATCCCTCAAAATCTTGTGTGTAGTGACCTTTGGGGTGAAATGGCTACCACACACACCACTATGTAATTCTACAATTACTAGAGAGACCTCACTTTCCACTAAACATCTCAGGAAAACACCATCTAGATTTCTCCATGCAAGGTCATCCTACAATAAAATATAATTTTGGGTCACCAATTGCAATGTAATTTGATTATTCTCTAGATGAGGAGGACAACTCAAAGTCTTTAGGTCATGCACTATGTCTCTATACCTTGGGGATCTACTATAATTTGATCCATAGTTATCCATCATTATTTCTACATTATTCACCTCCATGGCTTCTAAATTTTCCTCAGTCATCAAATTCACCAAACCCATGACCTTAATAAGCTTGGTGGTCTATATCTCTATGTAATATTTTTGCAATTATGTACCCATCGACACCTCTTATCAATACTTTCATTTTTAGTTAATATGTCCTTCACCATAGTGTGAGGGACATAAGAAATAATCTTTGAACTCAAAATGTAAGACATAAATTATTTGATAGCTTTCAAACGAGTGAAGGATTTTTTTTCCATTATGGTATATCTAAGCTTAGATCCTTGAAGTGCCTTGTTTAAAAAGGCAATTGGATGCTCATGAACTTCATCATTCTTTTGCATCAACATTGTAGCAATGGTATAGAGGCAAATGAAAATATTTGGAACTCTTTTTTGTAGTCTAGGCTAATAAGCATTGGGGCTATTTTCAAGGCTACCTTGATGTATTGGAAATACTAGGTAGCCTTTTAATCCTAATTTATAGTTTGAAATTTCTTCAACACTAAAGTGATTGTAAAATTAATCTCTAAAAAATTGGAAACAAACCATCTAATAAAATTAATTTGGCCAAAGAAAGATTGAATACCTTTCTTAGTCTGTGAGATGGGTACTTTGTCGATGGACTCCTCCCTCTCAAGATCTATCATGGCACCTTGTTGGGACACAATATGTCCCAATAACTTCACCTTTTATACCCCAAAGTGGAACTTTCTATGATTAAGGGAAATCCCAAACTCTCTGGACCTGACTAACATTTGTTCCAAATACACTAGGTGGTCACTCCTCTTCTTAGAGTACATTATAAGAACATCATGATAAATAGAAATGAACCAGTTGACTAATTTGGTGAAGGCAACATGCATTATTTAATTTTTTTAAATTAACACAAAGTTAATTCCTCTATTCTCCTTCCTGATAGGGACCAGGTTTGACACCCAAGATGAATATCTGAAAGGTTGAATGATCCCACCATTTCTTAATTTCTTAAACTCCTCATGCATATTAGTGGCCAAGATGGGGTTGATGGTTCAATTCTTCTATCTAAATTTTTTTACATCAAGGTGAAGAGGAATAACATGTTGGAACAAATGTTCTTGATAAGCTTTCAGCTATGAATATGACCATGCTAAGAAATCTTAGTAAATTTTTAATAACACAATAAATTGTCCCTTCTCTTTGTCACTTAAATGAGTGCCTAGATAAATATTCCTTGTATTTTATTCTATCCCAATTTTAACCTTAGTTACATCACTTGACATGGAAATGTTTCTAGATTTGGCTCGATCAGCTCCATGAAAAGATACTTCAAAAGTAATCAATCTCCTAGGGATGGTGTTAGTTCTAAGTTAGATTATTTATTTATCATATAAGTTTTCCTTCCCATCACAAACATAGAAAATATAATCCCAATCTATGATATTTCCCTCGAATTCCTCTATGTAGCATAAAAACCTTTTTATGTAGTCATCATCATCAAAGACTTGCCAATGATTAATATTGTCTAGAATAGAGGGCCTTACGAAATTTTCAACTTGATATTCAAAAGTGGAATTTCGAGGCTCAATCCTAAATTTTTTATCTCTCTTGGTGATCACATCCACCAAATTATTGAGCTCTTAGGCATGGTATTGGATGTTGAAAGCATTGAACCATTCTAGACAGTCCCAAATAACATTTTAGTACTACTTCAACCTCTTTTGCTTCATGGTGTAAACAGCTTGAACCTATTTAAACACTAAATAAGATTCACCCTTTACTAACAACATTTTGAATCCATATTCATAGGTGATTTTGAGGCCTATCAAAAGTTCTTCATATTCTAAAATATTATTGGTGCACTCAAAATCCAACTGAAAGGAAAACTTAAAATTTTGGCACTCAGGATTATAAAAAACAACTCTAGCCCCATTTCCAAATTGGAACATGGTCCATAAAAATACATAATCCATATGGAGTCTTCATCTTGGATACTAGTATCAGGGGGCATCTCTATAAACTCAACATTTCCCATGAAGTTCTTTCTATTTGTGTCTACGTACAACACTTCATCTAGCTAGTACTTGGGGTCTTCCATGATATGAAGAATTTGTGGTTCTCAATTTAGGTGAACCATTTTTCCATCCAAATGTATTGTGCCATAAGATAAATCCATTGAAACATTTCCACCAATGCTAGTATCCCACTTCTTAGAGAGTAATATAGGATACTTAGGTATAGAGTCTATAATAATGACATCCATGCTCAAGAACTTTTTGGGGTATTACACAAGTTGTACCACCAACCCTTTTACCATGCCAATAATAGGAACTTCTCTAAAATCCATGGCAAGACATCATCCATATTCTATAGTTATTCTTATGCATAATTCATTTAGTATATACAACAATGTGATTTCACAGGATGCATTAGAATCAAACATGTAATTATGGATGATCAATCTGCTAATCATCAAGGTGGTATAGAATGGGTCAATATCAATTTGTCTCTCTACTAGTGTCATTCCTAGGTACACTTCCAATTGATACTTGGGAGATTTTGAAGCATTCTTCTTTTTTCCAAAGAGGGTGTGGGGAGGCTCTACCTTAATAATTTCATTGGTAGTAACCTTTTCTATGAACCCTAAATATTCAAAAGCTCTCCTTCTATGCTCTAGGATCCTAAGAAGCTTCAAAAAAGGTATTGTGACCTTCCACTGACTTAGTACATGGGCAATATCACAAACACTGTATTTGGGAAATGAAGTATTGGTAGGTAAACTTATGACATTTTCACTTGGAATATACCCTTCTAGTGTTAGGGGCATAGAAATAAGAGAGCCACAAATTTTGACTTCACTCTTCAAAGGAGGATTCCTAGGTTCATCATTCTTAATAATCCTAGACAAGAAAGGGGTTTGATTTTTGGCTTGGGTAGCTCTCATTTTAGTGTGATAAGGTGCAGGACTAGGCTTAGCAAGATTTTGGACCTCCTTAGTTTTAGTGGTTATTTTTTCTTTGGTCTCTACCCTAGGAGTAGGAATACCTTCATTTTTTGGGGGGAGTATTCTAATCCTTGCTTCTTAGATTATAATACTTTTCTTGGGTAATTGTAGCATGAATCATCAACTATCGATCCTTGATTAATGGGAGAGATTCCCCATACTTTTATTTCATAATTGATGTCAAGAACTCAAAATCATGAACTAAAAACTCATATTCATGCATCATATTTATTTTATAGCCAAATTCTAGGATAGAGCTCTTACATTTTCACATGCATCCCAAAATTCCTAAGTAGTGATAACACTCATTAATTCCATTGATGGAGAAGGAACATTACACCTAGTTCATCAAAATTGAAAGTGAAGCAATCATATGCTAGGGTGTCCTCATAGTCCAAGACTGATAGGGTACTTGCCCCTTCTCCCTTGAAGATGTAACTACCACCTCTTATAAATCTACTATGTAGATGTCTTCTTCAGTAGACACTACTTTAGAACCAACTACCTCTAAACCACCTTCAGAAGTTATGCTACATGGGGAGTGAGGGAGAAAACACTTATCATACTAATTGATGTTAATATAAACTATGTTAATATTTATATCCAAAGGATTCAACACATCCCTTATGACCCCTTGAGTATGATTCCTATCATCCCTTGCCACCCCCTTTCCTTTATCATTATTTCTATTTCAAAAAGGTGGCCTACCTTGACCTTGATCTTAGGGATAATTCCATTCCTCTCTCTTATTCTCTTTCCTATCATTATGATTGGAGGTACCCTAGGATAATCCCTTTTCAGATCTAGCTAGCTTATAATAGATTTCCTTGAATACAGTGACCAAAGTCTTCACTATTTCCTCTAGGTCCACTCCTTTATGGGAGGTTTGAATTTTCTTAGGGTTTACCAACTTGACATCAACCCTTTTATTCAAAGGCTTTCCCATAGATTTGATGTTATTTTATTTCAATATCCAAAGTAAAATCCATCCTTAGATTTATGGGAGCCTTATTTATGAGATAATAGGTTGCTTTCTTGTCAAATGAATCATAATACTTAATTATAGAAGCAGCACCACTAGGCCTGATATCTTTAGGAAACCTCCTCAACACCTTACTAAACCATGAATTGAAATCATTCACAAATTCATTGGGGTTATTCTTGAGGTTCTCTAAATTAATAATAAATAATCAGGGGTCTATACTCTCACCAAACCATATCTTGAATGCATCGATCATTATTTCCTAAGTATCTATAGATCCATTAGGGAGGCATTTGAACCACTCCTAAGCCTCATCCTCAAGTGTGTTGACAAGGATAATTATACACACATCCTCTAAGTCAATATCATAGTCTTAAATAAAATTTAAAAATGATTTCAAATGTTTCTCCTTAGACACCACATTATTTCCCTAGAACTTAGGTAGGACATTTCTAATCTTGATAGGGACCTCATTGGGAAAACTGGGCATTCCAGTGAAATTGATGGGTCTAAATCTTGGGATCATGAATGACCTGTACTAATTACCCAAATATTGATCATCCTCTCCATCATTTTCTTTATCTACATTAAAAATCCTCCTTCTTAAGTCATGGCCTCCTAAATCTAAATTAGATAATGAAGGTGAACCCAGGGAAAGTTGAGAGTGAACATTGTTTGGAGAACTAGTAAGAGGGGAAATGCTTCTTTGGGGAGAGGGATCTTGAGTTGTAGGATGTTTAGAACTATTTGAATCAATTTGGTACACTTAAACTAATTAGATGTTAGAGAGTAAGGGGTGCATGTGAAGAATAAAAAACTAATCAGGTCCTACTTTATAATTTGATCCTTGACCCAAAATAGGTTTCCAAACATGTTTTCTTTTGGATGGGACTTTCAATTCAGGGACAAGATCTTTTGAAGGATTCCTTTGGAAAGAAGATCTATTACCCTCCAATATTATATAGATAAAGAGAAGGTTTAGAGGAAAAATAAGGTACAAATAGTACGCACTATTTATTTAAACCTGTGATAAAATGGAGTCACCACTAGAAAGAATGCATCTAGACCAATAAAACTAGGCACAACTATGGAGAGATGCTAGTTTTTACACATTGATAACAATCTTCAAAAATATTAAATAGATTTCCAAATATAAGGGTAAATATTACAAATATAATTACAAGATTACCAATAAAACATAGATGAGCAACTCAACTTGGAAATAGGGTGAATAAAACACTTAATATTCTCTAACAGCTAGGCCCATAATAAGGGTGATAAGATCCTCAACAACATCACTAGAAAAAACTTGTTGCTTCTTAGTTGCACACCAACTCTACCTCACATGCCATAAAAAAAGGAGGGGGTGTATGTAAAAGGTGAGGAGATACTTGAGATGTTTTTAGAGCTAGGGAGGGCTCAGCACCTTGAAAAAACCAAATAGGGATAATGACTGGGAGGGGATTGACAAAGGGGATGATTAGTTCCTTATTTCTTTTGGCTTTTCCTAAACCAAGGTGTGAGGTATGGGGGTAGTTTATTCTAGTGAAGGTATTTTTAACCTTCAACATTTATGAGGATTTGTAATTAGGGAAGAGGGGATATGACCAAAGCATAACAAAACTCATACACTTCACTTGAGAAGGGTTGTCACATGAAATGCATGAATGCATTATGTCATATGAAAGTTACTTACGACAAATGAGAAAATGACTAAAATATTCAATGTGGAGATTGTTGATAAATGACAAAAAATAAATGAGGAATCCAATGTTAGGATTTTGAGTGCACAAAATAAACACACTTTAGGTAAACAAAGTATAATGCATCCATTGGGCAAGTAACACTTATGATATGTGAGCTATATGTTATATGTGGGGTAGAACAAAGTAGGACAATGTTTATATGAATAGATTGAGAAAAATATGTGGAAGGATAATAATTGAACATGGAAGGATTCACACAATCATGATATCATCTTTATCAATAGATTCTTTCTTGAATCTAGAGACAACTAGGGATAAACTATGCATATATGGTCATTGAAGAATTATGAGCAACACTACAACTTACCCCTCAAGAATTCTTTCCTATTATATTCATGAGCTTAGGACTACCCTTAAAAATTTTATCAATATTATATTCCCCAAAAATTTAAAATATAAATGATCTTATGTTCTGGTTATACCTTCTAAATGACTACCATAAAAAAAATACACCAGATAACCAATCTATTTAGTTTTCAAAAAGAAACATTGCACTTAAACAACAAGATATAATAGAAACCATGAACATATTTTATTTATTCACTAAGAAAGGATAAATTACAATATATTTATTAAAAAACTGATATCACGAGACACTATGCATAATTACTCTATAACAAGGGAACATCATGGATGATCTCAAAGCTTGCCAATGATTTTAAAACCAAAATTGATTTGACACTAGGGCACTATACATGAATGACTCTCTGAGCTATATCTTCTATACTCAAATTTTAGATGACCTTTGTAAATGGATATACCTCATTTACTTATTCAATTTCATATCCATAATTGTCATATTTTACAAAGATACCCTAGTTGGAAGATTCCTTTGTGGGCCTAGGTTTGGTTGCAATGAACTTGATTCCTTGAAATTGCATTTGTGCTCTTGTGATGATGAAATATATTATTCCTCATTGATAAAAGAATATTTATAGTTATGTATGCATAAAATAAACCCATAGGGGAAAAAAAAAACATTATCCACTTGTACAAAGAAACAAAGATGTCCCTTTCTTAAACAAAACAAACCCTGAAAAGGATGTGCCATTATTTGGTAAGGTACAATGGTTTCTCATAGGAAAAGAGAAAAAGGGACATAAAGGGAGAAAAACACAAGAAGAGAAAGGGAATCATGGAAATTTTTTATTTAAGGAAAGAAATTAGGGGCATCTAGTCATGATGTAGGATCCACATAGATGATTGTGTCCTTCACTTGCTTGTTCTTGTATGTAATAAATGTTACCATCATAGTGGTGAGGATATTTCTATCCAAGCCCACTTGATATTTGAATTTGGCATTATATTATTCTATCTAGTTGGTGGTCCTCTAGAGCACTCCCTATTTTTTATGTACCAATGCCTTTAACTAGTTGTAGGACTTTTCAAGTGATACTAAATCCATTATCTATTGGCTATTGAAGGCTCTATGGGGTACATTGATGAGGTTCTTCAAAGCATCCTCCAAAAATTCTTTTGTCAAGTCCACTGCACCATCAAAATTCACCATTTCTCTTAGAGAAGACTCAACTTTTATCCTCATAGTCTTGAGAGATTGTTCTTCCCCTTTTATATCCAAGGTGCCACCCTCGATCATGGCTAGTGTGTGCTTGATGGTCAACTAGCATTCTTTAGGCATTTTAAGATCATCTAGAGAGATAATATTTTTTGATATTAAAACATCACTGCCCGTATTACATATCTCATCTATTTTGGTCATGAGTGCCTCGCAAATCTTGATATTAGCATCATATACAAATTCTAGGGAGATACACTCTCCTCATCTATCTATCTCATTATCAAGCCATTTCATGGATGTATAGATGACTTCCTTGGATTAGGTTGTCAAGTCCTATTGCTAATCTTTTGTTTCCCATGATCTGTTCTTCAAATCATCACCATGAGTGAAGTCCAGTGATACAAGGGAGATAAGGGAAGGGTCGGGATCCTAGATGGTAGTTGGATTCACCCCCTAAGGCTCACTTAGTAACTTTTGCAAGAATTGGGTCATAACATGGTTCTTCACCTTTAGCTCTTCCATGGTGGTTTTATCTTTGTCCATTCTATATGTCACCATGTCATATAGGACTTATGAAGTATGTCTTAATTCCTTCCTTGATGGTTCCCCAAGATTTTAACTATATATGGAGTAGCTTTCTAGGGGAACATTATTTTTTAGTACATCTATAGGAATAATGGGTACTTCAACACTCCTTTCTCACTTTTCAATAAATGCCATTTGGGCATGCATTCTAGCCTTCTTTAGGGGCTTAGCCTTTTGTTTTTGAATAATTTGTGCTATGTCAATATCCCCTATCTTTTTCATCACATCCTTCTTTTCCTTGAACTTGTCTATAACCCAAAGAAGGGTTTTAGTCTTAAAACATGTTGAAGTTGTTGATGCTAAAGATGGCCTTATGGTAGTGATGAGTGGTTCCAACAAGGAAATAACTACTTGGAATGCCACTAGCTTGGGAAGAGGACTCAATAAAAACTATTTTATGTCCTCATCACTTCCCTACATTTCATTTTCTTGCTTTGGGATTGGTTCTACTTGCTCTAAAATTTCAAAGTCAAACCCAAGCTGGTGGGACTCCATGCACAATTTGTTAATGGAGATCACATTTTCTATGGGTTGGATAGAGGATAAAAATTTGTTCTCCTTCCTTATTACTTTGGGCCTCTGGGTCTACAGAGGCTATTGTGAATTCCTTGTCATGTTTGGGTGACTCTTCACCAGTCATGGCCTTATAACCTTTATTTTTCTCTAGGTCATGCTCCTTGATGGTGGGGAGGATCCCTCAGGGGACTTAAATTGAAGTAGTACCCTTGGGGGCTCCCTCCTTCACACCTTTATTGACCTTTGGATTTATGGGGGTACCCATTTGTAGGCTTGATCCCTCATCTCCTCCTTTGTCCTTTTCTTATTCTTTTACCTTTTCACTACTAGTGGGGGATTGAATGTCATCCCTAGGTTCACCCTGATCTCTTTCATCTAGCTTTAGGGTTTCTTTGACTTCACTGGCTTTGTCTTACCTATGTTATTGAGAAATAAAATTCTATATAAATGCCTCTATCTCTAAGGAGTGGGGATCTTTTTCAATAGGGGCCTTTACTTGGGTATCTACCTCAACTCCAACCTCCACAACATCATCAAAAGTTAAAGGATCATATAGATCCTTAACTCCTTCTTCATCACCTTCACCTTCTTCTATTTTAGGTTTCCCCTCTATAGATGCTTCCTCCATTAGGATCCTTGATGGGGAATGATGTTTCTCTCTATGGGTTCTTTGCCTAGTTCTTACCTTAGGGGGAGTTCTTTGCCTATTTATTACCTTAGGGGGAGTGAAGTTGCATTGTTTCTTCATTACCTATACTATTAACCTTCCTTCATCTGATCCTTCCCCTTTCTCATATCCATAACCCTCTATGCATAACAAGTTTGATCTTATCTTCTCTTTAGTGGGAACACTTTGGTGATCAGGTCTTTGAAAACAACTATTTTTTACTTGGTCAGAGACTTGATTGAAGGTTAGAGGTCCTTCTTAAATATATTTTACTTTAATGGCTCCTATGTTTCCTTGACTCCTCTCTTCCTTGAATATATTTTTGGAGAAGGCTCAATTGTAGCCTATTATATAAGTAGGATAGTAAGGATTATTGCTTGACTAGACATATGGGGGGACATTAAGATGGTCGACACCACCATAGCTTCCCTTCTTGAAATTGATATGGGAGTGGCACTAGCCAATGTGAACTATACTATGATAATTTTATCCCAATTCTTAGCCAAGATTTTTATTTTTGAGAAAGATAACCTAGCCTTATATTTTGTCATGGTCATCTTCTCGACATCCACTAGTTTGGTGAAGTTGGTGTCTCTAAGCTTTGTTTTCCCTTTGCCTACTTTAGATGATGATGGGGCTAGAGGGTCACCACTATGTGCAGGGAGGAAGGCATTCAATTCCTTTACCATTCTTAACTCCTAGAGGGTAGGAGTGTTATATGTCCCAAGGTCGATTCCATGTTCCTTCAGCCATCTAAAGGTCCTCCTCATTATCCACATCACTCACTAGGGGATGGAGTCATCTTCCTACATTGTGAAGTATGGTCAAGCAATGAAATAGGATTAAATATTATCCTTGTTGTATATTGAGAAGATTCTTATCTTATCATCCGCCATGTCCTTAGAGATAGGATTGATGTTGTAGGCTATGATCTCTTGCATTGTTAGCCTCATATATTCCCACTTTTAGACACCTTCCTTGATGGTATAGTCAAAACAAAGGTCTTCATAGTGAGACCAATACAAATATATAGTTTTTTCCATGTTCACCAACCACCTAATGTCATAATTGGGTTAGGGTGGCATCTTATAAAATGTATACATGTTCATTTCCTACTCTAACCAATTTATGTTGGCCACTTAGGGGTATGTGTAATACCCAATTTTCATAGGGAATTTGAAAGGGTTGTTGATATTTTTGGTGGCAATCATCTCATGTGGAGGCACCATTTTCTAGCTCAGCTTCATGACTACCAATTTTTCATCCACATATCTTGGGAGCTTATGAGGTGCCCCCATATAGACACTAACCCTGATGTATGTAAATGTCTAACATTGAATGTATGTGGCCCCATATTTTTCTATTACTTGCTTGGCTATAGTGGACATTCTATTTAGGATCTATAGGGGGTAAAATATGTTAATCATGGAGGTGAAAAAGAAGTTATGCACCTTGAAAAAAACTATTATTAGACCCCTCTAGGGTTACCTTAGGATATATCTCATAGATTCTCATCCTGACGGGGTTCCTGGTAAGTCCTTGGAAAACCCTATTATGCACCAAACTATACATTAAGTAGGAAGACATATAAAATATACCTTTAAATTCTTCCTTAGAGAAGATGGCTTCTTGAAGGTACATCATTTATGCATGCAAATTGTCACTAAGGATGGTGGCCCAATCAATCCTCCTTTTCCCTTCTACCATGCAAATCATGATAAAAAATATCCATGTCTCAAACTTCTCAATAGTGGGTACCCCATAAATTTTAGTAGCCATGGATATAACATACTGAGGAATCTCATTGAATTTTACCAATTTCAAGTTCTTTGACATCCTTGAGACCTTTGTTCCCTTCTTGGCCACCCAACATGATTTCATGAGATGGCTCTCTCATCATTGTTGATGTATTGGTAGCATTCATCAATGCTAAGTGTGATACTTTATGGTTGATGGGGAATGATAAGCATAGTGTTAAGGACATAAAGAGTAAATGAGCATACAAATAAATGGCTATCATTGATGATAGTTCTAGTATTTGGATGAAATGCTCAAGCACATATTATGACAAGCTCTAAGTATGGAGTAGCCAGGGGGAACATTATTACTGGTGCAATATAGCTCATGCCAACATTGGTAACTACTTATGAGGGGTTGGGATATTTCAAGACATTTAATAGGGCCTCAAAATTCAAATTCATGACATCAATGTCCTTGATTGAGTCCACTAATGATATGATGTTTCCCTTGGATGTTGTTGAAGAAGCTTCCATCCTTTTTCAACTCTCTTGTTACTGTATTAACTTAGAAATAAACTTCTTTGCACTAAAATAATTCTTGACTGAGCTCTTAATTACCTATTGAAACATAATACAACATGGTTTCCAAACACTTACTATTATTAGTGAAAACTACACATAGGTGGAAATGGAGACCTTTTGAGACACATACCCTGATTCACTATATTCACTTTGTTCTTCGCTTTGGCATAGTTAGTCATTTGGAAGCATAAATATTTAGCTCTTAATGTGAAGGGTTATTTCAAATTAAAAATAACACTTAGTTATAATTCCTTTGGATTTTACAATACGTACCTACCCAACACCTACCCCATTAATTATTTGAGAATCATTTGAAAAATAGAGGGAAAATGTAAATCCTTCCCTTGTGTGCCAAGTGACCTTCCTTTTATAATACATGATGAAATATGAGTGAATCATAGATTTAAAATATTCTTTTAAGCTCTCAAGGAATTTCATGCCTTTTCACTTATTATGATCCTCTTGGTAGTATGAGACAAGAAGTCTTGAGTCCTTGTTGATACCAAGGACACAACCTGAAATGATCTTTCTATTACAAAAAATTGGGCATTCTAGCCTTTAGGGACCCTTTGGATAAATGTCCATAAAATCAAGTGAGGTAATATCCAAAAAGGTCCTAAAGCTAACAAACACTTGATCACCTTCATGTGGCACAAATATTCTTTATGCAATAAGACATCTGGGCCCTAGGGATTTTAAGCATCATGCCCACCAAAAAGGTAAGTGAGGCAATTATTCAAAGAGGCCTTAAATGTCTGAGGGCACAAAAATATACCACATTCCAAATAAAAAATGAAGCTAGGGTCACAGCCACTTCCATCCTTTATAGTAACTTTCCTCAAAAGGGGAGAAGTGAAAAATCTTTCCATCCCATAAATATTACTCATGGAGGTCCCTTGAGTCAAATACATATCTTTCATTTAGTTCATCGGACTACTCCTCACCTTAATCACCAAAACACATAAGTATAGCCTATTAATTTTATATAGGACATTGACATATCTCCTCTCTCAACCACAAAGGATCTAATCTTGGAAAAAAGACTTGGTTACACCCTCATTTATTCACTATAGATTCTCATGCCATAGGATATTTGTTCCACATCTACAACTCTCCAATCTCTCTTGAGCCTTTCTGGGTTATTTTCCATTTTTTATAGACATTCCTTTGGACTCATCTAATCAAGATAATAGACATGATTGCTTAAACTACATGTCCCAATCTCTCCTCCTAATGAGGGAAGGTAGGAAACTAAAACATTAAATCTTACTTAGCTTAGGCATTGGGAATTCATGATATAAAGACCCAAATTACTTTGACATGATTTTGGGTACTAATAGAAGGTGTCGAATATTTTGTCAGAGAAAAGTCACAAGCAAAAATTCCAAATACCTATGGTTTTTCTTAATATTTTGCTTTATTAAATTATTAATAATTTGATTAGTGGTTTAGAGGAATCCACATGTCACCATCATGTTAACTTGGGAGCGATGTTAGTATGGTAAAATGTTTGGTTAGTGTTAGGTAGTGGGTGAGTAGGATGTTTCCACATGGAATTATCCCAAAAAATTTAAAACCTAGAGGGGACCATGTAGAGTGAAAAAACTCTAGGATAGTAGGATAATGGTATGTTTCCATGTGGCATCATCTCAATAACTTGTAAACTTAAATATGACCTTATAGGATGATCAAGAAGTCCAAAGCATGGAGAGATTATCCATTATGGGATAATAACCTAATACCTTCATGATTATAGTGATAAAAAGAATTGACAAGTGGTTATGTTTGATACACCAAAAGGTTAGGCTTAAATAGACCCATGTTAGTATAGGTTCTTGAAGCATCAAAATAGGATAAGGACAAAGATAGTTGTGATATAGTTCATGTGTGAAGAATAGTTTATTATATAAATATAGATGATTAGGATGATAGAACCATAATAAAATTTTAATTATCCTACATTATTAAGGAATTAATAACAACCCATATTTCATAAACATAAATAATGAATTTGGATTAATCAGTTAGAAAGTAACCAAAACATTACATATAATAATGCACACAAGGAACATAATAATAAATCACACATGTAACCATAACTAGATAATATCTATTGATATCTAAAGTAAAACCCTCTTTTTATTACAAATAAAATATATATAGACATTTCTAGTTTATGATTGTTCATTTTTTTCTTATACTTGGTACCAAAAGTGGAGTCTATTCATATTCTATCCTATTGTAAGTCATGAATATAGGACAAAATAGACTTATACAATGACAAAATGAGTACATAGTATATTAATATAGGATAAATATACCATGTAAATTTATAATCTATGTTCTACCAAAAATTTACCAAACTTAAAATTTTGTCTCATCCAAAGAAAATGTCATAGGATCTATGAGAATGCATAAGTGTCCTAAGGCTAAATAAATGGTTATACTAATAAGAGTCATAGTAATTTCCTAAGGCATCATTTCTAGTTTTCACCTCTTGTGCACTACTTATCCTCCCTTTTGGGTTTTCATCTAAGTATCGTACCAACCTAATAACCTTTGGAGGTTTTTTATAAGATATCATAATTAGGTGGTCATCATTTATGGGTTTTTAATAAACCTATCTCCACTTATCTTACTAAGTCATTCCCAATATAAAAATGTTATACAAAATTTTCAAAATTTGTACTCTATGTAATACATAACTTGATGGAGGCAACATGAACATAACTGATGATTGAATATAAGAGTCCATAGACTAAGACTATGCAACCTTGCATTGAGTGATGATCTGTTAGAGTTCTGATAATGGTATATATGCAGGTGTATTGATAATTTGGGAAACTATATTGGTGAAGGTATTTAGATCCATTTTTTATGCATTCCAATATAGCATTAATTCTTGAATCAATAATAGTAGGGTACACAAAATATTATGGAATCTGATGATCTCATTGAGATGCACATCATCTATTATGTTCAAGGTTTCTTTGGTGTTTATAACCCTTGTCTATATCTCTCCAATTAGTTGTTCCATATTATTTGTGTGTCATTGGGCTTGAAGGACAATGGAGGAACTACATAAAATATAACTCTACCAGTTCAAAAGATTACCATGAACATTATCCCTATAATTGAGTGACTCCTAAAGTGATCCATCCATATCCTCCTTAGTGGTCGTATGTCTGGCCATTGTTACTTTAGAGGTGGTAGCCTTTATAAATTCTATGCTAGAGCTAGTTGAGGTATACGATTTCTCTTTATAGTCCAACAAGCTACATGTGACTTGTTGAGATTGAAGTGTGGTTGAATCAAGCATGCCTTGATATTCCTCTAGTAGAGTGATGAGATTTATAGCCTTAACCTTCACATCTTGACCCAATGTGACCCAATGTACTAACTATATGGAGTTTTTGTGCTATGCACCAGTCCTTCGTTAACTCAGAGACTAGTGTCTTGAGTGTATATTAGTTAGACATTACTTAGTTCTTGATTTCTAAAGTGACCAACTCAAGATAAGTGTCCTAGATAAGCTTGTCAGCTTCATGTAGTCAAACCTTCAAATCAATGTTCTTAGCCTTAGATTGATTGATATCTTGATTCATAGAGGAAAACTTATGTGTAATGGACTCCTAGAATTCCACAATGCCCTCTAAATATTTATTCAATGGAAATATAGAAAATTCTATGGATGCTTCTTGATAGAGTGGGAATGCTTCCAAAGTTCCTAAATTTATTGAAGGATCAGTTCATGGCATGGTCATAAGTGGAAGTGAGAATGTGGTATGTCGAACACCCATAGTTAGAACATATCATAGGTAGACTCTTCCAAAATGTAATTATGGTTGTTGTGCACTTGTTAGAGTTGTATGTTGATCATGTTGTTTCTCTAGATGATTAAACCTAGCTTATCTTTGTTTAGGCACTTGTTTTTACTGTTCCATATCCTCTTCTATAGGCTTAACTTATTATGCAACATCTTCATCTTATTTTCTCTTGGCTTCTAATATTTTACTAGTAATATCATCCTTGATATATTTATTTTTTTCCTATTCATCCTCCTATAGCTTCTTCACATGCTCTTACTCCTATTCCTTAACCACAACAACCTTATCTTGTTCGGCCTTAGCTTGAGCCTATGTTACTAGGCTAGCATATGCGTTGGCTACACTTGTTTATTTTTCTTATAATTAATACTATTATTTTTTCAAGGATTCATATTCATCATCTTTAATCTTATTTTTATCTTCCTCTATTTGATATAATGCAAGAGTGGCATCTTTTAGGGCCTTTTGTGCCTATGCTACTACATCTTATTATTACATATCTTCTTCTACCTTAGCCTTGGTAGTGAGTGCAACCTCTTTATTCTTTCGGTCTTTGGCCATATTATTTTTATGTACTTAATATGCCTATTTTTCTACATCAATAGCTTCTTATATCTTCCAAGCCACCTTAAGAGCATTCTGTCAATCAACCTCTACATCTTGAGCCTTTTGCATGGCCTCAACTTCATCAACTTGATGACTTACTTTTTTATCTTATTGTTTTTGGGTTTGCTCCATCTAGTACTTATTTTCTTCTTATTAGACTCATATTTATACTATATGATATACTTCCTCCCATGATGCTTGTTGTTATTTAGTTTCAGGATAATCTGTTATGAGATCTTTGGCTTGTAAGGCTTGCTCTGAATGTGGAAAATCACTTGGTTGGACCATGA
Source organism: Torreya grandis (assembly GCA_037957365.1). Classification (NCBI taxonomy): domain Eukaryota; kingdom Viridiplantae; phylum Streptophyta; class Pinopsida; order Cupressales; family Taxaceae; genus Torreya; species Torreya grandis. Next base: position 1,311,040 of record JARHVA010004263.1, read on the forward strand.
ATCTTGAGATAGATAATTTATTGTCCCCTAAAGTATCCATCCTACATTTATGTGGTGGTAAAGTTAAATAAGGAGAAGGTTTTACTTCTTTTGTTATGGTTATCCTTCTAAATGTACCTTCTTCTAGGGTAGGAGAAACTGTAACTTTTCATCAAGTTCTGGGTCTATGCACTAGAGACTCTTGTGGATTTTTAGATAGTGGTTTAAATAAAAAGTGGTAAAAGGTTATTGTTAGAAGAGATCAACCCTTCTCTATATATTTTTATCTTCCTCATGCATAGTATTGATAATAATAGATGTAAGGAATAGTGGTAGTTCCACCCAAAGACTTGCAAGACCTTATTATGCACTTAGACCATGTGCACTACCTTATAGAATAAGAACTAATTCTCCTTCTCTCTATCGTATAATTCACCTACCATATCTATGATCATCACATGGTAAACTTCTTACTCATCCATTCCCATCTTAGGTAGGTTGTAGTAGCTTGTAATTTAGGGCACCTTAGGGTCATCTAGCCATGTTATAATATTCCTCATCTTCCACATTAGTATACATAATGGTGGTTTTTATTTGGTACATATCTTATGCTTTCCTTTATGCTACTATGAGGTTGTGGATTTTGGTTTTTTCTATGTTGAAGAGACTATTGTGTCAAGTGGTATGGCTTGGATTGGTGTCCTATAACTAAATTTATAGGATTTTTGCTTGGAAACTTTGGCCTACACCATGGTCATGGTAAAAAAAAATTGGTAGTGGTCCAAATGGCAACTTCAATAACTCATGAATGTATATGAACACAAATTTTGGGAGTAAGATGAAAACACCATGTTATCTTAGGTATAAATGTTACAAAGGAATTTCATCCTTCTAGAGTGGCTTACCCATGCATTGACATAGGTCATAATTTTTTGCTACTCTATGTGCATCTTAAAAATGTTTGACCAACATAACCTAATCTATAACAATTTCCTTACAGTAGCTTCTCTAGAAAAATGACGTCTTATTATTATTTGTTGTGCTTCATGTAAGAGATTTGGTCATTTATGTTATATAACTACCCTATGTAGTACTTCATCCTTCCCCAAATGATAAAATAGGCCATTTATAATAGTATACGGTAAATCTCTAGTGATAAAATTCTTCTTGCCCATTTCTTGATAGTGCATAGGGAATACTTATTATTCTAGGAAATTAACAATTGCCTTAAAATTCTTAGGTATCACAAAAACTCAAAATAGATGGGCATTAGGAGAATCTTCCTATAGTTCTTCTAGTTCTTCCCTATTTGTGATTAGATTGAGATGATATGGCCCAATATTTTCTCTACCTAGCTTGATGTTGATGCAAAATTGGAATTCCTAAAATAGCATCAACCACCTTGAAATGTGTCCTCTGAACATAGGCTTATTGACTAGGTAGTGCAAAGCTTTATGATCGATGAAAAATTCAAATGGTGTCACAAGAAGATAATGTTAGAATTTTTGTAGTGCAAACACTATAGACAGTTACTCTCTTTTAGTTGTCATGAAAATATTTCTATGTTATACAAATTTTATCTTGAAAAATGAATAGGGTGGTCTAATCCACCTTCTCCTAGTTCTACAAACATAACACTAAATGTAATACTAAAAGTATCAACATGTACATTAAATGGCTTGTTTCAATCTAGAAATATGAGAATATGTACAGTGAATAGTCACTATTTCAATTCTATGAAGACCTCTTGACACTCAAAAGTCCACACAAACTTTGCACCTTTGCATAATAAATATTCTAATGGAGATGAAATTGCTACATATACCTTGATAAACTTCTGATAGTACCCTATATGGACAATAAAAGATCCATTTTTTTGGAGATTATTAGTAGAGGCATACTAAGATAACTACAATTTTCGTTTGGTTCACCAAAATCCATTCATTACACACTATATGACCTAGTAAGACACCAAAAGGTGTAAAAATTAAAAATAATTTCAAATTAAGGGCAATACACTAAGCTAGGTAGCATTCTAACATGAGGCACAACTAGGATAAATGTTATTTAAACAAACATAAGACTACCCAATCATCTAGATATACTTATAGTAATTCATGAATTAAATCTTTAAATGTAGTCACCATAACTCTGAAAAAATTATAGGTGCATTCTTGAGGTCAAAATGCATTACCTTATATGCAAAGGATCCCTATTCTATGTAAAAAGTTGTTTTAGCTCTATCTTTTTCTACAATGGGTATTTGATGATAGCCATTGAATCCATCTATAAAAGATTGAACTTAATGACCTATGATAGATTCCAAAACTTTATCCATGAATGGAATAAAAAATTTAGTAGTCACCACATACTCCAATATCCCCTATTTTCTTACACATGCATCATTCAAAATGTAGTAGTCACCACATACTCCAATATCCCCTATTTTCTTAGGATAAACTACCATAGGACTGACCCATTCCACCTTCTCTATAGGATAGATTATACTTGTGTCTTGCATTATATCCAATTGAACCTTCAATTCAAAATTCATGTTTGGATTCAATTTTTATGACCATTTATTTATGGGTCATGCACACTCCTTGAGTTTGATATGCATTTCCCTTAGAGATGGATCTACTCCTCTAACCTCTAAATTTTTTATGAGAAACACATCTTGATAATCCCATAAGATTTACATATTGGAAGCAAGATGAATCAAAGGTGGGCTGAATCAGTGCCCTTATAAACTTTTAATTTTACTTGAATATATATTCTAATCATTCATCGAGTAACATCATCATATGCACAACATTAACTAGTATAACAACATGAGAATATACACAAAAAGTATAAACACATCATGTAAATTGGAAACCCTCATGGGGAATAAAACTTGATAACCATAGATTATATGATCAGTCCTATAAAGTAATGAACCAAATTTAGTTGAGCACCCACTCAACTTAGAGCACCAACCCCAATCTATCAAGCACTAATATGATAGATTCTTTAGCCAACATGCACTCGTAAGGATGCACCAACTCCCTTAATGACTAAGCACCAATTTAGACACCTATTAACCAAGAACCTACGCATCCAAGTATTCCTCTTCATTCCATCTTGTCTTTATTGAAATATTTAATAGATGATGGTCCTCTCTCAGCTCTTCATTCACTTATATCCCTCTCAAACTATCTTTTAACCTTCTTCACTCAACTAGCCCTCTTATTGACTTGATTAGGTAATATGACCTTCATACTCACGTTCATAACTTATATTATATATTCATGACACCAATTTAATGGTCCACATAACCTCCTTATGTTCCTCTTTGTGATATTTCATACACTTGAACACTCTTCACTTGAATAACCAAATAGGCCTAAACTACCTTGTACTTATAGTAGTTTCTTACTCTTATATACCTTGGTCAACCATATAAATTTTCACACTTAGATTAACATTTAAATAATTCACATTAAAAGTTCCAAAAATGAATCAATCAATAAATTAGGTCAGCCATAGCTTAATAGGCTACATTACTTCTTTATCCTTTAAGGAAATCACCCTCAATTAGGTTTTCATTAGAGAACATTACACTTTGTCCTTATTTAAATAATTTAAATATCAATATATAGTACTAAAACATAATATTTAACTAAAATATGCCTTATCCAACTTTAATTTAGGTACACAAATCCTTTTAGGTCTACAAACTCCTTGAACCTCTTCTCAAAACAATGTTCACAATAGGCTTGTATATACCTTAAAAATATATATTAAATAACTAAAGAAAAAACACAAATTTACAAAGAAAACAAGGAAAAAATTATATATATATATATATATATATATATATATATATATATATATATATGTATGTATATATATATATATATATGTATGTATATACACACATGACCTTAAGATAATTTCCATGTGTTTTAGACTTCCCAATATAGGGCAAAAGGACTCAAACCCTTCTTTGGAAGTAGCCCACTCATAACTGCCAATTAGCTTCATAACATAGTCATGAAAAAAATGACCCAAAACACTTGTATAATGAATTTCAAAGAATTAAAATTCATGTATAATATGATGAAACATAATTTTAATAACCTTTGATATATATCTCGAAATTTCTAGTGGGAACTATTGGTCTTGTAGACCAATTTTTTGACCTTCCCTCTCACAGTCCTTACTCAGCCAGATAAGTCATTTTGGGTTCAATGTTATGACCTCTTATATTGACTTAAAATTTTCTAAAAATAATTTATTTCATTCAAGTATTATAAAAAAAAATCATGTGCACTGGATTCATCAACTCATGGCATAGAGTCTCAAACTCATCATTGTAATCTACTTACATAGAACTTTTAATCTACCTTGAAGATCAGTCATGATGACTTTGCATTCCAACACATATAAAAAGAAATTTAAATAATATTTATGCATTAATATGATACTTATATATATTAAAATTATATACAAACACAAAAATACTAAGGTATAATGTCAAATATTAGACATATAGATCAATATCTAAACCTCTCTCTACACAGACCTCACTGAGGAAGACAAGTCAACTTTGACAGATTTTTTTTTATATATACAAGAGTATACAAAAATTATATTAATCATGAAAATGTATTAATATTATTTTAAAACATATCCATCTATTTTTATTCGACACTAATCCCATTATTACACTTCCCTAATCAACTTCTCACTTCTGCCTAGTTTTCTCATTATCTACACACTAGGTCTGTTAGCGATTGGTCAAATTATATGAATATTTTATGATGCATAAGGGATATAAAATAATAAAAAACCATCATGTACATAATATAAAATTCCTAATATTCAACCTCCATCTAATTAGCAACTTTGATTTGGTCAAATATGTCTATTAAAATAAATTTTTGAGAAACAAGGCTTTTTTGTAGGATCCATTCACTAACCTGAGAAATGAATCACATGTATAGGTGAATATGAGAGTTTAATACAACCTAAAATCACTTAAATATCCGTCAAAAACCATTTTGGGTTGTTTTGATCATGATCTTTCTCATTAGGTCATTGTTAGGGTTTTAGAGAGGGTTAACACTATTTCTAGTGTTAACAATTGTTGTATACACCCTAGATTGGTCAAGAAACCACAAATATCATGTATTTTCATAGTTATTTCATATTATAATTTTAATATATAATATTTGCATTGTTCACATTTGTCCATATCCTTTGTTTTATTCATTTAGTCTTATTTTATGCTTAAATCACCTTTTTGCCTATTATAGGTCTTCTCAAGCCTTTCAAATAGTCATTCCACCTTAGCTCAATTATTTTTTATGTAGTTTTAAAATAAACTAGGTCCCAATACTATAATATAGGATCATTGGTATTGGACTATACCACCAATGCCACTAGCATCCATTTTTAGTGATCTTGTCTAGGGCCATTTTGAGTTCCAACAATTAGTTTTCTTCGCTTAATGAGTCTTATCACATTTTTGAGGATCATCCCTAAGTTTCCTAATGTAATCCAAATTAAAATAAAAATTTTAAATTTTAAATAAAGAGTCTCCTATATAAATTAATTCGCAAATCATTTTATATCTAGTACTTACTACTTTAGCACATTAGACATAATAAAAACTAGTCAATAGTATAGCTCAGCATTTTGCATCACACATAGACTTGCATGATTGATCAAATAAGGGCCTAGGAAAAATTAATTATTTAATATATTTTTTTCATTGATTATTCATGTTCCTTAAGGGGGAAAAACATTAGATATGAGACCCTAAATTCAGGGTTAATGTAGGTAGTGATCAGAATAGCAAGGATTTTACATCATGTGATCATTCTTCCCATAACCCAATTTTTCACCATTTTAATTTTTATGAATTTATTTTTTTCATTTTTTTAGATGAACATAGGATTATAGATATTAAAATGGAGTTATATCAATCTTTATTGACTTCTAGCCTCCAAATTTTGGTATGTAGGCTCAAATGGACCTAATGAACAAAACCCAGAAAACTTAAATCCTTAAGACAATAGAAGAAGATGTGGACTATAGTTCAAGTTTCACTATCATCCACATTAGGTTCTCTTATCTAATTATAAAATGAAGGTTAGATATAGATTCATGACAGTGTCCCAGTTCTACACATCAATTTCCAACTCATAAACCATATATTTTAGTCTATTTTAAGATAAGTTTATTTCTTATTCTCATGTAATTTAATTTATAAAAATATATATTTTACCATATTAAACTATATTTTTCCATTAATTTAGACCCCTTATTTTTCAAGAACTAAACACTAGTTTCCAAAAAATAATAAAACATTTAGTAAACCTGACTTACTTCAAACAAATATAAAACCCTATGTACCCTTAGGTTTTTTCCTTCATATTTTGTGCAAAAATTTAATTTTACATTTCTTATTTTTCGTATAAATTTTTTTGCATTTATTCTATTCAAAACTATTTTTAGAATTTAAATTATTGGCATAATTTTCAAAAACTCTAAAACCTTAGCTAAAAACCCTAGATTTCCAAACTAGGTCCTCAAACCCCAAGCCTTCCTTCCTTGAAAATTATAGAAATTTTTTTTGGAAGTTTTGCAAATTGTTTACTTTGTCAAAATAATTTTGATATTTAAATATTAGTAGTTTTCTTGTGCAAAAATTTTCAATTTAAATTGTTTTATTTTTGTATAAATATTTGTGCATTTATCCTATTCAAAATTATTTTTAGAATTTAAAATTATTGCATAATTTTAAAAAATTCTAAAACCTAGTCCAAAACCCTAGATTTCCATATTAGGTCATCAAGCCCCAAGTTTTTATCCCTTACAATTTTTAGAAAAATACTTTGGAATTTTTGCAAATTGTTTTGATAGTTAAAAGTATTTTCAAAATCTCTATGTTCATAGTTATTTTTGCATTTATTTTCATAATAGTACTTTTCAGTATTCTCTTTGGTGAAAGAAATAAAATGGCCACTAAGGCACTTCTTCCCTCTCATCACATAGATCAATTATGACAATGAATGGATAAATTTTCAAAATTGCACATTAGCTAAAAATGTGGAAAATGATTTCATTTACAATGAAGAAAATTACTAATTTTGTAATGAGGAATATGTTGATATATGTGATAATGATAGTGAAGTACAAATAGATGCATCTTCTTCTCTCAAACCTATCTCTTTTATTCCCTTTTCTAAATAAAATAATTTTGATAAATGGGAAATATACTTTTCACCTCATTCTCCTATGCACAATGTACGAAATGAACAAATTAGTCATGAAATTCCAAGTGAACCTCTTATTGGTGATAATTTACTTCCATGTGAACCTATTTTTTATCTCTCTTTTTCTACTTCTATGTTAAAATTACAATAATATAAACACAATAGAATAAAGTTTTCAATGCATAATCCAAATAATGCATCTCATGCTCCTAACTCTATTGTGTCCAAAGAAGATCTAAATGATAAATATCTTTCTCATACTTATCATGAAAATTATGTATGTAATCCATCCATGGATAACATAGATGCACATGATATTCCAATTTCAAATGATTCTTTATTACATATTAGAAAATAATTAAATTCTTTTCTTACACCTCTCCCTAGTTACATTGAAAGTGATAATGAGTATGATAGTGAACATGCAAATGAATATGAAAATGAGAGGGATTATGAAAAATATTTCAATGATGACAATACATGGAAAATGACAATTATTATGAACATAGTGAATAAGAATATGCATCTCATGTTTCTAACTCTTCTCTCACTCCTCTCAACCATAATTCACTTCCAAATGTTGTTTCTACTTCTATGCATGATTCTATTTCAAATAATGCACATGTTAATGCTAATATCACATCTTATACTCAATTAAAATGTGATATAATAAAACTTAATTATATCAATGAATCTCTCAAACCATACCTCACTACAGTAAAACCCAATTCTCACTCTTCACCTAAAGATAATGGTAGCCCACATCCCTTTAGTAAGGTCCAAGTTACCTTTACTCCCAAGGTTCAAGTGAGCACACCCCCTCTTTATGATCCAATTGGTAAATGCAACATTCCCATGGATAAAATTAAAAGTCTAATTTAATGATTAAATGAACCACTTCAAGATGCTAATGTACCATCCCAAGAGATTCTCTTTTTGATGCATTTAGTTGGTGAATTACAACACCAAGTACATCTCCTTACCTTGGAAAACAAGGCTTATAAGTCTTACATGGATGCTAATTATCTACATGGTATTCCAATTCCAAAGACATTCATAAAATCTTCATTTTGTAAGAATTTATAGATATCATCAATGCCTCATTTTGATGAAACTGGAGATCTATTTGTACACCTTCAAGACTTTTAGAAGGCTTTGCCATCTCATGTGAGTCCTTTGATTCTAATGAAATTATTCTAGTAGACATTAGTGGGGGAAACATATAATTGGTTCTTTCATCTACTCCCCATTGGCTCCTTACACAATTATGATGACTTAGAGGAGGCATTTCTCAAACATTACATAACAAACATGGGCCCTCATGTTACATATAAGAAACTTACAACTTTGCATTAGAATACTTTAGAGCTAAGTAGTGATTATATCTTACAATTGAAGAATCACATGTTAAGATTGATATACAAAACAACATTTTTAGAGATTCAACATATCTTTATTAAAGGGAATTGACAACCTCTCCTTGAGCATATATTATATCAAATAGAGTCTTATTTTGGCACTTATGCTATATAGTTATAGCTTTGAAAAAAAACTAGGATTAATTGAGGTAGATTCAGTTGATCAGATTAATCTAGATTTCATAGTAGTATCTACATATACAACTCCTAGCACATGACATAAACCATGTCCTAAACAAGATAAGAGACTAAAACTAGAAAAGTAACCAATTAAGAATAAAGAACCAATCTCTAGAGTATAACCTATAGTATACACTATACAAAATAACATCAAAGAACCACCATGGTTTGATTCAAAGTAGGATGTCCCATTTATCATATTATCAACACTATTATATATGAGGTTAATTACATTTCCTTCTACTCATCAACGAGATACACATCTCTTACATAGACATCCACATCAACCCTTTTGTATCTATCATTATATCTATGGACATAGAGATAATGATTGTTATGGACTCATAGATTACATTACTAGATGTGTTAATAATGGCATCATAGTAGTCATACAAAGGGAAATGAGATCTCCTTCATCATACAACCATAGACCTCATTCACCCATGACTAAGTCATCCCAAGACATTCCTTCATAAGAATCATTAGTCACTCATCATGAGATAAATCTAGGTTCTAAGATAGAGCCTCATAGGATAACTCTTATTCCACCTATTCATAAGGTTTAGAAACTAGTACAATGAGAGTAGCCTACAAATAGTAGTGTAGTCTAAGGAGTACATAGTGTAGTTCTATATACATATCTAGTAGAGTCACAGGTACCACAATAGAGTAATAATCATGATAAATATTCACTACATCTAGATTTTTTGGATCCTACTTCATGTAGCAATCCCATATAGTTAAGATTAAATGAACCCACATCATAGAGTACTTCTCATGAGAAATATTCACCATGGATATATTATTTGGGTCCTATCCCATGTATCAACCCAGTACAGTTAAGACTAAATGATCCCTCATCATAATTTTTAGATCTAACTTGATCTATGGCTTAGTCATACACATCATAGTATAGGCCATAGGGTATATGATTATAATTAGATGAGCCTTCTTCAAAACACATTTTTTTAGTTACATGATCAATAAAGTTACATTTTGTAGAATCTCCACATCCATCTATATTTAGTACACAATAGACAATACCAGATATACAGCATATCCCTACATAGCATGAGTAGTATGGGCACTTGTTTAGTTGGCCAATAGGTTTTAGATAGTGATGTAGCATAGAGTTATATGATGCAACTTCATACCAACATTAGTTAATAGCTTCACTTAGTAGGGCAATAATGGAACCAAAGGTCTATCTATCATTTGTATTCTTAGGCCACTCTCAGGGAAGTAATAAACACAGTGTGTTATCTTACATCCCCACATACTAGCAACTAACATTCCCAATTTCAAAACCAATTTTTTTTTTCCTGCATATAATTGCAAACTAAACAAAGTTATTTACTTACATACAATTCAAAATAAAAAACCTAACATCACACATAAACATATCAATAACAATCAAATCATATTCCAAGTACCATTTTACCAAACACATACATAGCCTCAACATCAAATACCAAATCAACTACTTCTAAAACAACCATATCTAATAAATACAATAATATATTTCAAATCCCATAACATGATATGCATGAGCCAAATATTAAACCAACATCTATATATAACCAAGTTTTCAAATACATACATACATACATATATATATATATATATATATATATATATATTATCAAGTATAATAAATCATGAATGTGCATCATGCCCTCACTCTCAATCTCACTCTCTCCTCTAATGCTAGTCCCATAGTCTATCATATCACTTGATGACCCCACACCTTCTCATTCTCCTAAATGTCTTTTAAAATGACTATCTCACTCCATTAACTGACCATGATCTTCATGAAAATCTACATACCACCTCTCAAGATCCATGTACTCATCCATAATCTATGTACTCACTAATCCATAATTTGGTGGAGGCATCCTATGCCTATCTAGCTCAGCCCTTACCTCATCTCTCTCTCTCTCCCACTACTCTAACATATGTAGCTATTGATAGATTAGCTCTATCAAATAAATGTGCATAAACACTAGTTGTAATTTTTGCTGACTCTATCAAACCTTCCTCCACTACATCATTAGGAACATTTCATGTAAGCTCTTAGAGTGTTGACTCAATAATTATTTCCTAGAACCCATCATCTCTACCTCCTCCCCCAGTAGGTACATTATACTAAGCACTTCCTACTCCACGTGCACACAAAAGTACAAACATTATGTTATCCATACTCCTTAAAAACAAGCTAAAATAAGTACAAACTTATATACAATTCAAATATTAATAAATATTTACCTCCCATCATCTAGATCGGTGTAGGATGCTCATACTCAAGGATATCCCCTCCACCAGTAAGATATAATAGACCCCATTGATGCCTCATCAAACATGTGGTATATGCCTCTATGCATCCAACAACATTTACATTAGTAATATCTAGAGTCACACCTAATGCATCCAAAGGTAATGGTGCTAACTCAGCCTTAGTAGGTCTCCCATGAGCTCCTGCTCTTGCTAGTGCCTATGCACTCTTCACCCACACCCATGATTTAGGGGGCACATCTTATGGTACCCAAGACTATATAGTCATGAACTCATACTAAAATCACTAATACATTCTAATCTAGTGGTCATGTAACCAACAACTAAGTCTCATATACCATAACTTCACTCCATCTTTAGGCCACTTAGGGAATCCTCTATAGGGCCTCTATATGATATCATGAGCCATCAGTCTATCTAAAACATGTCTATAGTGATCTATCCTAGGAGACCAGATCTCCAAAATACTCATCCACTACTCTCTAAATGGATATGGAGGTGCCCACCTCTCCCTCCATAATCTAATTGTCTTCACAACTGCTATGTGCTCATAAGGCCAATAATGCAATAAAGTAGCCACAATCACACCACCATTAAATACCTCCTCATTAAACCTATAAAGGTCCCTATGTAAATGGGAAAGAATATTCCTACCCCATGAGAACATAGTACCATACACCTCTACACTACACATGATCCTATGCATCCTATATGTAATCAACACCCCACTCCCATCCAAACCAAAAAATGAAGCTAGTAACATGGCCAACCATTTCCATAGATACAAAACACTCAACTACAAAATAACTAACAATAATACATCACTATTATTACCTATACTATGTATTATTAGAGGCACACCAACAAAGTACAAGGATGCATGATAAATAACATCGACACCTATGTCATCTTGTAATGTCACGCACCATCCACTAACCATCAAATGTAAAATATAGTACACATCCTCTAGAGTAATCATAGTCTTTCTAGTAGGAAGCTAGAAAGTTCATGTGTCTAAATTTAACCTCTCAAATAAGGTGGTAATCAAATACCTATCCCATTACATAGTGTTTAGGTCACACACATGACCCAACCTTGATCTATCTATCACAACCTTCTCATCCACTAAGAAAGGTAACAACTTAAATGTCTCCATAACCTAACCTCTACATAACTCCTTCATTTGTATCTCACCTTGAAAAACACCAAAAAATAACATATATATTAGTCAACCATGCCAAGGAAATAGTTTTGCTACACAACAACATGAAATAACTCAAAATCCTAGAAAACTAGCCCTAGTGTACAATAGCACCACAAAAGGACACTAGTGATAGAAAACCATGCTATAACATGGAAATTAGTGTTGAACACTAGAAAAAAAACTAAAGGAAGGATAGAAGCACTGGAACTAGTGGAAATTTCCTAAAACACTTCAAAATAACTCCAAAAATTTACATTTTAGCTACTTACCAAGGTAACCTCCCCACTGGCTAGCCATAATTTAGGCTACTAATTACTCAAACCAAGTTGTGGTATGTGTTTTTTTACTTGACATATCTACTACCCTAGAGCTCAAAATCTCAAACTAGTCAATGCATAAATGAATCAAGAATCAATCCAACTTTCCTATATCAAACAACTTTTTCATCCAAAGAAAAATACCATTTTGCCTATAACTTCAACCCCATACCTCCATTTTACAAACCATTTTGTTTCACAAAATCAAGAAAATGATACATTTGACATCACATGAGCCTCACTATCTTAATACATCATTTTACTACTATGGAACACACATCTCTATACCTCTTTTATATCTTGACATATAATTTGGTCCTAACCAATCAAAAAATTACTCAGGCTATCAAAAAACTTAGTCTAATCAATCAAATGACTTATAAAATAATTCAAACTATACCAACCTTGCTTATAACATTACTCCATTATTCATCACTTTTGGCTCAACCTCCTCTATCACAAATCTCATCCCTCTCCCCAAAATAAGGCATCATTCATACTATTTCTATTCCTACCCTTATCCAACATGCCTATTCACTCTCATAGATGGATATACCATGGTGCTTACACTTTAGTAGTTAAATTATTAGATTTAACTTAGATCAATCAAAATATACAATGATTCAGACTACGTGGGTCACTCATAATGGTTTTTACACCTCTAATATTCAGCTCATCAGATACAACTCAGATGGGTCAAGATACACATTCATTCAGATTACATGGGTCACATAGAATTACTTTGGACATTCAGAGGGACATACCTTTAGTTTATAGATACATAAATTATTTAGATATATAGTGGTTAAGATTTTATATATTCAAAGTGACTTTGACATAGATTCATACTAGATATCAGATTTGGGGTATGTACATTACTACACATCTCACGCATACAACTTCATATAGCATGAGATAGTTATAGGACTAGATACTAGATTATAGGCATAGTGCAGATCACATTATTTTGATCTCTAGTTTTACACATGGGACATGGAATGAAATCTCATTTCACATGTGGTTATATAGATTTATAGACTATACATACACATCACTCACATAATAAATTTGGGGGCATGACACAAATGTTCATGTTATTCATCATCCAAGATTATATAGACTAAAATGGTAAGGCAAGTCATTATATTATTGCATATTTACCAAATTGGTATATTATACCTAGCTATACCTAGGTTATCACTAGGTTATACTGTATGATCATATATAGTGGTTGGTCCATAATATTACCTAGACCTAGACTACAGGAGTTTATGTGAGATAGAGGACAAACATTGGTTTTTAACCTCCAAGAACTTATTAGTTCTAGTTAAAAATATTTAGGGTGAGGGAATGACAAATTTTAATCTTAATAGCATATAGATTTTATACACACATTCCAAATTACATGAGTTTGTGTGGGATAGAGGGAAAACATTGATTTTGGACCTCTAAGCATTTCTCATTCCAATCATATTCAGCATAGGGGAAATCATTACCCTCCTCCATGTTATATAGATTATACTTCTAGATTTAGTATAGGGGGCATCCATTTTTGGGATTACTTATTTATATAGGTACTAGTTAGCTCTCCATCTATTTCCCTAGCTAGGAAGTGAGTTTGACCCTTTTTTAGCACACTTATCTCCGCATAGGTAGGTTTAAGTACATATTTTATTTTATTTTTTTACTCTAGTACTACATTTCAATGAATCACTAGAATAAAATGGGGGAATGTATACACCCTAAATTGTTCAAGAAACCACACATATCATGTCTTTTCATAGTCCTTTCATAGGAGACTCTAACTGGAGAATATGAGCTTTGTTCACATTTAGCCATATCCTTTGTTTTATTCATTTGAGTCTTGTATTCTTAAGTCACCTTTTTTCTTATTCCTAGTCTTCCTAATCCTTTGAAATAGTCATTCCACCTCAGCCAAGTTATGTTTTCTATCCTCTTTCCATCCCCCCAAGTCTTGGGACTATAGGATAGGATTGTTGGAATTGGACTATAACATCAATGCCACTAGTGTCCATTTCCAATGCTCTTGTCCAGGTCCATTTTGAGTTAAAACAATCAATTTCCTTCACTTAATGATTCTTATCCCCTTTCTTAGATTGGTCCTTAAGTTTCCCAATATCATTTAAATGCAAATAAAGCTCTCAAATATAAAATAAAGAGTCTCTTATATAAATGACTTCACAAGGCATTTTATATCTAGCACTTACTACTTTGGCACATTAGAGATAATAAAAATTAGTCAATATTATAATTCATCATTGTGCATCAAACATAAACTTATATGCTTGATCAAGGAAGGGCCTAGGTAAAAGTCATTCTTGCATCTATTATACATGTTGAATAAGTACATTCCTTAAGGGAGAACTACATTAGATTTAAGACCCTAGCTTGAGAGTTAATGTAGGTAGTGATTAGGATAGTAGGGGTTATAGATCATGTGATAATTCTTCCCCTATCCTATATTTTCCCCTTTTTGTTTTGATGCATTTTTTGTTTACATCTGTGTAGATGAACATAGGGTTTTGGAGATTAAAATGAACCTATAATGAGATTTGTTGACTTTTAGACTCTAAAATTTGGTACACAAGTTCACACAGACCTAATGAAAAAACATAAAAACCTTATATCCTCAAGATAATATAGGTATAGGTGGAATATAGCACTGGTACCACTACTATCCACTTTTGGTGCTCCTATCTAGTCAAAAAATGAAGGCCAGATCTAGATTCATGATAGTGTCCTAGTCTTGTACATCAATTTCTATCTCTTGAATAATCCATTTTAGTCCATTTTTAGATAATTTTATTTCTTATCCTCATGTAATTTACTTGATTAAAATATATATTTTACCATATTAAACTAGATTTTTCCTTTACTCTAGACCCCTTATTGTTCAGGAACTAAACACTAGTTTCAAAAAAATAATAAAATAATTGTTAATAAAGCTAGGCCGTCATTCCAAAAAATAATTATTGGAAATTTAAGATATTACCCTTCCCCATATACCATGAAATATTTAGTTCTTCATGCATAATTTTCATGTGACAATGAACACTTAGAAAACCTTCTCAGGTAGACTATTCTCCACTTTATGTTCTCAAGAGACCTTAAAACCCTTATTCAAGCCTTTTCTTGCAAACCATGATCTAATATTTAATTAATATGAATAAAAAACCTTGAATCATATTTTTAAATTCTCACTTACTCACGCATTCCTTGGAAACTGATCCTGATACCTCATTTGGCTATGCTCTCCCCATCTTGCTTTACTACACCCAAATATTCACACCTAATTAGGTCTTAAACTAACCTTCAAAATTATTTCCATATGATTTATACCTCACTTAAATTATCATATAGTATCTAATATGTTAAAAAAATCTAAAATGTTATTCATTTACCTTGACAACACCTAATGACACTTTATTAGGTTAGGCATGATCTAGAACTAGTCTAGTTGTAGACTTAGGCTTAAGGCCTTACCTATGTAGAATTAACTTAAAATTATCATAATTACTCCATCACATCATATAATTTCTCAATTAACATCATACATATTATTATGCCTCTATGAATTCATTTCACTAGGCTATCATGCTCAAACCTTCTCACTAAGTCTCTTCATACTATGACTAGTCTTTAGGTTACATAGGCATTTGACCTCTATACCTCTTTCCACGTTCTCAAAACCTCAATATTATGATAAATATATCACTCAAATTCCATATGATATATTACCATTCTCACCCACTACCATACATCCTCTCAAATGCCTATGACCATTCATCTCACCAAGCAACCAAGCCCATGCCTTCACACAAGGTCTTTTCATGATGTGATTATGCTTATGATACTTAATAATTTGTCCTAAAAGACCTAAATTATTACACATATGAAATATTAAATACCTAAATATAAATCCCATACAATTCTAAATAACTTTTCACATGCATAATCTCACTCATACCATGTTACCTACACATACCATCTCATAAGGTCTAAACAAGGCTTTATAAGATACCTTGATGCCTTGACCTATTCCTTCCACATCATGACCTTAACATAACATCAACCAAGAAGATATTAAACAATTAGACATTTACCTTTATTTCTAATCACAATCACTACATACCTTTTATGATCATTATCTTGTCACAATGTACACTAACAACTAGCCTTATTCATCTAGACTCCAGTTTTAAAATGACTTCAACTTATAGAGATCAATCTCATTTATCATTAGGTTTCCTTCAAAATATCTCTTGTCACATTAGACACATAATTTCATACCTCATATTCCATTCACCATGTATCTTCACAATATGTACTTTGAAATCAATGACATCAAATGACATTAACCTTGACATCAATGACAACACTTCTCAACAAACTCCCCCTTTTTCATTGATGGAAAAACAATCTTCAAACAAATCAATCTCATCTTCTCTAGTCTATTTATTCTCATTTCATGGACTTTATCCCCCTTTGACATTAATTACAAAGGTCTTCCATAAATTTTATCCAAAATCACAACTTCTTTGCAACAAGAGTTATGAAACATCATAAGAACATGCTCACCCTTACTCCATGCATACTTCTTCAAAATTAACTTAGATTGTAAGATCATACATCTATTAGGAGTTAGTTTTTACATTACTATTCATATTTGGATATTTATTGAGAGGTAAATATTATATTATTTGAGTTAGTTATTAGAATATATTATTTGATTAACATTTGTGATATATTGTTATATGTTACAACAATATTACTCATATAGGAGATTGAGATCTTATAAGAATGTGAGAGATATAAGGAGATATGATATCCATAATTATAGGAAAGACTTTTCCTATATAAATTTGTAATATAATGTATGAAGGTATATATAATGAAATAATATTATAGTGTGTTAAATATTATCTCTATCTCTATGTTTAGCTCTATTCTACAGTGCATGGAATAAGTATTGGTATAGGCTCCTACAATACCTAACAACATCTTATCCTTAGCATGACTGATATGACTCAAAATCACTAGAATAACAAACATATCCTTTAAATGGTCTTATGTAGACAATATTACTTGTTGGAGATCTATCAGTAATGTCATGGAGGTGTTTAGGAGAGTGGATGAAGTGTCTTGATAGTCTAAGTATTAATGACAAAGTGTGTAATGTGCTTCTCCTAGTATGATTGAAGTAGGGTTGGTGTATATTTAGTTTTAACATGATTATGGATGAGTTTGAAGTATATATCATGTGTGAGGGGTATTATCATAGGTCAAGCATGATTTTAAAGATTATGTAAGTGAATGGTATTCATTTGGATCTTGATTATGTTCATCTTGTCATAGTTGGTTCTATGATTTAAAAATTTGAGTAGGCAATTTGATGATGTCACCAATACCACATATGAATGATTCAATGGGATTTGTAATATGGGTGTGATGAAATTATTCCCATGTTTCTATTTTCCATGTTTCAAGTTGTGAGGTTATGTATATCAAAAGATATAACTGTGCAAACTTGGCTTCCCAGGCAAATTGTGATGTCTAAGTTCAAGTAGAGCTAATTAGGCATATTGATGACATTATATTTCACATGTGTGAAGGGTCCTTGAGCATATTTATATATTTATGGATTAAAATATTAAAGTTTATCATGTGATCAAAGTTTTAGGTCATGAGGTTAAGCGGAGTAGAAGTTATTAAGGTGCAAAGTTGGCTTCTTAGATAGAGTTCACTAATTTCCCATACTTAGCCAATTTTGCAAAGGGAGATATAATAGTGTAAATTTAATCACATCATAGATCTATGGCAAAAAATTAATTTTATTAGATAAGTATCTAATGGTGATCATTATTCTTGTTAGAGATGTAATGGTGAATATGAAACCTATTAGATAAATATCAATGGTAAGTATTCATACATGAAGTTGATGGTGTAGGTCAAGTCAAAGAATTAATGTGTGTAGAAGGTACATAGATATACCAAGTGTCATAATCATGAGATATATAATATATATCTAACATTTATCATTTCTTTATAAAGACTAAGATACTCAGAGGAGATTGATGGAGCACGTTTCTTCCAAATTGTTAGAAAGTAGTGAGATGATGACAAGTGCTTGATGTTTAATAGTAAGCAAAGGTAAAGACTAAGATAATGTTAAGGGAGATTGATGATGTGTTTTTTTGATATATGGGATAGCATGATATTTTCAAAAATTTGTTTTAATTTTAAAAGTTTTGTAGTGATCATTGGAATTCAAATATTTGAATTTGTGAGGGAAGATTAGTCTATAATTTTGTGCTATAAATTTTTACATATGTAGAATTTAATCATGGTGTAAAAGGAAAAGTTGTATAAGACTTCATGTTAAATCTAAAAAACCTAGTTATAAGGTCTATTTATATTTATAGTCAAATATATGGATCTCCAAAGTTGATTCTGTATGTGTTAATGCTCTACAAGTAACTTGAGAAGGATAATTGAGTTGTTCTTGATGGTATTTTGGTTTTTAAAGATGAAATAAGTATTGGATAATTTTTTAGAATTAATGAGGACAAATTTTATGGATTATGGAGGTTTTACCAATTTAGATTATATACGATTAAAGTCTTAGAAGTTGACTATGTGTTCATTCTTCATCATCATATTTACAAAATGATGCTTGGACTAATTGTGTCATAGAAGAAGGGTGTTGTGATAGATGTTGTCATTTAATGTGGACCTATGTATCATGTGGCATGGGTCTTATTAACCATTTTTAGCTCAAGACAAAATATATCAACCCCTTATGGTTAGAGTATTGTATAGGGGCTTTTTGTGCTTATCTATGGAATAGAATTTTGTAGCTCATTTGATGTCATTTCATATGCCATTATAGCTTTGATCACAGTCTAGCTTAGTCATTGTGTTATTTGGTTTCTTAGGGGTCATTTTATAGTAATATATGCAAGTGGAAGGTTTTCATGGTGTCTGATAAGTTACAAAAACAAGTCCAAACAATCCTAGTTTACACTTAGGAAATATTTCAACTTTTGGATAAGTTATAAAATTATTCTCATGTATTTGGGTTTTGTTTCTTTGAAAAAAGCCTAAGATAAATGTCTTTTCAAAAAGGCCCAAAATAATTTATCTATAATAATAAGTTTTTAAGGGATAATTCTCTCAAAGAAATTATTTTGGGTATTTGGTTAAGTATTAGAGTTCTTTCGAATAAATTATCCACAACAAAAGTACAAGGTATAATTCTTTCAAGGAAATTATCCTGAAGGAAAAAGATAAATCTATTTTATTTTGTAAAATTTTTAGGTATAAAATGCCTATAGACATATTTATTTTGGATAAAATGTCTAAAATAAAAGGTCCTTATCAAAATCCTGAAGATATTTCCATCGACCAAAATGTTTGTAGCAATATGTTTGATGCAAAGATCTAATAGAATTGAATGTTTCTAGAGAAACTATTTGTCCAAGCCTTCAAAATTGATTTAATAAGGATCTCAAAGTGTCCATAAGCTCATAGGGACATGGACCAAATTGAAAAAATATCAAAAAATCATTAGGATATTGAAATATTAAATCAAAATGATTTAGGCAAGTTTAAGGACCAGACCATCATCAAGACATCATGAAGAACCGGACTAAATAGCATGTTTTTGAATTTTATAAATTAGTTTAGGAAGCCTCACATGACCATCATACCATACACAATCAATTTATTTAGTGATAATATAATTCTATGAAAGTTTCATACCTTGATGAGTCTTCTATCTCGAGATCTAAGCCTTCAAATTATAGCTTGCCAAATCTAAGGGGCCAGACCATCTTACATGTCACATGTAAACACAGTAGTCAACTTGTTTATGCATTTAATAAATGCACCTCAGAAAGACTTATAATCCAAAAGGGTGTAATTCCATAGATTTATTCATTCAAAGAACATGTTATGTAAGTTTCATGTCCATGCAAGCTTCTAGCTCAAGTTATAGAGTTTCAAATTTGGTCATGCAAAGCAAGACATTCATACAAGTATCAAATTCAAGCATAAAAAATAACCATTTATATGCAAATGATCAGTGATAGTATTGGGGACATCATAAAAAGCACATAGGTCAGCTCACTTGAACACTTTGTAAACACACTTAGAAATCTCTTGAAGCCAACAGATCAAGTGGGCACAATCCTCTTAGCATCAAGAATATCTCTTGCAAATTTGGTGCCTCCATGACCTTTTCACTTCTAGATCCAAGATTTCATTTGGCCAAATAATGGGAGATGTTTTTGTAGACATCTATAATCTAAAATTAAAAAACCATTAGGTTCTTAAACTTGATAGTCATGTAGACATCAATGATGGTCTCATAGACATCAAATGATGGTCATATGAATGTCAAATGATGATCGAATGGATGTTAAACTTAGACCATGGTAAATAGCCATTTGTTTTCAAATTCAAGTAGATATAATAGTTGGCATTATTTTATACCAATGGGGATTGATGATGTGAGATGATTAAAAGGGTCAAAGAGATTGAGAGGCCACCACATGGTGTAATCATGTAAATTAGGTAGACTGATAGTGGATCTTGAGTACAAATGCAAGACTACCAAGTAAAACCATCTTGGATAGAGTTAATAGGTCAAGGATAGATCCAAGGGTTAACATTAACTTATACCATGGATAATGTATTGTATGAGAAAAGGTAAATTAGTCAATGATCTAAGTCATAGTCAATAGCCAATTAAATAAAGGTGAGCCTAGGACTTTTGATGGAAGCTAATAAAGCCATTGTAACCAAGGAAAACAAGCATTACAGGGTCATCTCACCACCATTATATCTCAATTAAACACCATCAAAGGGATGTATTAATGAATTTAGGTTAAAGGACATGAAGGGATCACTTTTAAATCTTAAAATAGACCTCTAGTTTGAGGATTTATGTCATACAAGGTTCATTCTATGACAATTTTCACCATTATTAGAAGGACCTATGTACATGATGAGTTCTTAGTTTTTATGGATGATAAAAGGCAAAAATGGGTCTATTTAGACCTAATAGGATCAAAAGGGAGAGTTTTTTCCCATCTATGGTGGACTTATGAACATAGGCATGAGTTCAAGCATGATCCAATTTGAACTAGAGCTAGCATTTCAAAGACTACCATAAAGGCATACATGCAGACTCCAATGTCATCATCTCTAGGACAAACTTCATGAAAATGACCTTTCTCTCCACTTTTGTACACCATGGTTAGGATAAATTATCACTAGGATAAATCTCTAATATATTTAATCTATGGTTGTAATTACATGGATTCCAAAACCCAACTTGAAACAACTTGATCCTACCATTACAACCATCAGGGAGCATCAATCAGGGAATAATGTAACTATGCAATGGGCTAAAGTGACCCAGATCAATTAGGATGATTGAATGAGCATAAATATAGAGGAATTTTTAAATATGGTTAAAATGGATTTGTTCTCATTTGATTCCTTTTTTAGTACCAAAATACCTCTCTCTTGCTCTCCTTTTCTATACATATCGCCTTTGAGATATTATTAAGCATCCCTCAAGCTGGTACGATTAGACTCTAATAGAAATTTTATTATTCACCTCTTGGAGTAATGAATAGATAATTTTTTATTTTTTTAGTAATTTATGCTTATTTTTTTATTATTTTTTTGATATGCAAAAGTGGTTATCATATTCCCTTTAGAGGTCCTAGTTTAACCTAAGTGCTAATAAACTTTTCTTGTAGGTCATCTAGCATGTCTTAAGGTTAATGTCTTAGGTATAGAATGGATAGTTTATTGTAATTTATTCAAATCCAGACTTACCCTCATTTACATCCATGCTAATTCCATGAAATTGACCTCTAGGTAAAACATTATTGCTTGGAAACCATTTTAGGCACTGCATTAGTTCTATTTATAGTCTACTAGTGTGGTCATAAGTTCAATGTTAAGAGTGGATATTTGAACATTTTGTGCATCAAATATTTTAGATTAGGTTAAATTATTACAATATATAACTCCTTTCCCCATTAGTTATTAGTTTAAATAGATAAAAACATTTCAAGATACATTTAAAGAGCTAGCCCTTAAATCTAGCGGCTCATTTCCAATATAGGTAAACCCACATACCTGAAAATGTTCCCATATTGCCCAAATATAGAAGAAGATTGAACAATGTCTTCTAGGGTGTAATATTTTGTGACAATAGTTATGTCATTCTCAGTTGGACCCATTTTCTTTAGGATAACTTATCAAGGTGAATGTTGGTCTTGACAACATCAGTTGCAAATTGGTGTGTTACTCAACATTTGGTGACTCCTTCAAGGTAAATCTAGTTCAAGTCCATATTTTATTATAAAAATTCCCTCATAATTCATGGTTCTCATTAGGTCATCCTCTTATAGAACATTCCATCCCATTAGCTCACCCATTCAGCCTAAAATTCCTCTTGAAGTTAAGTATCCATAGCCTAATCTTCCCTTTGAAGAACAAGTAGATTTTTCTAGAGAGGTAGAGAGTGAAGAGGCTAAAAAATTAAAGATATTGAATAATAATTCATGGCTATACCTCATGCTTTCCCTATATTCAATACTAAAAATCTAACTCAACTTCTATTATATTATGCCATTCTTCTTAATGTCACAAAAGGTGTGCCCACATTTTATGGTGAGAGTAATGTCATACCTAGTGAGCACATTAGAGATGTTTATAAATTGTATAGTTTCCACACTATTTTTAGAGAGAACACTAATATTATACTCCTTTCCATGTCCTTTAAATGGAAAGATCTTTATTGGTCTATGAATATAGAATGTGGATAGAGTTTGGAGAGTTATTGACTTTTGTATTTTGAAATGAAAGTGATCATGCCTCTCTCATACATCATCTCAATGTGATAAAAAGGGGGCCCAAAGAAATAATGAATGGCTTTAATGAAATGCTTTAGAAGACTTGTCATATATTTCCTCCTCCTATGAGACCACCTTTTAGCTTTGTGTTCTTTACTTACTTGAAATCCATTAGGACTAAAATTGCTATTATGCTTTAATCTTTGAAAGATTCCACTCTTCCTGAAGTATATGATCTTGATATCGAAGATAAAATAGTATCATATAAGATATAATATTTCCTCATAATGTGTCTATGAATCCTTTGTCTCATACTTATAATATCACTTTGGAAGTGGCTTAAGTTCTTAATGTCAATACCAAAACTAAGGTTGATCCTAGGTAGGTAGAAAATAATGTTGATTAGAAAGAAAATTTCCTAGTCTTAGAGGATAAAAATATTCAATATAATATGCAAAAAGGTGCATATCATAATATTTACCGTATAAAAAATAATATGGTCAATAATATGGAAGAGGAAGAGACCAATGACAACCTAATCCCAATAGGCATGCCAATATATACATTCCTAACTCTACCACCAATGCAAGGGAGATGGTACCATTTCATAGCAATTTGGTGTAGGGAGAAGATTGGTGTCAAGACCAATTCATGGATGCCAATTATAATGAATAACATGCTCTAGTTGTTTAAGGAGTAGTTACCCCCTCCTATCAAATGAGGATCAGATGATGATGAAAGTTAATGAGGTTTAACAACCTCAAGGAGAGATCTTCACCAATTTTATGGTTAAAAACACTTCTGTGCTAAATCAAGAAGCCTCTATCATATAAAATAAAAGTTCCAAGAGAAAGGCTCTAGGATGTTGTGGTATCATGCCCACATGCTCATCTAATCCTCCTACAAGATAATAAGACATAGTTGTAAGTCTGACAGTTCCAAAATCTTCTACATCTTCATCAAATTAAAATATGGTAAGGTATGCTCTCATTCCTCAAGATACAAGTAATTATATACCTAAAATATCCCAAGAGAAATTAGTTATGACTTCTTTAAAAAATTTAAATTCTTTTAAGAACACTAAAATATCCATTTATCTTTGGGATGTTTATATGCCTGGTCATAAAGAACTCCTATAAAAGTAGTTATTTGTTATGCCTACTAGTGTCTCACCCTCAAATCAAATTCATCTCCATTTTTCTCTTGAAAATTATCCTATTACCATTATTTAACCATCTAATAAGATTGAGAAACCTCCACCATTTCACCTCACCCTCATTATAGGTGATAAGTTGGCACATAATTACATAGTTGATAGTGGAGCTTCTACTTCTGTGATGCCCAAAGTTGTAGCTAATAAGTTAGGACTAAAATATGAGCCACATAGAAAATGGATCATTCAATTAGATGGTACACCTACCAATATATTAAGACTGATAAAAGTATTGAAGGTTTTCATGCACAATTTTCCTATTTTTCCTATCTTGTAAGACATAGTTGTGGTTGATATCCTAGCCCACTTTGTAATCTGCCTATCAGGGGACTTCAAAACAAAGATAGGTGGATATATCTCATTTGAATGGTATTTCTTGGCCTTTAAAAAAAAGGTATGGGGATAAGGTGACAATTATGAGACAACCCCTTGCAAGGTTTCATATTGAGGCTTACATTTAGATAAGTTCCAATTTGAATTATGTGTTACATGAAGATAAGGATTCTATTATAGATGATGACACTTATTTGAAGGTTTAGGGTATTTAAAATTTGTTTCTTGATGAATATGTCAATAATACTTATAAACATGATCCCTATGATTCTATGTAGGAAACTAATTTAGGAGTGTATTATATACATGGAGTACCAACACCTCTACTTGTTAAGGAAGAGGGCAAAGATGATGTGATATGGAAGATGTTTTTTGATGGTTCAATAAGTAAAGTTTGTGTAGGGGTTGGTGTTATGCTAGTCTCCCCATATAAATAATAGTATATGCTTCATACATATTCCATTTCAGCTTTACTTTTAATATGGATGATTCTGAATGTTTAATTCATGGCCTTCAATGGGCAAGGACCAAAATAATCAAGAACTTGCAAGTATATGGAGATAATGAATTGGTTGTGCATCAAGTGAGCAATGTGTTTTCTACCAAGAAACCTTTTATCAATTCAAATTATCATATTTCATGGGATTTTCTTAAAGATTTCAATGCATTTAATATATAATTAGTCCCAAGGGAGTTAAATAGTTATACTGATAGACTAGCTACCATATGAGCTCAATTTGATACTCCATGTACCATAAAAGATGAGGGAAAATAGTTTCATATTAAGTTCATTATTAGAACTTATGTGGATAATAATGAAGTTTTTTGTCAATTTTTTGATAGTGACAAACACATTTCATGTTTCTTGCAAAATAAGGATAAGTTTTCTTCAAGGAATCAAAGGAGGCTCCAAGAATAATTGGGTGATCAGATTGTGCAACTAAGAACCAATAATATACCTAAGGGTTTGGTGACATTATAAATTATATTCAATGAGAATGATAAAAATAAGAAGGAAAAAGTGAGTATGCATAAAAAAGAGGATAATTATGAAAGAGCCTTGATCTTCAAAGATAAACTCCTCAAACTAGACAAGGTATATTCTATATTAGACAAGCAAGCATTTATGGAGCTGTGTAGAGAGTTTCATGATATATTTTCTTGGAAATATAAGGACCTCAAAGGATTTGATCCTATCCTATAACACCATAACATTGAGTTATAAACTAGAGTTAAACTAGTTATATAGAAGCAAAGACCCATCAACCCCAAGATTGAGAAACCCATGAGGTTAGAGATTACCAAACTCCTTGAATCTAAGATAATCTTTCCCATCAAGCATTCAACATGGGTATCTAACATTATGCCTATTATAAATAATAATGGAGAGATAATAATTTGTGTTGAATTTTGATATTTTAATAGAGTGTCACTCAATTATCACTATCTTTTACCCTCAATAGTTCAGATTTTAAAAATGGTTTTAGGTTCTCAACATTTTTCTCTTCGAGATGGATATTCAGGATATAATCATATTTTAGTCAATGAAGATGATCAATTTAATACAAAATTCACTATTAAATGGAGTAATTTTTATTATAAGAAGATCTCCTTTGGTCTATCTAATGCTCTGTCTAATGTTGGTGCCACATTTCAAAGAGCAATAGACATAACCTTCAAAGGTTTGATTAATGAGATGTTATTGTTTTATCTAGATGACATTAAAGTGTTTTCTAAAGATGATAATTAAGACATTAAACACTTGAGGCAAGTTTTTGAAATATTTAGGTAGTATGAAGTATATCTTAATCCAAAAAAGTGTATCTTTTTTATTCATGAAGGTAAGCTCTTAGGACATTGTTGACCAAATTTGACATTGTAGGACAAATTGGGACCCCTATAGGTAAAAAATTGATCATTAGTGGTTTATAGGGGGTTTATTATTATGTCATAGGGTGTATTATATTATAATTAATGTCATTTAATTTTATATTAGCCTTAGTAATTAGTCTTATTATTAAATAAGTCATTTTAGGGGTCAAAATAGAGCATTTAATGACTTGTACGACCTCTTGGGAAATGTGAAGGTTAAAAAAAGATGATTTCACATACCATGTGTCCTATTATTATTTTTTAAATTGTTCCTAACTAAAATATGGTAGGTTCCTAAAAAAAGGCAATTTTCTTGGATAAAAGAGGAGTTTTAATGAGATATATGGACTTGTACAACCTCCTAAAGTTCATAAAATTTAAATAGTGTCCTTTGGTCTTCCATACACTCATTCTAGTGATTTATTTTATTAGAATCTCAAAGAAGTGATGATAACTACTTCTCTCTCCTTCCAATAGGATTGCTAAGTAAAAATGATCTTAAAGTTTATACTTGGTATGGTCAATAAGAGAGGTTTCAGGAAAAATGCTCTTGGGGGTGTATTATACACTTAGATTATATTTGATGTTTTGTTGTAGAGTAATGGTGTCTTGTACTTTATGAACCATTGATAATAATTTAAACTATCTAGTTTGTTTGCTAATATGTGCACCCTATAGGTTTTTATCATGTATGGATAGTTTTGTGTAATTCACTTGATGATGTTGCTTCCAGATGATTTTTTTCCCTCCTAAAATTATTACCATGCTTGGTTCATGTTTTAAAATGTTGTGATTGGCCAAGTATCTCAGGTTGTAAGAGAAGACACTTCCTATGTTGCTAGAAGTTTCCCACCACTTCCAATGCCTTTAGGTCTTGGTAATGGTGTAAAAGGATAGTCATGGCCTATGTACATGTTTTAAGTTTTTTTTGTTTAATTATATCTTCATTACCCAAAGCATCTTCATGGTTTGCATTCATACACTACACATACACATAGTCTACCATTGGAGTGTGTACTTACAGGTGCTTGAAAATGAAAGTCACATTAAAATCAAGTTATCTTGACTTTATACAATCCTTAAAAAGTTAAAGATGATCTATGTTAAAATTGGAAGGAGGTAAAATGGTTGTTTAAGGCCCATACACCATACGTGTTTCCAACTCACTGTCTGCTTGCATACATGAAAATGTTCATCTATAGGTGGTGCCTTTATGGAACTAAGCACATTTAGGAGGATTTTATGAGTTGAAAAAAATCCTTTATAGTGATAAGATTTTATTTGGGATCATTAAAGGTGCTCAAAACTCATTTTAATCTCATAATTCATGTTTTTTTGCTAACTATTCATCCTCACTACTTATATGTGTAAATGGCCACCTATAAGTGGCTTCACAAAGAGATAAGGAGTTATATTAGCGTATGGAAATAAGTTATGGATATTTAATTTAATTAATATCATGTGGTATTGATCATGATAGACCCATATGAAAGGTTAGGTTGGTAAATATAAGTGAAAACCTTGATCAAAGATATCATGACCCATGTTCAGGGACCTAATCCCTAAAATTTGAAAATAGAGGTATGAGGTATAATAGAGGAGTTTTCAAGCATGATAAAACACTCAAAGTCTTGACATGTTGAATATACCCTATCATGCATGTTTGGCATGTGAAGTGGGTAGGTAAAGAGTGAGAAATCCTTCTAACAAAAAATGCTTGTATTCATGAACTTTTCCCTAAAAGTGTAGAATAGAGGCTTAAGGCATTTTAGTGGAAGTCATATAATAGGTTTATAAGGAATTTGACCACTCCTAGTTCACTTATATTGTAGTATCCATATAGGATAAGGAATTGGAAATTTTTGGAGGGAAGAGGGTTTATGGAGTTTGGTTGTTAGAGGCCTCAAAATTTCCCATTTTAGCACTAAATTTATCCATTATCATCTATAGGTCTTGAACCTTTGAGTGATCACTGATGTCTTAAGGAGAAAATAAAGAATATTATCATGTTTAGAGTATATTATAAAGATAAAAAACATAAAATTATGAAAATCATCTTCAAAATAATCCCATATAATAATTTTTTACCACATTTTCACCTACAAGCATGCCTAATTCAAAAAATGGTCACCTACAACCAAGACCCATTTTCCATATCACTCATGATGAGGAGCTTGAACATTGAGATATAAAATTTGGTTGATGAAAGGGAATATCAAGGGGATAATAATAATTCAAAATAAAATGTATCATAACCTTCAAAATATAATTCTAATATACATGCCTTTTACCTCAAAAAGTTAACTACAGTTGACTGTTACAAACAATGAATTGATAAGTAGTGCTCTTGGTGTGGGAATGGAATGAACATGAGGTAAATTGATCTAATTCATTACAAAAAAGTATTGGGAGGTATCAATAAGGTATTTTAACATCATTTTAGGTTCTAAATATTACAATACCACCTATAGGGGTCATCGTTGAGGGAGGAAAACAAGAAATATAGTCAAGAGTTAAACCTCAGTTTTGATTGAGCAATGAATATCAAGGGTATGTAGTAAATTAGAATAATATTTTTTTAATAACATATACACCATGATGTTTATAACTTGAAATTTCTCTCACCAATGAATATAATGATCAATAAATAGCTTAAACCATGAAATACATAGTTTAAAGGAACCTTGCATAATATATATCTTTTGGGTGTTTGTCTTGAAGATATAAAGAATTTGGGGGTCAAATGACCTGGTCAATGTATAAAAATTGGTAAAAAAAAATTTTATGACTTAATTAATATTTTAAAACCTTCACTTTGTCTAATTAAATATGCGGGTTACCCTTTACTTTATCTTATATAGAGGGTACTTCCCCTTGTACATAAAACCTACAGTTTTGGAAAATAGAGATGAAAGGGTGGACCAGGTGATGTTTGAAACTTAGAAAAGGTGTAAATATATGTAACACACCTGAAAAAACATGATTAACCTTTATTATAATGGATAATCTTAAAAAGTGGTCCAAATCCATAAAAGTTGTAAGAAGGCCTGTTAAGCATAGTTTAGGCCTAAAGCCAAATGGAGAGTCATTTTCACTTCCAAATTTAGATGATAATTATAAAATATTTAAGTATTTATATTGTGTCACTAAAGAGGTTTTAAATTTCATGTAATGTAAATAACCCCAATTGGATGGCCTAGTGCATAGGGGTTACAGTCAGACCTATTAATCAATTTTAGGCTTAGAGACCAAATGAAAAGTCGCTTTCATTTATAACCTTAGGTGAGAATTATAATCAATTTGGGAATTATTATTGAAGTATAATATATTTTTATAATATATTTATATTCAAATTAAACCATTAAAAGGCACTTTTGGGATTTAAGATAACTTAGGCCTATAAGAACCTAAATAAGAGCTTGATATAACAACTTTAAGTGCTCACATCTCCTCCAATGATATAAATGGAGGCCAATGGAGTTTATGGATGTTAATAGGGTACTTGTAAACCATTATTTTTATTAAAAAAAATTAATTTCCAATGTTTCATCTTTATGAACAAAGCTTAAGAGTGGAAACTGCCTAAACCCCTTACAAGCCCTTAGTGAAGACCCAATGAAATAAATGAAGATGGTAATCTACTCAAATGGAATATTTATCACATAATTATTATTGGAGGAGGTATAATACTCAGTTAGGATACTTAACATTAGGATGAGTTGTAAGGAATCTATACGGACATGGTATAAATAGGGTTTTCTTGATTATTTTGTGCATTGTGTAGGTTATAGGAGGTTTCAAGAGATTCTAATCACATGTAATGGAATATTAAGATTTAATATAACTTATAATTTAAATTAAATTAATTATAGAAACTCCTAATTTCCTCAACTAGCTACTTCATCTTAGTCAAACAAAATTGGCATAGTGACCAAGCTAGTGAGAAGAGTGGAAAACTTCAAGTAAGCTGATTTTAAGGTATGCATAATGCCTCTAAGTCCATGAAGGGTCTCGAAATATTTAATAAAATAAATTTTAAGGATTTTCATGGGAAACTAAATTCAAATTTGAGGACAAGTGTGCAAGGTGTGGGAAAGAAGAGTTATGTTGACTATAGATGGTGATAACTCATTTTGGGAAGATTCTAGATGACCAAGACTATAAAAAATGCATGCAGAGTCATGAATAGAATCATTAAATCTAATTTAAATCATAAAAATTATCCCTAATAAGTTTTGTATGCTAAAATAGATATAAATCATGAAGGCAATTATTTTGAGCTAGAATGAGAACTTCTACACCACATTTCAAGATTTTCGTGACTTGGGGTGACACTTATGCTTCCTAACTTTACATGGATCATTTCACATATTATTATCATGCATATGTAACTAATTTTATCTATTTTAAAAGTATAATTTTGAACTTTTTAATTATCTCTTTTCCTCTTTCTCTCAAGTTTTATAAGAACTACCATTTTTGCCTTTGTAATCTGATATACCACACCATGTATGGAAAAGCCATGATATTTTTGACATTGTAATTGAATTAGACATTAAATTAAATATAGTTTGTATTCATATATCATATTGTCAAAGTATGTGAAGAGATGTATAGTGAATGGTTAAGTTATATTCATCTATCCTTACTTTATCTCAATCTTTTCATGTTTGATGTAAGTGATTCCATGCCTAGTAGGCCATATGAAGTGTTGTTAAGTGTATGGATATATTATTAAGTGTAAAAGGAAGGCTTAGTATCTACCACTAATCTATGGTTCCACTTACCTTGGATAGTCTTCATACATGCCACCTTCATATTTAAATACTAATGTTAGTACATTTTAGGACTCTTAAACTAGTATCATATGCCATGTATCTTTGTGATAGAGTATGATAGTATTGTGGAAAACTTATTGGTGTATCACCCTATAGAATATGTTTCATTTCATACAAAATCTAACCCTTTTCCCCCATAAATAATCAATTAGTATAGTTGAAAGCATTTCAAGACATAATCAAGGAGTTAGCCCTTAATTCTAGAGATTGATCTCACCAAATTGACTACCCAAAATAAGTGATATGTTTCTATTATGACACTTGGATGAGGAGCACTGAGACATCTCCTCAAAGGCTAAAAATCTAAGTGACAAAACATATATCATTTTCAAGGATGGTTTGACTATTTATCTTGAAAGAATATAGGTTATTCTATGATTATCATTTCCATTACATAAGAAATGTATTCAAAGTTTCTTAGGCAAGATACATCATATAAGGAGGTTAATACCTAGTTTTACATATTTGTTGAAATCTATTACAACTATGCTCAGGAATAACTAAGTCTTTTCTTGGATAAACGAGGGTAAGATCAGTTTGGAAGCCATAAAGAAAGTAATTACAGAAGATCTTACTCTTTTGAATAGTGATTTTAATATATACTTCATGTTTTATTCATTTTATAAACCTGATACTATATTATCCATGCTAATGCAAAATAATGATGAGGGTGTGGAGCTATTAATTGCATTATTTAGTCAAAATTTAGAAAATTATGAAGTCAAGTACACCTTTGTATAAAAACAAATCCTTGGTGTTGTAATGGGACTAAAATAAGTTTAAAAATATGGTTTCAAATAATAAGATTCATGTTATGGTCTCTCATCCAAGCACCAAAGAGTTTCTTTTGAGCAAAGATCTTAGTGAAAAGAGGGCAGGGTGGATCACTAAGGTAATGGAATATGATGTTGATATCAAAGTCACAAAATTGATAAGGATTAAAGGCCTTTGTGAACATCTAGATTCATATCTGCATGAGTCAAAGGAAGATGCTCTAGTCAATCATGATTATTCCCAATTAGTTGGTTCATTGTCTCTATAAAATGGGACACATGATGTGATCAAATTTCTTCAAAATGGTAAGTATCCTAATAATATGATTAGATCACAGAGGATATATTTTAGATTGCAATCTATTCCATTTTGTCTTATGGATGGTGTGTTTTTTAGGAGGGACATCAATGGTTTAATATATATATGCATTGATAATGATATTTTTGGGATCTTGCTTAAGAAGTTTCATGATGGCATAGTAGGAGGTCGTTTCTCTCTAAGAAGCACAACTATGAAGATTATGAGGGCTAGTTATTATTGGCCCAACCTATTCAAGGATTTCTATGTTTGGGTGATAATATGTGGATAGTGTTCTTTCTTTATAAGAAAATAGAATCTTCTAGATCTTCTTTTAAAGCCTATCCAAGTTGATCAACCTTTTATGAAATGGGGTCTTGATTTCATTAGCACGATAAATCTCCCATCAAGTGATGGTCATAAATGGATACTCATAGCAACTGACTATTTTTCAAGATGGGTTGAGGTAGTAGTATTAAAGGAAGCTAATGGGAATTCTATATTGGAGTTATATGAAAGCATCATAATAAGGTTTGGCATTCCTTCTATTATTATTTTATACAATGCTCTTTATTTTATGGGTGCTAAGATAGTTTATTAGGAAAATAGTAATGACATATTCTTGATCACTTCATCTAGATATTACCATCAACCTAATGGGTTGGCTGAATATACTAACAAGAATCTGATCAGAATAATCAAGAGAACCTTATAGCATAACCAAATATTTTGGCACACCAAATTGAAGATAGCCTTATGGGTTGATAGGATAAATCCCAAGAGGTCAATAGGGAATTTTCCTTTTGCACTTATCTATGGAAGGAAAGATAAGTTATCTATCTCTCAAGAGATGCCCACCTTAGAGTTAGCACATCAACTATATTTTCTTGAGAATACCCTAATGGAGGTGATAATGACATAATTAATTTTATAATATTAGAGGTGATAATGACATCATTAATTTTATAATATTAGAGAAAAACCAAGGAGACACACCAAAATGGATACCCTATGGAGTGGACCATATGTCATCATCAAGTGAAAGAAAATTAACTCTTTTCCATTATCAAGGATGAATGGAGAAGAAGTACTTATCCCTATGAATTGGATATATTTGAAACCCTATTATTGAGAACCAAACTTCAATTTTATAACATTAGATTAGGTGTGTGTTTCCTTTCTTATTGTGTTGTGTTCTATAAGTGATCATGAATCACATGTGTATTTATATTTTGTGTCTTGTTCTTGTTGTTTTTTTCATTGTTATGTGTTGTTAGAGGGTAGTTTATATGTCAAACCTATATAATTGTGACTCTATAACCCAATGGAGAGGATTAGGTAACTGGTCATGGCATAGAAATCATACCACCCTTGGGAAATCACCAAATATGTTAACCGTTTTTACCTCAAGCCAAATGTATGAACCCCCTATAGTTAGAATATTGTATAGGGCCTTTTTGTGATTACCTTTGGAATGAAATGTTGTAGTTCATTTGATGTCATTTCATATGTCATTCTAGATTTGGTCATACTCTAGCTTAGTCCTTATGTCATTTGGTGTCTTAAGGGTCATTTTAGAGT
Source organism: Torreya grandis (assembly GCA_037957365.1). Taxonomy (NCBI): domain Eukaryota; kingdom Viridiplantae; phylum Streptophyta; class Pinopsida; order Cupressales; family Taxaceae; genus Torreya; species Torreya grandis. The sequence goes on from JARHVA010004263.1 coordinate 1,345,498, forward strand.
CATATATGTAAGTGGTAGGTTTTCATGGTGTCTAAGTAGTTACAAGAACAAGTTCAAAAAAGCCTATTTTACACTTAGGAAACATTTAAAATTTTGGCTAAGTTCTATAATTATTCTTGGGTATTCAGGTTTCATGTCTTTATAAAAGGCCTAAAGGAAACATCTTTATAAAAAGGCTTGAATGAAGTTGTCTACAAGCATAAGTTTTGAGGGCATAATTCTATTAAAGAAATTGTTCCAAGCATTTGGATAAGTGTTAGAGTTCTTTCAGATAAATTATCCACAATAAAAGTACAAGGCAAAATTCTTTCATAGAAATTATCCCAAACGTAAAAGCTAAGTCTATTTTCTTTCAAAAATTTTGTTTGGTAAAAAAATCCCATAAAACAAAAACCCCTTGTCAAAATCCAAAAGATATTTCCATTAGGTAGAATGTCCATAAAAATATGCCCGATGCAAAGCTCTAATGGAATTGAATGGTTTCAGATAAATTATTTGTCCAAGCCTTAAAAATTGATCTATGCATGATCTCATAGTGTCCATAATTTTTCAAGGACATGGACTAAATTGAAAAAATCTTATAAACTCATCAAAATATTGAAATATTAAATCAAAATGACTTGGGAAAGTTTAAGGATTAGACCATCATCAGGACATCATGAAGAACCAGACTGGATAGCATGTTTGTGCATTTTATAAATGATATCATGAAGCCTAAAGTGACCATCAGACCATGGACAATAAATTTCATTAGTGTAAAGATCATTCTCTATAATTTTAATATCTTGATGAGTCTTCTATCTCAAGATTTATGCATTTAAAGTTTAGCTTGCTAAGTCTAAGGGGCTAAGTTATCTTGTATGTCACATGAAAACACACTATTCAACTTGTTTGTGCATTTAATAAATGCACCTTAGGAAGAATTTTGAGCCAAAAGTATTTATTTCTATATATTTTAGCTTGCTAAGTCTAAGTGGCTAAGTTATCCTGCATGTCACATGAAAACACACTAGTCAACTTGTTTGTGAAGTTAATAAATGGACCTCAGAAAGCCTTTTGATCCAAAATTCTTTATTTATATAGATTTATTCATTCTAGGAACATGATCTTCAATTTTCATGTCCATACGAGATTTTTAGCTCAAGTTATGGAGTTTCAAAGTTGGTCAAATAGAGTAAGATGTTCATGCAAGTGTCAAATTCAAGCCTTGGTCAATATCCATTTAGATTCAAATGATTAGTGAAAGACATGCATACATCTTGTAAATCACATAGGTTATCTCATTTGAACACTTTTTAAACACACTTAGAAAGCTCCCAGAGCCAGTGGATCAAGTAGGCATAATCCTTTTAGCATAAAGAACATTTCCTACAAATTTGGTGCCTCCATGACCTTTGCACTTCCAGATCAGAGATTTAAAATTTGGTCAAATAATGGGAGACATTTTCATAGATGTCAAATTTAATCTATGGAAAAAAAATTAGGCTATTAAATTTTATGGTTACTTGGATGCCAATGAGAATCTCATAGACATCAAATGATGGTCTCATAGACATCAAATTTAGACAATGGTAAATAGCCATTTATTTTCAAATGTAAGTAGATCCAATGGTTTCCATTCATTTGTAATAAGGGAGACTAATGGTGTGAGATGATTCAAAGGGTCAAAGAGCTCAATATGCCACCATGTGGTGTAAACACATAAAGCAAGTAGACTGATAGTGGATCTTGAGTGCAAACATGGGATTGCCAAGTGGCATTAGCTTAGATAGATTTGATAGGTCAAGGACATATCCAAAGGATAGAGTTAACTCATACCATAGATATTATATAGTGTGAATAAAGGTAAATGATTAAATGATCTGAGTCATAGTCAACAACTAATTAAATAAAGGTGAGCAAAGGACTTTTAATGGAAGTTGATAAAGCCATTTTTGACCAAGGTAAACAAGTGTTGCAGGTTCATCCTTCCACCATTGAAGCTCAGCCAAATGACATTAAAG